>CM077647.1:80872609-82072609 GCA_039707465.1 Rhabdophis nuchalis
GATTAGAGCACTCTTAAATGTAAAGGATCATTCAAATTTTATATGGTGATAAAGGTAGGCCTTGAATTTTGACCATAACTGAATAATTTTGTTGCTAAGCAAGACAGTTTTAAAGTGAGTTTTGCCCCATTTTATGATCTTTCTTGTCATAGTTGTTAAGTGAATCACTGCAATTGTTAAGTAACATAGTTAAGTCAATCTGGCTTGCCCATTGACTTTGATTGTCAAGAAGTTGCAAAGGGTGATCACATGTTCCTGAGACACTGCAACTGTCATAAATACAAGTCCGTTGCCAAGCATCTTAATTTTAATCTTGTGACCATGAGGATGCTGCAATGGTCATATGAAATATAGTCATGTCATTTTTGTCAGTGTCATTGTAACTTTGATTGGTCACTAAACAAACTATTGTAAGTCGAAGACTACCTATAGTGGAAATTAGCAATTTTTTTATTAGTATCATAATGAATATAAACAGCTTCTTTTGATACAGTTTTTACTTACTTAATTATATCCTGTCAAGTTTATTATTTAAAATAAATAACTGAAACATTTTCAGCCTGTAATGTTTTGAGTTATATGGAGAATAAAAATTCTTAAAATTAGCACATTAAAAAGCTAAACAATAAAAATGCTATACCCATGCTATGCAAAGTGTTCATTTAATAGGTTTGTACCTGCCAATTTCTCCCACTCATATTTCACTTCACACTTAAGCATCACACACATCAAGTTTTAAACAATGTAGTTACAAATCTTACTCACTATTCTTACAGTAAGAATAGGGATGGTTCTGTTTAAAATTGAAATTTCAAGTGTGCATCGCCATGCAATAAAGCAGATTTTATACAGTCATTACTATTTTTATATAAATTTAAATATTGTACAAAAGTGTTTTCCATCAAAATGTATAAAATTTAGCAAACAAGACTCCAATTGTATTTTAAAATAAATGGTATGATTCCATATTATATTTTGTTCTAATTTCTGAAGTACTCATTGCACCATATTAAAGGCACTTGTGCCATGTGATGATCTTGACCATGTAATTGGTTAGTTTGTTGTGCAACATACTCTTGAATTCATGCATCTCTTTCCAAGCACCAAGCATTAAAGCAGTTGAAACTAATTCAGAGAATAAACTTGATTTCACAAGTGTGAAAGTAGTATATAAAGTCAACCATAGATATTGGGTTCCATGAAATTTTTGAATTAAGCTGTTAAAACTCATCACGGGCATAAAGATTTAAGTGGTGTTTCCCATTTACTCAAGTTAAATATTTTCCACTTAAAAGTCACTAAAAGTCATTGAACAGCTTTTTTTCAAATTTATGCCAAGGAAAGTCTGTATTAAAATAAGCTCAAGCATTTCAAGGAGCAGTGCATTCTTTAGTTTCCTTTCTATTGTTGAGATAGTAGTGCAGTTCGATTTGCCTTCATTTTCTCTAACCGTTTCACTAAGTGACTGTTGGTCATCTCCATCTCTTCTATTCTATCCAATGCTGTTCTTAACTAAAAAAAGAGAGACAAAACAGTTAGGTTTGAGAAAACCTATGTAGCATCTAAATATATCATAATACCACAAAATATTTTGTTGCAGCTTTTTTATTGAAATAAGGTCCACAATTAATTCAACTGAACTAAATGAAATTCAATGTAGAGCAAAGTAAGGTATTACACAGGCAAGAAAAACCAAAAGTACACATATAGACTGGGTGAAATCAGGCTTAATAACAGCAACCGTGAAAGGGATCTTGGAGTCTTAGTGGGCAACCAATTAAATGCAAGCCAACAGAGTGCGGTGGCAGCCAAAAATAGCCAGTACAATCCTAAATTGCATTAACAGGGATACAATCAAGATGAAATGAGGTACTAATACCATTCTATAAAGCCTTAGTAAGACCATACCTAGAATATTGCATCCAATTTTGGTCACCATACTATAAAAAAGATGTTGAGAGCAACCAAGATGATTACGGGACTGGAGGCTAAAACATGATGAACAGTTGCAGGAACTGAGCATGGCTAGACTAGTGCTCCCGGGGAGACATGATAGCACTGTTCCAGTATTTGAGGGGCTGCCACAGAGAGGAGGGGATCAAGCTATTTTCCAAAGCACCTGAAGGCCAGACACGGAATAATAGATGGAAACTGAACAAGGAGAGATTCAACCTGGAAATAAGGAGAAATTTTCTGACAGTGAGAACAATCAACCGATGGAACAGCTTGCCTTCGGAATATGTGAGAGCTTCATCACTGGAAGCTTTCACAAAGAGAGTGGACTGCCATCTGTCAGAAATGGTGTAGGATCTCCTGTTTGGGCAGGTTGTGGTGAACTAGATCGGGTGTCAGCAATCTGCTGCTCTGGAGCTGCATGTGACCCTTTGACCCTTCTGTGTCTCCCTGCTGACCTGGTCACGCGACCTGCTCTCTGCCCAGACATTGGCCCAACCCGGCCATGGCCAACATCAACCCCCTAATAGCTGGTGAGGTGGGAATGGGATCTGGGAGAGGATATGATGGAAAGGGGAACAGGCCCACAACTGAGGAGCAAGCACGAGCCGCTGTGATAGCTTCCCCAAAGATGACCCTCCACATCAATACATGAACAGTGTGGCATCTGGGTATCATCCTAGTATTAATACTCGTATTTTTATTAAGATATGAACCTTCATTATTATTCAATATTTCAATGTATTATTCTAATGCCAATTACAACACTGTTTAAGCATGCATAATACTATCTTTCAACCTCTAATCTTTCCATTTATTTCTTTCAATTATTCTATTTAATCAGACTATCCTTACTAATCCTAGTACAGTATATATACTGTATTAAAATCTAATTCCATTACTCTGTCCTGACAATCACCATCTTATTTAAACATTAAATCCATCTTTCAACCTCTAATAATCCCTTCGCCCGATCCGCTCCCACAGAGAGGGTCTTCTTCGGGTGCCGTCGGCCGGGCAATGCCGGTTGGAGACACCCAGAGGAAGGGCCTTCTCTGTGGCGGGCCCGGCCCTCTGGAACGACCTACCCCCCGACCTTCGCACAATCTTGGACCTCCGCCTCTTCCGCCAACGTCTTAAGACGTACTTATTCCAACAAGCCGGCCTAGGATAGCCCCCGTTTCTGACTTTTTAAGGAAATTTGTAATTTGGTAGGGTTTTTAATATTGGGTTTTTAGCACGGGTTAATGAATTTAATTACATTTTACTTGATATTTATTGTATTTTGTGTTTTTAAGATGCCTGTGCGCCGCCCTGGGTCCTAACAAGGAGAAGGGCGGGGTATAAATTTAATAAAATAAAATAAAAAATAAATAAATAATCCATCTATTTACTGTGTTTCTCCAAAAGCGCAACCCACCCCAATAATAAGCCCAACCCTAATTTTAGTGGGGTGGGCCTAATATCCTTACCCTAAAATAAGCACAAGTGGCAGTGTGGGTGCAAAACTGTCTGGCTGCAGCTGCAGCCCGCTGGCCCCTTGGGGCAGCACAAATACTTTTGCCCTTCTCTTACTGGCCACAGTGCTTCTGCTTGTTGGCCTGCTTCCCCAAAGCCAGCAGCTTTGAAGCCAGCTGCTTTGCTTTTTCCCTCTTTGGGGGAGGCTCACGGGAGGCTTTTTGGTATTTGGGAGGAAAATGGGGATGGGAATTTTCCTGCCTGTTATCCATTCCTCAAGCTCAGCACAGATTGAGAAAAGGATGGCAGGCAGGAAAATCCCCCTCCCCATTTTCCTCCAGTTTGCCAAAAAGCCTCCATTTCGAACACTGAAGGTTCAGAATGAAGGCGTCAATGCATCCATGGCACATCGAGCTCATTGAGTCTGGCCTGATGCATTCAAAAAACAAACAAACCCAAGACTGCCTCAAAAATATGCGTATTTTCAAGTTTAAAAGAAAATAAGACTTGGTCTTACTTTTATATGTATATTTTTTATTTCTACTTCTATTTTAACTTTTAATCAGCCCCCTGTTATATTAAAGAAAAAAGGAGAAAACTCCTCAAGAAAGAAATAATGTGGTTTTTTTCTATCCATCATCTCTTGCCCGTTTTAATATTTCAATTCTTTTTTAATTTTTGGCATACCTCCCAAAAAAAAAGCACCTTTAGGTTCTCCCAAGGTAATATTGCCTAATGCCACTTTCTGAGCAACTAGAGCAAAGAGTAGGACACTGTCAAACATAAAAGAAGCACTTGAGAAACTGCAATAACAACAAAATTGCATTTCTCTAATATTCATTGAAGGCAAACTGCAACAAAGCTACAAAACCCACAGTAGAAAGGATTTAAGTTGTTCATTTCCTATAAAAGTACCCAGATTTGTGGTACCATCATTTTGACTAAATATACAATTCAAGTGATTTTATGTATTAGAAAAACTGTTCACAGAGAACCTCTAATAGTAACAGAGCACCACTAAGTTTAATAGTTCCAAAGAAATCCCTGTCAGGCCTGCAGTTATATTCCATCTGACCGGAACAAGATGAGTGGAAATGCCAGCATGGCCGAAGAAGATTGGACCATGTGATGGATTTATGGGTGTGGGGATAAGATCACAAACTTTCAACTGGGTGGAATCTTAGGAGGGTTTTAGATTTGGGATTCCACAGATGTACCAACATGTCTGTCTTATTAAATTGGAACTTTGATGAAAGCTATGTCTTGAACTCTGATTTAATTCTGCATGATATTTGGAATGCTGACATTATCCCAAATCTCCCTTTAAAATAAATCACCAGCACCTGGCATGGGGGCTGTTAAGGGGTGCTGATTCCCAATGTCTGACCTGGTCAGCATAAAATATCAGTGAACAATTAAGAGAAAAGAAGCTAATGATGAATTGCTTCTCTGAAGTTCTTCCAAAGTACAAAAGAAGTTGTGTGGGAGGAATTTTTCATCTTCATAGCATCTGGGAAGATGCACGTACAGCTGGAGGGGGGTGGCTGGAGGGGGCACCCAGACCAACTTCTGCAGCCAAACATGAGTGAAAGTTCCCCCTCGTTCCCCAACAAAAATACAGCAATAAACTGTATGCCGACCTGGTGTAGTTTTAATTGTTTTTAGTAGGGGTTTTAGTAGGGTTTTAGGACAGGCTAATCATTTAATATATTCTTAACGTGTTTTATGTTTTATACTACTGGTTTTTATCGTTGCCTGTACACCGCCCTGAGTCCCAAAAGGGAGAAGGCCGGTATAAAAATCTAATAAATAAATAAATAAAATATTGTGGAGATAATTACTCCTTCCATATGGTGATAAATGAGCTGAGCAGAAAGAAGGGATTTGGCAAGCATCTCTCACTAATCAAGCACCACCAAATTGGGCTTTCTTCCCAGGTCATGGGTGGCAGAGATGCCACTGGGCAACATGGGAAAATCCTCCAAGCCATCAGAGGGGACCTTGGCCCATAACCCCCCCCCCTGCCAGCCATTGATGGTTGAACTGCAACCTATGAATCAAGCAAACCCAGGTCATGGATGGGAGACATACCAATGGGCACCTGCTCTCCCTTCAGCAGATGGCACCATGGTAGATAACTGGGCAGGGACCAAAGCAGGGATTGACTTCCCTACCGATTCCAGTCTCATCTGCCATGTCCCATCAGGTTCCTACCTCACCTTTCTACAGAGAAGAGTTCTTGACAATGGAAGAAGGGATGAATGAGGGGAAAACTGCAGGATGGGTTATAGAACAATGTGATGAGGCAATTTCTAAGTTTAGAGGTGTAGCTGGGTTCCGTTCCTCGGGGGGGGGGGCGACAATAAATGCCAGCATTGCTGTCAATTCGGCCACAGAGCATCAGAGTGCTTGGCTCCAGTCCCAATATCACAAATGTGTGCACCAACCACCAGAGCGGTAAAGAAAAGGCCCCAGAAGCTAACACAGAAGAGTGTTAGGGTCAACAACCTCTAGAAGAGGATCCCCAACCTAAGGTAAAAAAAATTCCTACCAATGGGGAGGCCTTGGAGGAGGAAAATGCCGAAGATGACCCAATGGTTAGTGCACTCATCCTCCCCTTTACAATAAAATGCAACCTCCAAGTGCCAAAAACAGGAATTGAAGGTGGAGTTGGGGCAATTGTAGACACCGGCTGCACCTGATGCTTGATCAGCATGTTGATTGTGGAACAACTAGGTATACGCACAAGACCCCTAAACCATCCCATTTGGTTCGAGCAAGTGGATGGAACACTGATTGGAGGGGCTCCAGCCACTAAAATTACTGAGTGGTAAAGTTGATAGGCCGACACTATGAATTCCTCAGATTCATCGTAGCTCCAAGAATGCAGGAATCAATTATCTTGGGGCTTGCATAGCCGGATAAGTGGATGCCTACAATAAGGTGGGAGGACAGCGTTAGAAAACTGATTATTGGCTTTGGGCTGTTACCACTGGTGGAGCCAAAAGGCCACCCAGGAACGATGGAACCCAACAGCCCAGACTATCCAGAACCTGAAGCACCTGCAGCAAACACCAAACCCCCAGGGATCCAAAAAGTACCAAAAGACTACTGGGACTTGGCAGAGATATTACAACTATCTTCCCCCTCACTGGCCCACAGATTGCGCAATAGACTTCAAACATGGGGATACCTTACCGAAGCCAAAATTGTACTCCATGACTCTCCAGGAGATGGTTAAATTGAGAAATTACATCAACATCAATTTGAAACGGGGCTTTATTGAACCAGCAAAGTCGAAAGTGGCAGCCCCAGTGCTCTTCAGAGAAAAGAAAGATGGCAGGGTTCATCTCTGTGTTGATCTGCGAGCCTTAAATGCGGTATGCGAAAAGAACACTTATCCCCTTCCCCTCATGAAAGATATGTTGAACCACTTGGCTAAAGGCAAGATCTTCACCAAGCTGGACTTGAGAGAGGCGTATAACCGCATACAGATCAGAGAA
Organism: Rhabdophis nuchalis; assembly: GCA_039707465.1. Taxonomy (NCBI): domain Eukaryota; kingdom Metazoa; phylum Chordata; class Lepidosauria; order Squamata; family Natricidae; genus Rhabdophis; species Rhabdophis nuchalis. Next base: position 80,879,524 of record CM077647.1, read on the forward strand.
GGAGATGAGTGGAAGACCGCTTTTAACACCCCTCCTTGGCAGTTTTCAGTACAAAGTCATGCCATTTGGGCTACAAGAAGCACCCACAGTTTTTATGCAGTACATAAATGAGGTGCTACATGAGCCCCTATACCATGGAATGCTCATTTATTTAGATGACATCTTGATCTTCTCTGAAACCCTAGAACATGTCAAGCTGGTATGGCAAGTCCTGAAAAAATTTCTCGCCACCAAGCTATACACAAAGTTGTCGAAGTGTGAGTTCCACAAGACTGCACTAGATTACTTGGGGTATCGCATCTCCAATGAGGGGATAGAAATGGATCCAGGAAAAATAAAAGCTGTATTAGACTGGAAACCTCCAAGCACTCAGAGACAAATGCAAAGCTTCCTTGGATTTGCCAATTTCTACAGGCAGTTCATTCCAACTTTTGTGAAAACTGCCCTCCCATTGACTGAGCTATTAAAAATGGGTCCTTCCCCAATGAAGTCAAAAGCAAACCAACCCCTGATGTGGACAATGGACTGACAAAAAGCCTTTGAAAAATTAAAATGGCTCTTTGCTCAAGAGCCCATACTGCAACACCCCAACCCAGAACCACCATTCATAATCCAGACATATACTAGTGATGTAGCAATAGCTGCAGTGCTGCTGCAAGAGAATAAAGAGGGCCACCTTTTGCCATGTGCTTACATCTCCAAGAAACTCACCACTACTGAAAGAAGGTGGGCCATTTGGGAGAAACAAGTGTTTGCGATCAGGTGAAGCCTGTTCACATGGAGACATCTCCTGGAAGGGGGGGATATGCCGTTCAAGGTATGGACTGATCATAAAAACCTCAAAGCTATCTACGCCCATCAAAGGTTATCCCCCAACCAAGTTCGCTGGGCACAACACTTCCAAAGGTTTAAATTTCAACAAACACATTCCTGCAGGGAAGAACTTGTTGGTGGATGCTTCATTGAGAAAACCGCAGTACAACAGTAAGAACCCATCATCATTTCAACCCATCATTCCTTCCTCCCACCAACAGGTGGCCCAGGTCACCAGCCGAATCCAGGATAAGCTGACGGCAGAGTTCAAAGCAGCACTCCCAGCAGACCTGTGGTTCAACAATAACAAGGATATCCTAACAATGAGCAATGGCTTAGCCTGGAAGGAGTCCAAACTGTACATCTCTGCGGAGTTGAGCTGGGAATCCTACAGTGAAGCCATGATGGGAAACTAGGAGGCCATTTTGGATTCCTAAAAATGCTCCACCTCGCCAGGTATCAATTTTGGTGGCCAAAGATGAAATTGCAGGTGGAGGATTATGTTAAAAAGCTGTGCTACTTGTGCAATGATGAAAACACGGCCGGGGAAACTCCCTGGACTACTCAAATGTGTGGCCAGCCCTAGCCGACCATGGGAAGAGATCGCAATGGAGTCGAGCTCCCAGACTGCAGTAGAAATAGAGTAATCTGGACAGTTATTGATTTGTTTTCCAAACAAGCACATTTCATCGCTTGCTCAGGGCTGCCATCCGTGAAGAAATTAGCGAAGATGTTTATGAAACACATTTATCGCCTGCACGAGGTGCCCAAGAGGATCATTTCAGACCACGGAGTCCAGTTCACTGCCAAATTCTGGAGGGAGTTCCTGAGGTCCATTGGGTCCACAAGGACTCAGCATTTCATCCCAGCATGAATGGCGCAGCGGAGAGGGACAATGCAATGGTGGAACAATACATCCAATGTTATGTGGACTATCAGCAAGGCAACTGGTCAGACTTGATACCCTTTGCCGAAGTGGTGTATAATAATACGGTCCACAGCAGCAATGGATTAACTCCTTTCCAAATTACCAGTGGCATGGAATTTGTTCCCATGCCTGAGCTGCCTAGAGAACCTCCCTCCTCCATGTCTCTGAATGAATAGATGGACACACCAAAGAAAGGATGGGAAAATATGAAGGCTCTAGCAGATGCAGCACAAACCTACAAGAAGCAAGCTGATAAACACCGCTCACTCCAACCCCCTTTTCCTGTGGGGGACAAAGTTTTTGTATCTACCAAATACATAAAATTAAGAATGCCTAGTAAGAAATTGGGGCCAAAATTTCTAGGTCCATTCCCAATAGAAAAGATAATTAACCCAGTTACAGTTTGACTTAGTCTACCCAGAATTCTAGGGAAAATTTACCCAGTATTTGGGTCCAGCATAAGACCGTCCACCCAAGCTCCCCCTCCTCCTGTAGTGGTAGAAGGGGAAACACATTATGAGGTGAAAAAAATCTTAGACTCCAGGCTGTATAGGGGTCGCTTACAGTATTTAGTGCATTGGAAGCCACTTGGGTGAAAAGTTGGGACCTAATAGCAGAAAGGTTCGTAAAACAATTCCATGAGAAGTTTCCCAATAAGCCAAAGAGTCCCCCCCCCCGGGGGGGGGGGGGTTAATTTTGTTATGTTTTTATGTTATTCTTTTTCTAGGAAACGTTTTTCTTCTGAGGAGAGGCCGCCTGTCAGGCCTGCACTTATATTCCTTTTAGGATCTTTGGCCTGCCACACTCTATCATTTCATTATGCTGTTTCATTAGTGTAGTAATTGGGAGGGGGAATAGAAAGGAGTAGAATTGTGTAATGTGTTGTCATGCCTTTCTAGAAGCCCAAGGTCATATTTAGTCTCCTCACCTCTGCATCTGACTGGAACTAGATGGATGCCAGCGTGGCTGAAGAAGATTGGGGATAAGACCATGAGCTTTCAACTGGGTGGAATCCCAGCAGGGTTTTAGATTTGGGATTCCACAAATGTACCAACATGTCTGTCTTATTAAATTGGAACTTTGGAACAAATTGGAACTTTGATGAAAGTTATGTCTTGACCTCTGATTTAATTCTGCATGATATTTAGAACGCTGTCTACAGGTGAAGAAGGAATGCCATTCTTTTTCTCAGAATTTCTCACTAAGTTCACTATTCATATTTTTTTTCCTTTCTGCTCAAGTGAAGGTAGTCAGGTAGTTTCAGAAAAGCCTATGTGCAGTTCAGAAGACACCTTTCTGGAGATATGGTCTTTTCTAAAACATTGAAAGATGCTTCTAATCAAGCTATTGTTCAATTGGTCCATCTATCAGTATCTGGCTTTGGACTGGCTCTGACTGAGGTTAAGACCAAACTAAGGCAAATGGAAATTCAAGAGTAAGTTAAGAAACCTGGTTGGGCACGAGGGAGGAGTACCCCTCGTAGATATGTGTCCACCAGATTATCGGGCATTCCATCAGCCACGGGCCCGGGGCAGGGGAGTGGTGGTTATTATTAAGGAAGGTCTCGGTCCGAGGGAGACCTCTGTGCCGCAGACAGCTGGTTGTGAGTCCCTCTGTGTGAAGTGGGGTCATGGGTGGCAGCTGGGTTTGCTGATTGTGTACCTGGCTCCTCGCTACGTCTCAGCAGCCCTGCCAGAGCTCCTCGATGTGATCGCTGAGGTGGTTGACACCCCCAGGCTTTTAGTCATGGGGGATTTCAACCTACCATCGGTAGGCGGGACATCTGAGGTGGCCCGGGAGTTCATGGCCTCCATGACGGCCATAGACCTGACCCAAGTAATTCATAGCCCCACGCACACTAGGGGACACACTCTGGATCTTGTTTTTCCCTCCGGCCAGGGGACAAGTGATCTAGGATTAGGGGAATTAGTCATCGAACCCCTGTCACGGTCAGATCACTCTCTCCTCTGGCTTGACTTTCCAACCACTGCACCCCATCGCGGGGAGGCGGAGCCAGAAGTGCCAATATGGTTCTGCCCCAGGCGCCTGATGGATCCCAAAAGGTTCCAGACGGAGCTTGGGCCAATACCTGAATCCCTGGCCCGCGACCCGACTGAGGACCTAGTGGCCGCCTGGAATAGTGCGGCCGCAGGGGCCCTGGACCGGGTCGTGCCTTTGCGGCCTCTCACTCGGCGTCGATCTACCTTAGCTCCTTGGTTTTCTGAGGAGCTGAGGAGGCTGAAACGCCAGAAGAGACGCCTAGAGAGCATCTGGAGGTCCACCCGCGCTGAATCTGACCGAACACGGGTAAGGTCGCATTTACGGACCTACCTAGTGGCGATAAAAGCGACGAAGCGAGACCATCTCGCCACCCTCATCGCATCCGCAGATAACCGCCCTGCCGCCCTGTTTAGGGTGACCCGCACCCTCCTTCACTAGAGGCCGCGGGAGGCTCCCTTGCAAGATCGTGCAGAGGAATTTGGATCTTATCTGCAGGATAAAATCGTTCAGATCCGGAGCGAGCTGGCTTCCAATTGGACTAGTCTGGACGGGGTGACAGAGATTGGCCTTGAGACCACTGTTTGGAATGAGTTTCACCCCGTGACCCCCGATTGCATGGACAGGATACTGGGGCAGTTGAAGGCCACCACATGTTTATTGGACCCATGTCCCTCCTGGCTTGTTCTGGCCTCCCGGGAGGTTACACGAGGCTGGCTCCAGGGGGTTGTAAATGCTTCTTTGAGCGAGTGGTTCTTGCCGTGAGGCCCCTCCTCAAGAAGCCCTCCCTGGACCCAGCTCTATTATCCAACTATCGTCCAGTCTCCAACCTTCCCTTTTTGGCGAAGGTTGTTGAGAGTGTGGTGGCACAACAATTCCCCCAGTACCTGGAGGAAACTGCCTATCTAGACTCGCGCCAGCACGGAGACGGCATTGGTCGCGTTGGTAGATGATCTCTGGAGGGCTCGGAATAGCGATTGCTCCTCTATCCTGGTCCTGTTGGTTCTCTCAGTGGCTTTCTATGCCATCGACCATGGTATCCTATTGCACTGGCTGGAGGGGTTAGGGTTGGAGGGAACCGTACTTCGGTGGTTCTCCTCCTACCTCTCCGACCGGTTGCAATTTGTGTTGACAGGGGGGCAGAGGTCGACTTCGAGGCCCCTCACTTGTGGGGTGCTGCAGGGGTCGGTCCTCTCGCCTCTCCTGTTTAACATCTACATGAAGTCGCTGGGTGAGATCATCCGTGGTTTTGGGATAGAATTCCATCTGTACACGGATGACACCCAGTTGTACATCTCTACCCCTAACCACCCCAATGATGCCGTTGAAATGATGTCTCAGTGTCTGGAGGCTGTGCGAGTCTGGATGGGGAGGAACGGGCTACGAGTCAACCCGTCCAAGACCGAGTGGTTGTGGCTTCCGGCGCCACAACATAGCCAGTTAGTTCCATCCCTGGCTATCGGAGGCGAGTCATTAGCCCCCGCAGAAAGGGTTCGCAACTTGGGCGTCCTCCTGGACTCTCGGCTGTCCTTGGATGACCATGTGATGGCCATAGCCAGGGAGGCCTTTTATCAGGTTTACCTGATATGCCACTTGCACCCCTTTCTAGATTGTGACGCCCTGCGCACAGTCACGCAAGCTCTTGTCATTTCCCGCCTAGACTACTGCAATGCACTCTCCATGGGGCTCCCCTTGAGGTTCGCCCGGAGACTGCAGTTAGTGCAGAATGCAGCCGCGCGGGGGATCTTGGGAGCACCAAGACACTCCCACATAACACCTCTCCTGCGCGAGCTGCACTGGCTGCCTGTGGCTTTCTGGGTGCGCTTCAAGGTTTTGGTGACCATCTTCAAAGCGCTCCATGGCATGTGTCCTGGTTATATGCAGAACCGCCTCCTGCCACATACCTCCATCCGACCTGTCCGTTCCCAGGGGGAGGACCTCCTCAGGGTGCCATCCGCTGAACAATGCTGGCTGGCGGCTCCCAGGGGAAGGGCCTTCTCTGTGGCGGGCTCAGCCCTCTGGAATGACCTGCCCCCTGACCATCGTACCATCACGGACCTTCGCCTCTTCCGGCGAACATTAAAGACTTACTTTTTTCATGCGGCCGGCCTGACATAGTGTGTTTTTACTATCATTTTAATAGGGTTTCTTATTATTTTAACACAGGTTAAATTTATTTAATTTAATTTTAAATTTATCTATTGACTGTATTTATATGTATTTTATCCTTTATTATTCCTGTGCACCGCCCTGAGTCCCTACGGGAGAGAGGGCGGTATACAAATCAAATTAAGAAGAAGAAGAAGAAGAAGAATGTATGTTTCCCACTCTGTATGGAAATGTGCTAGTTTGCGAACAAAATCACTGAGTGGGCAAAATAATTCCCAAATACAAGTACTCTTTGATTTACCTGTAACCCTCTTCTAATATTCTGTGTGGTGAATGTCCTCAAAGGCACCCTTTTCAGGATGGGAATGCTTTCATATTAAGATTGAAAAACTTATTGATGTTTGCTAGAATTTAATCCAGTGATTCACTAAAGGAATAGGATATAGTCTATATATTTTTGCTTAAATATGGCACTGGATCAGAGGATATGTAGTCATATGTATACATCGAGTACAGGTAGGGGCTGAGCACACAGCCCTGAGGGGAGCCTGTGCTGAGATGTAAAGGACCCAACCCTTACTGTTTGTAGGCAATCCGTCAGGAAGTCTTTGATCCATTCACAAGTGAGAGGAAGGAAATTCAGGTCAGTCAACTTTTCAATGAGAATGCCTGATAAGATGGAGTTAAAGGCTGAGCTATAAAAAGCATTCTGACATAATTCCCCATAATTCCCAAGGTGGCTCAGTGCAATATGTAGAGCAGTGGCAATGGGATCCCCTGTCAACCTGTTGCTTCTATAAGCAAACTGGCGTTAATCAAAATTTGGTGGAAGACAGGATCTGAGGTGTTGTAGGACCAGTCTCTCAAAGCACTTCCATCACTATAGACTTCAGTGCAATGGGTCTATAGTCATTCAAGCTATTTATGGCTGCTTTCTTCGGAACTGGGATAATTGTGGCTGCTTTCAAGCATGATGGGACTCTAGCCAGTTACAGGGAGATATTAAAAATCCTTGTCAGGATCCCTGTTAATTGGTCAGCACAGGTTTTTACCACTTTTCCCAGCATCCCGTCTGGACCTGCAGTTTTGTTGGGATTTACAGCCTTCAGCTCAGTTCTCACTTGATGCTCATCCAGGGTGAGTGGCTGGAGGTTAGAGGGCCTTTGGGCTAGAGCCACAGAGACTGATCTTTTGACCTCAAAATGGGCGAAGAAGCTATTTAGCTCCTCTACTAGCAGAACATTAGCATTGGGCTATTTTTTTGTATTGCCTTATAGTTAGTTAGGTGTTGTAGCCCCTGCCACACCTGTCTTGAGTTATTATCTTCCAGATACTTCTATACCTTTTGTTTGTATTTCTGTTTAGCCACCCTAATGCCTCTTCTAAAGTTTGCCCTGGCTTCATTATATTTGTCTTCGTTTCCTGCCTTGAAGGTGGAGTTTCGGGCTCTCAGAAGTGATTGTACCTCTGCTGACATCCAGGTTTTATGATTACCGTAAAATCTGATGCGCTTATTCACTGTTATATTGTCTGTGCATGTTTTAATGGATGAGAGTACAGTATCAGTGAATTCTTGCAGCTCCAAATGTTCAAATATACTGTACTTGGTAGTCTCAAAGCAGTCCTGCAAATGGCAGAATGGCCAGATTTTGACAGTTTTCAAGACTGGCTGTATCCTTTTCCTAAGGGGGATATACTTTGGGTACAATAGCAGAGAAATGTGGTCAGATGTACCCAGATGTGAGAGGGGGATTGCTCTATATGCCTGTCTTAAGTTTGAGTACATATCTTAGCTTTCTCAACATAAAATCCCAATTAATGCTATCAAAAGCCTTTTGCGCATATAAAAATATCAATGCCACTTGTGTTTTGCTATGCACTTCATAATATTTCGGTACATCCAATATTGTCTACATATTATTTCTTATTTGTGTTTTTGATAAGAAACCATTTTGGTCAATTGAATACATTCATTAAGGAACCTCTTTAATCTTTCGGCCATTATTGTCATGAATATTTTATAATCCGAGTTTAGCAATGATATGGGCCTGTAATTTTAATTAATGTCAAATCAGTATTCTCCTTTGGAATCAACACAATGTTTGCCTCCACTCATGAAGCTGGTGTTTTTGCTTCTCAATACCCCATTAAATACGTCGATTAGTGTTTTGCCTAGAGAATCTTGTAGTTCTCTATATAGTTCTGATTGTAACCCGTCAGGACTGGCAATTTATTATTTTTCTGTTTTTGCATTGCCTCTATTAATTCCAACAATTTTATACTTCATTCAACATGTTTTCTGACACCTCAGTAATTCAGCTTTCTTAAAACATTGTAGTGCTTTTTCTTCAATATTACATTTATCATTCTTGTATAATTTCTTATAGAAATCATGGATTGTATTTATCTACTCTTCATTTTAACAAGATATATTACTCTCCTCATTTTGCAATTTTCTGAGATTTCTTCATGAGGTCTTTATTACAAAATAGAAAGAGACTTAAGATTCTGATTGCAGCCTTAACTCCCTAAGGAAATTAATTTGGAGGGAATGATCTCATGATGATATGGTATCATTACATTGCCTTAAGCAATGATAAATGCCAAGTGCTGGATACTGTTTGCTTTTTTAAGGATTGAATTGGGAACATAATGCCTTTGGGAAACAAACTATTCTTATTTCACTTTTAATTTTCCCTCCAATTGGTCTAAAACTGTTAAATCTGTCATTTTGAAACAATCTATATGAGGGGTAGGGAACTATGGCTCTTTTATGACTCATGGACTGCAATACCCAGAATTCCTGAGCCAGCCATGCTGGCTCAGAAATTCTGGGTAGTGAAGTCCATGAGTCATAAAAGAGTCATAGTTCCCTACCCCTGATGTATATGAATGGGAGGTGTTAAGGATAGAAATTGAGAATGTATGCCTCCCAAAGTCTGCCTCATATTCCCATTCGTATGTTTGGGAGTATTCAAGGGGTGATGGAGGGAAATTGCACTGCTGGAAATGAATTATGTTATTGCTAAATATTAATAAGCGAGATCGAATCGAATCGAATTTTATTTATAACCCGCTCTCTCTCCCCGAAGGGACTCGAGGCGGGGCACAGGGAATTAAAAACACTTAAAAAGGAATACAAAATTTAAAACAATAAACGTACATAAATACTAACTAAAAGGCATATTAAACAGAAAACCCTGCACTAAAATTCCCAAATATTTACTAAAAATCCCTAAACAATCAGAAGAGACAATCCTAGGCCGGCCAAGCGAAAAAGATGTGTTTTTAATTTCAGACGGAAGGAGCGGAGGTCCGTGGTAGTTCTAATATCGGGGGGAAGGTCGTTCCAGAGGGCTGGGCCCGCCACAGAGAAGGCCCTTCCCCTGGGCGTCGCCCGCTGACAAAGTCTAGTGGACGGCACCCGGAGAAGTCCCTCTCTGTGGGAGCGAATCGGCCGTGAGGATGTATGGGGCAGGATCCGATCCCGCAGGTAGCTAGGTCCCGAGCCATGGAGCGCTTTGAAGATGACAACTAACACCTTGAAGCGCACCCGGAAGACGACAGGCAGCCAGTGCAGCTCGCGCAAGAGCGGTGTTACGTGGGTGGATCTAGAAGCACCCATAATTGCCCGCGCGGCTGCATTCTGGACTAACTGAAGCCTCCGAGTGCACCTCAAGGGGAGCCCCATGTAGAGAGAGTTACAATAGTCCAGTCGGGATGTCACGAGAGCATGAGTGACTGTGCGAAGGGCGTCCCGATCCAATAGGGGGCGCAATTGGCGAACCAGGCGAACCTGGTAAAACGCCCTCCTGGCCACGGCTGTCACTTGATCTTCCATGGACAGCCGGGCATCCAGGAGGACACCCAAATTGCGCACCCCATCCACAGGGGCAAGATGTTCGCCCCCTATGGCCAGCGATGGAGTTAGCTGGTTGAATCGGGCAGCCGGAAACCACAGCCACTCGGTCTTGGTCGGGTTGAGTCTGAGTCCATTGCTTCCCATCCAGATCCGCACGGCTTCCAGGCACTGGCACATCACTGCTACGGCATCGTTGGGGTGGTTTGGGGTAGATATATGCAGCTGAGTGTCATCAGCGTAAAGATGGTACTCTACCCCAAAACCACAGATGATCTCACCCAGCGGCTTCATATATGTGTTGAACAGGAGAGGCGAGAGGACCGACCCCTGAGGCACCCCACAAGTGAGGGGTCTCGAGGTCGACCTCTGCTCTCCTGCCAACACAAATTGCGATCGGCCAGAGAGGTAGGAGGAGAACCACCGTAGAACGGTGCCTCCCACCCCCAACCCCCCCAGCCGATGCAATAGGATACCATGGTCGATGGTATCGAAAGCCGCCGAGAGGTGTAATAGGACCAGGATGGAGGAGCAACCCCCATCTCTGGCCCTCCAGAGATCATCAACCAACGCGACCAATGCCGTCTCGGTGCTATGCCCAGGCGAGAAGCCGGACTGGCGCGGGTCTAGATAATCAACTTCCTCCAGGTGACGGGGAAACTGTTGTGCCACCACACTCTCAACAACCTTCGCCAAAAAGGGAAGGTTGGAGACGGGACGATAGTTAGTTAAAAGAGCTGGATCCAAAGAGGGCTTCTTAAGGAGGGGCCTCACCATAGCCTCTTTTAGGGAAGCAGGCAAGGAACCCTCACTTAAGGATGCGTTGACAACCTCTTGGAGCCAGCCTCGTGTCACCTCCCAGGATGCCAGTACAAGCCAGGAGGGACACGGGTCCAATAAACATGTGGTGGCTCGCAGTCGCCCACGTAACCTGTCCATATCCTCGGAAGAAACGGAGTCAAACTCCTCCCAGACAAGATCTGCCTCGCGGCATCCCACTGGGCCATCAATGGGGGCTAGCTCGTTCTGTATCTGAGCGATTTTCTCCTGCAGAAAAGTCACAAATTCCTCTGCTCTACCCTGTAGCGGGGCTTGCCGCACCCTCTGTTGAAGGAGGGAGCGGGTCACCCTAAACAGGGCGGCAGGGCGGTTGTCTGCGGATGCTATGAGAGTAGCACAATGATGGCGTTTGGCCACTCTCAGCGCCACAATGTAAGTCCGTAAATGGGCTCTTACCTGTGTCCGGTCAGATTCAGATCGAGTAGACCTCCATCTTCTCTCTAGGCATCTCTTGCGGCGTTTCATCACCCTATGCTCCTCGGTAAACCAAGGGGCCAGGGTGGTTCGCCGCCGCAAGAGGGGCCGCAAGGGCGCGACCCGATCCAAGGCTCCCGTGGCCGCAGTATTCCATGCGGCCACGAGGTCCTCCATCGGGGCGCGGGTCAGGGGTACAGGAAGTGGCCCAAGCGCCGTCTGGAACCCATCAGGGTCCATAAGGCGCCTGGGGCGGAACCAGATCGGTGACTCTGGTTCCGCCTCCCCGCGGTGGGGAGTAGCGGTTGGAAAGTCGAGCCAGAGAAGTGAGTGGTCTGACCATGACAAGGGCGTGATGACTATATCCCCTATACCCAGATCACTCTTCCATTGGCCAGAGACAAAGATGAGATCCGGTGTATGTCCACCCACGTGGGTGGGGCCTTGAATTACTTGGGTCAGGTCCATGGCCGTCATGGAAGCCATGAACTCCCGAGCTACCACGGATGATTCGCCCACCGATGGCAGATTAAAGTCCCCCATGACTAAAAGTCTGGGGGTCTCGACTGCCACCGTAGCGATCACCTCAAGGAGCTCGGGCAGGGCTGCTGCTACATAGCGGGGAGCCAAGTATACAACCAGCAAGCCCAACTGCCTCCCTAGGCCCCACTTCACGCAGAGGGACTCACAACCGGTGGTCTGTGGCACAATGGTCTCTCTCGGCTCTAGACCTTCCTTTACAATAACCGCTACCCCACCACCCCTGCCTAGGGCCTGGGGCTGATGAAAAGCGCGGTAGCCTGGTGGGCACATTTCAACGAGGGGGAGTCCACCCTCGTGGCCCAACCAGGTCTCCGCTATTCCTGCCAGGTCCGGCTCCCCCTCTGACACAAGGTCATGGATGAGGGGGGCTTTGTTGACAACGGACCTGGCGTTGCAAAACATCAGCCTCAGGCCCTGGCTCTGTATTCCCTGACCACATAGCCTGCGGGGGTTGTGACACCTGACCGTTTGTAACCAACGGCCACGTGTCCCCAACCGGGAGGATGGAACTTGCCTCCCCTCGGACCTGCCTCTCCCCACGACCTTCTGAATGGGAATGCCCTCCGTCGGAACGACTCGTGTTTCCCCCCCCTCACGGATCCTTCCGCTTCCCTCCGTCGCCTGCTGGCCTGGCCCTCTCTTTCTGACTGTTTGTACCCTCCCCCCTCCTCCCTGGAACCCCCTAAAATCCTAATTAAAAGCCTCCCTAAAAAACCCCTCAACCTGCGCTTCGCCCACCTCTCAGGAATAATCAATCCATCATCAAGGTGGGCCCGTGTTAGACAGGAGGGCCAGGCCTGCGAGAGGGGAGACTCCCGCAGGTCAAGGAGGTCGCGCCTAGAGTACGTGTTAAAAACCTCAGAGGTAGTCCAAGTCCAGGAAGGCAACAAACACAAGTCCGAAAGCAAATAAAGTGGGTAAGTGCACTGGCTACCTGTGGCCTGCCGGGTGCGTTACAAGGTTTTGATGACCATATTCAAGGTGCTCCATGGCACGGGGCCTAGCTACCTTCGAGACCGCCTACTACCCCATACATCCCTTCAACCGACTCGCTCCCAGGGAGAGGGTCTTCTCGGCCTGCCGGGTGCGTTACAAGGTTTTGATGACCATATTCAAGGTGCTCCATGGCACGGGGCCTAGCTACCTTCGAGACCGTCTACTACCCCATACATCCCTTCGACCGACTCGCTCCCAGGGAGAGGGTCTTCTCCGGGTGCCGTCGACCGGGCAATGCCGGTTGGCGGCTCCCAGGGAAAGGGCCTTCTCTGTGGTGGGCCCTACCCTCTGGAATGGCCTACCTCCCAATCTCCGTTCCATCACAGACCTCCGCTTGTTTCGCCGGCACTTTAAAACTATTTTCACCTGGCCGGCCTAGCATGATCTACTCCACACCCATTGTTTTTATAACAAATCAAAATTTTAATTTATGGGTTTTTAAATTTAAATTTATTTTAAGCAGGGTATTGATTTAATTTAGTTATTATTTAATAATATTTTGTATTTATGTATATTTATTTTAAATCTCTGTTCGCCGCCCCGAGTCCCTTTGTGGTGAGATGGGTGCGGGTTACAAATGTGAAAAATAAATAAATAAATAAGCCTGATATTGGATGCTGAATTCTGCAAATGATTGGTTTCTGGCAACCCTCAAACATACAATTTACACCACAATTGTAAGAAACATATGGACAGAGTATTTATATTACCTTGAAATAACAATAATCTCAAGCTACCTTTAAATGTAGCACACATTATTCACATCTCAACTACTATACTATTACTAATCTGTTTTCACTGAAAGAAAAAGGAGATACTTACGTCTCGCTGAAGTTTTCTCTTTTCTGCTTTCAGCTCATCTTCTACTTTTTCTGCATTTTCTGCAGCAGTTTTATATCTCATCACCTGTCCTTCAAGTCTTAAAACCTAAAAGATCAATGATTTGTTTATCTTCCTATACGCAAGGAAGAGTCAATGTAACTTTGACCTTTCCTTAAAAGCATTAAATGGAAAACATTTACTTTTCACTATTCTTCCCAAGGAACCAATACAAACACCAATGAAGTCAACATTACATAGTCAAATGATAAAATCATACCCAGAAACTCAACAGAATACTAATTAATTCAAATTAAATGTAAACTTGACATTGATATTATCACTCATTATAAGTAAAGATTATCTCAGTGTAAATGTTGATGTGCACTGTTTCTAGATTTGACATAGTCCTCTTTCATTTCTTTTAACTTGAGATGCCCAAATATCTTTCCTGGCGATCAGCTCATATATAGATTTACACTATTTGCTTGAAGAGTGGTCCTCTTAAGAAAATATCAAAACCTGTACATCAATGGCCTGTTAATATAGTGATAGGATTCCCATACTAGTGGTGCAAGAGAGGCATATTTTGTGATGATGTAGCAGAAAAAATAAGGTGGGGGGGGGGCCTTTAAGTTTGGAATATATCAACATTTTAAAAGATACCTACATTTTGTTCCAAAGTAGTTATATCTTGTTCAGCTTTTGAAAGTTTAAATTTGAAATCACTTATTTGTCTGTTGGCATCTCCTAGAGACAAGAAAATTTAGAATTTAAGGACTGTAAATCAAACTTCCAAATTCAATTCAATCAAAACTTTACTTATTGCTAATGTTTGTTATGGAGAGAAACAGAGCACTAAATATGGCAATTAAGTAACTCTGGAGACTGACATTTTTCAATATTTATTCCTAAAGTTCATGAGGTAAATGCTTAACATCTCAGGAGTTTAGTCAACACTTTTATTGGAATATAAAAAACAGAATGATTTGTGTAACAGTATTTTAATCTTAAATATAATGAAAATAGCTGACTGGATAGATCAAAAGATTATACAAATTAATGGTCAAGATATTTCTTATAGTGTCAGGAGAGAATGGAACAGCTCAAACAAGAAACAGGTTTTCTGTGGTTTCCATTCTCTTTGGTTATGACAAGAACTCTATAAATTTCACAACTGGTACCAGACTTTGCCTGTTTTCCTTAATATTCCCTCATTTTATTTTAAATTGCACCGTATACATCCAAAACTATATACAAATACTTTCATTAAATCTGCTTTTTCATCTATATAAATAAAAATTAACTATGAGTTTGTTCAAAACCGCTAATCTCAGAAACTACTCCACCGATCACCACCAAATTTTCACACAATGTTCCTTACAAGTGCAGCACCAATGATATGTACAGATTGTGTGGATGGCACACTGGTGCCAGGTAATGCCACATAAATGTACAACTGCAGCTCTTCTGTGTGTTTCCCTCACTCGCTCACTCGCCCCCCTCCACTTTGCGGCCCCTCCCACCTGGCCGCTTTTCAGCTCACGTCACTTGCACAAGCAGTGGAGTGGCCTGCGTCATATCCGCGACGGTCGCCTCCTCACCTCCCTCACCCCCCCTCCACCAACTCCCCCCCACAAGGCCACTGCCGAGTCAGCAGCCTCTCCTCTGCTGCCGCCGCCACTCCCCCTCCACCAACATCCCCCCCACAAGGCTGCTGCCGAGTCAATGGCCTCGCCAACGAGTCAGCGGCCTCTCTCTCCTCTCTCTCTAGGTAGGAAGTAGCTAAGTAGGTAGAGGGATAGAGGAAGAAATACAATAGGTAGGTAGGTAGGGGGATAGAGAGAGAGGGAGAAATACGGTAGGTAGGTAGGTAGAGTAAGAGAGGGAGGGGAGGGAGAAGGAGGGGAAACGAAGGCAGAGAAGGAAGGGGGTCGCTGAGAGAGTCTATGAGGGGATTTTTTTTTTCATTTAACCAAACTTGGCCACAGCAACACGTGGCGGGTACAGCTAGTCTGGTATAAAATTGCAAAATGCAAACTGAAAATTTGCATAGAAATCAAGACATGACTATTTAAAGTGCAACTTCTGTGAATACCGATTGAATTAACATACTCTGCATTTCAATTAATTGCAAATCAGAACCATTTTCCAGTCCTGTTAAATCAGAATTTGTGCTTTCATTCCTAGAGGATTTCTGCCGTGCTTCTTCCAATTGCAATTTCAGTTTTTTAATCTGAAATTAAAATAACACAATATTTTCAGTATTTTACTTCAAACTTTATTTATTCTTTATCTAAAATGAATGGATATCATATTTAACAAATAATTAGCATCTACTGCTATAATCAGGAAGCCAGTGCAATTGTTTTCAGCTTTAAATAAATTTACAGGATTTGTCTGAACAGGATCTATTCCAATAAATTGACAATTTAGCTGTGGATATCTACATCCCTTAAAATGCTAAGATTATATGAAAAATAGTTGTGAATATCTGCACTGAATAAATTGCTATGTTATATGAACGGTTTTAACTGAAACAAAAATTCTATTGTTAGAATAGTCTGGTTTTATTCACATTTTCTTCTCTGCAGATGTAGTCAATGTGGCGTAAAAATGGATTGGTATTAGAAAGACCCAAGTTCACATTCACTTTGGACCATAGAAACTTATTAAATGATTTTGAGCCATCACTAAATCTCAGCTCAACTTACTTCTCAAGATTGGGAAGGAGGAAGGAGGAAACATTTTGCTGTTTTGGATTCAGGACTGAAAGGTGGAATATCAATCTTGCAAATGCACAAATAAATAGAGTTTGCCATATACAAATATGAAGTATTTAATACATACAGTAGAAATTCACTACCTATTGTTCCTAAAAGGTTTTGCCACAGCCCTTGACACCCTTCAAAATTGCTAACAAAATGTAATTTTTAGTAACAAACAGGGAAAAAATTAAATGCCTAATTAAGAAATTGACATCTATATATTTTTATACTGAGTTAAATTTAAGTGTATATGACATCACTTCAAACTTACATTTTTCTGCCTATACCCACCCTTTTGGGGGCTGTGGCTTTAAGCATGCTATTCAAAGGATGTGGCACAAAGCATGCTATTCAAACGCAAACAACTTCCCATACTTAGGTTTTAATTAAATAACAAAATGCAGTTGGTTTATGACAAATTAGCACTGTTTGTTTAAACTACAATTCTGTTGCTTCTGTAATAATCCAGGAACCATAGAATTAATGTTTGTTTCCTCTATTTTTTTCTGTCTGTTTATGGAGAATGATCCAGAAAGGGCTTTATATATGTTAAATTCTAAGCTTATAATGGAAACTTTAAAAAAAAAAGAATTTTATTGGTTTTTAAAGTTTTTACAGGGAAAAAGGTGCAAGGTGAAATAACATTTTGGCATCTTCCCTGCCATTGGTGATGTTCCTCCCAAAAAACTTCATAAATATACAATTAAAAAAAATAAAGGATAAGTACATAGAAAAATTACATCTTATAATCCATATAATCAATCATTTTTTCCTTTGCCATTTTCTCGTGTATCAACAGTTACAATAAGCTTTCAAACAAAATCATTTTTGAGACCTGAGTCTTTTCGCAATTGACTCTTCCCTCCTGTCTCCAGGCGGGACCATCGCTCCCTCTGTTCCCCCATCTTCACCTCCCACCTGGGAGGAATGTTTTTTGATAAACGTCTCCACCTCGGTTAATGTTTTAATTTTTACCCTGTCCCCTTCCCAAAATATCAACATTCCTTCTGGCAACAACCACTTGAACCAAATTCCTTTCTTTATAATTTCTTAGACAAGAAGGAATACTTCCTTCTAATTTCTCTATTTTTTTTCGGAATTTGTTTCAAGATGGCTATTTCATTGTCCTGATATTTTAAGACTCCATCCCGTTGGGCCCTCAATATCTCACCCCTTGTGGATCTCCTGAGAAATTTAACATGAATTTCTCGTGGTCTCAGGGGTTTTTTAAGTCGTAGGTTGTTGTTTATTTTAGGGGGTACCAGGGAGGGGGGAGGGTATTATAGACAGGTAGAGACAGAGGGAGAAAGAGAGGGCCAGGCCAGCGGGCGACGGAGGGAGGCGGAAGGTGCCGTTAGTAGGGGGGAAATACGAGTCGTCCCGGTAGAGGGCATTTCTATCCAGAAGGTCGTGGGGAGAGGCAGGCCCTATGGGAGACAACTTCCATCCTCCCGGTTGAGGACACAGAACCGTTGGTTGCAAACGGTGAAGTGCCTCAATCCCCGCAGGCTAGGTGGTCAGGGAGTACAGAGCCAGGGCCTGCGGCTGATGTTTTGCAACGCCAGGTCCGTGGTCAACAAAGCCCCCCTCGTTCATGACCTTGTGTCAGAGGGGGAGCCGGACCTGGCAGGAATAGCGGAGACCTGGTTGGGCTACGAGGGTGGACTCCCCCTGGTTGAAATGTGCCCACCAGGTTACCGCGCTTTTCATCAGCCCCGGGTCCTAGGCAGGGGTGGTGGGGTAGCGGTTATTGTAAAGGAAGGTCTTGAGCCGAGAGAGACCGTTGTGCCACAGACTACCGGTTGTGAGTCTCTCTGCATGAAGTGGGGCCTAGGGAGGCAGTTGGGCTTGCTGATTGTATACCTGGCTCCCCGCTATGTAGCAGCAGCCCTGCCCGAGCTCCTGGAGGTGATCGCTACGGTGGCAGTTGAGACCCCCAGACTTTTAGTCATGGGGGACTTTAATCTGCCATCGTTGGGCGAATCATCCGAGGTAGCTCGGGAGTTCATGGCTTCCATGACGGCCATGGACCTGACCCAACTAATTCAAGGCCCCACTCACGAGGGTGGACATACGCGGACCTCATCTTTGTCTCAGGCCAATGGAAGAGTGATCTGGGTATAGGGGATATAGTCATCACGCCCTTGTCATGGTCAGACCACTCACTTCTCCGGCTCGACTTTCCGACCGCTGCTCCCCTCCGCGGGGAGGCGGAACCTGAGTTACCAATCTGATTCCGCCCCAGGCGCCTGATGGACCCGGATGGGTTCCAGACGGCGCTTGGGCCATTTCCTGTACCCCTGACCCGCGCCCCGATGGAGGACCTCGTGGCCGCATGGAATATTGCGGCCAAGGGAGCCTTGGATTGGGTCGCGCCCTTGCGGCCTCTCTTGCGGCAGCGAACCACCCTGGCTCCTTGGTTTACCAAGGAGCTGAGGGGGATGAAACGCCGCAAGAGATGCCTAGAGAGAAGATGGAGGTCTACCCGATCTGAATCTGACCGGACACAGGTAAGAGCCCATTTACGGACTTACATTGTGGCGCTGAGAGTGGCCAAACGTCATCATTGTGCTACTCTGGTAGCATCCGCAGACAACCGCCCTGCCGCCCTGTTTAGGGTGACCCGCTCCCTCCTTCAACAGAGGGTGCGGGAAGCCCCGTTACAGGGTAGAGCAGAGGAATTTGTGATTTTTCTGCAGGAGAAAATCGCTCAGATACAGAACGAGCTAGCCCCCATTGATGGCCCAGTGGGATGCCACGAGACAGATCTTGTTTGGGAGGAGTTTGACTCCGTTACTTCCGAGGATATGGACAGGTTACGTGGGCGACTGCGAGCCACCACATGTTTATTGGACCCGTGCCCCTCCTGGCTTGTACTGGCATCCTGGGAGGTGACACGAGGCTGGCTCCAAGAGGTTGTCAACGCATCCTTAAGTGAGGGTTCCTTGCCTGCTTCCCTAAAAGAGGCCACGATGAGGCCCCTCCTTAAGAAGCCCTCTTTGGATCCAGCTCTATTAAACAACTATCGTCCAGTCTCCAACCTTCCCTTTTTGACGAAGGTAGTTGAGAGTGTGGTGGCACAACAGTTTCCCCGTCATCTGGAGGAAGTTGATTATCTAGACCCGCGCCAGTCCGGCTTTCGGTCCGGGCATAGCACCGAGATGGCATTGGTCGCGTTGGTCGATGATCGCTGGAGGGCCAGAGATGGGGGTTGTTCCTCCATCCTGGTCCTATTAGACCTCTCGGCGGCTTTCGATACCATCGACCATGGTATCCTATTGCATCGGCTGGGGGGGTTGGGGGTGGGAGGCACCGTTTTACGGTGGTTCTCCTACCTCTCTGGCCGATCGCAATTTGTGTTGACAGGAGAGCAGAGGTCGACCTCGAGACCCCTCACATGTGGGGTGCCTCAGGGGTCGGTCCTCTCGCCTCTCCTGTTCAACACATACATGAAGCCGCTGGGTGAGATCATCCATGGTTTTGGGGTAGAGTACCATCTCTACGCTGATGACACTCAGCTGTATATATCTACCCCAAACCACCCCAACGATGCCGTAGCGGTGATGTGCCAGTGCCTGGAAGCCGTGCGGATCTGGATGGGAAGTAACGGACTCAGGCTCAACCCGACCAAGACCGAGTGGCTGTGGTTTCCGGCTGCCCGATTCAACCAGCTAACTCCATCGCTGGCCATAGGGGGCGAACATCTTGCCCCTGTGGATGGGGCGCGCAATTTGGGTGTCCTCCTGGATGCCCGGCTGTCCATGGAAGATCAAGTGACAGCCGTGGCCAGGAGGGCGTTTTACCAGGTTCGCCTGGTCCGCCAATTGCGCCCCCTATTGGATCGGGACGCTCTTCGCACAGTCACTCATGCGCTCGTGACATCCCGACTGGACTATTGTAACTCTCTCTACATGGGGCTCCCCTTGAAGTGCACCCGGAGACTTCAGCTAGTCCAGAATGCAGCCGCGTGAGCAATTATGGGAACCTCAAGGTTTACCCATGTAACACCGCTCTTGCGCGAGCTGCACTGGCTGCCTGTCGTCTTCCGGGTGCGCTTCAAGGTGTTAGTCATCATCTTTAAAGCGCTCCATGGCTCGGGACCTAGCTATCTGCGGGATCGGATCCTGCCTCATACATCCTCATGGCTGATTCGCTCCCACAGAGAGGGACTTCTCCGGGTGCCGTCCACTAGACTTTGTCAGCGGGCGACGCCCAGGGGAAGGGCTCTCTCTGTGGCGGGCCCAGCCCTCTGGAACGACCTGCCCCCCGACATTAGAACGACCACGGACCTCCGCTCCTTCCGTCTAAAATTAAAAACACATTTTTTCTGTCTGGCCGGCCTAGGATAGTCTCTCTGTCTATGGGATATTATATTTAATTGGGAATGTTATTTTAGTTTAACTTAGTTTTAATGGGGATTTTTAGCACAGGTATAGGTTTAATTTGTTTTTAAATGTTTTTATATTTGCTGTTTTTTATTCTTCCTGTGCACCGCCCCGAGTCCCTATGGGGAGAGGGAGTGGTCTACAAGTATTAAATATTATTATTATTATTATATATTATTATCCTAGCATAAGCTGAATTAATTCTGTAAACCAGGTCCATATCCCACCAGAGCTGATCTTTATCTTTTTTAATATATTCTGCTAATATTGTACTCATAATATCTTTAAGATCTTCATTATCTGATTCTGGCAAATTCTGGAATCTGAGGAAGAAAGACATTCTTTCAAATTCAATTTTAGTTATGTGAGCTCCCAATTCTAAGCCCTCCCTCCGGGTCTCCCTAACCTCCCCCCCCCCCCCGATCTCAGCCACCCCCTCCTCCAGCTTCGCAATTTTCTGTTTATTTTCTGCTGTATCCCTTTTCGTTTCCCTAAGTTTATGTGTTAAATCTGTCAGCTTTTTCATTATCTCGCGAAACATTTTGGCAACTGATGGCTCCTGCCATCAGCGGGCTGCTTCGGCAAAAGTTGTGTAATCTTTGGTTGTGTAGTCGGGCTGGAAGCAGCTGAGGAGGGTGCAGAGAGTGACTTTCCCGCTGGTGGCTTTCTAGAAGCTATTATGTCAGTTGGTAAAGAAATGGCGCTGGTAAAACAGGCAGCCGAGAGAGTCTGAGGCGTCAGAGAGTCCGAATGGAAGAACAGTCTTACGAGTTCACTTTTAAAAATGAGAAAGAGAAAGAAAAATAAAAGAAAAAATTTTTACAGTCTAAATCCAGGAATCCACATATTGGGAGAGATCTGGGGGCCTCTGGGAGGAATGTTGAAAGAGAAAGTTTCAAGTCCTTCGTTGTTACAAGCGGAGAACAAAGAGAAGCCATCTTACCCCGTCTTCCGACAGGAAGAAAAGTGAAAGTTCCATTCCATTTACTTTCTTTTCTTAAAAGAACTCCATGAACAATTGTTGCAAATGTGATACCATATAATTCTTTTCCATAGCTAGCTCAAATAGCAAATTAATCCTTTCCTCTCTCCATTCAAATGAAGAGGGCTTGTCTGCTTGCCGCTTAATCCGAGGGGGGTTTAGAATTCCCCCCTCCAATCTTCATTTAAAGTAGATTGAACTGGAACTTACAATGTCTTATCGCTATCCTTCATCATTAGCCCAAGAAATATGGGAGCGTCCTTCACCTTCGGCCTTTCAGATGCACTTCTCATTCTGCTTTCTGTTTCCGAGCTCTATCCGGCGAAGAGGCAGGATCGCCCCCCCCTTTTTGCTCGCCAGCTCCTAGGTCGAGGCTGGGGGGTATTGTAGCCGGCCGCCGCCAGGCTGGGGACTCCCAGCGAGCCGCCCCTATGGCAAAAGATGCCCCCCAAGGTCTTTTGTGCTCCCAAAGGAGCCCACTGGTACAGCAAGCGGCAGAGAGCCCACAGGGCACGTCTGTCGCCTTCGGGAACCAGAAACGTTCCATAATGGAAACTTGTAGAAAAAAGTTAAGATGGAGATTATTGTGTTTTACAGATAAAATCAGATTACTGTACATTGTTTAAATACAGCAATATGATCTTTCATCTGTAAGATAGTTTTCCACCTCCAGTTTAAACTTTTTCCGACAAGTTTCCCATTATAACCTTAAAATTCAACATATATAAAGCCCCTCGTGGATTATTCTCTGTCAATAAACAGTCAGAAGAGAAAACAGAAAAAACTATGAATCCTATGGTTCCTGGATTATTGCAGAAGCTACAGAATTATATCCTAACAAACAAAGCTAACTGTGGAAGCCATATAGCAACTGTAGTTTCTTTTATTTAATTAGAAACTCATTATGGGAAGTTGTTTATCTCTTCACTTTAGAAATCTTCAGGAGACGTACCTGTGACAATAACTCTTCCTTTTCTCCTGCTAGCTTTCGTAGCCTAACATCTAGAACAAACAAATAGTTTAATTTCCCAAATTGTAAGATTTTTGAAGATTACTCTTATATGGTTAGATTTCCATCTGAAAACTCACAATAAAACAGCATTTAAAAAAAAGCTAGCACACAAAATTTATGGATTAAGACTGTTATCTTTAAGTTGCAAATACAAATAAAATTTGAGGAGGGTGATTTGGGCATAATATAATTTTTAAATCACTTTAAAAATTGTAATTTAAGGCACAGGGCCAACTAAGCAATTAGATTCATTAACTCTTATAATTAATGAATATAGTAATCCTCACTTACCAATTGCCTTGTTCAGGCACTATTCAAAGTCACAACAGTGCCGAAATAATTTTACAACCAATGCCTGCATATATAACTTTTGCAATATCTGTCAGTTATGTGATCACAATTATAATCAGTATACATTGTATCTACTGCCCCTTGCACAGTGGAGAGGTTGGACACAATAGATGATAAGAAAGTAAGCAGGCACACAATGGGGAATATAGTCAAAAGAATATGCTTATCACAATAGGTGTGGGGGCACTACACAAACAGCCCAGTGTACTCCCTATTGTGTGCCTGCTTACTTTTTGTAATCTGTTCCTCTCCTATGAATATAAATATTACGGCAATTCCCTTCTGGTTAATTATCCCAGTGTCAAAATGAAAATTCCAAAGAGGAAGGGTGTGGTTAGGAGACAAACAAAAGGCTAAGATGTGAAACTGATTAGTATTGTCAGTTTCCAGCCAGCTATTTCAATGCAGCATACTTGGAATACTTTCTATAGGAAGTATTCCTAATACATAGCTACTTAAATTTAAATATTTAAAAATAGAAATTTACTGTATGTCTATAGAAATTTTGTATGCCTGAAAAGATTTATGGAGTGCTGGAACTAATTACATGGAACTGATCTGTCTAAAAGTACAATTCTTTTGGTATAATTTTTAAATTTGTATGCATTGAAGGCCCAATATAATTTTCATCTTTTAAGAAAATGCTTATTTTACCTAGTGGTCCTTCCCCCGCTGATTCCAAAACTTGAGCAGCTTCTTGTGATACAACTGTAATTGCACCAATTACTGGTTCATGATTAATATCACAATTTGGGATTATTACTAATCCATGTTTCTGGAGGGGAGAAAGCAACATTAACAATATCTATCAGAAAATTTTATTTTACAGATAAACTTTTTACTTAAATGACATAATCAAAAGTTACAACAGTATTGCTTCCATACATGAGTTAGTACAAAGGAGAAAATGATATGGTAATGATGCTATACTTTCCATTACATTACCTATGGTCTGATTCCCCAATCTACATTTGTAGAAAGTACTACTGCTAACATACCTCTCCTCTCTTCATTGTTTCCTTCAGGTTAGCCAGCTCATCTCTGAGCTCTTCTCGCTCAATTCTAATGCAGTCAAAATATTCTTTTTGTCTCTCTAGAGCCTGGTTACAGCCAAGTAGCACAAAGGAAATAGTATAGAAAAAGAATGTGTGATAGATAAGAGAGATTTCTTGTAAATACAAGAAGAGTACTAAACAAAAAGTAGAAAAAAGCTTTACATAATCTTCTGTTTGCCACAAAAGTCATATTTAACACTAGAATTTCTCAGTTAGAATGTTTCTGTCAAATATGTCTTGGTCATTATATTTCATATTTACTTTAAATATAATTCCAGTGTAGTATTTCTTCCACAATGGCTAAGCCTATCATTCTGACAAATAAATCCCAATTCTAGTATGGAATTGATAAAATATAAAATATATCACATAAATTATGATTGAATTGAATTTTGATCATATGCAGTTCAGACCTACTAAACTTAATGCAACTAAATTAAAACCATTAATTTTAGTAATTCTGTTTTTCAATTAAAACTGTACCAAATAACATTATTAAAATGTTTATCCAAAACCTAGAACTGTACAGAGCAAGAAAATATAATCTGTGTTTCATTAAGATTTTCAGATATGAATCTTTGGATTTGCTAGCAGACGTACAAAATTATATGTATGGTATCATGATTTATAATTTAAATGAAACAATGTTGTCAACCAGAGTTAGTGAAAGAACATTAAAAGAAAGAGGAAACCATATGGTTTCCAATTTCTGTCCAAGGCCCTGATTCTGATTTGTATACTAGATTTTATAGAATACCTGCTTCCCAGAAACCAATCAGTTAGCAAATTGGTAAGCTTTTAAATAGTTTCCCCAGCAGTCCACCAATCAGTAAATTCCCAAGAACTATGGAGCGAAGAGAGAACTGCACCTACAGGCAATCTATAGGCCACTAAACAGGTGGTTCATATCCCCCATTCGCAAACCTATATTTAATTTTTAATCATAAACAACTAGCATCCAAATACAAAACTTAACTGCATCACTGGAAATACTGAAAAATCATTCTGTTTTATCATAAATGTATTGATGCATGCAGCATATCCTCTTGAATGGCACTTATTTATTCTCTAGTATCCAGCATTAATTTATTTTATCTAATTTATTGCTGTATTTGTAATTATTATATTCAGATCCTGTGCATACTTAAACCATTAACAATCTTGTCAATTTTTGCCAATCTATTCCTAATCACTTTTCACCTCAGAATAATCTCATACCCCAATTTTTTTATCTTTCCAATTAACTGTCTCCTGGAGGTCAAACACCTCTTTGGATATAGATTCTATTTTCTGCCGCATGCGCTGGTTCTCCTGCAGTAAACACAGGGAAAAGAATAAAAGAAGAGGAAAAACAAGTAAAAGGAGTTACAAAACGATAGAAAGAAGTGAGTAAATAAGCCAAAGAAACGTGAAAGACTGGGGTTTTATAAACAAAGATTTGAAGGGTTACAAAAAGATTTAGGATTGATGTTCAAATAACCTACAACTGTCTAGCATTATAGACAGTCTTTGATTTATGACTATTCATTCAGCAACTATTCAAAATAAAGATAGCACTGAAGAAAGAGATTTAGGACTCATACCCAAATTTACAGCTGCTGTAGCACCTTGTGCAATTCACCCACCCTTAGGACCAATCACAAGGATGCTGCAGAGCTCTCTCCACCATCTCCCCTATCCTGCCTTGCTGGGCTTCACGGGGCTTGGGTCTGCTTCCCTCCACTGGGTTGTACAGTCTTCCCCATCCCCCAACATGGCTTGACTACTTACCTTTTAGGATAGATTTCCTCTAGGAAGCAGCTATTCTGCCACATGGCCATTCTGCACAGTTGTGGCTGCATTCACTGTTCCAGAAGTGGGCATAATTTTAGGAGTGGCCACAATCCCAATGATGCAGGAATGGGAAGGGAGTGGGGAAGGTCCTGGGAGACTTAGCAGAGGCAATATCTGAACTGAAACCTGGGCATGCACTAGGTCTCCTAGGGCTTCCTCCACTTCTGTGGCACTTCAGGCTAATAACTATAATAGGGAGAATAGTGATTGGGGTCATTAAATGAGGTGATCACATAGGTATCCCATATAATGACTCACAATTTCTGTATATAATTGGCAAGTTCCATTATGACTGTAAATTGAGGATTACCACAAATCAATGTATAAACATATAATTTGACCAACACTTTAATAATATTCAAAAATATTGGTATAATGTCACTATTACATTATATACCAGTGATGGCGAGCCTATGGCACGGGTGCCACAGGTGGCACACAGAATCATTTCTTAGGGCACACAAGGCATTGGGGAGGCTGTTAGGTCCAATATTGGGAGGGAGGCTAGGGTCGAGCCAACAGGGGGACTTTCAATCAGGATGGTCTGGGAGAGGGGGAGGTATTCTCTGTATTCTCTACATGGGGCTTCCCTTGAGGTGCACTCGAAAGCTACAGTTAGTGCAGAATGCAGCCGCGCGGGTGATTACGGGAGCCTCTAGATGCTCCCATATAACACCGAACCTGCGCGAGCTGCACTGGCTTCCTGTGGTCTTTCGGGTGCGCTTCAAGGTCTTGACGACCATCTTCAAAGCGCTCCATGGCTCGGGACCTAGTTACATGCGAGACTGGCTCCTGCCCCATACATCCCTTAGACCGATCCGCTCCCACAGAGAGGGCCTTCTAAGGGTGCCGTCAGCCGGACAATGCCGACTGGCGACACCCAGGGGAAGGGCATTCTCTGTGGCGGGCCCTGCCCTGTGGAACGACCTACCCCCTGAACTCCGTATCATCACCAACCTCCGCCTCTTCCGCCAGTGTTTAAAAACACACCTGTTTCATCAAGCCGGCCTAACATAGCCTCCGCTGTGACTAGTATTAGATAGTTTTAAAATGGGGATTTTAATTGGTTTTAGCGCAGGTTTAAATATTTAATAGCTTTTTAAATTTTGTATTTTGTATTATTTATATGTTATTTTAAATTCCTGTGCGCCGCCCTGGGTCCTTTTGGAGAAGGGCGGGATATAAATCAAAATAATAATAATTGCGGGAGCCGGGGATTATTGGGAGGGCGCACCCGCTGCTTGCAAGCGATTGCGCGCTCTCATCCACAGGGCTCTTCCTGCAATCCAGGAAGTCAGGGATTTCAGAGCCGGGGCCCTAGGCTGATGCTATACAACGCCAGGTCCGTGGCCAACAAAGCCCCCCTCATCTACAACTTGGTGTTGGAGGGGGAGCTGGACCTGGTGGGTATTACTGAAACCTGGTTGGGCCACGACGGGGGAGGAAATGTGTCCACCAGGTTATCGGGCATTCCATCAGCCACGGGCCCAGGGCAGGGGTGGGGCAGTGGCGGTTATTATTAAGGAAGGTCTTGAGCCGAGGGAGACCTCTGTGCTGCAGACAGCCAGTTGTGAGTCCCTCTATGTGAAGTGGGGTCATGGGAGGCAGCTGGGTTTGCTGATTGTGTACCTGGCTCCTCGCTACGTCTCAGCAGCCCTGCCCAAGCTCCTCGATGTGATCGCTGAGATGGTGGTTGATACCCCCAGGCTTTTAGTCATGGGGGATTTCAATCTGCCATCGGCAGGCGAGACGTCTGAGGCAGCCCGGGAGTTCATGGCCTCCATGACGGCCATGGACCTGACCCAAGTAATTCATGGCTCCACGCACACCGGGGGACACATTCTGGACCTTGTTTTTGCCTCCGGCCACTGGATGAGTGATCTAGGATTAGGGGAATTAGTCATTGAACCCCTGTCATGGTCAGATCACTCTCTCCTCTGGCTTGACTTTCCAACTGCTACACCCCACCGCGGGGAGGCGGAGCCAGAAGTGCAAATATGCTTCCGCCCCAGGTGCCTGATGGACCCTGAAAGGTTCCAGACGGAGCATGGGCCAATACCTGAATCCCTGATCCGCGACCCGACTGAGGACCTAGTGGCCGCCTGGAATAGTGCGGGCATGGGGGCCCCTTTGCGGCCTCTCACTCGACGTCGATCTACCTTGGCTCCTTGGTTTTCCGAGGAGCTGAGGGAAATGAAACGCCAGAAGAGACGCCTAGAGAGCATCTGGAGGTCCACCCGCGCTGAATCTGACCGAACACGTGTAAGGTAATTTGCGGACCTACCTTGTGGCGATGAAAGCGGTGAAGTGAGACCATCTCACCGCCCTCATCGCATACGCAGATAACTGCCCTGCCACCCTGTTTAGGGTGACCCGTGCCCTCCTTCACCAGAGGCCGCGGGAGGCACCCTTGCAGGGTCGTGCAGAGGAATTTGGATCTTATCTGCAGAATAAAATCGTTCAGATCCAGGGCAAGGGAAGCTCCTGAAGCCTCTGAAGATGGGGAGGGGAGGCTGTTTTCACCCTCCCCAGGCTCCTAGAAAGCCTCTGGAGCCTGGGGAGGGCAAAAGAAGCGTGCCAAAAGCAGGGGGTCACGCACATAGCATTATGGGTATGGCACACTCACTCACGATCCCCCCCTTCGCTCCCCCCGCTTTTGGCATGCGAGCTAAAAAAGGTTAGCCATCACTGTTATATACTAATTCAGTGTGGCTGCTACAGATTATACCAAAGGCTCTTCCATATTTATTTAATACACACATAGCAAATTCCTCAACTTTATATTACCACATTATACATACAGTAGTTACTACTCAATCCAACCAATTTAAGATACAATAATTCTGTATATTCAGCTAAAATCTATGAATAGTAAAGAAACAAAGAGCATATACAACTTACAAAGCTGACCATCTGGACTCTGAATTCAAGTATCTAAGCCAGATTTTTTTACTGATCAAAGCACTTCTATCTTATCTGAATATAGTTTCTATTTTTTCAGTCATTTAGTAAATTATCAAATTGATCAATAGATCATTTTCTTAAGACTAGAAAATAAAAGAAATAGAGAGATAGACCATACACGTAATCCCTGAGTTACAGGTATTCCCTTAGCGAATGTCCAAAGTTACGCAATCAGCGTCCCCTAACGTTTCCAAACAAGGCCCAAAACTATGAAACTTGCAACATCCTTACGAACAACTGCAGAGGCTTCCATGTTGTTGGCTGAAATGGAGCTTCTGATGGGCGGAGCTGTCCATCAGAAGTTTAGTTTAGTTTAGTTTATTTACATTTAAGCCCCATTGAGCCATCCAGACATTTAAACCCCATTGAGCCATCCAGAAGTCTTATCTGGCCCATTGCACGCCAAAATGGAGCCTCCAGAGGCCAGATCTGACCTTCAAGGCTCTGTTTGGCCCTCTGGGGGCCCCAGAAGCTCCATTTCAAACTGCAACACCCAGGGGAGACCTGCAGTGGGCCAAACAGAGCCTCAGAGGACCAGATCCGGCCCCTGGAAGCTCGAACTGGCCCCTGGATGCTCCACCACCCCGAGTCCCTTCGGGGAAAGGGAGTGGTTTATAAATGTAATAAATCAAATAAATAAATAAATCATTTCAGCCTGCAATGGGCCATGGGAGGCCTACAGAGACCAAAACAGAACTGCAGAGGAGTGCACAAGGCTGCTTGCTAGATCTTCACAAGCTAAAGTGACCTGGCATGGCAGGTTGGGTGGAGGGAAACAATTTGGGTAGCATCAGATAGTTCAGTAGGTGAGGGAAGCTTTGGGTGGCCTGTTTCATCAGTATCCCCCACTATGGCCTTCCCCATCCTGAAATACCTCTTGTGCACTTAATGAGCTCCACTGTCATGCCCCCATCAGAGTCTGAATGTGTGGGGAAAGATGAGCTGGAATAAGAGCTGACCGAGATTGAAAGGGTGGCTCTGTTGGCCTTGGAGGAAACTGAGGAAGGGCAGATTCAATCCAGGCAAGGCTTTTCAGGATTAGAAAAGCTTGCAGATAGGGAGCAGGAGAGACAAAGCACAAGCAAAGAGCAAGGATCATCCCCTCCTGATCCTAGAGCACGGAAAAAAGAAAGAAGACAAGACTAATGCAGACTGAGCCAGCTACGAGGGAGGAGAGTGCCTCTTCACAAGGCACACCTGGGGACTGAGATGTAAGGATGTGTCGGTGGGAGGGGCATCTGTCAGGAACAAATGTTGAATCTGTGGAGCCTTGATAACTGTGTCAAGAAATAGTTTAGTTTATTAGTTTAGTTTATTAGTTTATTAGCTGTAAAAGGGGGCAAAACTTGCTTAGCAACAGAAATTTTGGGCTCAATTGTGGTCGTAAATCAAGGACTACTTGTATGTGTGTATTATGTCTTTGTGTGTGTGCATGTGTGTGCGCACACGCACATATATATTCATACATAGCAACAGCACTCAAACTTCAGAATGAGACAACTTGCTGCAGCCAAGTCACCATGGCCAAAACACCGCGACCAGCTCACCATTGGACAACTTGCTACAGGATAACTCGCTCCTGGACAATTCAATTATTCAATTATATATATATATGTGTGTGTGTTAGATTTTTTAAGGGCTGAAAATAAAGAGACCAGGATGGATCCATTTCAGGGATCAGGATGGATCCATTTCAATAAGCCTGAAATGGATCCATCCTGGTCTCTTTATTTTCAGCCCTTAAAAAATCTAACACACATATATATCCATTTCAGGCTTATTAGCCTTCTTCAGCTGGCCATACTCCTTCTCCTTCTACCAGTAGAATATATATATATATATATATCTCACACTCAAGACAGAGTGACTGGCCCAAAGTGATTCAGCCAGCTTTCATACCTAACAGAAGTGTTGAACTCAGTTGGCCTGGTTTCCAGACAACCACCTTAATCACTATACCAAACTAATAATAATTGTATAACTGTATTTCTAGAAATTTATTCAATTAAGGAAATTTTTCATTAGCAAAGATATTGCTACTGTCTCCTTTTTGAAGTATACAAAAATAAAAACAAGCAATTGGATAGGATAGTAGCTACAGTGTCATCTCTGACATGAAACACCAGTAGGAGTCCTTGAGCTATAAACCCCTTGGGCTTAGCTCTCTACCTCAAATATGAGAATGACAAACAAGTAGAGTTATGCCAGCTCAGATGTCACCTGAATTAACAAGATTCATATCATATGTTGACATATATGAACCAGCTGCTAGCAGTAGGCTCCCATCCAGAGTGGCTAATTCTAGGACGGACCGTGCTGATCATGAAAGATCCCCATAAGAGAACAGCACCATCCAATTATCAGCCAATAACTTTCCTCATTACTACATGGAAATCCCTATCAGGCATCATAGCAGCCAAATCACAAAGCCATATGGGCCAATACAAGAGCACAGCTCAGAAGGGAATTGAAAGTAACACCAAAGCCTCAAAACACGAATTGCTGATAGACAGAGCTGTCACCTAAGATTTAGGCAAATCAATCTGAGCACAGCTGGAGTGACTACAGGAAAGCCAATGACTATATGCTAAATATATGGATCTGTGAATTCCTGGATTTGTAGAAAGTCAAAAGGATACTAAGTACATTCCTCAAAAACTAAATGGGGCAATGGAAGACAACCCTGGAACTGAATTCAAGAAAGGTTACATAAGTGGCCATCAAGTATGGCATATATCGCAGTGTCCCCTATTCTGCATACACTTGAACTCCTTAGCCAGACAATCATAATGACTGGATATGGATGTAAATTCAAAAGTGGAACTTCCATGAACCATCTTTTCTACAAGAATGACATATATCCATACTAACTGAAAGTATGCTAAGATGTATGACACGTTGACTCGATGATCTTTCTGACACAGATATACAATGAAGATGTTGGAATATCATTTGCACTGGAGAAGTATGGCTGCATTAAAGTCAAGAGAAGGAAGGTAGTTGATTTACTGATTCATCTAATGTGAATTTAAAGTGAGGACACTCAGATGCCATTCGAACTGGAGATGTATAACCAATTGGTAATAAGGAGAGGCAAGTTAGTTAAGTCTGATAAGGTGGGACTACCAATGAGCCATAGCACAGACATACAAACCAGCTGTTAAGTACCTTGATATTCTACAATCACATTGAACCAGGCGGAGGAAGAGAAGGCAAGGAAGACACCAACATCCAAGTACTCCTAACAATGAGATCCCAAAACTCAATGGAAAAGACAAGCTCAACACTATCATATATAATCTGCCAGTTATCAGATTTCCAGCTGGTATAGTGGGCTGCCAAAGGAGGATATGTGAGTTGTCGATTTGAAGACCTGGAAATTCCCCACAATGTACAGAGGTTTCTACCCCAAGCCCAATATTCAGAGACTGTACACCAGGTAGAAAGCAGGTAGATAGGGCATTCAGGAGTGCATTAATGAGATGGGACCTAAAGATGAAAGATGCTACCTAATGTAGGGACAGGTATGGCAGGAAGGTTAAGCAGAGGAACGGCCATGTTAAGATAAGGCTTGTCAATTTTCTATCAACATAGCTGAGTTGGCAGGCATTGGGAAATCCTATTGATGGTTTGAAAGGGCTGAGCTAAACAAAAGCATTGAAGCATTCATCATAGTGATACAGAAACAGGCCCTAAGCACCAGATCCATAGAATCAGGAAGCTAGCATATATGATGCAGATTCTGCAGAGAATTGCCTGAGAGACAATCCATCATGGTGGCAGAGTGTAAGATACAGGCGGGAACAGAAACATTGAACAATACATCCAAATAGCTGACATTGTGTAAAGGAACATTTGCATAGTGTATGGTCTATACCCTCTCAAGTCCAGATGGGAGATTTCATAGAATGTGACAGAGAATAGCAGGGGTAAAATTGGAATTTGGAATTTCCAGCTTCAACATGCAAGCATGTACTGGCCAATCAATTAGATATCATGACAGTAGACAAGGACTAAAAGACAGTGGTGATGTTAGATGTAGTAGTGCTGAGTGACAGCAAAACCAGGAAAGAGGAGCATGAGAAGTTGGAAAAATATCAGGATCTGAATGAGAAATTAGAAAGGATGTGGAAAGGCCAAAGAAGTCCCATAGACTCAGGGCTGTGACTCATAAGCTGGGAGAGTGACTCTAGTAGAACCCAGGAACTTCAGTGCAATCTATCTAAAAGAGGGTAGTGATACATAGTGTACAGAATCCTCAAACTTCCAAACCTCTAGTAGAAGACCCTAGATCCGTGATGGTGAACCTATGGCACACGTGCCACAGGTGGCACATCAAGCCCTTACTGTGGGCATGTGCGCTGTTGCCAGCTGGTCTTCTGGGTTCCAACCTGTATGCATATGATGGAACCCGGAAGAGCAGCTGGCTGGCACACATAGGCACAACGGAACCCCAAAGAACAGCTGGCCACCACGCATATGAACACCGGCCAGCTGCTCTCTTCCAGTACTCCAGCACTCCAGTGCTCCAGTTAACCATCACTGCTCTAGATTAAGGAAGAGATATGCCAATTGAATAAGAATTAATTAAAAAGACTTCAATAAGAAAATCCCATGAATTCAATTAAAATTTTATTTCCATCAATTTTAAAGCAGCACGTATATATGCTCCTGACCATAAGACGCATCTAGGTTTAGAGGAGGAAAACAAGAAAAAAAAATCTGCCTCAGTCCATCCGGTATTCATCTGCTAGTATCTTTGCAGGAAACAGTCTGCTTCCTCCGTGTCTACTACCTCCACCAGGGAATGCTGGAGTCTTCGACTCCAAGCAACTGATCAGCTGTTGGATCGGCCTCCCGGAATACTGCCAATCAGCTGTTCCAGGCAGTAGTGATTGCTGCTGGTATTTGCCGCTGCTGCATGCCACCCTTATTCGCTCCATAAGATGCACAGACATTTCCACCGACTTTTGGGAGGAAAAAAAAGTGTGTCTTATGGAGCAAAAATATGGTAGTTACTAACTAGGGTAGCCACATTATTGTCATGAAAATTGTAAACTGTCTTAATATTTTATTATGAATTTAATCATGTTTATTTTACATTTTATCATAATATTGTTATTGTTTATCAATTAATTTCATTGTTTAAACATATTGAAAACTATTTTGGAATTGTTAATGGCATGTAAAGGTTTAAAATAAGTAAGTAAATAGGGATCATGAAATTGAAGTTTTAAGCAAGCTTCTGCACCTTCAGCATTAACAAAACAAGATATCCAATAATTTAGAACCAATCTGGAAACTAAAACAGCTGGCTCAGAAAGAAATAGTGTTGGGCAGCAAGATAAATGATATATCAATAGAACATCTAAGCACTGCAATACTCTCTGGACACAAGTAGACACAGAAACAATTTGTATCAAGAATGTTTGCTATTTGGAGCCCTTCATATAAAGAAAAAACTCTTTCATTATTTCCTCAAAGTATAAGCTTAGAGGAAAAGCACAAACAATATAGTACATGTCAAAATTAAGGAAATAAATTATAGACTACCATTTGAACACCATTCACAATATTATTAGTTATTTTCCAGCATGAGAATGTACCTCTATTAGTTCATCTCTTTGGCAAAGGCTTTCCTTGAGTTCATTTACTTTATGCTGTAGAACACTGCACATATGTTTCTGTCTTTCCAATTCCTGCATTAAACAAAACAAAAAAGTAGAAATTAGATGACTTTCAAATTTGTTTGGTTATTCTTGGTTATTCTTAAATAATATTTTGAAGCTTGTTACAATAATATAAGCTAATTTCAAGATTCTGTGGGCTAGTAAGAGAGTACTCTTAATATTTATTATGTAAGGTAAAGGTATGTAAGGTAAAGGTTCCCCTCGCAGATAGTGCTAATCCAGGGGTCAGCAACCCACGGCTCTGAAGCCACATGTGGCTCTTTCATGCCTCTGCTGTGGCTCCCTGTCGCCAGTCGGCACCACAATTTTGAGGGGAGCTTCCAGTTGGGGGGGAGGGGGGAGGAAGCATAGAACCCCGGAGGAGACTCTATGGCAAGGAGTGGGTTTTCTAGTCAGCTCCACAATTGGTAGGGCTTTCAGTTAGGACAGGTAGAAGAAAAACAATGCTGTGCTAGGAGGAGACTCTGGTGGGGGAACCGGACTTCAA
Source organism: Rhabdophis nuchalis (assembly GCA_039707465.1). Lineage (NCBI taxonomy): Eukaryota > Metazoa > Chordata > Lepidosauria > Squamata > Natricidae > Rhabdophis > Rhabdophis nuchalis. Next base: position 80,914,370 of record CM077647.1, read on the forward strand.
GTTGGCTTCAGAATTGAACAGGCGGCTTCCTGTTAGGACCTTCATAGCTAAGAACATAAGAATAGCCTTGCTGGAACAGGCAACAGCCCATCTGGTCCAGCATTCTGTCTCTCTTTGAGTATTTAAGGCTGCCAACCCCTGTGCTAGTTGTTCCCAACTCTAGGGGGTGGTGCTCATCTCTGTTTCAAAGCCAAAGAGCCAGCAAAGACATTTCTGTGGTCTTGTAGCCAGCATGACTAAATGCGAAAGGCACACAGAAAGCTGTTACCTTCCCACCAAAGGTGGTTTCTATTTTTCTACTTGCATTTTTACATGCTTTCGAACAGCTAGGTTGGCAGAAGCTGGGACAAGCTCACTCCATTACGCAGCACTAGGGATTCGAACCACTGAACTGTTGACCTTTGTTATCGACAAGTTTAGTGCCTTAGCCACTGAGCCCCCGCATCCCTCATTTAGACAGGAATGGTAACTACTCACAGTTAAAGAAACCAAATTATGAAATCTGGCTTAAGCATTTTCACAATATCCGAATAGTAGACCTCATCCTAACTCCCCTAAACTCCAATACTGTAATCAAGACCCAATTTTGAATAGACTCCCTGTTTGTCTACAATGCTTGACATTAAGCCATTATTATCAATTTGTCACTATATCTGACAGCAGTTTCAAATCTGTTTTAGTAAACTATAATCATCATGGGTAAGGAATAACAGAATAACAGAGTTACAAGGAGTCCAATTCCCTGCTCAAGGAAGAGACCCTATACCAGGGGTGTCAAATTCAAGGCCTGTGGCCCGAATCTGGCTCATGATGTAATCAGATCTGGCTGCAAGGTCATTCTAGAAATTGCAAGGGATCAGCCTGCATTGCCTCGGCCAGGCCCATCCCATCTCGGCAGGCGCATGCACAGGAGGCAGCAAGCATGTGGAGACTGGCTGTGCTCAGTGGCCTCGTCGCACCTGTCCTTTTTCTCTGCACCCAGTCTCCCCTCTGCATCTGGCCTGGTCAATCGCCTCTGCGGCTGGATTCTTTGCTAAGCTTTTGGCCTTGCCTCACCCTGTGGTGGCACTGACAGCAGCTTTAAGAAAGGAAGCACAGCCGGGTGCCCTCTTGGGGAAGCAGGGCTAGGAAGGGTGTCTGGGGATGTGGCAGGCAAAGGCTGCTTGCACAGGTCTGTTTCTGATGTTTGAGGAGAGGCTGGCAGGGCATCGGTGCTTGTGTACAGCTGGAAAGGGTGCCCAGGGGGAGTCAATGCTGGGATGTAGTGGGAAGAGCAGCCGAACTGCTGGTTAAAGATAGGAAGCTGTCACGGGCAATGGGCCAGGCAGCTGTGGGCCAGGACTTCCCATTTTGGACTCTCAGCCTGGACTCCAGTCTAAAATCAAATGGCCTGCCCCCCTCCACCCCATCACCCTTAAACCTTCCAACCTTACACAAGCACTGATCCCCCCCCCCCCAGCATCAGAAGCAGCGCGGAGCAGGACAAGAGCATGGAGTGGTATGATACACCCATGATCAAAGGCATTTGTGCCCCGTGGAGACCCTGGAGTTTCTATTATCATACAGACAGGATCAGGTGAGGGTGGCGTGGTGCAGTAGGCCAACTGCTCATTCGGTGTCAGGCAGACAGGATCAGGCAATTGGCCTGCCATGCATCACTGCCATTCAGCTGCTGCAGGGGGCCAGCAAAGCTTTGCAAATGCAGGGAGATGGGGGAGAGGTTCTGGAGGTCTTCAGCAGAGGAAGGAGAGACCAGTGTGAGCATCAGAGCCTCATTCATCAGATGAGGTGGCACGTTCTTGGGGGCAGCTGAACTGCCTGTTAGGTGTCACGCCGGAGTGCTAATGGGACTTTCCCAAGCCACACGCCACCTTTTGCCTGTCCGCCAGGCTCCCTGCCTGCAATACCAGAAGATGTTCCGGCCTTGCCACTCACTTGCTTGACCCCTCCCAGACAGCAAGTCTCCTCTGATGGATGAGGCTTTGGTGCTAGTCCTAGTCTCTCCTTTCTCGCCACTGGAGACCTCTGGATCCCTTCTCCCAGCCTTGTCTGGTCCCTTGACGTAAGCAATGTCAAGCCAGCCAGGTTGAGTTGGCCACACTCACCTGGTCATATGACAAAGATACATCTACCCAGCCACACCTAACTGGCCATTTGGGGGCAATCATAATGCTGATCTGGCCCTCAATTAAATTTACTTTGACACCCATGCTCTATACCAGTGGTAGTTAACCTGGTCCCTACTGCCCACTAGTGGGCATTCCAGCTTTCATGGTGGGCGGTAGGGGTTTTGTCCAATACTGAAGCACTTTCCTTTTTTTAAATTTAATTGACTTCCCTACTTTATAAATCACCATTACTATGGAACTGGTGGGCGGTTAGAAACTTTTACTATTAACAGTGGGTAGTAGGTATAAAAAGGTTGACTACCTCTGCTCTATACCATTTCAGACAAATGGGTGCTCAGTATTTAAGAATAAGAGTAGTAAAATCAAAAGAAAGAAAAGGAGGGCAAATTGCTGCTAAAACAAATTAATTTTTCCATGTCTGAAGCCTCATAGATTTTAGTAAGGTTTTTGTTTTTGTACTTTGTTAAAAGTATACAGCGTCATTTTCAAGCACTAATATGCCTAAGTATTTTTTTAATATTCTGCTATTTAAAATCTACATTCTGCATATAATGAATTATAAATTGTACCTTAGTCTTTTCTTCATTTTCCCTATAGTATTCTGCTAATTGCTCTTCTCTTTCCTCAACGACATCTTTTAGAGTATCCACTTGATAGATTAAATTGTTTTTTTCATTATCAAGCTGGGCATTAGAAACCATGGCCTTCTTGTATTTCTCTTCAACTTCAGCAAGTGACTCCTAGAAACATTTTATTCCTTTATTTATTAAGCATTATTTAAATAGAAGCACACAAAATGTTCCATAAATCATGTTATCTTTCTAAGTTAAGTCTGTTTAAATGTGCAAGTCAATGAAATTTTAACATGCATGTTTAAGGAATTGATTTTATTATTTTCTTTGCCAATGCCAGCAATTTAAGCAGGTTATTTATAATAGTTCTAGAATATAGTTATGTTAGCTTGTTCTACCAAAAAGAATTAGCAAATAATTTTTATATGTATGTATAATCATTATATCACAGCATTTTTTTTCTTAAACTGAAGTCTAAGAAAAGCATATTTCTGTCTTTAACTTCCTTCAAATTTCATAGTCATCACTAAGATTATGGCTAAGAAATGACTTTAGTCCTATCAAATTCAACTAGAGGATTTTTTGAACATAACTTTACAATTAGGAAGCAAAGTTATATATAAATTTACACACACACACACACAAAATAAATGGTACTCGGTGAATAAATCTATACCTGAATGGTTTGAGAGTATTAGATTAAAAATGAATCATGGCCCTCCCCCAATAATGGTATTGCCTTTTGCATACTGCAAATTAAAATAAAAAATGTTTAAATATTTAATAAAATTTCTGTACATTGAACAACTTTCATATACAGTGAGAAATAAGTCAGACAGACACCTTTGAAAAGTGTTTTATAAGGGAAGATGTAAAATTCATTAAAAACACAGGACTTCAATGACAATCCTGAAGATTTAATATCAGCTTCAGTCTAGGGATGATATGCTTTCAAATACCAGTTTCAGGACAACACTAATAGTAAGATATCTCTAACAAAACAGCATGAGATGGTTCTTAGTCAAAACCAGCAGAGCTTCTCTTTTGAGTAGTAATTTGAATCAAAGAGTTTTAAGCACAAGTGAAAAGAGTTTTTATTTCCCACTTATTGAAGAAGGATCAATAAAAAGACAAAATTGATGAAAAATCAAGTCACAGTTTATGTACAACATCCTTTAGGTTCTAATGTTTAGGAAGTGCCCTGAATGTTAAATGTACAGCATTCAGATTATTTTTAATATAATGTGCTCATAACCAATAATTCTATAAACAAAGATTGGCATTTGGCCTTGGAATCAAATACACAAATATAAGCCTAATTTTGCATTTTCTTTCTACGTGATATAGTTGGTATGTACTTCATTTACTTTTTCTTTATGCACTCCCCATGTGACTTAAAGCATTACTAAAAATTATTTAGTGGTTTATTACTTCACTTCAGAATAGAATTCTAATTTTAATTTCACTATCAATTTCTAACAGAGTGGTTTCTAATTATTAACTTATAAAATTTTACTTGGCAATTCCAATTATTGAAAGGAAATTACATTATATAATATTAAATGCTTCAATTATCCTACTTCAGAAATACTATGTGGACTTAATTCTCTGGAGAAGGCTCTAATGCTGGGAAAGGTGGAAGGAAAGAGAAGGACATACAGGAGCAATGTGAATAGACAGAGTTACAGTGAAAATAGATGCATCATTGGAAGACTTGAGTTTACAGTAGAACAGAATGTTATGAAGAAAATCTAATTATGTGGTCACTAAGAATTGACACCAACATAATAGTCCTTGATAGCACAATCTATTACTACTACTATTAATACAACATTTGATAAATAACGTAATTCAGCAAACTGCCTTTCACATTTGATGCTACTGAAGTAAAAGGTAATATACACTAGTAACTATGTACAATTTACTCGTTAGACACATCTTTAATAAAAAAAAAGTAATTAGTACGTTAGTAAACTCTTAATGAAATTTGCAAAAATGTCATCACCACAGTATTATCCTAGTGAGTACATGCTTGGAAGAAACCTAATACCTTTAGTTCTTTAAGTCCCTGCATGTATCTCCCCTCTACATCTTGTATCTGGTCCTTAAGATCATAGATATCCTGTAGGACATAGGAATGAACCATTGCATAAGAACATCATAAAGATTGATTATATAATTGTATGATTTAAAAATTAGGTGATTTGATGTATTTTACTACCAAATTACAAATTAAATTAAATTAAATTAATGATATTTCCTTGACACTTGAAGATGACATAATTAATTTTAAGTCAGAATTTCTTATAAACGTCTATGTACATTTAAAATACAAAATCTCTGAGAACACCAATTTCAGATATAAACTGTTCACAATCTTATTTTGAATACAAATCTGAAAAGGTGCATTTGCAAACTAAAACATTATAACAGCAGATTATATAGTAGTAATCCTCAATTTATGATTGGTTCGGTTAGAAACCGTTCAAAGTTGCTCCTAACTTAAAGCAGGGCACTACAAATCAGATTCAAAGTTGCGATGCATAAGCTCCCTCTGCAGAGACATAACTGAATTTCGATTATTTAGCAACACAGATACTTTTATGGGCATTTAAAGTATCCCATAGTCATATCACCTTATTTTTTTCCTCAATTTTGCCAAAAACTGCACTTATTTCTAGTTTTTGGTACAACTGAGCCCATCAGGAATCACTGCTTCACTTAACAACCATGGCATTCATGTAATGTTTGCAAAAAAAAAGTTTATAAAATCAGGTTGGTCACATAACAAACCTGTTTTAAAACCATTGCAACGTATGGCATTAAAAACTATAGAATTTTATGGGACTTCGCTTCCGGTTTCTGAAGGTGTCGGACATGCTTTGTGCTTCGTCCGCCGCTTGCTGTACCGGTGGGCTTCTTCGGAAGCACGGAAGACCCTGGGGGGGGGGCCTTCTGCAGTAAGAGCAGCTCGCTGGGAGCCCCCAGCCTGGTGGCGGCCGGTGGGATTCCCCCAGCCTCGCTCTAGGAGCTGGCGAGCAAAAAGGGGGGGGGGGACAAACTTTAGCCTCTTCGCCGGATGGAACTCAGGAGCAATGAGCAGAGAGAAGAGTAGCTGAAATGCCGGAGGTGAAAGACGCTCCCAGTCTCTTGAATTGCAGATGAAGGATAAGCGATAAATCACTGTAAGTGCTAGTTCAATCAACTTAGAATGGAGATTGGAGGGGGGAGTTTTCAACTCCCTCTCGGACAAAGCGGCGATTAAGCGACCCCTCTCCTTTGAAATGGAGAGAGGAAGGATTAACTTGCTATTTGAACAAACTATGGGAAAGAATTGTATCGTATCGCATTTGCAAAAGTCTTTCACGCAGCTCTTTTTTAAAAAAAGAAAGTAAATGGAACTTTCACTTTTCTTCCTGTCAGAAGGCAGGGCAAGATGGCTTCTCTTTGTTCTCCGCTTATAACTCCTCTACAGTGGTGAAGCTTTCCCTCCATAATTACCAAAGAAGGATTATAAACTTTTTACTTCAGACATTCCTCCCAGAGGCTCCCAAGTCTCTCCCAATATGTGGACTCCTGGTTTTGGACTGCAAGATTTCCTTTTTCTAAAGTGAATTCTTAAGACTCTTAAGACTGAACTCTCACTCGGACTCTCTGATACCTCAGACTGTCTCGGTCGTCTGTTTCTCCGGCGCCATTTCTTTGTCAACTAAGAAACTAGAACTGACACAATGGCTTTTAGAAAGCCACCAATGGGAAAGTCAGCTTCTGCCCCATCCTCTGCTGTCTCCAGCCCGACTACACAGTTGAAGATTTCTACACTTTTACAGAAAGAACCTGCTGGAGAAGGCTCAAAGGATCTGTTGGTTGTAGAAATATTTCGGGAAATAATGAAAACTATGAACAGCATGAATGAAAATATGAATGAAATGCGGAAAGAAATGTCAGAATTAACATTAGAGCTTAGGGAAGCACAACGAAACACAACGGAAAATAAACAAAAAATTGAGAAGCTAGAGAGGGGGGCGGCTGAGATAGGGGAAGAGGTGAAAGGGATTCGGAGGGAGGTTTTAGAATTAGGAGCAAACATGACTAAAATTGAATTTGAAAGAATGTCTTTTTTTCTCAGGTTCCAGAATATACCAGAGTCAGAAAATGAAGATCTTAAAGATCTTATGAGTACAATATTAGCAAAATACCTTAAAAGAGAGAAAGATCAACTCTGGTAGGATATGAACCTGGTTTATAGAATTAATTCAACTTATGCCAGGATAAATAATGTACCAAGAGAAGTTCAAGTTAAATTTCTTAGGAGATCCACAAGGGATGAGATATTGAGGGCTCAACGGGATGGAATTTTAAAATACCAGGATAAAGAAATAATCATTTTGAAACAGATTCCGAAAAAAATTAGAGAAATAAGGAGGAAGCACTCCTTCTTGTCTAAGAAATTATATAAAAAGAGAATATGGTTCAAGTGGTTATTACCAGAGGGAATGCTGATCCTCTGGGAAGGAGGCAAAATAAAAATCAAAACATTAAGTGAGGCGGAGGCTTTTATTAAAAAACATTCTTCCCAGTTGGGAGGTGAAGACGGAGGGAGGGAGGAAGCGACGGCCCCGCCCGGAGACAGGGAAGAGGAGTCAATTGCAAAAAGACTTAGATCGCAAAAATGATTTTATTTGAAATATTATTGTAATTGTTGATACAAGATAAAATGGCAAAAAAAAGATGATTGAATATATAGACTATACCATGTAATCTTTCTATATGTTTATCCTTTACTTTTAAAACAGTAAATTTATGAAGTTTTGGGAGGGCCAACACCAATGGCAGGGAAGCTACCAAAATGTTACCTTTACCCTATACCTTTTCCCTTGTAAAAATTTTGAAAACCAATAAAATACTTTTAAAAAAAACTATAGAATTTTAGAACTATGCTAAATTGTATTACACTTTTAGTAAAGTTCTACTTCCTTCTTATAGTAAGATAAGAACTATAAGAGAGAAGCTATCTTATTAAGAAATGATTATTTACAAAATATACTCAACCGATTTTAAAAATTTGAAAAAGTAAATACATTTATATAGTCACAAGAGTAACTAGATAGGGAGTCTATCTGTTATATAACTTTCACTGTTCAGTGTAAGGTGTTATATTATTGTTATTTTAATATGTATAGCTACCTAGAATTCCATTGGTAAATTATGGCATAGATAAACATAAATAAATCATTTTTTAAAAAACTGATAATGTATTCCCTCATTTAAGTTTATGATAGATAAATATAGCTACATTACATTCAACTACATTATTTTCCTTCCTTGCCTTTCCTACCTTCTTTCTCTCTCCTTCCATATTGCAAAAACACAATTATGCTTCTTAAGCTAGTCTGTGATTTGATTGATAGAAATATATAAGAGTTTTCTTTTATTGTTAACCAATAAAAATTTCTCACCCGCAATTCACTTAATGAGGTATCAGGATCAACTAGGCTGCTTGTATCTCCGCTCCCTCGTCTGGAAGAATTTCCACTTAAAGGGGTTGCTGAATTGCGAGATGCTGGCTAAAGAAGACAATTGTTTTAAATTTCCTTTACATTTTAAAAGTTTTCTTAGCTAAATATGTAAATAATATATAAATCTCAGAAGAATATTATAATTTTGAAAAAAATATTTTCATATATAGACTATTGTAATATTAAAGGAATTTATTGAATTGCATCAGGAAATGTTAAACATATGTCTTGTCCACTCAATCTGATCTAATGGTTTATTATTTTTTCAGATTTCATTCCACAATTTACTATGCAAAGTATTCAGCAGAGGTACTTCAGAAATTACATTAGCCCAGATGAAGCATCTCTATTTGAGTATTGACTCATATTGACTCATTATTTCAATAACTTATCTGGTTGTTTTGAAAACTTGCTCTGGTCCAGCTGACTTTTAAGTAGAAATGCTATTTGTGCATTTGCATACAAATTGCACAATTGGAAACAGCTTTTGAAACAGCTGCACAAATTTTGCAGTCTTTTTTTTATAATTGTTTTTTATTTATTTTGAAAAAAAACACAAATAAGGCAGACATATTCAAAAGAGAAAAACATAAGCCATCTTTCGTTACAAATTACAAATCATAAAAATTATGTCAATCACAAAATTCCATACATTTTTTCCATATTAATTTTACAATTATTAATTCTAAGTCTCAAATTAATTAATTGTCTAAACGTCCTTTTATATGTAAAATCAAAAATATAAAATGACATTCCACCAGCAAGATATCATCTTTCCTTACAAATTGGAAATCATAAAAGTTATATTAGTTAATTACAAAAATCCATATATTTCTTCCATATCCATTCTTGCAATTATTATATCTCAACTCAAATTAAATTGATTGTGTTTAGATTCTTTTATGTGTAGAACAAAAGTAGAAGATGGCATTGCACCAATAAGACAGAAAAGTATAGATAAAAATGAGAATCGTCACTCTACAATACATCCTTTAGAAAGCATACTGGCCATTCTCACATAGCTTCTATGAAATGATTATCATTAATGAATAATCTAATTTTGTAAATTTATAAATCAAAGGTTTCATCATGTTTCTTCATATCAGTACTGCAAAATTCTTATCTAGTGTTCCAAATTTTAATCTATCTACTTCTTCAAACCTATCTTTGAAACAGTACCACCTAATATCTATTTTCTATTCTCAACTAACATACACATATACATACAAATTTTGCAAAGTCTGAAGCCACTTTATTGCTTTCAAAGCAGGTGTTTAATTTATGCTAATTAATTTTGCAAAATATTTTGCACAGGTTTAATTGCATACATCATAACCCAAACTTTTATAAAGATGTGAAGAAATAATGAAGGCAACCAGTGATACACAGGAAAACAGATCCTTTGTGCATGCTGGGGATCTGAGGTACTTATTTTTCGGACTATAAGACCCACCTGACAATAAGAGACACGCAGGTTTAGAGGAGGAAAACAAGAAAAAAATATTCTGAACCAAATAGTGTAGTAATATATTTAATAAAATATAGCAGAATAATATTTCAACTATATAAAGTAAACAGCGGTATTAAGAACCATCATCACTAACCATCATCACGTCATTAACAAATGAGGAGAGACTTGAAGATTCAAGCAATCTTCTAATTTTCGGGAAACCCAAAGAACTCGTCACTAGTGGCAGAATTAAGGAAGCTCAGATGCTCACAATCACTACTATCACTTTCTTTGCTATCTTCATATATGATACTATCTTCAGTTCCATCTAAGGTATATGCCATATTTTTTGAATGACCGTGCAACGATTTCATCCTTCACTGAATTCCATGATGTTTTAACCCATTCACAAACTTGAGTGATAGTGGGCCTCTTCATTCATCCAGTAGGTATCAGATCATGATTACCAGCAGTCATCCAATTGTTCCACTCTTCTCGCATATAGACTTTGTTGATGGTAACGTCAAGAGGTTGCAACTGGCTGGTAAGATCCCCTGGAATTACAGCTAGATGAGTCTTCACTTCTTTAAATCTCTTTGTTATGGTTTTGCTAATATGCCAATATGGTCAAGCACTAATAAAGTAGGTGTTTTTAGAAGCCCTCCAAGAACACACTTTTTCAATCCATATTCTCATTCCATTTTGTCCATCCATCCTTTCTCACGAACATGCACAATAACTCCCTGTGGAATCACTTCTTTTGGAAAGGTTTTCCTTTTGAAAATTAACATCGGTAGCAATTTGGTGCCATCTGCACAGCAGGACAACACAACCATGTAATGTGTTTTCTTCTGTCCTGAGGTTATGCTTTTGGCACCTTTCACATCAACCATCTTATTAGATGACACATCAAAGTTTAGCACGACTTCTCCCATATTCCCAATCTGGCCAATTTCAAAATTATTTTTATTCATATCATCTATTACAAATGTGTGAAAAAACAGAATCTTAGATTCTTTTGGCATTTTTGCATAATTCTAGTTTTGGTGGGCTTAGCAAGGTCATATTGCCTCATAAATCTGTAGCACCATGATGGTGATCCAGTAAAATCCTGAATGCCTTTCTCTACAGCAATGCATTTGGCTTCATATACTACTATTTTTCTAGAAACTATGAAGCCACTATTCCAGTGACGTATTATCCATTCTTTCATGTCCACCTCTAACTGTGGCCACTTTGCAGCAAGCCCATGAAAATTGTGCTTACTTTTTATCTTTTACTTTTTGCAGCTGATCCACTTGTTTCCTCCACTCGCTTATCATTTTTTCAGTTGGGCGTGGTCCAAAATGTCGCTCCGCTGCTCTGTTTCCATGTTCCTCAGCATATTTTTCTACTTCCAGTTTAAAAGAAATTTTATATGCTAGTCTTTCCTGATTTGACATCTTTGTATGTAGTGTGAGGAGGTACCGTAGTATTTTTCTGCAAGAAAGAACTGTCAGCAATGTGTCCTTTATGGTTATGAGACCACCGTAGCTGAGAACATCAAGGAGAACATTAGGGCAGAACATTCATAGGGCAGTATTTTGTTTCCGTAGTGCTCCCTTACACCTCTGTGTATGTGTGTGTGTGAAAGTAAAAACAAAGGAATGGCTGATTGGAATGGTAGTCAGATTTCAGATTTTAACCGTGCCAGATGAGCAAACAAGATCTTCCTGATGGACGCTGGCTTAAATGGATACTTGCTCTGATGAGCCAGGCAGCTGGGATTGCCTCTCCCCCTCCCCCCAGTGTCTTTGCCTTCCATTGCTGACGGAGGTACCACAAAAGCATCCAGCAAGATTCCTGCAAGCCTCCCATGAGCCAGGCAGCTAGGATCGCCAACTCGCCTCCCTGGGCCATGTATTTTTGCACAAGGCTTCCCTGCCTTGCCTTCCCTTCCCTTGCTTCAACTACTTGCCCTTGGCTAATGGATCCTGAGCACTGTGCTGCAATGGAGAGGCCAGCACAAGGGAAAGACGAGGAGTAGGAAAAGAGGAGAAAGCAGTCTCCTTACCTCAAGCTGGTCAATTTGTTACCCATTTCTCCATTGCCTTGTCTTTGATGGCCAACGCCAAAAGGCAGCGAAAGAGCTGCCTCCAAACCACCACACCACTCCCCACCTGCCACCCCCAAATTGCATTGATGGCTAAGTGAGGGGCAAGAAGCCATGCCATGCCCAGCAATGGGGGGAAAGGGGATGGCAAGAGGAGCCCCATCTCTCTACACGTGTCCTAGTGAAAGACAGCGGCCACCCCGCCACTTCCCTTGGTCGCCCTCTCTGCCACTTGAAGCCAAGTGTCATTCATTCACAGACATTTTCACTGACTTGGGGGGGGGGGGGAGCATGTCTTATAGTCCAAAAAATACAGTATATATTTTGAATGGCATAGTCATGCTGTACTGATGATTTGAAAACCAATCAGTTCAAAAACTCACCCTTGTGTATAAATCAGAATATGGTTTGTCAGTCTTCTCTTCAAGCTGAAAAATATTTTAAAAAATAAATGTTTTAAATTAATTTCAACTATATATTTGAGTTGAAAAGATTAGTTTTCATCAATATGCATATGACTAGAATATTAACATAATTGTTTCCTCTCTTTTTTCCTAATATACTATCTTACACAAAGAATCTCTAAAATATAGGCCTTTATCAAACACATTATAAATAGATGAGAACAAATTAAAATTATAATCTTACACCAACTTACCTTAAAGGAAGTCTTTTAATTTTAACAAAAGTATTACATTGATATATACACACTTCAAGTTACATCTTCATTCAATAGACATATCAGTATTTTTGTTAGACTGAAATACATTAACTTCTACTTCTTCTATGCAAAATACTTTTATATGTAACATTAGAAATTGTAAATGTGATTTAATTGATAAAGAAATTCTCTTTAGTGGCACACATATATAAATTCTTTTATCAAATTCATAATGCTCTATATTTGAATAGCTATAATTCACTTTCACATCTATGTCCATAGTAAAGTCTTTGGCAATATTCCTTTCTTAATTATTTTTAAATAAAATCAAATGTTTTGAATTAGAATTATCCATTTTTTGTGTTAGAAGCATTTCATTATCTATAGTTCACTTTTTCCATAATGTCAAGATAGCTATTTAGTAATCCTGTGTGATGAAAAAAGTATAACTTCTTTTTTTTAATTATTATTTGTTTTATCATCTATATAAATAAAAATGTAAAATAGTTTGTACGAAGCCGCTAATCTCAAAAACTACTGCACTGATTTACACCAAATTTTGACACAATGTTCTCAAGGACCTCCGATAATAGAATACGTACTTATTTTGTGACTAGCACACGTGTGTCATGTGCAAGGTACACAAATGTAAAATGTACCCACTGATCATGTTTTCACCTCCCTGTAACTCCTCCCACCTGGCATTTCCAACAGTGATTTCCTCAAGAACTCTGTACAGAGGCTTAAAAGGGCCAAGACAAGGCACATAGGATAGCAAACCCCCAGGTGGCCCATAGAGAGACGGGGGGGGAGGAGAAATACAGTTTAATAAAAGAGGGACGAGGGGAGACAGGACAGCAGCCTTCCAATATCTCAGGGGTTGCCACAAAGAAGAGGAAGTCAAGCTATTTTCCAAAGCACTAGAGGGCAGACAAGAAGCAATGGGTGGAAACTAATCCAGGAGAGAAGCAACTTAGAACTGAGGAGGAATTTCCTGACAGTTAGAACAATTAACTAGTGGAACAGCTTGCCTCCAGAAGTTGTGAATGCCCCAACACTGCAAGTCTTTAAGAAGATGTTGGATAGCCATTTGTCTGAAATGGTATAGGGCATCCTGCCTAGGCAGGGGGTTGGACTAGATGACCTCCAAGGTCCCTTCCAACTCTGCTATTGTATTATTGTATTACAGTAGGTAGGTAGATAGGGGAATAGATAGAGAGGGAGAAATACAGTAGGTAGGTAGGTAGGTAGAGGGATAGAGAGGGAGAAATTAGGTAGGTAGGTAGGTAGGTAGGTAGGTAGGTAGGTAGGTAGGTAGATAGGGTGATAGAGAGAAATACAGTAGGTAGGTAGGTAGAGGGAGAAAGGGAGAAATATAGTAGGTAGGTAGGTAGGTGTATAGATAGAGAGGGAGAAATACAGTAGGTAGGTAGGGGAATAGAGAGGGAGAAATACAATAGGTAGGTAGGTAGATAGGGGGATAGATAGGGAGAATTACAGTAGGTAGGTAGGTAGGTAGGTGGATGGATAGATAGATAGATAGATAGATAGATAGATAGATAGATAGATAGATAGATAGATAGATAGATAGATAGATAGATAGATAGATAGGAAGAAATACAGTAGGTAGGTAGGTGGATAGATAGAGAGGGAGAAATACAGTAGGTAGGTAGGGGAATAGAGAGGGAGAAATACAATATGTAGGTAGGTAGGTAGGGGGATAGATAGGGAGAATTACAGTAGGTAGGTAAGTAGGTGGATAGATAGGGAGAAATACAGTAGGTAGGTAGGTAGGTAGGTAGGTAGGTAGGTAGGTAGGTAGGTAGGTAGGTAGGTAGATAGATAGATAGATAGATAGATAGATAGATAGATAGATAGATAGATAGATAGATAGATAGATAGATAGATAGATAGGGAGAAATACAGTAGATAGGTAGAGGGACAGGTAGAGAGGGAGAAATACAGTAGGTAGGTAGGTAAAGGGATAGAGAGGGAGAAATACAGTAGGTAGGTAGATAGACGGAGAAAGGAAGAAATACAGTAGGTAGGTGGGTAAATAGAGGGATAGAGAGAGAGGGGGGGAGAAATACAGTAGGTAGGTAGGTAGGAGGATAGAGAGTGAGGGAGAAATACAGTAGTTAGGTAGGTAGGTAGGTAGGGAAAGGAAGAAATACAGTAGGTAGGTAAGTAGACGTATAGACAGAGAGGGAGAAATACTGTATGTATGTAGGTAGGTAGGTAGGTGTATAGATAGATCGGGAGAAATACAGTAGGTAGGTAGGTAGAGGAATTGAGAGAGAGGAAGAAATACAGTAGGTAGGTAGGTAGAGGGAGAAATAGAAAGGGAGAAATACAGTAGGTAGGTAGGTGTATAGGTAGATCAGGAAAAATACAGTAGATAGTTTGGTAGAGGAATAGAAAGAGAGGAAGAAATACACTAGGTAGGTAAGTAGAGGGATAGATAGAGAGGGAGAAATACGGTAGGTAGGTAGGTAGAGGGATAGATAGAGAGGGAGAAATATGGTAGGTAGGTAGGATGTTATATGGTGGTTGTGTGTATGTGTGCAGATGTAGATCTACACACAGACTGGTTGGCCATTTAACCAGACTGGGCGACAGCAATGCATGGCCGGGTATAGCTAATAGAAAATAAAAAAACAAGTATGATTTCTTAAAATATGAAAATCAGAAGCAGTGTACCAGGAACCTATATTATGTAATATGGCATAATGATGTATTATAAAATTTTATGTAAAAAACAAACGCTTTCTAAAAAATAAAGGATTAAATTGCGTATTTGTTACCGCATATGTTTCACAAGCAGCACATTATCACATGAGTTTATCAATGCTAACCAGTGTATTTTATATCAGATAACCCAAGAATTCTCAGTGTATGTTGAAACTTCTCAAGGGAGGAACAAACAACTTTATGGAGGGAAGAATTGTTTTAAACTGTCAAAACTTATTCTGGGATTTGCTCCTCATTTTGCCTGGAGAAACCTACAACCAGCAATTGTTCTGCCACAAATTTCAAGATCCTTGTAGAATACAGATTTAAAAATTATAAAAGAAGTATATTTATGAATTGTCCAAACATATCAATGAAACCCTGGTCTTACTCATGGGTGTAGGATCTCAAAATTTTTAAGGAGCTATAGTAGCATTGAGTTTGAAAATCACTCAAGTAAATTATAGGTGAAACGTTTACCAAGAAAAAGTATATTTTAACAAACTATACATAGTAATCTGCAATAAAATCAATTACTGTATTACACAGAACATGTCAACCTGAATAATTAATTCCCCACCATTTATCTACTTGGACCTTATGGAAAACAGAACGAAAGGATTATATTATATTGCATTGATGTTTTGCGCATGCGCAAGTATGGAGATCGATCTCTGAGCGCCACGAAGGGGTCGAGGGCCGTTTTAGCCCGGGAGGACGTCGCCAGCCCTCATTAAACATCTAGGAGGGCTGGCCCAGCACGTCGATATGCCAGCCGCCACACGGGGACTATTTTTGGAGCCGGAGGTGTGGCGGCGAGGCGAAAAACATCCGAGAGATGGGAGAGGCTCAGGTCAGCTTGGCGTGGCCTGGACGTGTCAGTGGAAAAGCTAGGCAGGCGTTTCCAGGCCGTTGGGGGTCCGTTACAATACACAATCGGACCGCGCAGCCCCCACTCGACTCAAGCGGCTAGAAATGACGGGAGCAGTTTAAAATTGAAGAAACCTGGTATGTCTGAAGATCGTGGAGAAGCTGGAAGAAGCTGAATCGGAGAAGGAAAGTAAGAGGAATAAGTGGATGAGAGAGAGAGTGGGGATGGAGAAAGAACGTTTTCCGGAGAAAGATGTAAGGAGCTGAAATGGAGAAGGAAAGAAAGAGGAATAAGAGAAAGAGAGAGAGAGGGGCGTTAGAGAAAGAACATTTCCAAAGAAAGATGTAAGGAGGTGCAGAGAGGAGCTGAAATGGAGAAGGAAAGAAAGAGGAATAAGAGAAAGAGAGAGAGAGAGAGGCGTTGGAGAAAGAACGTTCCCAAAGAAAGATATCAGGAGGTGCAGAGAGGAGCTGAAATGGAGAAGGAAAGAAAGAGGAATAAGAGAAAGAGAGAGAGAGAGGCTTTGGAGAAAGAACGTTTTCAAAGAAAGATGTAAAGAGGAGTTGAGATGAGCTGAAATGGAGAAGGAAAGAAAGAGGAATAAGAGAAAGAGAGAGAGAGAGGGGCATTGGAGAAAGAACGTTTCCAAGAAAGTTGAAATGAAGAGCAGAGAGGAACTGAAATTGAGAAGGAAAGTAGAGGAACAATGAGTAAGAGACAGAGAGAGGGGATGGAGAAAGAACGTTTTTCTGAAGAAAGAGCAAAGGAGGAGCAGTGAGGAGCTAAAATTTGAGAAGGAAAGTAAGAAGAATAAGAGAAAGAGAGAGGGGGGTTTGGATAAAGAACGTATCCGAAGAAAGATGAAAGGAATGAAAGAAAGAAGAGAGAAAGGAGATAAAAGTTGGTGGGAGCAGTTTGAAATGGAGGAAAATCAGTATGTTATAAGAATGTGGAGGAGCTTAGAGGGGTTGGAATGAAGATGAACATGGATGAGAATGGAGGAGTAGGAACAGAGATGAACGTGGTTGGATCATAGAGGAGGTGAAATGGAGAAGGGCTATGTGAGGAAGAAGAGGAAAAAAGAGAGGGGGGGTGGAAAATGAAAGTTCCAAAGAAAGTTGGAAGGAATTGAAGGAAGGAAGAGAGAAAGGAAAGAAAGCATGAAAAGAATTGGAGAATTCTGAAGACGGAGAATACAGTAAAGAATATAGAGAAAGAAGAAGGAACTGAAAGGTTGGAGAAATGGGCTTGACAACCGGGCCGTGAGGTCGAGAATTCTAGGATCCAAGTAACCAAGGAGAGCCCAGGAAGATCCGTGCAGTGAGTCCATTACGGCAGGGAAGGCATAAACCGAGACAGCGCGGGTCTAGACGTTAACCACCGAACAGTGCGACACATCAATTGACCACACTACACCCACGCTGACTGAAGGCTGTTGTGTTCATTATGTCATCTTCTATTCCCCCCTCATCAGTCTCTTGGACAGATCTTAATTCTTCCCTACCAAATGGATTTTCTATGGCATCAGATTTACACCTCACTCACCTTCTCTAATTAATCAAAGTAGTGCTTATGAAATTTCCCTCCCTGGCCAAAAATGAACCCCCTCACAACTTTATCTTACCCTATCATTTATTCGAGGCAAGATCTCCTTCGCCTGCGAGAATCTCCCCTCTCGCAGGCATGGCCCTCTAATCTAACAAGGGCCCATCTCGAAGAAGGACTTATAGTTCCGGAGAGATGGACGAAACGCAAACTTAGGGGGGTTTTGTCCAAATTTTTAATTCGTCTTTTAATGGGTCCCAGGGTGGGGGGAGGGCCTAATCAGTCAGTAGGGGGTCTGGGCATAGGGCCGACCAGCGAAATTAGGATTAGGATTAAGGATTGGTCTATCGAGGAGGGAGGGGGGGGTCGTTCCTGCGGCGGGATTTCCCATCCATACGGTCCTGGGGAGGGGGAGGGGCGGTGGGAGACAGGGTGTCCATCTTAAGTTGGGGGATCGTGGCCGCTGGTTACAAGTGGTCGCTTGCCCCAACCCCCTGTGCTCCCCTCGGGGACTAGGCGGTCAAGGTTTACAGAGCCAGGGCCCCAGGCTGATGCTCTGCAACGCCAGGTCCGTGGTAAATAAAGCCCCCCTCATAAATGACCTAGTGTCAGAGGGGGACCCGGACCTGGTGGGAATTACGGAAACCTGGTTGGGCCCTGAGGGAGGTTTACCTCTCGTGGAAATGTGCCCACCGGGATACCGAGCATTTCATCCCCCCCACAAGGTTGCGGCTGAGTCAGTGGCCTCTCCTCCGCCACTGCCATCCCACCTCCACCAAATGCCCCCCCACAAGCCCACTGCCGAGTCAGCGGCCTCTCTGCCACCACCACCCCTCTGCCAACTCCCCCCCAAGGTCGCTGCCGAGACAGCAGCCTCTCCTCTGCCGCTGCCACCCCCCCTCTGCCAACATACCCCCCACAAGGCCGCTGCCAAGTCAGTGGCCTCTCCTCCACTGCCGCTGCCCCCCTCCACCAAATCCCCTCCCACAAGCCCGCTGCCGAGTCAGTGGCCTCTCCGCCACCACCACCCCTCTGCCAACTCCCCCCCCACAAGGCCACTGCCAAGTCAGTGGCCTCTCTTCTGCCACTGCCACTGCCCCTCCGCCAACTTCCCCCCAAGGCCACTGCCGAGTCAGCGGCCTCTCCGCTGCTGCCGCCCACCCTCCACCAACTCCCCCCGACAAGGCCGCTGCCGAGTCAGTGGCCTCCCCTCCACTGCCGCCATCCCCCTCTGCCAACTCCCCCCCACAAGGCTGTTGCCGAGTCAGTGGCCTCTCTCTCCTCTCTCTCTAGATAGGTAGGTAGGTAAGTTGGTAGGTAGGTAGAGGGATAGAGAGAGGGGGGAGAAATACAGTAGGTAGGTAGATAGAGGGATAGAGAGAGAGGGACAAATACAGTAGGTAGGTAGGTAGGTGGATAGAGAGGGAGAGGGAGAAATACAGTAGGTAGGTAAGTAGGTAGGTAGAGGGAGAGAGGGAAAATACAGTAGATAGGTAGATAGGTAGATAGATAGAGAGAGGGGGGAGAAATACAGTAGGTAGGTAGGTATGTAGGTAGGTAGGTAGGTATGTAGGTAAGTAGGTAAGTGGAGTACGAGAGGGAGGGGAGGGAGAGAGAGGGGAAACCGAGGCAGAGAAAGAAGGGGGTCGCTGAGAGGGTCTATGAGAGGAAACCTTTTCATTTAACCAAACTTGGCCACAGCAATGCGTGGCAGGTACAGCTAGTTTTAAATAAAACTTTAGATGAAAATTTGAAAATGAAGACCAAGAAGGGAACACAAAGCTAAAAGAACAAAATTATTTACACAGATACTCCCAAAATAATACATTGTTCATTGTGTTCATTATACATACACATATATCCATCATTCCAATCTCTTACTTGGTAAGTACCTTTATTCAAGCATACAAAAAAGAACAGAATAACAGAACAACTGAGGATTTAAAGGCTTGAGGTAAGAAAATAAAGGAAATGCATTTTAAATGTAAGTTTGACACCCCTGTGATAGACAGTTGAAAGACTAAGAAAATGACAGGAAGGTAAATAATAAAAAGATAGCATTCAATCACATAGGGAACTGGCTACTGCCCTTCCATCACCATTTGTACATTTAGTTCTTATCTATCAGTTTCCTTTTCTTTAATATATTCTACTAAATTATACAATTTAACATTGTATATAAATGCATATAAATTGTATTTGACATTATACATAAATGTTAGATTAGTTATTTGACATTTATATATAAGTTACAAACATTCATTCCATTTTTTATGTCAAGAACATTTATTTTGGTTGTTAATACATTAATCTTCAGCTCCATACTTCATCACAGAATCTAATATTTGCTGCAAATCCTAAGAGCCCTCACTCATCATCCCAACAGTATCTATATTCAGAAGTATCCTTAACTAGCACACTCAGATAAAAGCTAATGCAGTTTCTAGCTAAATCAATTATTTACTTCTTAATAACTCAAATTTCAAAACAAAGTTCTTTTTCGAATAAAGGCAAATATACATGTCCCAAGCTAATGTTGCAGGATGCAATTTGAGTCGTCCACTGAGTTAGCCAACAATCTTAATAGCTGCAAAATTGAATGTATGTCCTTGTTAATTGTAATGTGAAGTTACTGATTTTGGGCCTTCTTGTACGACTGCTTGTGTTGTTGCAATCTGGTGGTTAGCTTCTTCCCTGTCTATGCTATATAGTCATGGGCAAGCCATGTAGGGGATTCAGTAGAATACATTAGAAGTATCTCCCACGTCCAAGCAATATTTGCAATGTATGATTTGTCCTTATATGGTGGTGTCTGGGCAGGGAATGATGCTGTCAGATCCCTAAAAGTGATATGGCTATTCAATTGGGAGGAGGGGGACCTTGGAGTCAATTTATTAGCAGTGCCTGTGACAACTGATATTTTACAACTGGTCTCCTGGTGCCATAGCACCTTGAGATACCCTCACCTTTTGGGGGAATGTTTATGATAGCCATGTGGGATGGTTCACTTTAATGTCTAACGGAAGATAGCCATGGGAATGTATGTTTATTTGGTTCTCAGGGCAGTTGGTAAAGGAAACATCTTCACACTTATACTGATTATATATGTAGATTGTATTGGCTAAAATCTGCATTCTAACTAATGGGACGTGTCTCTACTGCTTTAATTCTACTCGCATTGCCTAAGGGGATTCCGACTTTGCTTTGAACTTAACGGTTTCCCTTCGACTTAATAAAAGGTTCCTTTTGAAATACTCCGTTTCAAGAGTCTTCACTTTCTTAAGCTTAGAGTGGCAATCCTTACATAAAGCAATTTCTCTACAAAATGGTCACCCTGGAGAAGTAATTTCACTCTACCAAGGGGACTCCACAAACCATCTCGAAGCACAACGGTGAGCAGCGGTAAGTTGAAAGTTGGAGGTAGATGTCAACACCCCCCCCCCAACCAGAGGCCTGCTCCCTGTAACCTGTCAGAGAGAATGAGGTGACTCTGAGGACCCCAAAAAGTCCCACTGGTCAATCGGCAACACGACGAAAGAAAGCTGGGATGGGAGGACCAGAGGAGTCACCCTCACCCATGGTAACTGAAAACTGGGGTGGAAATTGGAGCTGGAAGTCCCCTCTAACCAGGAGGAGCTAAATGAAGCCTCACTGAGAGAGGGTCATCTGTTGATGATGGAGATTTTGGAAAATTTCAACATCCGGAGGGAGCCCGAATGGCAGCAAAGGAGCACTGGAAGGGGAGCAGCCTGGATGATGCCAGATCCCTCCTCTGGGCCCTGCTGATCAAGCAGATGGTACAGAAGCAGCAGGGGACCCAGCATAACCACCCCACCAGTTGGAACATTGATTGGGGCCCATTCCCAACCAGCCCCAAATCCTGCAACTGGGAAGAAAAACTCCTTCCCTTGGGGTGAAGTTCGATGGAAACCCGCATAAATTGGAATTCTTTGTGGCACATGTGCTCACCTACATGCAAGAGTATGGGTGTGATTTTCAAACCCAAGTGCGAGTTGTTACCCTAGGCATGGAAAGAGCCGCTGCCAAATGGATAGTGACCCTACATAATGCTGATGCGCCAGAACTGTGGAAATTCACTCATTTCATGATGGCCCTGCGACATTTTAAGGACCCCCCTCGCAGACCGCAAAGCACGTGACCATGTTAAAGTTGTGAAGCAGGGACGCCAGTCAGTAGCAGAGTATACTGAAAAATTCTGAGACCTGGCATATCGTGTGAACTGGCCAGAGGATATCCTGGTAAGCTGTTTCTATAATGCCTGTGTGGCCCGAGGTGGCCCAAGGTGCGCCGAACCACCTACATGAGTGGTATCTCACCACTGAAGAGGCTGAGATCGATATGGCCTGAGATCGAGGGCCGTTCGGGCCGCCATTGGAGGACCTGGTGGTCACGTGGGGGGCATGGGCGTGGCAAACACGGTGGGGAAGGCGCTTCCCATCATTCTCCGTTGTCTTCCATTATCACTCTCGTTCGTCCTCATTGCTCGTGTCGTCTCGTTTTCCTCGTCTATTCGCCTTGCTGCCCTCCCTCTCCGCCCCAGCTGTTGCCTCTGCGGCGCCATTTTGTTTTTCATCTTCGCTTGCTGTTCTCATCGCCCTGCTGCTCTACCCTTTCGTCTCGTTCCCTGCTGCCTCCTGCCGCCTCATCCTCCTGCCTCCTCACCATATCGCCTTGCTTCCTCGCTCCTGCCATCGCTTGATTTCCTCGTCTTCGTTGCTGCCTGGCATGCCCTGTGCCCCGTGTGATATTGGTTTGTACCACCGCCGCTACCTCCACCATCAGCGCTGCTGCTCCTACCACTAGCGCTGTTTTATTGTCACCTTTACCATCAGTGCCGCAGCCATTTGTTACCACCAGCGGCTGCCGGCGTCTATGTGGAGATAGGCTCTATGCTGCCTCTTGCCCGGGCAGTCCAATCCAACATTCTTGGCTTGCTGTTCAGGCCTGCTGCCTTTCTCCTGCAGTGATTTGGTAGGATTGGCAGGGGGGGCATTATCGTGGCTTGCTGTGGCTTCTAAAGTGGCCCCCATCATGGGTGGCCTTATCTATCCTCACCATCGTTATATTGCCATCACTTTTATCACCATCATTAACGAAGATCTGAGAGACTTGACTGACGGCCCTCCCGTGCAGTGTTCAGTGTTTTATAGACCTATGGGAACTAATTATGGCTTGCAGTAAACCTTAACTATGGATTCCAGGGACAGTTTTGCATCAAGGCAGTGCTCTCTCTCTGATATTTTATCTTTTTTAGACTATCTATGTACTCAGCAGCGGACCTCCATGCCCTGCGAGAGTCCCCTCTCTCGCAGGTTTCGCCCTCAGCTCTAATGAGGGCCCATCTTGATGACGGATTCTTGAATCTAGAGAGGCGGCCGAAACGGAAGTTAAGGGGTTTTTTAGTAAAAAATTTAACTCAATTCTTAAGGGGTCCCAGGGAGGGGGAAGGGCTAACTGAAAGTAGGGAAGTGGGTGAGGGCGATGACCCACTGAGAAATATTCCCAGGCCAGCCGACGGTCCCGACGGGGAAGACGTAGGGTCCAAAATTGGGGAGGAGGTGAGGGTGTGCTTAACAGAGGGCTACACCATCAAGATGGTGTATGGGAGAGGTAGGTATGGCGGGAGCCGAGGGCCATATCACGTTAAGGGAGAGTGCACCCGCTATATGCAAGCGGTCGCGCGCTCCAGTCCTCACGGCTCCTCTTGCAATCCAGGAAGTTTGGGACCTCAGGGCCTGGGCCAAAGGCTGATGTTATGTAACACCAGGTCCATGGTCAACAAAGCCCCCCTCGTCCATGATTTGGTTTTGGAGGGAGAGCCGGACCTGCCGGGTATCACGGAGACCTGGTTAGGCCATGAGGGGGGAGTACCCCTTGTTGAAATGTGCCCACCGGGTTACCGGGCATTTCATCAGCCACGGGCCCAGGGTCGGGGTGGGGGGGTGGCGGTGGTCATAAAGGAAGGTCTAGATCCGAGGAAGACCGCTATGCCGCAGACAGCCGGCTGTGAGTCCCTATGCATGAAGTGGGGTCATGGGAGGCTGAGGGCGATGAAGCGCCGAAAGTGATGCCTAGACAACATTTGGAGGTCTCCTGGCTAGTACTGGCCTCCCAGGAGGTTACACAAGGCTGGCTCCAGGGAATTGTCAATGCTTCATTGAGTGAGGGGTTCTTACCGACCGTCTTGAAAGAGGCAGTGGTGAGACCCCTCCTCAAGAAGCCCTCCCTGGACCCAGCTGTGTTGGCCAACTACCGTCCGGTCTCCAACCTTCGCTTCCTTGCGAAGGTTGTTGAGTGTGGTGGCGCGACAGCTTCCCCAGCACCTGGAGGAAACTGTCTATCTGGACTTGCGCTAGTCCGGTTTCCGGCCTGGGTACAGCACAGAGACAGCATTGGTCGCGTTGGTAGATGATCTCTGGAGGCTCGGGATAGAGGTTATTCCTCTATCCTGGTTCTATTAGATCTCTCAGCGGCTTTTGATACCATCGACCATGGTATTATGTTGCACCAGCTGGAGGGGTTGGGGTTGGGAGGCACCGTTTTACGGTGGTTCTCCTCCTACCTCTCCGACCAGTCGCAATTTGTGATGGCAGGAGGGCAGAGGTCGACGTCAAGGCCCCTCACATGTGGGGTGCCTTAGGGGTCGGTCCTCTCCCCCCTCCTGTTCAACATCTATCTGAAGCCGCTGGGTCAACATCTATCTGAAGTTGTGGTTTGGGGGTAGAGTTCCATCAGTACGCTGATGACACCCAGCTGTACATCTCTACCCCAGACCACCCCAACGATGCCGTCAAAGTGATGTCCCGGTGCCTGGAAGCCGTGCGAGTCTGGATAGGGAGGAACAGACTTCGCCCCATCCGTCCAAGACCGAGTGGCTGTGGTTCCCGGCATCACGATATAGCCAGCTGGTTCCATCTCTGGCTATTGGGGGCGAGTCACTGGCTCCCACAGAGAGGGCCCGCAACTTGGGCATCCTCCTGGGCTCTCGGCTGTCTTTGGACGACCATTTGACAGCCTTGGCCAGGGGGGCTTTTTATCAGGCTTACCTAATACGCCAGTTGCGCCCCTTTCTAGATCGTGACGCTTTGCGCACGGTCACTCAAGCCCTTGTCATCTCCTGCCTGGACTATTTTAACGCTCTCTACATGGGGCTTCCCTTGAGGTGCATCCGGAGGCTCCAGCTAGTTCAGAATGCGGCCGCGCGGGGGATTTTGAGGGCCTCGAGATGCTCCCACGTAACACCTCTCCTGCACGAGCTGCACTGGCTGCCTGTGGCTTTCTGGGTGCGCTTCAAGGTGTTAGTAACCACCTTTAAAGCGCTCCATAGCATGGGACCTGGTTATTTGCGAGACCGCCTCCTACCACATACCGCCCAACGACCTGTCTGCTCCCACAGGGAGGGCCTTCTTAGGGTGCCGTCTGCCAGACAATGCCGGCTGGCGACTCCCGGGGGAGAGCCTTCTCTGTGGCAGCCCCCGCCCTCTTGAATGACCTACCTCCTGACCTGCATACAACCACAGACCTGCGCCTCTTCCGCCGGGCATTGAAAAGACACCTATTCTATGCGGCCGGCCTGGCATAATTTTTACAGAGTTTTTAATTTTGGTTTTAGTAGGGGTTTTTATTGAAATTTTAGCACAGGTCTCTTAGTTTAATTTATTTTTAAGATATTTTATTGTATTTATTATTTATATCATTTTATTATTGCCTGTGCATCGCCCTGAGTCCCGCAAGGGAGGTAGGGCGGTATATAAATGCGAATAAAGTTAAAGTTAAAGTTAAAGAATGAGTACCGAGTGGGGTGAGTGTGAAAAAAATCCTCACCCCAATGGAAGCAAGAACTTTTCAATCTACAAAGGGCATCTTCTCTGAAATCCTCAACCTGTTTCAAGTGTGGAAAGGAGGGTCATCGAGCTGCAGAATGCCGTTCTCAAACCCCTGCTAGGAAACCAGAGTGCCCATCAGGAGGGAAACCTACGAAATTTGGCGAGCATGGGAAGGAGACAGCCCTAAGGAGTAGGGAGTAGATCATAGAATCTCCACCCCCTCCCCTCTCTGAAGAGGAAACCCCGACTTTGCAGCAGGAGGAACCATACACATTCAGAAGCAATCCAGAGAATGAACCACTGGTAAGCAAACCAATTAAACTGCTTAGCCTCCCCCTAAGACTGTTTATCCCCAACTGGGAGAGGGGGATAAAAATCTCCGCTTTAGTAGACTCAGGGTACACCCGCTGTTTCATCAGTCCAACACTAGTAAGAAAATTGAGGATTAATGTAAGAAACCTGAAAAGCCCCATAGCTTTTTGCCAACTAAATACCAGCAGGGGAGCCAGCTTCTTTGCCACTGAACCTTTACAGATAGGCATTGGGAGCCACAAAGAAATACTTACATTTCAGTAGCACCTGGCATGGAATGGCCACTAGTTTTGCATCTTGCATGGCTGAAAAAAATGGAATCCCAAAATTGGAAGCAAGGCACCATAAGTTCAGATGCATGTGACTTTTGTTGAGAATCCACACCAAGAAACAGCGATGCCAAACCAGGGCATACCCAAAGAATACAAAGACTTGGCTGAAGTTTTTAGCCAAAAAGCCTCTGACGAGCTGCCCCCCAACCGCTCCACTGACTGTGCGATAGAAAGCCTATCCTGTGCCAAACTACCTAAACCCAAGATGTATAGCATGTCCCCAAAGGAGCTGGAAGAACTGAGGGCATTCATTGAGAAAAATCTATCAAGGGGTTTCATCAAGCCAGCCCGACCAAAAACCGCAGCCCCAGTGTTATTTAGAGAGAGAAAAGATGGCTCAAAACGTTTCAGTGTGGATTTTAGAAATTTAAATACAATCAGTGTAGAGAACATGTACCCACCCACCCTTACAGTATGTAAGACATGGTAGCACACATCGCTAAAGGAAATATTTTTTCAAAGCTGGATTTAAGAGAAGCTTATTACCGCATCAGAATTAAAGTGTGGGACAAATGGAAAATGGCATTTAACAACCCTCTTGGATGCTACCAATTCAAAGTGCTCCCATTTGGGCTACAAGAGGCTCATGCAGTGTTTATGCAATTAATAAATGAAGTGCTACATGAGCATTTGTATAAGGGCATCTTGGTTTCTTTAGATGACATTTTGGTATATACCGAGACCAAAGCAGAACATGCAAAACTAGTCCAGGCTGTTCTAAACAAACTCCCCTCTGCCAAACTTTATGCTAAACTCTCTAAATGTGAATTTCACCAAGAAAAAATTGATTATTTAGGGTATCGCATTTCACACCACAGCATAGAAATGGACCCTTTAAAAGTCCAGTCGGTACTTGATTGGGAACCACCCTGAACACGTAAACAGTTACAAAGTTTCCTGGGCAACTTCTACCACCAGTTTATCCCCGCTTTTGGGCAGATTGATCTCCCCATCACCAAGCTTTTAAAAACAAAGGGGGAAGGTAACCCGAAACCGAAGCAGCCTTTGAATTGGACAATGGAATGCCAAGCTGCATTTGAAAAACTTAAACGGTCGTTTTCAGCAGAGCCAGTTTTAAAGCACCCAGACACAGAGAAACCATTTGTCATACAAGCATATGCTAGCAATGTGGTGATAGGAGCGGTCCTACTTCAGAAAAATGAGCAAAACCAATTACAACCATGTGCTTACACATACAAAAAATTGAATGAGACTGAGCAAAAGTGGGCCATTTGGGAGAAAGATGCTTATGCAGTGTGATGGGCACTTTTAACCTGGAGACGTTTCCTAGAGGGGAGTAAGATCTTTTTTGAAGTCTGGACGGAAAGAT
The DNA here is from genome assembly GCA_039707465.1 of Rhabdophis nuchalis. Taxonomy (NCBI): domain Eukaryota; kingdom Metazoa; phylum Chordata; class Lepidosauria; order Squamata; family Natricidae; genus Rhabdophis; species Rhabdophis nuchalis. Next base: position 80,941,760 of record CM077647.1, read on the forward strand.
CCCAAAAAAACTCTCCCCAAAACAAGTATGATGGGCTCAGTACTTTAAATGGTTTGAATTTAACCTCAGATATCTTCCAGGGAGGGGGATTTTCTGGCAGAGGCACTCTCCAGAAAACCACAATACAATAGTATGTAGCCAGAACTAATCAAATCCATGGTACAAAACAATCAGCTAGCTGCTAAAGTAATCTCCAGATCCCAAGCAAAACAAGAAACTTTGAAGGACAATGATACCACCCAAACATTTAAACAAGTTTTGGCCACGATGAATGGTTTTTGAGCCACAAATGATGAAAGGTAACTTAGATTGGGTGGGAGGGAAGTTGTACGCTCCAGCTAGCCAAAGACTTTCCTTAATGGAAAGGTGCCACGACTCCAGATTAGCTGGACACTTTGGTCTTGTGAAAACTTTACACTTAATTAAAAGGCAATTTTGGTGACCATCATTAAAAAAGAACATAGACAGCTAAGTAGTTAGCTGCCCTATTTGTGTGACAGCTAAAAGACGTCAATTTATGGTATTTTTTCATGCAAGTCTCATACTTTCTATTCCTGCATTGATTCTACATTCACTTTCATTTCATTTCTTTTCACATCCATTTTTCTCAAGATCCACTTTTATTCAAAGTTTATTGTAATATAATTTAACCTCACTTCCTACAGCACTTCCTTCAGAAAATAGTCTATGTCATCAATATAAGAACGTTTGCCAAGTAGAAATTCAAGTTTGCAGACATCAAATTAACAATTTAATTACTTTTAGTTGTCTGACTTTTTTTTTAAAATGTTTTTAATTGGTAGCAGGAAATTGGTATAAGTTGGTAAGGGAAGTGAAAAACATTTCATTTCATTCATTCATTTCATCCAACTATGAATACAGCAGATAATAAATATCACAAAACTTTCTAATAGCCATCAATGGTAGAATATGAAAATAAAGTTAGCTTTTAATTTTTGAAAAGCTCAAGAACTTTATCTAATATAAAAATATTTACTTCAATGTAATCAAATGTATTAAAATTAATGTAAATGTCAGAGAGCCATATGCATATTTTACTCAATTACAAATAACTACTATGATTTGATCACATATGCTTTACCTAATCCCCAAATACATTATTTAAAATCATAGCAAATACAAGACTCCAATCATACTAGTGAACTTAAACATATAAAAGATAATAAAGTATGCAAGATAATAAAGTAAAATTGCCATTATTAAAACTAATAAAAATATTAACACATTTACCAAGAAAAATTTGCAGCAATGGAATCAACTTTATGTTAAAGACACTCACATTGTTCATGTCTGGAATGCTGACATCATCCAAATCAGAAACAATGCTTCCCCTACGATTAGTGCAGCTAAAATAATCAGCTGCAGTTCCCCCATGATGATGAAACTCACTTGACTTCCAGTAACGAAAACAAATGACAAACAAAAAATAGATGGCAAGAAAATGATAGGGAAAAAAATCAGAAACAAAAAAATAATAATAATTTGTTCGTGTGATTCTTATCTTTTGATCAAAACTGTTTTGAGATTTTCCTATGAATAATTAAGTCTCTCTTAATTTTGATTTGAAAACATTAAGGCTATTAATAACATTTTCACAACAAATCTCTGGGTTTTCAAATGTCTAACAAAAATTGCAGAAACTGGTTTTTTTTAATAAGTCGGAGTTACATAGTTTTAATACATAAAATAGTAATGATTTTATATATTTCTAACCTGATTTTATTTTTAAAAAGTGGTTAGACATCCTAAACATCAATATTCCTAAATATTAGTTGGTTTTATCATTTCTTTATCATCAAATCTCTAAACATGTTTCTGTATATACCGTAACTGTCCTATTATTTAATTTTTTCTCACATACTTTCTTAGTATAGGGTCAGTATATGAATTACTCTCTTCTCTATTGATCTTTAAATACTTCCCTCACTGTGGAAATAACTCAAAATTTAGATCTATTTTTAAAATTAAAGCTTAAAAACATATCCATTTGTTGTTATTAAGGCAAGGCAAGGCAAATTAAACTGAAATAAATTAAGATGGTCTCCATAAACATAAGTGGATTAAATTCTCTAGGAAAAAGAACTCAAATATTCACAAAACTGCAAAGATTGGATATGGACAATCCATGCTTGCATGAGGTACACATGAAAAAACAATATAGCAAATTATTAGAAAACCCAAAGTTGGGGAAGATATATGCATCATTAACGCAACAGAAAAAAAGAGGAAATGTAACATACATTAAGGAAACACTTGAATCGAAACTATTGTATTTTTCGGAGTACGTATTTGTGGAGTATATTTTTCCCCTCAAAAAAGAGACTGAAAATTTGGGTGTATCTTATATATATAATATATATATATATATATATATATATAATGTAATATATATATAATACAGCACCCTTTTACCAAAATGGCTGTGCATGGCCTTTAGGAGCCTTGCAGAGTGCTCCTGGTGGCTGGGGAGGACAGAAATGAGTAAAAATGGGGCATTTTTTGCTCAATTTTGCACCCCCAGCCCCCAGGAGCACTCTATAAGCCTCCTAAAGGCTGTACATGCCCTTTTTTTTACATAAAATGGGCGCGTTTTTGCAAAAAAAATGGACTGGTTTTTGCTCATTTGGGGGGCCCACCCTCCAGGAACACTCTACAAGCCGCCTAAAGGCTATTCATGGCTTTTTTTTTGGGAAAAAAAATGGGCCTGTTTTCACAAGAAAGGGCCATTTTTGGGATGTCTACAGAGTGCAAAACCTTTTTTTTTTAATTTGCCTCTTCAAATCCTTGTTGTGTCTTATGCTCCAGTGCATTTTATAATCCGAAAAATACTGTAATCTATACAAACGAGGGAAGAATTTTAATGATTGAGATTAAAACAGAGCAAAAATAAATACTCCTTACTATAATCTATGCAACAAGTAACAACCAAAGTGAATGTACGGAAAAGTACATAACAAAACAACTAAATTAGAGTACAAAAACATATGTTTAATTGAAGATTTCAATGCAATAGTGGACATCAAAAAGGATTATAAAAGTAACAAGAAGAATAAGATAAGGAAGAGAACACTGCCAGACTCTTTCTTTGAAATGGCACAAGAACTGAGCCTACAAGATGTGCGGAGAGAAATAAATAGGAGACAAAACCAATATACATTCTATTATAATCCACATAAATCGTGGTCTAGAATCAATATGGCATGGATGACCTCAGGGCTGATTAAAGAGACTGAAGAGATAGAAATAATGGCTAACAACTGGGCAGAGCACAACCAAATAAAAATAATATGTAAAGGACAAAAGAAAAAGTGGAGGTAGATGATGAACAAGGAAATATTGAAAGAAAAAGAATATACACAGATGATTGAAAAAGAGATAACAGCATTTTTCAAAATAAACCAAAAGGAAGACACATCGCTATAAAACTTCTGGGATACCAACAAAGCATATATACAAGGACTTACTATAGCTTACACAGAAAGAAGAAACTAGAAAAAGAAACAAAAACAAGAAGGGTTGCAGGAAGAAATTGAAAGATTAGAATTAGATTTAGTCCATGCCACAAAACAACAAGCTAAAAGGAAAAATAGACCTAATAAGACATAAGCGGTTTCCGGTCAAGATGGAGGAGGTCGATATCGAGCTGAGTTGAGCTGAGCTGAAGGGGGGGAATTTGCCTCCCTGGACGTCCTTATGGCATGGCTGCCAGGCCCATTGCTTACCTCCGGGTTTATCGGAGGAGCGATCTGACTAGCCTGGGGGGGGGGGAAATCTAGAGCCCAGGCGTGAGGGTCGGCTGTAGGGGGCCGGTTGCTGCCGTCGCTGCTACCTGGAAGTGTGGTGTCTCGCTGCGGCTTGGAGGTTGAGGCTTGTGTGCAGCTCGTGCGGCTGCTCGTGCTGCCGCCGTTGTTTCACCGTCGCTGCTGTGCCTCATTGCCGCTGTGTCCCTCCCATCTCCGTCATGTCCTCCTGCTTCTCTGCCTTGCTTTGTCGGCTGCTCCTCTGCTGCTCCTCTGCTCGTCGCTTGCCGCTCGTTTGTCGCTTGCCTGCTCGTTCGTCTCCTCCTCTGTTTCCGCTCCTCTGTTCCTCCGCTCGTCATTCGTCTGCTCGTCGCCTGCCCACGGACTTTGCTGTGCTTTCACCTCTTTTTGTCGTCCTGCTGCTTTTCGTCAGGTTTGTTTTCTCAGCGCATTTCGCCATCTTATTTTTGCTGTGTTTGCCAGGCACCAGATGGCGCTGTTTCTGCTGTATGCCAGCGTGTTTCTTCGTCTCTGCTGCCTGCTGTCTCTGCTGTTCCTGCCTTCTGCTTTTGTCGTTTTTTGCTGTGGACTCGTTGTCGCCCTCCTTTTGCTGTCCTGTGGTGCCTGTTTCCGTGGCCCCGCGGGGATCCTGCCTCGTCCTGCTTTCCCATACCGTCGCTCTGCTATGCAGTCATTTCTGCTACCTGGTTTTGCCTCGTCATTCCCTCATCACCATCACTTTCCCCTATGTTGTTCATTTCGGCGTCTGGCCTGTTCTAGCCTGTTACGCTGTTGTCCTATGTTACCTCGCCTCCAGTTTTTCATCACCCTAAAATCGACTGGCAGCCCTCCCTTGCAATTTCAGTTATTTGGCTACCACCTTTAGACCACCTATTGAATATTTACAGACCATCTATGGACTATGGCTAAGCCTCGCCTATGGACCTCAGGGTCAGCTTCATCATGGCAATGCCCCCCCCCCCCCGATAATCTATGTACTAGGCAGCGGACCTCCTCACCCTGCGAGATTCCCCTCTCACAGGTTTGGCCCTCAACGTTAACGAGGGCCCACCTCGATGACGGAATTCTAAATCCTGAGAGGTGGCGTAAATGAAAACTTAGGAGTTTTGGGGGGAATTTTTTAATTTGTTTTTTAAGGGGCCCCAGGGAGGGGGGAGGGTTACCTGGGATTAGGAGAGTGGGCGAGGGGATTGACCCACAGGATTTTACCTCCATGGTCCTGACAGGGAGGAAGTAAGGTCCGATACTAGTGGGGGGAGTAAAGGTCAATATAACAGAGGGCCACACCATCAGGACAGTGTGTGGGAGAGGTAGGTATGGCGAGAGCCGGGGACCATATCAGGTTATGGGAGGGCACACCCGCTGTTTGCTAGAGGTTGCGCCCTCCGGTCCCCAGGGCTCTTCTCGCACTCCAGGAGGTTCGGGATCAGAGGGCCTGGGCCCTAGGCTGATGCTATGTAACGCCAGGTCCGTCGTCAACAAAGCCCCCCTCATCCATGATTTGGTGTTGGAGGGGGAGCCGGACCTGGTGGGTATTACGGAGACCTGGTTGGGCCATGAGGGGGGAGTACCCCTTGTGAGAATGTGCTGGGCATTCCATCAGCCACAGGCCCAGGGTCAGGGTGGAGGGGTGGCGGTTATTATAAGGGATAGTCTTGATCATTGGGAGACCGCTGTGCCGCAGACAGCTGGCTGTGAGTCCGTGTGTGAAGTGGGGCCCTGGGAGGCAGCTGGGCTTGCTGATCCTGTACCTGGCTCCCCGCTACGTATCAGCAGCCCTGCTCAAGCTTCTCGATGTGATAGCTGAAGTGGCGGTTGATACCCCCAGGCTGTTAGTCATGGGGGATTTCAACCTGCCATCGATAGGCGAAACATCCAAGATGGCCCGGGAGTTCACTGACCCAACTAATTCACAACCCCACTCACACCAGTGGACACACGCTGGACTTAGTTTTTGTCTCCGGCCAGTGGACAAATGATCTTGGATTAGGGGAATTAGTAATCACACCCTTGTCATGGACAGATCATTCTCTCCTCCGGCTTGACTTCCCAACTGCTACACCCCACCGCGGGGAGGCGGAACCAGAGATATCGAGATGTTTCCGCCCCAGACGCCTGATAGACCCGGAGAGGTTCCAGACGGAGCTTGGGCCAATACCTGACCCGCGACTCGACTGAGGACCTAGTGGCCGCTTGGAATAATGTGGCCATGGGGGCCCTGGATCGGGTCATGCCCTTGCGGCCTCTCACTTGGCGCCGATCTACCCTGGCTCCTTGGTTTTCTGCATATGCCAGGATGAATGAAGTACCCAGAGAGATACATGTAAAATTTGTTAGAAGGTCAACCAGAGAGGAAATCTTGAAGGCGCAAAGAGGGAGTCCTATGATTTACCAACAAAAGGAGGTTACCATCTTGAAGCAGATTCCAAGAAAGATTAGAGAAGCTAGAAGGAAATTTTCCTTCTTGTCTAAAACATTGTTTGATCATGGGATCTGGTTCAAGTGGGTGATACCCGAAGGGATGCTGGTGTTCTGGGAAGGAGGTAGAGTGAAGATTAAAACAGTTGCTGAGGCGGAAGCCTTTCTTAAAAAACATTCCTCTGTCCTGGGAGAAGATCCAGGGGGGGCAGGGGGAGCCATGGCCCCGCCCGCTGGGGGCCCGGGGGAGAAGGTGGAAGATACAATTGCCAAGAGACTTAGATCTAAAAAATAACTTTGCCCTGGTTTTTTTTTGAGTAATATTGTATGATATTTGTAATCTGGATTTTTGTAATTGACTGACAGTATATAACTGAAAAATTTAGGAATATGTACTTGCTCCCAGCTTGTAGTGTTATGTGAAATGTTTCTTTTCTTTCTTTTTAATAATGTAACTTGAGGTACCGGAGGAGCCGACGACTTTGACGTGACCACTCTCAAAATTTCTATGTATCCCTTACCCTACCCCACAAAAAATGTAAACTCAATAAAACTTTTTCAATATAAAAAAAAGAGCGGCGAAACGTAACTATCTCTTCGCTCTTATCGCATCTGCAGATAACCGCCCTTCCGCCCTGTTTAGAGTGACCTGCTCCCTCCTTCAACAGAGGCCGCGGGAAGCTCTGTTGCAGGGTTGTGCAGAGGAATTTGGATGTTATCTGCAGAATAAAATCCCTCAGACCCAGGACAAATTGGCCTCCAACGAGGTTAGTCCAGGCGGGCAGGCGGAGGCAGGTCTTGAGACCGTTTTTTGGGAAGAGTTCGACCTTGTGACTCCTGATGACATGGACAGGATGCTGGGAGGGCTGAATGCTACCACATGTTTATTGGACCCGTGTCCCTCCTGGCTGGTACTGGCCTCCCGGGGGGTTACACGAGGCTGGCTCCAGGAAATAGTGAACGCTTCCTTGAGTGAGGGGTTTCTACCGGCTGTCTTGAAAGAGGCGGTGGTGAGACCCCTCCTCAAGAAGCCTTCCCTGGACCCAGCGGTGTTGGCTAATTATCGTCCGGTCTCCAACCTTCGCTTCCATGCGAAGGTTGTTGAGAGTGTGGTGGCATGACAGCTCCCCCAGCTTCTGGAGGAAACTGTCTATCTAGACCCACGCCAGTCCGGCTTAAGACCTGGGTACAGCACAGAGACGGCATTGGTCGCGTTGGTAGATAATCTCTGGAGGGCTCGGGACAGAGGTTATTCCTCTGTCCTGGTCCTATTAGACCTCTCAGCGGCTTTCGATACCATTGACCATGGTATCTTATTGCACCGGCTGGAAGGGTTAGGGGTGGAAGGCACCGTTTTGCGGTGGTTCTCCTCCTACCTCTCCGACCAGTCGCAATTTGTTTTGGCAGGAGGGCAGAGGTCGACGTCAAGGCCCCTCCTGTTCAAAATCTATATGAAGCCGCTGGGTGAGATCATCCGTGATTTTGGGGTAGAGTTCCATCAGTACGCTGATGACACCCAGCTGTACATCTCTACCCCAGACTACCCCAACGATGCCGTCAAAGTGATGTCCCAGTGTCTGGAGGCTGTGTGGGTCTGGATGGGGAAGAACAAGCTTCGACTCAACCCGTCCAAGACCGAGTGGCTGTGGTTTCCGGTGTCACGATATAGCCAGCTGGTTCCATCTCTGGCTATCGGGGGCGAGTCATTAGCCCCCCGCGGAAAGGGCCCGCAACTTGGGCGTCCTCCTGGATTCTCAGCTGTCCTTGGATCACCATGTGACGGCCGTAGCCAGGGGGGCTTTTTATCAGGTTTACCTGATACGCCAGTTGCGCCCCTTTCTAGATCGTGACACCCTACGCATGGTCACTCAAGCCCTCGTCATTTCCCACCTGGACTACTGTAACGCTCTCTACATGGGGCTCCCCTTGAGGTGCACCCGGAGGCTCCAACTAGTACAGAATGCGGCCGCGCGGGGGATTTTGGGAGTCTCAAGATACTCCCATATAACACCTCTCCTGCGCAAGCTGCACTGGCTGCCTGTGGCCTTCCTGGTGCGCTTCAAGGTGTTAGTAACCATCTTCAAAGCGCTCCATGGCACGGGTCCTGGTTACCTGCGGGACCACCTCCTACCACATACCTCCCTTCGACCTGTCCGCTCCCACAGAGAGAGCCTCCTCAGGGTGTGGTCAGCCGGACAATGCCGGCTGGTGATCACCAGGGGGAGAGCCTTCCCCATGGTAGGCCCCGCCCTCTGGAATGATCTGCCCCCCGACCTCCGCACCATCACGGACCTGCGCCTCTTCCGCCGGGCACTAAAAAGCCACCTATTTTATGTGGTCGGCCTGGTATAGTTTTAACGGTATATTTTTAACGGTATATTTTTAACTTAGTGATTTTAAAAGTTTTTAACCATAATTTCAGCACAGACCCCTAAATTTAGTCCTTTTTTATATTGTTATTGTATGTATTGTCTTTTTATCCTTTTTTTTTTTTGAATAACAATTTTTATTGGTTTTTACAAATTTTAAAACAGGGAAAAAGGTATGTAGGATATAGGAAAGATATTTAGGGCTTCCATGTCGGAGGTGGTGGTCGCCTCCGGGGCTCGATACAAAGAGTAAGGTTTTTTCTTCGGCATAAGGTGAAAGGGAATACATATATATCATATCATAAATTACATGCATTCAATCATTTTCTATTGACATCCGTAAGGATTACACTATATAAAAGAAAATCATTTTTGTGATCTGAGTCTTTTAGCTATTGTATCTTCTTCCTTCCCGCCAGTGGGCGGAGCCATGGCCCCTCCTGTTCCCCCATTCTCGTCCTCCAGGGTTGAGGAATGTTTTTTAAGAAAGGCTTCGGCCTCTTCAGTTGTTTTAATTCTTACTCTTCCTCCCTCCCAGAACACCAACATTCCTTCAGGCATTAACCATTTGAACCACACCCCCTTTTTATATAGTTTTTTGGATACGGAGGAATATTTCCTCCTAACCTCTCGAATCTTTTTTGGGATTTGTCTTTTTATCCTTTCTGCGCACTGCCCTGAGTCCCACTGGGGAGATAGGGCGGTATACAAATACGATTGATTAATTAATTAATTAATTAATAAACTGACCCTGATTACACAAGATGAAATGGCCCAGAAAGTTAGAATGGCAAAGCAAAACTTTTTTGAGCACACAAATAAGACATGGTGTTGGATGGCATATAAATTAAGGAAAGAAAAGGAGAAAAGAATAGCTTATTTACAAGATGAGGAGGGAGTGACACACCATAGAAAAGAGGACAAAAAGAATATAACACAACAAAGTTTTCAAAGCTTGTATTGGCAGGAGCATGTATCAGAGGATAATATCAAACAATACCTGGATAAAATGAACTTGACCAAAATTACAGAAGTAAAAAGAGAGAGATTAAATGAATCAATAACTATGGTGTAATTAGTGGAGGCAAGGAAGAAACAAAAGAATAATAAAGCACCAGGCCCAGATGAATTACCTGTGGAGCTATACAAGACAGTACAGGAACCATTAGATATGTTAATGATAGACGTATTTAACGAGCTCCTTGTAGAAGTGAAAATACCAAATTCATAGACAGAAGCACTTACAACATTCCAAAAGAAGATACAGACCCACATCAAATTAAAAACTACAGATCTATTTCACTGCTAAATGCAGACTATAAAATATTGGCATCCATAATGGCAGAAAGAGTTAAAAAGGTTCCTCCAGACCAAAACAGATTTTTACCAAGACGACAAACAAAAAATAACATGAGAACCATTATAAACACACTAGAATATTATGAAGCACATCCAGGAAAGCAAGCTGTTTTAATATTTTTGGATGCCCCAAAAGCCTTTGATAATTTAAATTGGAGATTTAAAAAAATATACCCAAACAGCCAAAGTAACAATAAATTGTGATACTACCAAAAAAATTGTTATTGGGAAAGGGGTAAGACAAGGGTGTCCACTATCACCTTTATTATTCATATTATTCATTTCTTAGGTATTGCTAATAAAAATCAAAAAGGATCATCAACTTTTTTGCTCAGTTTGAAACTCAGGATCAGTTTGAAAATAAGGAAAGAAGAATACAAAGTCCAAGCATTTGTGAATGACTTACTGGAACAACCGCTAGAGATAGGACCCAAACTGGTGCAACACATAGAAGAATATGGTGGAATAGCAGGACTTAAAATTATCAAAAATAAAACAAAGGCAATAATGAAAAATCTTATTAAAAACAGGAAAAATTGGAAGAAAGAATGGGTATACAAGTCACAAAAAAAGTAAAACATCTGGCAATTTGGCTATCAGCCAGATGTTCTTCAATAAAAGAAGATAACTACACTAAATTAATACAACAGATTAAAAAAGATTTGGGAATATGGAAAAAACTATCCCTTATAGGAAGGATAGCTGCCATCAAAATGAACATTTAGCAAAAATACTGTTTCTCTTTCAAGTAGCACCAATAGAATTAGGCAAAAGCTTTTTTAAAGAGTTTAATAAGCTAATTATGAAATACATTTGGCTGGGGGGAAAAGCATGAATTAAAATAAAACTATTGCGGGATAGTAGAGAAAGAGGATCTGGGCTCCTGGATTGGGAAGGCAGCGGTACTTACATTGATCAAAGATTGGATTGAGTTAAAAAAATAAAAGAACACTGGTTTTAGAAGGCCATGGCTTACAGTTAGGATGGCACATGTTTTTATGGGATGGCAAAAATAAAACCCACAGTTATTTTCAGAAATATTTCAGTAGGGATGCTTTGCTAAAAGTGTGGCAAAAAACTAAAGAAAAATACTATATTAAAATTCCGAATTGGCTATCAACGATGGAAGTGTTAATCTACCCAAATGTATTAGACATAGATAAAATAAAAAGATATAAAGATTTACTATATGATCAGGGGGAATAAAAAACAAGATTAAAACTAAAACAGGGATAGACATTGATTGGTGGCCATATGTGCAGATACAGGCTAGATATAAGAAGGATAAAGAACAGTACGGATTCCAAACAGAACCGCAAGATCTAGATAAAATTTTACAAGATACAGAGGATAAATTGATCAAAAAATTAATTATACAACTACTTATTGAATTACAGAATGGAATTCAATTCTTTATCTTAGTTAAAGAAACTATGATAAAATTTTGGCTACAGTCTTGATTTGGAGAAATATGTATAAAATGTCCTATAGGTGGCATTTCCCATCAGCGAGACTGGCTAAAATGTACCCAAACTTATCACCAGACTGTTGGAAATGTACACAAAATCAAGGAATGTGTTACTACATTTGGTGGTGTGCGCAAATGCTAAACAATATTGGAACAGAATAAGAAAATGGCTCGAAGAAATTATTAAACAGCAAATACCTACAAGGAAACCTGACAAAAAACCACAATATTTAATTATACTGGCAGAGAGAATAAATATGCACAAAATTGGAAGAATAATAATGTACCAACAGAGGGTAATGTTATAATGAACATAGGGTTAGTGTGTGCAGAGATGGACAAATTTGCAAAAGAAGTAAAAGAAAAGGAGGAAACAAAATATTATATGGTATGGAACGAGTGGTACAAATGGCTAGAGGACAGATGTAAAGCTTAAGGAAAGACTAAATGAAGACAACGAAGTTAGAAATTAGCAATGTATAGGTAGAGATGAACAAACATGTATAAATGGAAAGAAGGATTGTAAATTAAGAAATGTATATAATAGTATCATATGTATAGACAAAAAGAAACTGAAATAAGGGGAAAGTAGTACATTTACAATGGATGAGGTGAAAACGTACAGAAGGAAATTGCAAAAAAAAGTCTTTTTAAAAAAAAACCTGTTAAATAAAAATATTTTTTAAAATAAATAAACTGAAATAAATTATATGCCTAGAACATTCTAAAAATTTAATAGACCGTATTTTTGGGAGTATAAGATGCACTTTTTTTCCTCTAAAAAGAGGCTGCAAATCTGGGTGCACCTTATACTTTGAATACAGAATTTTGTGCTTCCCGAAACCCCAGCCCATTCACCAAACTGGCTGTGCATTGCCTTATAGAGGCTTCCAGAGAGCTCCTGGGGGCTGGGGAGGGCAGAAATGAGCCTAAATCGAGTGGTTTTTTGTCCCACCCCCCAGCCCCCAGGGGCTGGGGGACACAAAACCTAAACCTCCATAAAGCTATGCATGCAATTTTTTGACATAAAGATGGCCCATTTTCACGAAAAGCAGGCCGTTTTTTTGCTCATTTTTGGGGGGCCCACCTCCCAGGAGCATTCTGCAAGCCTCCTTAGGCTATTCATACCTTTTATTTGAAAAAAATGGGTCCATTTTCGTGAAGGTTTGCAGAGTGCAAAAAGGGTGGTTTTTTTCCTTTCAGAAGGCTATTTAGTTACTTGGCAACTTTAAGACTTGTGGACTTCACCTCCCAGAATTCTCCAGCCAACATAGCTTGTGGACATACTGTAGCTGGCTGGAGAATTCTGGGAATTGAAGTTCAAAAGTCTTAAAGTTGCCAAGTTTGGGAACCCCTGAGTTAGAGGGATTGATGAGAATTACATTGATCAAGTGTTGTGCCAGCAGAAACAAAGTTTTAGGTGCTACAGCAATTTCCTTCTCCAGCACATGGGTGTATTTACCTGGAGACATCTACCTACCTACCTTCTCTCTCTCTCTCTCTCCCTACTTACCTACTGTATTTCTGTATCCTCTATCTACCTATATACTTACCTACCTTCTCTCTGTCTTTCTCTCTCTGCCCCTACCTATCCACTGTATTTCTCTATTTTTCTCTCTCTATCCCTCTACCTACCTATCTACACTCTCTCCGTACCTACTGTATTTCTCTCTCTCTCTCCACCTATATACCTACCTTCTCTCTCCCCCCCTATCTACCTACTGTATTTCTCACTCTCTCCCTCCCTACCTACTCTCTCTCTCCCTACCTACCTATTGTATTTCTCTCTCTTTCTCTCTGTATCTTATTTCACAACATTAGGAACAATGCTTAATATTATGTCCAAATTTGGACTCTGAATAATCTAGAATTCGAAGTTGACTTACAAATTCAGTCATTAGGAGAATAAATGAAGGTTTGATTCCCAATTGAAATATTAAATCAATCTTTAACTGTTCCAGATTAAAGTTGGATTCTAGTACAAAGAATCTACGGAAAACACAAATTCTTGTTTTATATAAATCAATAGCAAGTGTTTAATTTTACAAAGAAGCACATTGCATGTGTACAAAGCAGAACTCTTGCATTATATTGGATCATGCTATGAGAGAGGATGCCCGGCAGGGGAGAACTGGTTTAATAGACCACACAGTGAAGTGGCAGTTTCCCAGGAAGGAGAGAGCATATTTGAAAGGGGAGGGGTGGAGAAATAAGAGGCAGCAAAGCCTGGGAATGGACTCAGAGGAAGAGCCTAAGGACACACACTCCCTAGAATCTCTCAGGATGTATTCATTAAGCAGTAAGTCATGAACCTTTAGCCTGGCAAGTTTCTGTGTTATATATAAACAAATAAAGAACTAAATTGCTACTGCTATTGCTGTTCTTGGGTTTAGCCCGGGTGTCGGCAACCTGTAACCAAAGAGCCACATCTTTGATCCCTCTCCTGCAGCTCCCTGCTGACCCAGTCACACGATCTGCTCTCTGCCTGAGAAGGCATCAGCCTCTCTGCAGAGCCGTGTGGCTGAAGCATCTCTAACATTTTCTCCGGACTGCCCATGACCAGCTACTTTTTGTGATTCCGATTCCGCATCCTTTGCAGGCAGCTCAGCACCAGCTGTGGTCCCCTTTGTGCGATTAAGTAAAGAGAGGAATGTGGAGCAGCAGCGACTGCTGTCCCTGGATGCAGGGAGGGAAGATCTACAGCTCTCTCTTCTGCTGCTGCTCACCATTCCCCTCCTTCCTGAGCCAACACGAAGGGGACCACGGTTGGCACTGAGCTGAGTCTGACATGCAGCATGGCTCTCCTGTACTGCACAGCCAGCTAATCACCTCCTGCCCGGGTGGGTATTTTGCTTGTGCAGATGCGCGAGATATACATGAGAGCAAGAAAAGGGGAGAAAAAGAAAGAGAAATGAGAAAATGAGAGAGAGAAAAGAGAGGGAAACAAATCAGAGAGAGAGAAGGGGGGAGAGAAATGAAAGAGAGCCGGAGGGATAGAATGAGAGGGAAACAAATCAGAGAGAGAGAAGGGGGAGAGGAGGTGAACGTGTTGACGTTATCTGATAATTCAATAATTAAAAATAAGTTATTCATTATTAAAAATATAGTTTCCTTTGTGTAATTCACAATCTTTAAAAAAAAAACTTTATGCAACATTTAGATGAATTACTGTATTTTTCAGAGTATGTCACACCTTTTTCTCTCAAAAAAGAAGCTAAAAATCTGGGTGTGTTTTATACACTGAATACAGCATTTTGTGCCTCCCAAAACCCCACCCCCTTCACCAAAATGCCCATGCATAGACTTAAGGAGGCTTCCAGGGTGCTCCTGGGTGCTAGGGAGAGCAGAAATGAGCGAAAAACGGGCTGTTTTTTACTCAATTTTGCACTACCAGGAGCACTCAGGAGCACTCTAAAAGGAGCTATGCATGCTCCTTTTTTTGACAAAAAAAACGGGCCTCTTTTTTGCAAAAAAATATGGGCTTTTTTTGCTCATTTGGGGGGGGCACCCCGCAGAAGCACTCTACAAGCCTCCTAAAGGCTATTCATGCCCCCCCCTTTTTTTTAAAATGGGCCTGTTTTCATGAAAAACAGTCCGTTTTTGGGAGGTCTGCAGAGTGCAAAACCTTTTTTTTAAATTCTTCAAAATCTTGGTGTGTCTTATACTCTGGTGCGTCTTTTTTATAATTTTATTTATTTATTTTATTTTTAAACACAACACAAAGATTCTTCATCTTACATGCTATAGAAAGTGTATCTGCTGATTACAAAATATTTTCATACATCTCTTCGATATTCATCCAAGCTTCATATTATTTCATATTATTTCAAGTACATCACATCAAATATATTTATAAACATTATCTTTTTCATGCCTCCATTCTTACTTAGTTAATTATAATTGTATTATAATTATAATTTAATTATAAAACGTTCTTCATTTTAAAACATACTAAAAAAAACCTTAGAACATAGCCACATATTGGCATCATATTTATTAATTCTACTATCCTCCAAAATCATTATTCCCTGTAACCTATCTTAACCAAACATCAATAATATTTACTGCTCTCCTTTAATAAATGCTATTCAATATTCATTTCCCATTACAACTTATAACTATGCATATATATACATTTACTAGCCGTTCCTGGCCATGCATTGCTGTGGCCCAGTCTAGTTATATGTGTTACTCAGAGTCATTAGAATAGTCTTTACATTCAGTAACAATAACTCTGCTAAATGTGTTGCAGTAGTTATGCGAGTAGCCACAGTTACCTTCTTGGCTCTTATTTTGGTGAGAAATGATTGTCATTCACTTGGCCTTTAAGAGAATCAACAATTCTATTCCTGGTTTTTGCGGGCACGTGGAGATGTCCCAACAATCTGGTGGGCAGTTTCTTGAGATGCCAGCATGATCTTCTGTTCTGACCAGCACTCCCTGCATGTGGATTCCAGGCATGAAACTCTATAGATGCCTGGAAGGAGACTGTTGGCTCTATGCCATGGCAGCAGGGCACTGACTGAGCCTTGTTTAAGGACACCCATTGTTGAGGAGCAGCTTGGAATCAGAAGCTGGCACTCTGGGGGGAGGAAGTGACATTAAGACAGCGCGGAGCAGGCAAAAGACTTCGGTCTGAAGCCGATCGCCCTGTTTATCGTGCCTGGCGGCTGCCTGGAAAGCCAATTTTTGGCTAGCAAGGAGCCGTCGCTGGGGGAGCCGTCGACGGGGGAGATTTCCAGCCCCGTTCGGACTCTGCAACCTGAAGGTGAGGCTGATGACATCCCCCAGTGCCAGCGCGGTAAGAGGGCGATAACATGGCGCCCCAGAGTCGTTGACAGCTACCGAAGGGAAGATCGGGATCCCAGCTCTGTCTAAAGCTTCTCCTTTGTGGACATTACTCTCAGAAGAGCTTGAGAACTATTACTAATTTTCCAAACTATTTCCAAACTATTCAAAAAATTGGAACCCATTCTTAAATAAGTGGCAGGAAATTCGGTGGGTTGGATCGGAGGAGTTGTACTAATTCCAACCAACGCTCAGATTGAAAACCCTTGGACTTTCCTTAATTTAAACCTTTGGATATCCGATTTTGAGAATTGACTTACTGTGGACATATTGACCCCTTTTTCAACAGCAAAGACTGGATTATTGAAGCGATCCGATATTTTGGACTTCTCTTTTTCTTTTTGAAACATTTTCCCCCCACGCGTCTGTTCCCTTTCCGGCTCGGCTTGATTGTAACAGCTCTGCCGGTGTTTGTTCATTCCATAGCCTCTACTCTGAATCTGGCCCTCCATCTAGTGGTCAAAAGAGGAACTACAACTACAAAATATCTTTGTATCACTGGTATTTAGCCGGAATAAGTCATTAATTATTTAGCTATAAGAAGTTATAAATCATTGTGGTAGAGTGGATTAGAGTAAGATTAAATATTATAGAATTGGATGTTCAGATTTTATAAATTAATTTAATTTAACCTGCTGATTGATTGTCAAATTGATTGATTGACCTAAGTATAATTAATTAAGATTTAATTGTATAGAAATTTTACAGAAAATTAGGAAAGTTAAATAAGTTAATTTAATTAAGAGAGGAATTAAGTTCATATCAATATTTGTGATAATGTCCACCACTACTACTACTACTACCAAAAGGACAATACCTTCAATATCTACCTGGGCATCCTCTTCCTCTCCAGCGATAACTAAGAAGACAACAGATGATCCCCCGGCAGCAAGTAAAATACCAGCAATGTCTCAAGTTCTGCAGGATACCCTACAAGGGATCCAAGACACGATGGCCAAAAATCAAGAGACAACAGCCAGAGTACTAGAAAAACTGACGGAGAAGATGGATACATTAACGACAGAGACGAGACAGATCTCTAGTAAATTCGAAGAAATCCACGCGCATTTAATAAACCATGAAGAAAGGATACAAATAGTGGAGGAAAGAGTGACAAAGACAGATTCCAAAATAGAGCGTAATGAAAATCAACATCAAAGGGCGGAAAAAAAGATGCAAGAGGAGATTTTATCTCTGGAAATGGACCGCTCCAGATATTTTTTGAGGTTTCAAAACGTGATAGATGACAACCAGGAAAAATTGGAAGAGGTGATGGAAGAAATCATTGCAGATATTCTTAAAATTGATCGCTTGGAAGCAAATAGACTTATTGATGAAGTATTTCGAATATACACATCCTATGCCCGGCGGCACAAGCTTCCTCGGGAGATACATGTAAGACTAACCAAAAAATCTACAAGAGAAGAAATCCTCAAGAAAGCAAGACAGACAAATTTTTACATATAAAGGGAATGACCTCACAATCTTACCACAAATACCCAGAAACGTAAGAGAGAGCAGGAGGAAGTATGATTTTCTTACTACCCGTCTAAGGAAGCAGGGAATACGTTATAGATGGCGTCTTCCGGAAGGCCTGACATTCACATGGCAAGGTCAAAACGTCAAATTGGCTTCCTTTCAGGAAGCACATGACTTCTTAAAATTCCAATAATCTTTAAACGACCCGGAGACGGAGGAAGAAGAAGAAGAAATTAGAAGCGAGGAAGACCTATTGACACGGAATTCTAATGGACGAGAGGTGAGGACAGTTGAGGAGGAAAAAACAACTAATGGAAAGACAACACACCACCAAATCGAAACAAGATCAAAGACGCAGAAAGTTACAAATAGATAAAAATGGAAAAGAGGAAATTCGGCTCTGCTCTATAAATATTAATGGATTAAACAACCCGTCTAAGAAGAAGAAAATTTGGCTAAATCTACAAAAAGAAAACTACGATATAATATGTCTCCAAGAAGTTCACATAAAGAAAAGGCATTTCAAAGTTTTGACTTGTCCAAAACTGGGGAAATTGTACGCATCCCTGGCTGACCAAAAAAAGAGAGGTGTGGTAGTCTATGATAAAAAGAATCTAGTATCTAAACAAATATATGCAGACAAGGAGGGCAGAATCTTACTATTGGAAATTAAAATTGGACAAAAAATGGCCCTCCTAGCCAATATTTATGCCCCAAATGTTAACCAAAAGCAATTTTATGGAAAATTATTAGATAAATTAAACCAATTAAATTATGACCACACTTATGTAATTGGTGATTTCAATGCAATTGTAGATACAGAAAAAGACTACAAACCAGGTGCCATGATCCCAAAACATAAACTAAAACGGAAAAAAATTCTCCCTAAAATATGGGGGGATCTGAAAGACCAACTAGGACTTAAAGATGTATGGCGGGACTTGCATCCCTCTGAGAGACAATTCACATATTATTCCCCTAGACATAGATCATGGTCCAGACTAGATATGGTTTGGGCATCGTTAACAGCGGCTGAGGAAATTGAATCTGTGGAAATTGGGCCAAATATTTGGGCAGACCATCACCCACTATTAATAAAATGGGCAGTAACGCAGACCATGACAAGGTGGTCTATGAGAGCCAATATTATGAAGGAAGATAATTTTGTAAGGATGACCTAAAAAGAACTCCAATACTTTTTTATCGAAAATAAAAGACAGGACACCTCATTACAAAATATATGGGATACAGCAAAAGCAGTAATAAGGGGGGCGGCAATAAAATACACAGCTAGACAATGGAAATTGGAGAGGGGGAAAAAAAGGGAACTAGTATCAACTTTACAAAACCAGGAAAGGGAAGCTCAGAAAGATCCACAAAACATAAGGGCAAGGGAAAATATTAACCTTTTAAGACACAAAATTTCAATACTGGACCAGAGACAACTGGTGGATAAAATAAAGAAAGCTAGACAATCCCATTTTGAACATGCTAACAAACCTGGAAGATGGTTAACATATAGGTTAAGAAAAGAAACTGAAATGAGGAAAATAGGAGCCCTCCAAGATAATAAAGGGGAAATAACAAATATTATGGAGTCAAAGCTAAAAATAGTACAAGACTTTTTTACTTCACTTTACGCAGAAGAGATATTACACAAGGATAAGATTCACGCCTATCTCACAAAACATCAAAGTGGAATAGTACCAGACGCATATAAAACCACATTAAATGCAGAAATAACAAGTGAAGAGATAGAAAATGCAATTAAGAAACAATCAGTTGGGAAAACGCCAGGCCCAGATGGCCTACCAGGGGAATTGTACAAAGGGCTAGGGGAGATCTTAGTCCCACAAATGAAAGACTTATTCAATGAAGTTTTAGTAAAAGGGGAAATACCCCAATCATGGACTGAGGCCTACATCTCCTTGATTCCTAAACCGGGGGTAGATCTAACCCAAATTCAAAATTACAGACCCATCTCACTGCTAAACGTTGACTACAAAATATTCACGACAATCTTAGCTGGAAGACTGAAATTATTTTTGTCCAATTATATACATCAAGACCAAAATGGGTTTTTACCAGGAAGATATCTGAGGGATAACGTAAGGATAATAATGGATTGTTTAGAGTATTATGAGGAACACCTAGAAAAACAAATGAGCATGATCTTCCTGGATGCACAAAAAGCATTCGATAGGGTTAATTGGACATTTATTATCCAACAATTACAAAATATGGACTTTGGTCCTAAATTCACCAAAGCAGTCCAAGCTATATACAAAACACAATCGGCAAGAGTATTATTAAACAAAGTGCTATCAGATAGGATTCCAATATTTAGGGGTACTAGACAAGGCTGCCCACTATCACCCCTTTTGTTTATCTTGATATTGGAACCCCTACTAAATACAATTAGACAAGAGAAAAATATTAGAGGCCTACAAGTCAGAGGGGAAGAATATAAAATACAAGCATTTGCGGATGACCTGGTCTTCATAATAGAGGAACCTCTGACTTCAGGATCCAAACTAATTACAGCAATAGAAGAATATGGGGAGGTGGCCGGTTTAAAAATCAACAAACAAAAAACTAAAATATTAACCAAAAATATAACAGGGAAACAAAAGGAGCAAATACAAGAATTAATGGGAATTGAAATCGTTAAAAAGGTGAAATACCTGGGAATCTGGCTAACCAATAGATGTTCTGCAATTAAAGAGCTAAACTACAATAAACTAATAAGAGAAATGGCCGGGCAACTCGAAAATTGGAGTAAAATCCCAATATCTTTATTAGGAAGGATAGCGGCTATTAAGGCATATATTTTACCAAAATGGACATACTTATTTCAAACAGCACCTGTAAAACCAAACAAAGAACTCTTCCAAAAATTAGATCAGATCTCTCTTAAATTTGTCTGGCAGGGAAAAAAAGCACGTATTTAAAAAAAAATGCTCCAGGAACACAAATTGAAAGGAGGCCTGGGACTACCAAACTGGGAGCTCTATTATTATGCATCAACATTAACCTGGGTTAAAGATTGGGTCACTCTCTCAAGGAATCGAATATTGGCACTTGAAGGCCATGATTTGCCCCAGGGTTGGCATTCATATCTCTGGCCCACAAATAACAAACATCCCAAAAGTTTTATAAACCATCATACTAGGGCGACTCTTTTTATGTCATGGTTAAAAATCAAACAACTTTATATCCAAATTCCAAGATGGTTAGCACCAATTGAGGCAGTGACTTACCCAACAGTTCATAACTCAAAAAGAAACTTAACCTATGATGATTTGATAGACGAAATTGGCAATATTAGAACAAGGGCAGACTTAGAGCAAAGGGGGTGGAAAATAGACTGGTGGTCCTACACCCAAGCAATGTCTAAATTTAACACGGATAAAAAACAATTTGGAATTTACCCATCAAAACAGGATACTGATAAGATTCTATGGGACTCACCGACTAAATTTATCTCCAAAGCATACAAATTACTTTTACAAGGTTATATCGGTGAGGAAATAGTCAAAGGTGCTATGATCGCTTGGGGAAGAAACATAGGAAGGAACATTACACTGGATGAATGGCAAACAATTTGGAGCAAATCTATCAAAATGACCCTGGCCTCCTCATTTAAGGAGAACCTATACAAAATGCTGTACAGGTGGTATTTACCACCAGCCAGAATAGCGCACATGTTCCCGAATACTTCTGATAGATGCTGGAAATGTAAAACGGCCAGGGGTACGTTCTTCCACCAATGGTGGACTTGTCCAAGAATCAATCAACTTTGGAAGAAGACACAGACCTGGTTGTTGGAAATAGTAGGTATCAACTTTCCCCTCAAACCGGAATATTACCTAATTGGCATTAAACCAAACCAAATTGAGAACAGAGACTGGTACCTTTTCATACATATAACAACTGCAACAAGGATGGCCATTGCCCAACAATGGAAAGACTGCAACATACCAACGGACCAACTAATCATATCAAAAATTTTTAACTGTGGTGAATCAGATAGGCTAACATATGTTTTAAGGGACAAAGCAGAATCAACTTATGCTCAATCATGGGAAAGGTGGTACATATGGTATGATAAAAGAATAAAAGGATACCAAAGCAAACAACCAACTAATATAAATGTGAAATAAATACAAGGAACAAGTGAGGCGATAGTGAACTTAAGACAACCGTAGAGATACATATACAGACAGTTATATTAAAATGTATATAACAATGGATAGAACAGACTGGGACATACAAAAACTTTTGAATTGGGGGAATAACTATATCCCCGGTATGTCCAACCCCTTTTTCTCACTTTCCTATCCCCCCACTCTTCTTTTCCCCCTTTCTGCCCTAAAAATGTACGTTGTATATTTGTTAAATGTTATATTTTATATTTATACCAATAAAGACCATTAAAAAAAAAAAAAAGAAGCTGGCACTCTGGATTCCAAGGAGATGATGTGATGGTGCCTTGCAAGCTGATCTGGGGTTTAACTGAACTTGGCAGTGAAGGGAGGAGGGACTGGATTCAGCCCTTCACAATGAGGGTGGGGATGGAGGGGCCCTTGGATTTCTATTTCCTTAAGAAGCCACACTTGACCCAGCCATAGGAAACAACTTTTGGCTAGTCTCCCACCTGCTAGGGAAAACAGTTGATAAGGTGAGGGGGCAGCAGTTCCAGGAAGTCCTGGGTGAAGAGAATCCTGTTTGTTCTTTCCAGCCTGGAGAAAGTCCAGGGACTTTTTTTGTTTGTCCTGTTGGAAAAGGAGTGGTGGTGGAGGGCTCGATCCCATCCAACTTGGCGAGTCTCTCTTGAAGCCCAATGGCTCAGACAAAGGCCTGTACAGCAGCTCAGAGGGCTAGATCGGTGTTGCTGTTGGCTCTCTACCTCTGGGATTTGAAGAAAAGTAGGCCAGGACTCGGACTGGCCCTGCTTATTCTCACCCCAAGAGGGTCTCCTTCGGGCTCTCACCTGGGATACCAAGAGAAGTAACCAGCAAGAAGCCCAGTCCGTTCTTGCCCAGAACTGCAGGAAGAGCACAAAGTTCACCTGGTCCCGTCTCGGCCCTCAACTTTTGTCTGCCAGGTGACTAATGGGGGTGGCGAGAGCACCACTCTCCGCCCGATGCCATTTATGCAGCCTCTTGCAAGAGGTGGAGTTCCCATCCATCTGATTCATCTTTCCATGTTCCACTTTTCCCATTGCCAAACATAAGCCACTCATCAAAAAAATCAGCAGTTTTAGTTTCTTTGTGGTTATTTTTCTCTTTAGTGCTTAAGAGACCAACCTCTGTTTTTTCCATTTGATATATAATTCCATCTTTTTCCTCATATTCTCCAATTAAATGTTCTAACTTTTTTTTAAATGAATTAGAATATTGATGTATTGCATCCATTATCTCTTGCAAGGTAACATTTTTTGTTGTTGTTCAGTAGACGCCATTGTCTCCAGTTGTTGAAGAAAAAAGGCTGCTACTCTGGCTTTTAACAAACTTGAATTCACAATAGTCTCTGGTTAAAATTAGGCTTCAAAAAAGCATTTGTAAAGAAAAAAAAAGCAATTCCCCTTTCACTTTTGAGCAAACTGTAGTTCTTTAAGATTCCAAGCCAAATTAAACAATAGTAGAAATGAACATATTTTGTTTGTAATCCACATACTTTAGCTTACAAGTAGCAGCGCCATTTTCCCATCTGTTGTTTCTATCATTACAATTTTTCTTGTTTCTTTTTTGTATCTTAGTTGTTTCAAAAAGAAATCAATTTTTAAGTGTAATAAAGAAAAGAAAACAATTTAAAAATCACATATACTAATGAAAAGGAAAAGGAATTTAGTCCATAGGTTATAGACAAGAAAAAAATAGAAGAGGAAAAACTTAGTTCCTTTTAAGAATTCTTCATAGGTTCCATTTAAAATACAATTAAAGAAATTGTGATGGCCCACTGAACAAGTCCTCCAGAGCTTAATTCTGCCGCTTATTTTTGTTTTTTAAAAGTTTCAGCTTAATTTAAAAAGTTTTTACAGGCAATCTCTTTTAAAGCAATCTCTTTTAAATCAATAAACATCTCACCAGCTAGAATCCACTTTCACTCCCATTTCCTTCTTTCTGGAGCCATCAGCAACTTTGCCAGCCTGGGGGGGCTGTCTGTTGTGAAGCCCTTCCTTTGGATCAAATAGGGACTTTGCAGTGTCCCTGCGATCAGCAAGATTCGTCTTTGTCTTCACTGAGTTTATCTAACCCTGAAGGCTTTTAAGCCTCTTATTCCTTCTAAAGTCTATTCTAAATTTATTAGTTTATTGGATAATAAATCGGAAATGCATTGCAAATTAGATATTAGGAACATTGTTATTTAGAAATATATAAATGCTAATGCATAATCTATATAAATGAATTTGTATATGATTGCATGTCCTTTAACATGAGAAGGGAAAAAAATTAGTATTTGAAAATACTATAGTTATAATACTATAATTGTTAATTCTAAAGGAACCAAGAATCCATTTCCTTTACTAGAAAAGGCCCTGTTTTATCCTTTCAGATGCAAATACTATAATTAATATATTTATGCACATACATTTATTACATATATGTTCTTGTTTTACACACAAAATAATACATTGTCTACATTAAGTTAGGACATAAAATGGGAGATAATTTAATAAACATATTAAGGTTATGTTCTAGTAAAGGAAATGGATTCTTGGTTCCTTTAGAATTAACAGTTATAGTATTATAACTATAGTATTTTCAAATACTAAAAAAAATCTTCCTTCTCATATTAAAGTACAAGCAATCATATACAGTGAGAACTGGACACGGAACTACTGATTGATTCAAAATTGGGAAAGGAGTCCAACAAGGCTGTATACTGTCACCTTGCTATTTAACTTACATGCAGAGCACATCATGAGAAAGGCAGGGCTAGATGAATCAAAATTTGGAATTACGATTGCGAGGACAAATATCAACAACCTCAGATATGTAGATGATACCACTCTAATGGCAGAAAGTGAAGAGGAACTAAAGAATCTCTTAATGCAGGTGAGGAAGACTAGTGAGAAAGTTGGCTTGAAATTCAACATTAAAAAAATTAAGATCAATTCCTGGCAAACAGATGGGGTGAAATGGAGGTGGTAACAGATTTTATTTTCCTGGGTACTCCAAGATCACCATAGAGGGGACTGCAACCAAGAAATTAAAAGACGCTTGCACCTAGGGAGGAAAGCTATGACAAATCTAGACAGCATACTAAAAAGCTGAGACATCACCCTGCTAACAAAAGTACGTATAATCACTGCTATGGTTTTTCCATTTGCAATGTATGGCCGTGAAAGTTGGACCATAAAAAAGGTTGAGTGCCAATGAATTGAGGCCTTTGAACTATGGTGCTGGAGAAGACTTCTACGAGTCCCTTGGACTGCAAGGCAATCAAACCAGTCAGTCCTAGAGGAGATCAACCCGGACTGCTCTTTAGAAGGCTAGATCCTGAAGATGAAACTTAAATACTTTGGCCACCTAATGAGAAGGAAGGACTCACTGGAGAAGAGCATAACGCTGGGAAAGACTGAGGGCAAAATAAGGGGATGACAGAGAATGAGATGGTTAGATGGAGTCACCGAAGCAGTAGGCATGAGCTTAAATGGACTCCAGAGGATGGTAGAGGACAGGCAGGAACATTGCCCATTGGATCGTGATGAGTCGTACATGTCTTCACAACTAACAAGAAGAAATAAGAGTATTTTAAAAATAGTGCAATTCTATCTTGAGAGGTGATAAACTATAAGCTAATGTGTATATTCCATATATGTATAGGAATATTTATTATACATATCAAGATTAGGATGTGTAAAATTTCACAAGTTATGAATTGATGAAATTAGAACACAGCAGACCTATATCAATCATGCAACATCGCTCACCACACTATCCCTATGACTTTGTACAGCATGGCCAGAGGATGCAATGTTGTCTGATTCACCATCTGTAAACTACAAGAGTTGGAAATAAATAATTAACTAGGTTATTATTGTATACAGTACATATTTATCTAAATCAATAATAAGAACTTTCTACAATATTAAGGACTTAACTGGATAATAAACAAACCAATGCAATGTGGTGAAAAAGTAACTTTGTGGTGCTAGAGTATGATGTGACAGATATAGACTTCACAGAGTCAAATTAACCTGTAGATGTTCACTTTAGTCCCTTAACAATGTTTCAAACTAGTATTTATGCAAAATAATTGTCCAATATGAAGATACAGTTGGTTTAATTACCACTGTCTACATATTCCCTTATTCAAATTTGTTCTTTAGTTGCATTTAAGCTATTTTTTCTAACTTGGCAACTCTACGTGAGATTATAAATAATCAACAATCAATTTGGTATATACTTCAACTCTGCCTGGCTAAATAGAATACAAAACCTCTCAGCTCTTTCATTTCTAATACTTAAGTAGTGTAAAGCCTGCATCCAATTGGAGGAAAAGAAAGTAAATCTCTATTATACTCTATGGAAAGATGGACAATTTTGGATCCCTGAATCTATTTTTGCAGGCTCCACATGCTAAACAAATACATGCAATCTTGACAGCTTTGAACTTATTCACAACAACTTTCCTCCCTCTAAAACATGAAATGTAATCCTTGATCATCAGTTTCCCCATTTTGACCCTATGTAAAGAAAGCTATCTGTTATCATAGGACCAAATTACATCCATAGTGTTGCAATAGTGAACAACTGAGCTTGCAATAGTGAACAACTGAGCTTTTATCAAATGGAGTGCTAGTGGAAGCTGTATTACATCAGTTCCTGATACAATAGGCATATAAAGTTAGAAGGTGATATAAAAGGAAGCTTTAACTAAAAACCTTGTACTCTCTCTGCTTACCATTAGCTACAGAATAAATATAATACGATAAGCATGCAAAATTTCCATATTTTTAAATATAAAATTTTAAAAATGATTTTAGAGTATTACATTCTTTCAACTATATTTTTCTTGCTAAGAATAATTAATATTCTGCTTTCAAAATGCTTAATTGAAAAAGTAGAGATTCCCAGAATAACAGCCAACAACTCTACATTTACATTATCATAAATGCAAATTAGTAATCTGTATCTATTTAATATCAAAGTTATCCATAAAAATAGAAGTCTTTAAGACATGCAGAGACATCTCACCACTGGACTACTTCGTGCTGAACTTGCTCTTGAAGAATAATAACTATATTCTGAAGGCTAAAAAACAAATGTTGTGAAATATTTTTTCAGCTGTTTATTTTCATATACACATGCAAACATATAAAATGAAATTCCTATAGACTTACAGGACGATTACTGTACCATTTATACAATCCATCATCATATAATGATGCCTAGAGAACAGAGAAAATATTGTTTGTTGTTATATAAAAGTACAAAACAAAAACGTAAGTACTTTCTCATTCAACTTAGACAAACAACTAAACAACATAATGTGTCTTATTTCATTGGCTGGAGAACAATGAAACGGAACGGAAGTAGGGCAACTTAAACATGTAAACAGACATATCGATGGGGAGGGGGAATGATATAAGTAGCTCAGATCTTATAAAAACAGAAAAAGAGTAATAATGTTTTAGTTTCTTTTTGTAGGCATTACCAGCATGCAGACAGGTTACAGGTAGTACTCGACTTACAATCACAATTGAGCCCAAAATTTCTGTTTCTGAGACAGTTGCTAAGTGAGTTTTATTTTCATTTTATGATCTTTCTTGACTAAGTTGTTAAATTAATCACTGCAGTTGTTATTTATTTGTTTGTTTAAGAAAATCTCTACAGTTTAAGAGCTCACAGTTTACATACTTTGTTTCTTCTCAAGGTAGTTTCCTGATATTCTCCAATCTTATATATTTTTTCAAACTTAAGCTAAATATTTACAAAATAATGATACACAATGCTGCCAGGGAACAGTATGCTCAGAAAGCAGGCTAAAGTCATCATGCAGATCTACATACGAACCAAACTGGTACTTCTTATCAAACCAGTGTTTACATCTGGAGAAGCCTATAGAACAGAGTGCTTTTTTTTAGATTTCAGAATACATAAACATTACAATAACTAAACATTATCTATCATGTTACGTTTTACTAACCCTGTAATTCTTAGTGGTTGCCAGAGGTTCATTGTATAGAGATGATGACTGTGAGAAGAATAAAGCATAGAATTGTACTGAATGCTGTATAAATAATGCACATTGTTCATCAAACATGCAGATAAGGAACAGTGTGAGCGCATTGTCATAAAATGATGGAACAGAAAAAGTGCATACACAGTCCAAAGCTGGCAATAATAGATTAAACATTCCATTAGATAGTTAATTTTAAAAATGCCATCCATAAGCCTACACTGGCCCTATCTACTAACCCTTTTTAAAATAATTGCATATAATACTAAAATGTGTTAGATTTGTTGTTAACATAATGGCAAATTTAAATCAGGAGATTGCATGACAAAAAGTGGAAAAAAATCTAAATTCCCGAACCTAGCTCTACTTCTAATTCTAACTTGATTCATCAACTAATATAGGATCAACAAACCACTGGATTCTTGACCAATTGTTAATTCAACTAAAATGAAGCAAAGCTTTTATGCTAATTCTCATGCTGTTATGCTTTACTGAAGAAAAAATCTATTCATCAAAATAATTCATACAAAAAAACCCAAACAAACCCGGAGCTGATAAGAAGGGAGTGCTTTGCTATGTCTAAGACTGCTGTAATTTCGCTGATCGTGATAAAATCCACTCTGTTTAAAAAAATGACAAGAGTATAAAAGATACTCAAACACAAACTCATAAAGGACTGCAAATAATATTACTTTTAGTATTCAAGACTCCAAAGTGCTTTAGTACAGTAAACAATTTCAGGTGATTTGGTTGAATGCATTGTATTACATGGCAATAAATAAATAAATTTGACAAATAAAATAAATAAATAAATAAAATTGTATTACATGGCAATGCAATGTTTTCATATAAAAGCTCAAACTTTCTGTCTACTTTCTTATATATATGACAAGATTATTTGGTATATGTCCACTAAATAACATGCTTCCGTATTATACAGTATCCTGAAACGGTGACAAATATACCATATATGCTAACTTTGCAATGTAATACATTAAATTTACTATTGTATCTGGAAGATTTGAGAAAATTAATACTAGCTTCATCTTTCTATACAGATAACTTCTGATTTAATCAAATACCATATCCAAACAACAAAATTCCACAAACTTAAAAGTTCTGAAATTATTCACTAATGTTTTTTAAAATATTAGGGTATTTAAGCTTTGTTATAATAATTCACTAAGGTTATAACAGATATAACCTAGTCAAATATTTCACCTTATATGAATTGTTCTCTGGTGGAATGTCAAACATTTACTACTGAGAGGCTTAATAAAGAAAATTTCTATGATCATTAAAATATACAGTGAGAAGCAACATTTATTTTCATGATTCAACTTCAATAATTTAAAACATTTCAGAAAAAACACACAGGAGCAAGCACATACTAGAAACAAAGCAACAAAGCTGGAGTGTCAAAAATGTACCAGGACCAATAATGATTTCACATTTTAATTTTCCTGTGTGTTTTTTATAAACAAACATAAAATTCAAACAAGAAAAATTACATATATTTCAATAACTTGATGGCACCTGCACTTTCACTGGAGACATACTGCGATGCGTTTTTGGTAGGGCAGCATGAACCACTGTAGTGGTCTGGCATGGAACCGTGCCCAGGGTACTAGGGAGATGCAAGATACTAGTTTCCCCAGAAGCTGAAACAGCAGCGCCAATGGAACCACCTTGTCTTTCCAAATCTGCACTGTCCCGCCACTCCTGGGAAAGAATGACATGCCCAGTAATAGTGTCTATAAGCTCACCTAGGTGCACCAGTCTTATAGAGGGGACTAGATGACATTTGTCCAGATTCCCAGAAAACCCATGTTCTCTTAGAACCTGAATGGTAGTATGAAGGCCCCTTTCCTCTTGTTTGTATGACGAGGTCTGAATCAGTAAATTGTTTAGATAACACTGGATTCGGATGGGCAATGTCCGAAGATAGGCAGCCAGTGCTGCTAGAACGTTGGTGAATGTCCTTGGGGTTGACACAAGTCCAAATGGAAGGATTGCATTTTGGAAATGCCTGTCATTGTAACAGAATCTCAGGTACTGTCTGTGATTTGGATGGATAGGGATATGGAGGTAAGCCTCCGTCAGGTCTACTGGTCAAAAGGTCTCTGTGTAGGATTCCTGCCAGAATAGACTGATAGGAAAGCATCTTGAACCTTCTGTAAACCACATGCCTGTTGAGACCTCGTAGATTGAGAATTGCCCTTCACCCCCACCTCTCCCCTGAAGCCTTTAGGATTACAAACAGCATTGAATAGAATCCCTGTACCCGCTGTTCCCGTGGAACTGGCTGTATGGTCCAAATGTCCAACAAATGTTGGATTGCCTCTTCCATAAGACCCCTTCTCTCTGGGACATGGGAGCGGAGGAAGAACCTCGGAGGATGGGAACAAAATTCCAGGGAGAAGCCTGATCTTACTATCTCCAGTACCCAGGTATCGGTCGTGATCTCCCCATATTTGTCAGAGAAGAATGCCAACTGATCCCCTATTGGGAGTCATGCCTCCAAGTCATTTCTGATGGCAATAGGGCTTATTGCCCCAACACACTTGCCCTGGTCACTTGCCCTGAGCTTTCTGTCTACCTCTGGCCCCAGTTCCATATTCAGATCTATCTGATTGGTATCTATCATATTTATAATTGGAGCACCTGAGAAATGCCGCTGTTGGCAGGTAAAATTAGACCCCATCTCACCCTTACAAAAGGGCTGCCATCTAAAATATGGTGTGTAGGCAGCACCTACTTCTTGTCCTTAGTCTCAATAATGAAAGGTGACAAGGAATCCCCAAAAAGCTGTCCCCCCAGAAAAGGAAAAGAAACCAACTTCCACTTATGCTTAGCATCCATGCACCAATGACGCAACCAGATCATATGATGGGCCGTAACATTCGCAGCCATAACTCAAGCCGCAAACTTAGCTGCATTCAGTGGCACATCAGCAGTGAACTAAGCTGCAGCCATGATCTTTGAGATGATCTGATGTGCATGGAGATCATCTGCTGGAATCCTATCTTGCAGTTGCTAAAGCCAATGGAAAGATGCCTTGGTAAAAAAGGAAGCAGCTATCATAGCTCTGATGGCCTAGGAATCAGCTGATGGACTCTGTGAGGAACCGTCTCCTCCTGACTGTCCACAGCCTTCAAGGCATCCTCAGCATTGAGTGGCGGTACTGAGGTAGAAATCAACACAGCCACCAGCACATCTACCTTGGAAACCTGCACTAGGGTGAAAAGGTCAGAATCAACTGCATACAGAAAGTTTTCAGAATTTCTTGGCCTAGAAAGAGTGGCTGGAGCAATCCATTGCCTCTTAATTACATCTAGTAATATCCTAGGAATGTTTACAGCTGTTGTTTTTTCTGTGAAAAGAAAGTTGTCCTCTGCCACCAACCCTTGGGTGGAATCCAGAGCAGTTGAATCCTTTCCTATGCGGGCCACCTTCTCCTTCAGAAAACTCACCCTCCCCTGGGATCTCTCCCTCAGATAAGGGAGGGACTTCTAGCCGAAGGTCCAGGAGATGATGGTTCATTCCAAGTCCCCTGATCATATCTGGGATCCCCCTCAGAATACGCCATGTCCAATTATATACTCGTAGCTGTACTACTGTGAGGCTGAGGCGTCTGAATTTGTTGAAATACGGCCATCTTCTGCCTAGTTGCCTGGGAGATTTACTTCCTGAAATAGGCAGGCATCTCCTACTCCTCCATGTCCACTGAGGTCTCTGCCTCAGTTGAAAGGCCTGTGGTCTAAGGTGGTCTTAAACAATCTTGAGAAGTAGAAGGACCAGATGGGATAGTCAGATCTATATTCTCCCCTTGCTCACTAAGAGCTTCAGGTGACCAAATCCTAGGTGGAGAGCATGATCCTATTTGTTTGGAGGGATCAAGCTTGTCCATATCAACCCCTAATAGAGAAGCCTCTGATGGCTTCGTTTTATTACGTTTAGCGCTAACCAATTGTTTACTGGCTTTCGCAATTACTTTATATAAGGTTTTTTGGCTCTGACTAGCTGCCTTCTCCTTGGCTCTAGAAGCCTTCTTCTGAGCCCTAGCCTTAGCCTCAATTTTGGTGGCTGCTGCCAGCCTAATATATCTAGGCTTGCTAAGCCCTTTGACATGACACTCAGACCCCAGCGGTGAAGAATCAGTCTGGGCTGGGCCTGAAGCAGCACTGTTTTCAGCCCTAGTAAAAAGAACCGTCAGATAAATGAAGCAATCCACAGTCAATGATGTAAAAAAAATGTGGGCCATTAGAATCATCCCAATGAAGGTCAGCGTGCTGCCAAGTTGAGGCCGATCTAATAGCTTCAATCGTAGTGAGGCAGTGCAATAGACAGGGTAGGCCAGGGTAGGCCTAGCTGACGTAAACCCTGTGACAAGCTGGCAGGGTAGGCCTAAATGACCCGTTCTCCATGATGAATACAAAGGCCAAAATATCAGGGTGCCAATAGCAATAAAATGTTTTGGGCAGCCGATGAGGTGGCATAAAATGGCCACCAGAGTATACAAAATGGCCACCGGAGCAAACCAAATGGCCACCACTGTAAGTCTGATACTGAGGTATATTGATACTGATACTTTGGCATGTTGGCGTGCCAAAAAAAGCAGGAAAAGCCATTGGTCATGGAATACTTAGTACCCCACTTTCCAGATTAGCACTGAAGCCTGAGTTTAAGCCCCACCTTTTCATGGCACAGCCAAGTGGCATTGCCAGCTGCGAAAATTCAACTGTTGGAAACAAATTGTAGACGGCGAGAATAAACACGAAAAGCAAACTGCAATTCATGGAAATCTGTTGCTAATACTCCAACTATAGCCGCGCCACCCACAAAAAGACCACACTATGATTTTAATAAGCGTGGTCTTTCCTGAGCAATTAAGGGCAGCCTCAATGCCCATTAAACATCTCTGAGGCAAAAGATCGTAACTCAAAGGGGCAAATGTGGGAAGTGCTAAATCTAGGGCTAGAGTCCCGCAAAAGTGCCTATAGCGTTAATTCACAGCATGATGTACTGTTGTTCTCTTCTATTGATGTCAAACCAATTTATATCACAATCCAACTATCTTTCAAAACCTGAGCTGAGAGCTCAAGAAAAGCAGTCTTGTGAGTCGAGACTGAATTGAAAGACTGGGGACCGTTGCCAAGGAGGCATGTCTTCAAAATTTCAATTCAGTCAATGAGCTAGCAGGCTAGAATAAGCATCCTGGACTCTCCTGTTGATACCATGGAGAACTAAAAGTTAGGTTTGCTATTAAAAGAGCCATGGTGCACAGCAGTTAGAATGCAGTTCTGCAGACTAACTCACTGTTCACTCCAAGAGTTCGATCCTGAGTGGCTCAAGATTGACTCAGACTTCCATCCTTCAAAGGTTGGTAAAATGAGCATACCAATTATTCGGGGCAATATGCTGACTCTGTAAACTGCTTGGAGAGGCCGTAAAGCACTGTGAAGCAGTATATAAGTCTAAGTGCTATTGCTATTATGTTAGTACTAAATTCTATATAAGTTCTTAACATTAAAACTAAAATTATAGACTAAAGTAAAGCCCCCACAGAGAGGGCTCGCAACTTGGGCGTCCTCCTGGACTCTCGGCTGTCGCTAGAAGATCATATGACAGCCGTGGCCAGGGAGGCTTTTTATCAGGTTCGCCTGATACGCCAGTTGCGCCCCTTTCTGGATCGTGACACTTTACGCACGGTCACTCAAGCCCTCGTCATCTCCCGCCTGGACTACTGCAACGCTCTCTACATGGGGCTTCCCTTGAAGTACACCCGGAGGCTCCAGTTAGTTCAGAATGCGGCCGCGCGGGGGATCCTGGGAGCTCCTAGATGCTCCCATGTGACACCTCTCCTGCACGAGCTGCACTGGCTGCCTGTGGCTTTCCGGGTGCGCTTCAAGGTATTAGTAACTACCTTTAAAGCGCTCCATGGCAAGGGACCTGGCTACCTGCAAGACCATCTCCTGCCATCAAATATCTCCCACCGACCAGTGCGCTCCCGCAGAGACGGCCTCCTCAGGGTGCTGTCAGCCAGGCAATGTCGGCTGGTGACCCCCAGGGGGAGAGCCTTCTCTGTGGCGGCTCCTGCCCTCTGGAATGACCTACCCACTGACCTACGCATGACTACAGACCTGCACCTCTTCCGTCGGGCTTTG
Source organism: Rhabdophis nuchalis (assembly GCA_039707465.1). Taxonomy (NCBI): domain Eukaryota; kingdom Metazoa; phylum Chordata; class Lepidosauria; order Squamata; family Natricidae; genus Rhabdophis; species Rhabdophis nuchalis. The sequence goes on from CM077647.1 coordinate 80,975,841, forward strand.
AAGATCTATCTATTTCGTGCGGCCGGTGTGCCGTAATTTTTTAAATGGTTTTAGTAGGTTTTATTAATGGTTTTAGAACAGGCGTTTTATTTAATATATTTTTAAATATATATTTCATGTTTTTTTTATATTTTATATCACTGCTTTTATTGCTGCCTGTACACCGCCCTGAGTCCCGGAAGGGAAAAGGGCGGTATAGAAATTAAATTAATTAAATTAATTAAATTAAGTACATAATAAATAAAATAACAACTATTATTAAATAAAGGACTAGACATTAATGAGTTGGAAGAGAATTAGTAACCAGAAAACCTGTGGCTATATACTTTCTAATTTCAGAACTATGATAGAAGCATATTTCATCTGAGGTAGCACATAGCTTGAGAGTTTTGCTATTTTCATTTTTCTCAAAAGAGGATTTGGAGCTCTAGATATGTTTACCTTGTGGGCTATATGCTTCACCCACTTGGGCTGATTAAATAGGTATGACCAATAATTTACATCCTGGAACTTCCCATCTATCTAGTACAATTCATTTATCTTTCAATTAAATTAAAGTTGTAGCTACAACCAAATATGGGTTTTCGAGAAAGAGAAAAACACTAACTTTAAAAATACATTGGTTTTATAGAAACTGCCTGGCTTTCAAAAACCTTTAGGTAAGGATTCAGCATGATATCATTAGCATCATACATATTAATAATTTCTATAAGTTCTATATACCGTATTTTTCGGAGTATAAGACGCACTTTTTTTGCTCTAAAAAGAGGCTGAAAATCTGGGTCTTATACATCGAATACAGCATTTTTTTGCCTCCTGGAACCCCACCCCCTTCACCAAACTGGCTGTGCCTAGTCTTATGGAGGCTTCCAGAGAGCCCCTGGGGGCTGGGGAGGCAGAAATTAGCCTCAAACGGGCCATTTTCCCCTCCCCCAGCCCCCAGCAGCACTCTATAAGCCTATGGACTATGCATTCAATTTATTTGACACAAAAATAGCCTGTTTTTACGATAAATGGGGCAGTTTTTTGCTCCCTAGGAGCACTCTGCAAGCCCCCCCAGGGCTAGTCATGCTTTTTATTTGAAGAAAATCGGCCCCGTTTTTGCGGAGAAAGAGCAGGAAGTATGCAAAGCGCAAAAAAAACCTTTTTGCCTCCTGGAACCCAGCCCCCTTCACCAAACTGGCTGTGCCGAGTCTTATGGAGGCTTCCTGGGTAAACGGGGTGGATTTTTTGCTCATTTTTCACCACCACCCCGGAGCACTCTGCAAGCCCCCCTCCCCCCAAGGCTACTTATGCTTTTTATTTTAAAAAAAACAGCCTCATTTTCACGGAGAAATGGGCTGTTTTGGAAGTTTGCCCAGTGCAAAGGCTTCCCCCCCCCCCCCACCTTTCGGAAGGCTCTTTAACTGTTTCTGAGCAAGCAGAAACGAAGTTTTAAGGTTTGTCTGCGATTTCCTTCTGCAGGACATAGATAAATACACCTGAGAACATCAACCTACCTACCTAATCTCTCTCTCTCTCTCTCTACCTACCTACTGTATTTCTCCCTTTCTCTCTCTCTTTCTCTCTCTCTCTCTATATATACTTATACATATATATACTTATACGTACACACACACACTCTCTCTTCCATCCTACCTACTGTATTTCTATTTCTCTCTCATCCTTCTACCTACCTACCTACCTACAGTACACACACACATTCTCCCTCTCCCCCTATATACCTATTGTATTTCTCTCTTTCTATTTCTCTCTCTATCCTTCTACCTACCTACACACACACTCTCTCTCCCTCTCCCCCTACATACCTACTATATTTCTCTCTCCCCCATTTTATCTACCTACACAGACACTCTCTCTCTCCCTACCTACTTACTGTATTTCTCTCTCCCTCTCTATTTCTCTCTCTATATATCCCTTTACCTACCTACCTACCTACTCTCTCTCTCCCTACCTACCTACTTCTCTCTATTTCTCTCTCTATATATATCCCTTTATCTACCTACCTTACGTATTTCTCTCCCTCTCTCTCCCTCTATCTATCTATCTACCTACCTACCTACCTACTTTTTTTTATAATAAACCTTGGTGTGTCTTATACTCCGGTGCGTATTATACTCCGAAAAATACGGTAATCACTATAGGTACCATGTTTACATTGACTCAACTCTTCCTCTTTGGCTCCAAAATCCCGCACAGCCCTAAATTATATAATGACTTACAGATTATTCCCGGTTTTTAAATTAGTTGTATCCTTTACTGAGGTAAATTAAAAACAATAAAGCCTGCATAGAATACATTATGTAAAAAATATTAAGGAGGTATTGTAACAAATCCCAGTTGAGAACACTAACCAACAAATCTTTACGAGAGCTAGAAGACTTCTTCCCACCATAAGAATCACTGTAAATATGGCTCTGTAAAAATTATAAAAGTTACAATTATTAACATTCTGTAATTATCATCCACATAATTATCAACATAAGTGTTAGCCATATAAAAAAATTTAAATTATAACATGGCCAACTGAAAAAAAATGTATAAGCAAAATTAATTAAGATCTAATTAATTAACTTAATGAATCATTGTATTTTTCCTTTGGGCAATATATAATAACAACAACAATAATAATATACTAACAAACATTTAATAGTAATTTAAAATTGAAGTTTGCAAATTATAGATGCTTATCAAGATAACTCACGATACATAAAAAAATCTTGGTACAACTGGTTCTGAAGATATGCACAAAACATATGGCTTGAGGGAAGGAACCAACGTCACTACGAAACTGTCATGCAACTCGATGCTCTGAGATCACTGGCGATACTTTTGCCACTGGGTTGTCCAATCGGACCTAAACCATCCCGTAGAGATGGTGAACAGGAAGAATATGTCCTGCTGATCACAGGGACACCACAAAGTCCCTGATTGATCCAGGAGAAGTTCTTTTAGCTGGCGACAAAAGCTGAGCCCCAGGCTGATGAAGTTGGGACAGCTCCGGAATGGAAGGAAACAGAAAGAGAAAGTGTTTACAGCTGGTGAGGAATTTTTACTGTTTTAAAAGAGACTGCTTATAAAAAACTTGAAACTAAACTAAATTCAAGAACAGAAGAAATAAGCAACGAAATTAAACTTTGAATTGCATGGGACAGTGTGTTATCTTACCTTTTAAACGTTATTTTATGGATGGAATTTATGCAAGTTCTTTAAAATGAATGGATTAAGTTTTCTTCTATTTTTTTATTATTTTTGTAATCTATGGATTAAAAGTCTTCTTTATTTCTACATGATCTTTACTTTTTTCCACTTTATTTTACTCAAGAATTTGACTTTTTCCTTTTTCAAACTTGGAATATAAAAAAGATACAAAATGAGTACAAAGTGGATTGTAACACAAGAGGGAAAGGACAATACTGCCACTCAGAGGCTGGAAGTTTGTGTATTGGAAACATGGCACTTTCACTTCCTTCTTTGATCTTTTTTTTTTTTATATTGAAAAAGTTTTATTGGTTTTACATTTTTCTATAGGGTAGGGTAAGGGATACAAAGAAATTTTGAAAGCATTCACGTCAGAGTCGTCGGCCCTTCCGAGACCTCAAAATACACAATAAAAAAATAACCAAAAAAAAGCATTTTTCATAACACTACAAGGTAAAAGCAAGCACGACACCCAGCTGTACATATCTACCCCAAACCACCCCAACGATGCCGTAGCGGTGATGTGCCAGTGCCTGGAAGCCGTGCGGATCTGGATGGGAAGTAACGGACTTAGGCTCAACTTGACCAAGACCGAGTGGCTGTGGTTTCCGGCTGCCCGATTCAACCAGCTCTCTCCAACGCTGGCCCTAGGGGGCGAACATCTTGCCCCTGTGGATGGGGCGCGCAACTTGGGTGTCCTCCTGGATACCCGGCTGTCTATGGAAGATCAAGTGACAGCCGTGGCCAGGAGGGCGTTTTACCAGGTTCGCCTGGTACGCCAGTTGCGCCCCCTATTGGATCGGGACGCCCTTCGCACAGTCACTCATGCTCTCGTGACATCCCGACTGGATTATTGCAACTCTCTCTACATGGGGCTCCCCTTGAGGTGTACCCGGAGGCTTCAGTTGGTCCAGAATGCAGCCGCGCGAGCAATTATGGGCACCTCTAGGTTTGCCCACGTAACACCGCTCTTGCGCGAGCTGCACTGGCTACCTGTCGTCTTCCGGGTGCGCTTCAAGGTGTTAATTACCATCTTCAAAGCGCTCCATGGCTCGGGACCTAGCTACCTGCGGGATCGGATCCTGCCCCATACATCCTCACGGCCGATTCGCTCCCACAGAGAGGGACTTCTCCGGGTGCCGTCCACTAGACTTTGTCAGCGGGCGACGCCCAGGGGAAGGGCCTTCTCTGTGGCGGGTCCAGCCCTCTGGAATGACCTTCCCCCCGATATCAGGACAACCACGGACCTCCGCTCCTTCCGCTTAAAATTAAAGACACACTTTTTTCGTCTGGCCGGCCTTGGGTAGTCTCTTTTTAGGTTAGGGGTTTTTAGGGGTAATTTTTAGTTTAGTTTATGGGTTTTAGCGCAGGATCAATTTAATCTATTTTTAACTTTGTATTTTGTATTTGTCTGTGGTTTTATTTGTATTTTTAATTGCCTGTGCCCCGCCTCGAGTCCCCTTGGGGAGAGAGAGCGGGATATAAAATTAAATTATTATTATTATTATTATTATTAAGTACATATACCTAAATTCTCAGTTCCATGCTGTCAGACATTTACAATAAATCCAGAAAATATTATACAAAATTGTTCAGAAAAATCAAGGCAAAGTTATTTTTTCGATCTAAGTCTCTTGGCTATTGTATCTTCTTTTTCTCTTCCCTGGCCCCCAGCGGGCGGGGCCGTGGCCCCCTCCGTCCCCCCTGGATCTTCCCCCAGGGCAGAGGAATGTTTTTTAAGAAAGGCTTCCGCCTCAACAACTATTTTAATCCTCACTCTTCCTCCTTCCCAGAACACCAGCATCCCTTCGGGTGTCACCCACTTGAACCAAATCCCATGATCAAACAATGTTTTAGACAAGAAGGAAAATTTCCGTCTTGCATCTCGAATCTTTCTAGGAATCTGCTTCAAGATAGTGACCTTTTTGTGTTGGTAAATTAAAGGGTTCTCTCTCTGCGCCCTCAGGATTTCCTCTCTGGTTGACCTTCTAACAAATCATTTTTATTTTGCACTTAAATAGCCTTGCAGCTTGTTTATAGAGAGCAATAAGAAGAGCACGAATTGTTTATGCAGGTGTTCTTTTGAAGTTTATAGCCAAACAGAGTAAAGTGAAAATAAGATTTTATTGTGAATTTGTGGTTAATCTAATAAAGAGCCTTCAAAGCCAGAGAAACAGTAAATACCAGTTGGAATAATGACAAAATTTCAGCATCAGAAAGAAAATTTAACATTGCAAAATATAATGTTTGAAATCCAAAAGTTATTAAATGTATCAGAGAGAATGGAGAAGAAGTTGGAAAACATAGAGCATATAACAGCAAAATATGATGGAGAAGTTGAGATGTTTATCAATTAAAAAAAGTGGAGGGTAGAGTCCTAAAAATCGCGGTGTGTGTGTGGACTGGCAGTCCCTGCTTCTCGGGACTGGCAGCTGCGCGCGGTGTGTGTGTGGACTGGCAGTCCCTGCTTCTCGGGACTGGCAGCCGCGCGCGGTGTGTGTGGACCCAGGGGGGAAGGAACTGCCTTCCCGGTCGGGCTCCGCAGCCAAGCTCCGCAGCTTTCGCCCGTCTCTTCTCGGGACTGGCAGCCGCGCGCAGTGTGTGTGTGGACTGGCAGTCCCTGCTTCTCGGGACTGGCAGCCCTGCGCGGTGTGTGTGTGGACTGGCAGTCCCTGCTTCTCGGGACTGGCAGCCGTGCGCGGTGTGTGTGTGGACGCAGAGGGGAAGGAACTGCCTTCCCGGCCGGGCTCCGCAGCCAAGCTCCGCAGCTTTCGCCCGTCTCTTCTCGGGACTGGCAGCCGCGCGCGGTGTGTGTGTGGACTGGCAGTCCCTGCTTCTCGGGACTGGCAGCCACGCGCGGTGTGTGTGTGGACGCAGGGGGGAAGGAACTGCCTTCCCGTCCGGGCTCCGCAGCAAAGCTCCGCAGCTTTCGCCCGTCTCTTCTCGGGACTGGCAGCCGCGCGCGGTGTGTGTGTGGACTGGCAGTCCCTGCTTCTCGGGACTGGCAGCCCCGCGCGGTGTGTGTGTGGACTGGCAGTCCCTGCTTCTCGGGACTGGCAGCCGCGCACGGTGTGTGTGTGGATGCAGGGGGGAAGGAACTGCCTTCCCGGCCGGGCTCCGCAGCCGAGCTCCGCAGCTATCGCCCGTCTCTTCTCGGGACTGGCAGCCCCGCGCGGTGTGTGTGTGGACTGGCAGTCCCTGCTTCTCGGGACTGGCAGCCCCGCGCGGTGTGTGTGTGGACTGGCAGTCCCTGCTTCTCGGGACTGGCAGCCGCGCGCGGTGTGTGTGTGGACTGGCAGTCCCTGCTTCTCGGGACTGGCAGCCGCGCGCGGTGTGTGTGTGGACCCAGGGGGGAAGGAACTGCCTTCCCGGCCGGGCTCCGCAGCCAAGCTCCGCAGCTTTCACCCGTCTCTTCTCGGGACTGGCAGCCGCGCGCAGTGTGTGTGTGGACTGGCAGTCCGTGCTTCTCGGGACTGGCAGCCCCGCGCGGTGTGTGTGTGGACTGGCAGTCCCTGCTTCTCGGGACTGGCAGCCGCGCGCAGTGTGTGTGTGGACGCAGGGGGGAAGGAACTGCCTTCCCGGCCGGGCTCCGCAGCCAAGCTCCGCAGCTTTCGCCCGTCTCTTCTCGGGACTGGCAGCCGCGCGCGGTGTGTGTGTGGACTGGCAGTCCCTGCTTCTCGGGACTGGCAGCCCCGCGCGTTGTGTGTGTGGACTGGCAGTCCCTGCTTCTCGGGACTGGCAGCCGCGCACGGTGTGTGTGTGGATGCAGGGGGGAAGGAACTGCCTTCCCGGCCGGGCTCCGCAGCCGAGCTCCGCAGCTATCGCCCGTCTCTTCTCGGGACTGGCAGCCACGCGCGGTGTGTGTGTGGACTGGCAGTCCCTGCTTCTCGGGACTGGCAGCCCCGCGCGGTGTGTGTGTGGACTGGCAGTCCCTGCTTCTCGGGACTGGCAGCCGCGCGCGGTGTGTGTGTGGACTGGCAGTTCCTGCTTCTCGGGACTGGCAGCCGCGCGCGGTGTGTGTGTGGACCCAGGGGGGAAGGAACTACCTTCCCGGCCGGGCTCCGCAGCCAAGCTCCGCAGCTTTCGCCCGTCTCTTCTCGGGACTGGCAGCCGCGCACGGTGTGTGTGTGGACTGGCAGTCCCTGCTTCTCGGGACTGGCTGCCCCGCGCGGTGTGTGTGTGGACTGGCAGTCCCTGCTTCTTGGGACTGGCAGCCGCGCGCGGTGTGTGTGTGGACGCAGGGGGGAAGGAACTGCCTTCCCGGCCGGGCTCCGCAGCCAAGCTCCGCAGCTTTCGCCCGTCTCTTCTCGGGACTGGCAGCCGCGCGCGGTGTGTGTGTGGACTGGCAGTCCCTGCTTCTCGGGACTGGCAGCCGCGCGCGGTGTGTGTGTGGACGCAGGGGGGAAGGAACTGCCTTCCCGGCTGGGCTCCGCAGCCAAGCTCCGCAGCTTTCGCCCGTCTCTTCTCGGGACTGGCAGCCGCGCGCGGTGTGTGTTTAGCGGCTCCGGCGCGTCTGAATTTCGTCCCCAAAGCTTTGTCCTTCTCGGGAAGCGTCCCGAGAAGCAGAAGCGCCGAAATTCAGAAGCGCCGGAGCCGCTACAGCCAGCCGGAATGTCCGTCCCCCTCCTCCTCCGCCGTTCCCAAAGCTTTGTCCTTTGCTGGCCAGGAAAGCGGAGCTGAATTTCGGCGCTTCTGCTTCTCGGGACGCTTCCCGAGAAGGACAAAGCTTTGGGGACGAAATTCAGACGCGCCGGAGCCGCTAAAGCCAGCCGGAATGTCCGTCCCCCTCCTCCTCCGCCGTTCCCAAAGCTTTGTCCTTTGCTGGCCAGGAAAGCGGAGCTGAATTTCGGCGCTTCTGCTTCTCGGGACGCTTCCCGAGAAGGACAAAGCTTTGGGGACGAAATTCAGACGCGCCGGAGCCGCTACAGCCAGCCGGAATGTCCGTCCCCCTCCTCCTCCGCCGTTCCCAAAGCTTTGTCCTTCTCGGGAAGCGTCCCGAGAAGCAGAAGCGCCGAAATTCAGCTCCGCTTTCCTGGCCAGCAAAGGACAAAGCTTTGGGAACGGCGGAGGAGGAGGCAGCAGCGGCGGCAGCAACAACAGCCCCAAGCGCCAGAGTCAGACGGACATTCCGGCTGGCGCTCCCGACCGCCGCCGCCGCTCTACGGGCAGCGCAGCTCTTGCAAAAGCCCCCCGAGCGGCAACCTCAAGCTACAGGACACCAGCGGCCACAACGGAGTCCTGCAGCTTTCTTGCTTCGGTGAGTCCCTCGATCCGGTTGGGGCTTGTGGGGCAAGAGGTTCTTGCGGGGAAGCAGCCCTGGCTGGTTGCTTCTATGGGCCTCCTTGGGGCATGGCCCTCTGGGGCTGGGAATTCCTGGTGTGCCTCTGTTCGGTGTATCCGTCCAGTTCTCGGGGTCTTAAAGTTGGGCGCGGGTCTCCCCCCCTGCCTTCGCTTCCACACACACCCATCCCCCCAGCCAGCCCTCGTTTATAATGCGGAGTTCGTTTTTTTAACGAACTTTTCCGTTCGTGCAGTGAAACGGTGTTCGTGATCCGGGGCACATTTTTTGTGAAATTTTTGGTCGTGAAGCGAATTGGTCGTGAAGAGAGGCGTTCGTAATCCGAGGTACCACTGTATATATATATATGAGAATATTATCACAGCTCCTGTTCAGGGGTCCCTTTAAGGGAAGGAGACTTAACGTCATCCCTCTCTGCCCTTCGACTCAACCTAGAGATCATCCAGACAGAGACCCAATTAGATTACTGCTGTGTGAAATTTTTTAGATATGTGTTAGATTTTTAAGGGCTGAAAATAAAGAGACCAGGATGGATCCATTTCAGGCTTATTAGCCTTCTTCAGCTGGCCATACTCCTTCTACTGGGATTTGAACTGGTGCTTTCCAGCATATAAGGATAGTCTTTCTATGCCTTGAGCTATCCGGTATCCCTGATACATCAGCCAATTTACAGGACTCTTAAATGAGAGAATATTATCACAGCTCCTGTTCAGGGGTCCCTTTAAGGGAAGGAGACTTAACGTCATCCCTCTCTGCCCTTCAACTCAACCTAGAGATCATCGAGACAGAGACCCAATTAGATTACTGCTGTGTGGAAATTTTTAGATATGTGTTAGATTTTTAAGGGCTGAAAATATTTTATTGAACAAAGCTGTTGGGTGATTTTCTAGGGCTCTGTGAAGATATGCATTTTGTTTCAATTTGACAAAGCTTGATTAAATCACTCTTTTGATGCAGATTTATGAAATGAAATGGTGATCTACTTTGAAGAAACAATTCTGACTGAATGACTGTGAAATATTTCAAAGTAATTTAGGAATTTAATTTTTCTGTTCATTGTGATGTGATATTGTAACTTAAATTACAGATAAGCAAGAAACAGAGGAACTCACAGTGAAAAAATGCAAGAATACTACAGGAAGGTGAGACAGACCATGCAAGTGGTGATGGGGTGAGGAAACGCAGCGTGTGGAGTCCATGCAAGCACAGAAAGGCCTGGAAGGAGGGTGCTGCGGATGAGTGCTAGGAAGGACAGAAAGAAAGTGTGGGTTGCATTCCTGTGTGTGCCAGCCCAAGGAGGTCAGAAAAAAGTATGAAGGGTATGTGCATGCAATTACAGGGAAGCATGGGAAAGAGGAACCATGGTGCATGCCTGAGTATGTGTTCAGGAGGAATATATTGATAGGTGAATGTGTGTATGGAGTGCAAGAAGGCTGGAAAAGAGAGCATAGACTGAAGATAAATGCAAGGACACCCGCAAAGGACAGCATAGGGTGCAGTGTGTGTCTCTATGTGTGTCTCTGTGTGCATGCTTGGAGGCCTGGGAATAAGGGCATAGGGCATATGCATGTATGTGGCTGCAGGAAAGCAGGGAAAGAGGATGCAGAGCATTTGTGCAAGGGCAGCAAGGGCAAAATAGAACGTATGGGATGCATGTCTCAGTATGTGCGTGTTTGCATATGGACATGCACACAAGTGCAGGGAGGATTGGGGAAGGAGGTGTCACCATCCACAAGCCATCAAAAATAGTCAAAATAGGTAAAGAGATAAAAAATACTTATTTTCATATGTATAGTTTACATTATATGCACACAATTAAACTTTACAGATATTTTATGGACACTAATATTTCAAAGACAAAATTGTATGTGAGCAAAAGTTTAATCCATAGCTATTTTCATCTCACTTTTTTACTGACTTAGTTAATCAATACCTTTTATCTCATGCAATAGCCACTTGTTTTAAAGTCAATAATTTTAAATTGTTTTTTAATCTCTCTCATGTGTGTAGAGTTCACACAATGAACATTTTATTAAATTATGTCATTATTATTAGTACATAACAAAATGTTATATGACCAAATCATATCATGCTGATCTGGAATACAAACCACTAGATCTCTTTTCCTGGAGTTACTTGGTCTATTCCTGTGGAACCCACTGACATCCAAGGAAAGCCCCTTAAGAACAAAGTTATGAAAAATTATGAACCTCAAAAATTGATATCATTACAGAACTAAATGGTTTAAGTAAATTTTACTCCTCGTAGTTCTAAACAATCTTTTAGCAATTTTATATTAACCTACAGCATTATGCTCATGATTTCAATTCTCATCATTTTAATTCTCATCATATTCACCAACATAATGCATTTCTACACTAATATTTTCTTTGGAAGTTTAAACAAATTAATATTACAAGATTAATGTTTACTTCAATGTTTATGTGGAAAAAGGAAAATACCTAGCTCCTTGAAAATAAAGTTCATCAGCAGAAAAAGATTATTTTCATAAACTTTCAATGTGGCCTGGACTTGAACAAGCTGACTGCCCAGAGAAGCAAAATGTCAGGTGTGATGAAAGGAAACTATTTAAAAATAATCTCTTAATTTGCTGAGTAGAGTAAATGTAAAGGACATATGCAGCTCCTTATCTCTTTAGCTGGAAATTATTAAATGATTTAATTGAATAATAATTTGATTGTTTTTTGTTTTAAAAGCATGTACCTGAGAGTTTAAGGACCATATGTGAATACAGATAAGCACATTCCATACATCTTAATGTTTCCAGTGTTTGCTTTTGACAGCTACAACTACTACCCTGTTTCCCCGAAAATAAGACGTCCCAATAATAAGCCTAATTAGGTTTTTCTATGGCATGTGCTAAAATCCCCCCCACACACCCCAAAAATAATCCCTGCTCCTAACTACTTAAACACATGCGCAAGTGAAGTGAAAAGCTGAGGCTACAGGGGCGGGGACATGTCCCACATACCCTACACTCCCTTATCGTATCTACTAGTACAGCTGATGGGCGGGTAAAAAGAAGACCAACCACCAAAGGGCCTCGCACCCCCATTCCCTACCGGCAAAAAAGGACCCACCTCAAAAAGCAAGGGGCATCGCAGCCCATTCCCTACCACGCAAAAAAGGGCCCACGGCAAAAAGCGGCCGGGCAGCAAGGGGCCTTGCGCCCCATTCTCTACCGCACAAAAAGAACTCCTCCCACACCGCCCCAATGGTAATGGCTGCCTGTCTGCTTACCTTCCTCGCCATCTCTTTAGTGAGGGGTGAAAGGTGAGGGGGGGGGAGCAAGGCACGCGTCCTAATGGTAGTGGAGACTGGCAGCTCCGTCACATTCCTCGCCATTTCGTCCAGGGAAGCAACTTGTAAAAAAACTTCCGTTGCTTCCCTGGACAAAACGGCAGGGAACGCAATGGACCTGCCAGTCTCCACTACTGCTAGGACACACCCCTCACTTCTCCCCCTCCCACCTTCCACCCCTCGCTAAAGAGATGGCAAGGAAGCTAAGCAGCCAGGCAGCTGTTACCTTCCTTGCCGTCTCTTTAGCAAGGGGTGGCAGGTGGGGGGGGGGGTGAAGCGAGGCATGCATCTTACCTTCCCAGCTCCATTGCATTCCTCGCCATTATGTCCAGGAAAGCCCCTGGTTAAAAAAAGCCTTCTCGCGAGCACTTTTGATCAGAGTGTTTTCCTTTTCTTATTAAAGGATTACAAATTTATTAGTATGTTTGGCTATGCAAAGCATTTAAAAGAGGTGATATGCAAAGCATGTTAGAATAAAGAACCTTTTCTGCATAGATACATCCTTGTGAAGACTTTTGTAGTTGTAATGAAAAGTATTCCAGGTTATCAGTCCTGTCTCTGTGTGTATACAGAGCCCCAGAAGAGTTTATTTTCACAGGCATACACACATTTTATTCATGTTAAAATATTTTGCAAAGTACCTCTTTTTAAACATAGCTCTAATTTGCACATTAAGCCAAACCATGATATGAATACCCATGACTGTTGACTAATATAATTGGTTCAAACATATCAAGTTGTAGGCAATAGTTGCCAAGCCACAGTGATCAGTTCACACAATATTCTAAGTCAAAACCAAACATACCACAGTATGTTTAATGAAAAATGTGAACTACAGTGCAATGGCCCCTGTGCAGTTATAATAATTCATTTTTATTATTAAAAAAATAAGAATACTTCATTAATTTATCCCCCTTTCCTCTTAATTTCTTTGATATATATTCTTATATATTTAGTTAGCATTTATGCTACCTAAAATGAACTTTAAGCAATGTTCTTCCAACTCTACTTCAACCTGCAGCTCAGTACGGAAATAACTTATGCAGATTTTAAAACCATGCAAGATAATAACCATGCTGACAAAAACCCAAATTCAGAAGATATACTTAACCAAGAAATAACATCATTATGTATTTCAATCCACAAATCCTTAAAGAAATTCACAACATTTATTCTAAGAAATTACATTCTTCTATTTAAAAAATTAACTTGGAAACATTAAAAATAATTCTATATTCAGTTCTGTGATGCATAATAACTAGCATACAAATATAATAACAATATCATAGCATAGTCTAAACTATATTAGTAAAAAAAAAACCACCACATTACTTTTACTGAAATACATTTTAAATACTAACCCTGTGATTACCAGTATTTTGAGAGGATACCAAATTTCCAGCTCCCTAATAAAAATAAATAAATAATGAAGCAACATTCATAAAAAGGAAAATCAAAAACAGATAAAGACTGAATTTATGCTTAAAATAAATCTAGCTTTAGTACAAACCACGTATGGCTGCCGGCTGGACTGACATGAATGGCTAGCCTTCTCAGAATTTTCCTAAGAAAATATTTTAAAATAAGAGATTTTAGTGATTACTAAAATGATAGAAGCTAGTTTTCATACAAATGTGCATTATAAGCTTCAATTTACATTACTTCATCTAATTAATTTTGAATGTATTATAACAACTCAATATATTAATTTTAATTGCTTAAATTAAACATGCATCATTTAAAAAATATAAAAATATTGGTCAAACATAAAGGCATATTTGTTCAATTAAGCACATCATTTTTTTCTGTTAGAGAATTAACAATTTCTCTTTTAAAATATTTTAAACTTTTTATATTTTATTAGCCCTTGTAGTAATAATGCATCTGCAAAAATTCTATTTGATTAATCAAAAAATATTTTAATTAAAGCATTAATTTAACCAATATAATCTGTACTATGCTGACCTATGAAGAGATAACAATAAATATTAAAATTACATAGGTATAAATAAGTGGCTTATGAAAACATATGGATTACAAAATTTGATAGCTATTTTTCAGAGGAATAGCACATGGCTCAATAATTAACATGAATTTTGAAATTTTAAAACATCTACATCAGTGGTGAGATTCAAATTTTTTTTTATTACTCGTTCTGTGGACGTGGCTAGGTGTCCAAGTGACACAGCTATGTTAGAACTGTGACCCAATAAAATGAAAAAACTAAAATCAAAATAGTACTAGAAGTCTATTATTATTTATATCATATAGTATAAACAATATATCCAATATAATCTTATGATATATTAATTATAATATCAGATACTTTATAATTTAGACTATTTATTATACCTATGTATCACTCCTCTTTTAAGGAGTATTACTTTTGAACATAAAAATGAAAATAAAAGATGATAAAAACTAAGTACATTTATCATTAAAATTCAGAGTGAAATTACAAAAGGTATGGGTGAAAAGGGTCTATACCAGTGGTCGGCAAACCGCGGCTCGCGAGCCGCATGCGGCTCTTTGGCCCCTTGCATGTGGCTCTTCAGTCCCTCTCTGATTCCCTCCCTCCCTCCCTCTGTCTCTGGGGCTGTGTGGCTGGGAGGGAGGTGGACGCGCGGCCCCAGAACATGCGCCGAGGTGCCTGCCGGAGGGAGACACGATGGAGACGCGACCGGCTTCTCTGCCCGACGCCCCTGCGACAGCCTCGGCGGTGCTTAAGATGACGGTAGCCTTGGGTGCTCGCCCCGCCTGCTCACTTGCCCGCTGCAGGAGGAGGCGTCGCCCGGCAGGGGCGTCGGGCAGGGAAGCCGAGCGTATCTCCACCAGCTCCCTCCGACAGCCACCATGGCACACGTTCTGGGGCTGCGTGGCTGGGAGGAAGATGGACGCGCGGCCCCAGAACATGCGCCGTGGTGCCCGCCGGAGGGAGCCACGATGGAGCCGCGACCGGCTTCCCTGCCTGACGCCCCTGCCGGGCGACCTGCCGGGCGACCTTGGGCAGTGGGAGCTGCACATTCTGGGGCTACGTGGCTGGGAGGGAGGTGGACGCGCGGCCCCAGAACGTGCACCGTGATGCCTGCCGGAGGGAGCCGCGATGCAGACGCAACCGGCTTCTCTGCCCGACACCCCTGCTGTGCGACAGCCTCGGCAGTGCTTAAGATGACGGTAGCCTTGGATGCTCGCTCCGCCTGCTCACTTGCCCGCTGCGGGAGGAGGCGTCGCCTGGCAGGTCTCCCGGCAGGGGCATCGGGCAGAGAAGCCGGGCGCATCTCCATTGGCTCCCGCCGACAGCCACCACAGCACACATTCTGGGGCTGCGTGGCTGGGAGGGAGATGAGCCGCAATGGAGTCGCGACCGGCTTCCCTGCCTGATGCCCCTGCCGGGCGACCTGCCGGGCGACAGCCTCGGTGGTGCTTAAGATGACGGTAGCCTTGGGTGCTCGCCCCGCCTGCTCCCTCGCCCGCTGCGGGAGGAGGCGTCCGTAACCTCCGGCATGCCGGCCCTTCTGCTGCTTCCTGGGGTGGGGTGGGAGGAGAGGGGAGAGAGGGAGTGACTGACAGACACAGAGAAAGACAGAGGGGGAGGGAGGGAAAGACAGAGAGACAGAGAGAAAGAGAGGAAGGGAGAGAGATGGAGAGACACAGATAGAGAATGACACAGGGAGGGATTGAATCGGAGACAGACAGGGGGAAAGAGGGAGAGAGAGACATACAGAGAGAGGGAGGGAGGGAGAGAATCAGAGAGAGTGACACACACAGAGACAGGGAGAGACAGAGAGAGGGAGGGAGAGACAGATAGATAGAGACTAATTAAGTGAGTGAGAGACAGACAGACAGACACACACACAGAGTGACAGAGATGGGCGGACGAAGGAGAGAGAGACAGAGATAGAGAAAGAAAGAAAGAAAGAAAGAGAAAGAGAAAGAGAGAGAGAAAGAGAGAGAGAAAGAGAAAGAGACAGAAAGAAAGACAGAAAGAAAGGAAAAGAGAGAGAGAAAGGAAGAGAAAGAGAGAGAGAAAGAAAGAATGAGAGAAAGAGAGAAAGAGAGAAAGAGAGAGAAAGGGAAAGAAAGAAAGAGAGAAAGAGAGAAAGAGAGAGAAAGAAAGAGACAGAAAGAAAGAGAAAAAGAGAGAGAGAAAGAGAGAAAGAGAGAGAGAAATGGAGAGAGAGAAAGAAAGAAAGAAAGAAAGAAAGAAAGAAAGAAAGAAAGAAAGAAAGAAAGAAAGAAAGAAAGAAAGAAAGAAAGAAAGAACTTATGACCACAATTGAGCCTAAAAGTTTGGTTGCTAACCAAGACCGTCGTTAAGTGAGTTTCACCACATTTTCCAAGTTGGCCACGCCCACCTAGTCACATGACCGCTGAGCCATTCCCACAAAACAGGCCACACCTTCCGGCTCTCAAAAGAAATTTCAATCGTGGTGTTGTTGATATTTGGCTCTGTTGACTAATGAGTTTGCCCACCACTGGTCTATACCATATGACATAATTATTCATATATGACTTTATGTTTAAGAATCACATTGATCCATTTATTAGGTCACATAAAATATGTCTTTACTTTGGGTCATTTGACATTCTGTCCACCTACTATAGTCTTTATATCACAGTTTTTCAGCCTTAGAAGGCTCCATTAATATACAACATAATTGTTGTAGTGTTTCAAAACATTCTCTACGTAAAGCGTGGCCACAAAAAATCAGGCTTATTTTGTCTTAATTAAATTTACACAAGACAGATGTATGGTACGGTAAAATCATTTCCTCCATTTATCACAAATTGAAATTGTGTGTGTGTGTGTGTGTGTGTGTTTGTGTGTGTGTGTGTGTGTGTGTGTGTGAATGACATGATCCAACTAAATAATAGTTTTGGCAATGCATTCCCCTGGTATATGCCCTTAAAATTCTAAGATTTAAACAGGAAATTTAGACAAATTATTCTTCTATATTCATATTTGTATTAATCTTCATTTTATGTATTTCTCATGTAAATATATTTATATATTTTAAATGTTTTCACCATGACACATTATTTTTATGAACTTTCGTATGCTACAATATTAGGAAATAAACACCACAATCAGATTAGTTTTCCAAGACAAAAGCACCACAAAACACGCAATCCTGGCCTACCATCCACCTCTGGATATGTCCCCATTTTCTATCATAAGAACGCAGAGAAAGCTGCAAAAAGGTAGAAAATCTGATTTTTAAAGGGTAATATTTTATTAACAATAGATGTCATCTTTTATAGTTCTGCTTACAAAATACAGGTTATTTTGCAATACTGCCTAGAAAAGTAGAATTCCACTAGTAATTTAAAGATTATTTAAATTGAATACTGCAATTCTGCAAGGATAAAACTGACCAGAAGTTCCAGTACCAACACTTTAGTGATAATGAAGCCATTGTTAAAACTACCATAAATCCTCATGTATTATCCCAGATTCTGAATACGTACTGCACAAAATACAATAAATTATTTTTATAATATGGAAATGTTATTCTAAATCCTGAGGGGTAACCCATACTCTGCATGATTCCCAGCAACTACTTGCGCAAATTGTCTTTGTTTGCTCCAGCACAAAGTGCTTCCTTCTGTAGTATTGCAATCTTATGACTGTTATAATAACTTAAGAATTATTGTACTACAAGCATCCTCTTTTCTCCTCTTCTATTACACAATGGGATTGCCATGTACACGTCTTTTCACAAACAAATAAATACACAGGCATTCACTTACTAATATACTATATATGACACCTTATATAACATACACTGAAAACACTGCACACCTCTGCTACAGAATAACATATCAATATACTATAAATATATCTATACAGATGTTTCTTGAGATCCAACTGGTCACTTAATGGCCATTTGAATTACAACATGCCCCCCAAAAGCTACACATGACCTTGTTCTGAAGTTAGGGCTGCTGTAGCATCTCCATGATCATTTGCCTTACTTCTGACCAGAAGGATGCTGCACAACCCTTCTGCCTCTCTCTCCTCCCATTCAACTCCACTGGGCCCCCACAGCACTTGGGCCTGCGCTCCATGCCTCCTGAAAACAGCTGCTATTTTCAGCATGCCAACAATTCCTTACAAAAATGGCAGCTGCTTTCATAGCTTTCTGCCCTGATCAGATGGCTGTCAGGAGACTGCAGACCTCTCCTAGCTCTTCCTAGACTTTAAGCCAGCTGCTCACATGCAAAAGCATCAGCTTCAGGAGGAACTTCGCAAAGCCTTTTTCTTGCTTAACCACCTCCCTATGTTCAATAAAGAAAATGAAAAAAAAGTTGGGAGAACGTGTTATTCTTTATCTCCCGCTCCCACCCCTCATTAGGTACTTAAGTTAAACTCTCTGTCATTTCCCTTCAATCTCTTGTCTATATGTTTAATCACCCCATTTGCTATATTTTCTGCATGCCTGAAAACATGGTGATAAAATCTGCATGTTACTTATCTTGATGAGTGACAGCCAGGTTAAAGAACAGAAGAAAGGAAGCAAGCAAGCAAGAAAATCTTTTTGCAGCTTGTTTGCATTGAGGAGTTGAAGAAAAAGTTAAGCTCAAAAACTTCAGCCAGCAAAAAAACTTCAGCCAACAACACATGCAGCATATGGCCAGTTATAGCAGAAGCTGGGTTCTTGCAAAACTTTTTACTGATACCCATTAGAATAATCCTAGCTAGGTCCTAAAGGAAGTCAGACAAACAGCAAAAAGCTTGGAAACCTTATTTGGAAAGTTTTTTGCTGCTTGTCTGACTCCCTTTTGGGGCCCAGCCTTTGCTGCAGCTGGCCATTTGCAGTCTCCCAATGGCCAGTTGATCAGGACATAGGTCTATCAAAAAGTGTGGTATATCAGTGACGCCACAGGCTTGTTTAGAAGCCTCTCTGGCACTGTAATTTGATGCTGGGCCCTAATCTAGCTGAGGTCTTTCACCCTATTGCCTATTTGGGGCTATGCAAAGCTTTTTGCTGCTTGTCTGCCTTGTTTATTGGCCCAAGTTTCCGAGGGCTTCTCACAGTCATGACGCATGCCATACTTTGTTTAACGATCCATGTGTTTCTTTAACAAGGGCATCAGGGAGATTAGACGATAGGAGTTGACAAGTGAGGCAGTCTCACTTACTGACCATGCCCATTTGCAAGAGCAGACTTCATTATATCCCCAGGTTAAGGAATATCTGTAGTAATAATATTTTCTTTTAAAAGCTTTCTACATTGCTTTACAAGAAAAGTTAAGTCTATTATTTGTATACTCTAATAAATTTAAGATAATAATATTTTCTTCTAATAGTACATACCTCTTTTTGTTGGCGTTCCAATTCCCTCATGCGTATATCCCTTGCTTCTGCTCGGGCTGCACGTTTGGCTGCAAGGCGTGCTTCTGCCTGTTATATCGAAAATACAGATGCAATTGTAAAAAATCTAGCATCAAAAGTTAGGAATCAACTTTTCTACAATTACTTTAGGATTTCAGAAAAATCCTATTAATAATATTAAAAGGGAGGGAGGGAAGACAAGAAGGATTAATGAAAAATCTATGTTTTTAAAATAATACAAAACAAATATCTAACTTCAGTAATAAGCTTTAGTTTTGTTGTAAAGATAGATGATGATAGCATTAACTGTTAAAAAATCTCAAATTGAAAGACAAAAAGGACAAGTATAAAAAGTGGAAAGAGGAGCACATAACTAAGGCAGAATATCAGCAAATGGGCTATTCAACCAATTTCATTGTAATTTTATTACAATATTATTACAATGACAATAAAGATTATTATTATTATTATTATTATTATTATTATTATTATTATTATTATTATTATTATTATTATTATTATTATTATTATTGCAAAGATGAAGTGAGGAAAGCTAAGGCTCAAACTGAACTAAGACTTGTGACAAAAGTAAAAAAGAACAAGAGGGAAACAACAGAGGGAAAGCAGAACCATTTAACTCATTTTTGCATCCATTTTTACCCCAAGGAAAAGAACAGTCCAGCCTATAAAAAACAGTACCAGGGAGGAGGGAGGAGCCATCACAACGCGGGGTCTCAGTGCTCTATTGACACTTTTGCCACCCCCTGGTCCATTCGGACCTAAACCATCCTGGAGGGACAGCGATGAGGAAGACCAAGGCTTGCTGTCACAGGAGTACCGCAAAACCCCTGTTTGACCCAAGTGAAGAGCTTCTGCAAGGCGGCAAACATGCAGCCCCCAGGGCTGACAAAGACAGAGGCGGCTCTGGAAGGAAGGAAGCAAGCTGAAAGGGAAAGTGCGAGACTGGGAAGGTATTTTTTTTTCTTTTGAAACATTTTGCTTAAAGAATTTTTTTTAAAGTAAAACTAAAGCTTTTAATCTTGAAATCAATCTAATATGCTTTGAACTGGAGGTTTCCTTTTTTTCTTATTATTCTGTAAGTGTGGATTGAAGCTGATGATACTCAGCTGTACATATCCACCCCAGACCACCCCAACGATGCCGCCGAGGTGATGTCCCGGTGTTTGGAGGCCGTACGGATCTGGATGGGTAATAACAAACTCAGGCTCAACCCGTCCAAGACTGAGTGGCTGTGGCTTCCGGCACCCCGGTTCAGCCAGATTACTCCAACTTTGGCCATTGGGGGCGAAACATCGGCCCCGTGGAGAGGGCGCGCCATTTGGGTGTCCTCCTGGATTCCCGGCTGTCCATGGAGGACCATGTGGCAGCCGTGGCCAGGGGGGCGTTCCATCAGGTACGCCTGATGCGCCAATTGCACCCCTTACTGGACCGGGATACCCTGCGCACAGTCACTCAAGCACTCGTGACGTCTCGACTCGACTACTGTAATGCTCTCTACATGGGGCTTCCCTTGAGGTGCACTCGAAAGCTGCAGTTAGTGCAGAATGCAGCCGCGCGGGTGATCACGGGAGCGCCCAGACACTCCCATATAACACCAATCCTGCGCGAGCTGCACTGGCTTCCTGTGGTCTTTCGGGTGCGCTTCAAGGTTCTGACGACCATCTTCAAAGCGCTCCATGGCTCGGGACCTAGTTACATGCGAGACCGTCTCCTGCCCCATACATCCCTAAGACCAATACGCTCCCACAGAGAGGGCCTTCTCAGGGTGCCGTCGGCCGGACAATGCCGACTGGTAACACCCAGGGGAAGGGCCTTCTCTGTGGCGGGCCCAGCCCTTTGGAACGACTTACCCCTGAACTTCACACCATCTCTGACCTCCGCCTCTTCCGCAAGTGCCTAAAAACACATTTGTTCCATCTAGCCGGCCTAACGTAACCTCCATTATGACTTTTAGATAGTTTTAAATTTTGGGGATTTTAATTTGGTTTTAGCGCAGGATCTTCATCAAATAAGTTTTTTAAATTTTTTATGTTTTTGTATGTATTTTAATATTCCTGTGCGCCGCCCTGAGTCCATTTTGGAGAAGGGTGGGATATAAATTTAATAAAATAAATAAATAAATAAAATAAGCGGCAGTAACAAGGTTTTTTTCCTTTGAAAGTGACAATTTCTTTTCCTTCTACTTTTTGTTACTTAAAATCTTGAATTTGGGATTATTTTTAAAATTCTTCCTATGACTTACTGCTTATTTTTAAAATCCAATATAAATTATACTTTTTATTTATTTTTTTAACAATAAAGAAGAAGGATATATTAAAAAGTGAAAATCTGCAACACTGCCACTGGGAGGTCACAGTCTGGTCTTTATGAAATAACCTATTTTTTCTTATTTGAAGCAGCTGGTTGAAGGTGGTGAAATTGTTTACTGAAACTTTCAGAGCATGAATTGTTTTTGCTCTTGGATAACTGAGAATAATATATATATTTTTGGAAGACACAACACAACAGGATCAAAGAAACCCAATCAAAAGATAAAATAGGCCTGAGACCAGGGTGGCAGTGAGAACCAAACTTCATCACTCTTTGGATTTGTTAACATGGTTCCATATCTAGAAGAGGATACTTTAGAAAATCAGAAGGCTTTGGCTGGAATCTTAAATTTTCTGAAACAATATGGAAGAAGAATTGATAAAACATTGAATAAACTTTTGTTTACCACATTAAACCATAGTTGGAGGCTCCAACAACTAAAGAGAAAGAAAAAATGTTGAAGATAAAGAGATATTCATTTTAGTTGAAGATAGAGATATGATAACAGAGAACTTTACTAATGGATCCAATGTGGGAGAAAATAAAAAGAAGGAAACTCTAGAGGAATGTGAGCCTCATATTGGTGTTCAAGGAAAAGAGGGGGGCGGGGGCGGGGAAAGAATGGAAGATGGATGTAAGAGGAGAAATCTCTCCAGAAATATGTCTGATATTCAAAGATAAACAACGTGTAAAGACAGAAACTGGGCAGCAGTATTATTTGAGAGACATACTGGACAATAAAATGCGAAAAGAAGTTTATAAGAAACCTGGAAAGAAGAATAAAAAGAGACTGGAGCCGCAAATGGCAACAGAGATAAGTCCAACTCGCTACTGGAAGTTGCTGTCCTTTAATAAGTAGATAGATTGTTTTAGATTATCATTGAAGGATTGTTAGTTAGTAAATAATTATCTACAAATAAGAGTAATTAATAATAATGTTCTAGTTTAATGATATATATTTATTTATGTATCTATGTACGTGTAGGAATGCATGAGTATGAGGTTGGACATAAACAATAAGACTTTTATTTAATCATGTAGGAATGTTGATGAATGTAGTTTAACAAAATGGGGGAGAATTTTAGCAAATTTCAGACTGCTTTAGATTGTTATTGAAGAACTACCACTTAATAAACAATGAGTTATAATAAGAGCAACGGGAAAATTACGGATGATATATATATATAGGTGTATATATACATGCGTGTATGTTTGGAATAGACAATGGATGCCATTATGTGGTTATGTTTAAGTAAGACTTGTCTGAAGAAGATAGACCAAATATGGAATATTAGAGGAGAATTCTGGTGTAATGATATTAAGATATATAATGAATCTTCTGATCTAAAATCTATAAAACAAGATTATCAATGAATAATAATGGTTTTAGAAATGCACAAGAGTTATGTGTAACCAGTCAACATACTTTCCAAAGGATAAATGTAGAATGATGATTTTTCCTTTTTGTATTTTTGTTTTATTAAAAAATAAATAAATAAAAACAGTACCGTAAAAAACACTGTTGAGAAGTTATTTGGAAAATCGTCACTCAACGCTGACAAGAGGCTCATTTGTTCCTATGAAGTATATTTGTTGATAGCAAAATGTAGCAAACCTCACACTATCGGAGAAACACTGATTTTACCAGCAGTGAAACAGATTGTTGCCACCATGTTGGGGCCCAGTGCAAGCACTTTCATGCAATCAATTCCTTTGAGCAATGACACCGTATCAAAAAGAATTGACGAAATGACTACTGAAGTGGAAGAAAGGCTTATTGACAATACAGAAAAATACAGAATTCATGATGCAGATTAATGAGTCAACGATTCATGAAAATGAAGCCTTGTTATTGGCTTATGTCCGTTTCATCAACGGAAATGAAGAGATCGGGGAAGAACTGTTATTTGCTCAAAATTTAGCCACCAACACAAAAGATTCTTCAATATTTAAAAAGGTTGAAGAGTTTTTTAATGAGAAAAACATCCCTTTGACAAATGTCATGGCATGTGCAACCAATGGAGCCACAACCATGGTTGGATGATATCGCAGATTTCAAGCTCATCTAAAATCAGTTGTACCTGGAGTTATGACTGTCCATTGTGTTGTTCATAGACAGCACCTTGTCTCAAAAAATTTGAGTGGCCGTTTGTACGAGTCTATACGTTACGTCATTAATGCTGTGAATAAAATTAAGCCTTGAACAACCGACTTTTTCACAAGCTTTGTGAAGAAAATGACGAGGAGTTTGAACGCCTCTTTTGCACATCGAAGTAAGGTGGCTTTCAAAAGGAAACTGTTTGCGGTGATTCCACGAACGTTTTGACAGTTGTCGAATTTCTTGAATCCACTGATCCAAGTCTAAGCAGTTCTCTTAAACTTTGACGTCTGGATGTAGCTTATCTTGCTGATGTTTTTGACAAGCTGAATGAAGTGAACGTAAAGCTACAAGGAGATAAAATCAATTTTCTTAAGGCCAAAGGAATAATCTGCTCATTTATTTCCAAATTGGACCTCCTTTCAAGCAATGTGAGTCACCAGGAGCTGTATCAGTTCCCAAGCCTTGGCAGTGAACGTCAACTCCAAGCAGAAGATATGGACGTTTTTTGTTGCCATTTGAAGCAACTAAAAAAAAATATGCGATTCCGTTTCCGGTCTTCCGGAGGCGACGGATGGGTCTCTGACACGTCCGCCGCTTGGTTGCTCCGGCGGCGCCTTCAGGGGCATGGGGGCTCTTGCTAAAGAGCCCCCACTGCACGGACGGCTCGTGGGGAGTCCCCCACCCCAACGGCGGTCGGGGGGGTGGCTCCCGCCTCGTCCCAGGCGCCGGAGAACGAGTCGCGGGGGGGAGTCTCCCTTTCGTCCCCTTCACCGATGGGACAGCTGCAATTAAAGTCGGGCTGAAAGCCGGAGCTGAAGGCAACACCGAGGCTCCGTCATTGCTGCAGAGTGGACTGTGAGTGATTTAATAATTAATGCCTTCAACTTTCATTTTTAAAGAAGAAGGAGGAGGGAGTTTGTAAAACTCCTCCTCGGAAGGAAAAAAAAGCGGCGTTTTGAAATGCTCCCCAGGCTTGGGGAGGAGGAGAACTTAACATCCGATTTTTAAACAGCAAATGAAAGTCTTTCACTTTAAGACTGTTAATGATACTTTGTATCTCTGTCTTGCAACAACTGATATGGACTTTCACTAGTTCTGCCAGAGGGGGGGGGGAGGAGATGGTGTTCCTTTGTTCTCAACAAGAAATATTTATCTTTGAAAAGTGCTGACACTCCTTCGTTTTTATGGGACTGAACTTTTTACTATTGGATTAATCCAATGGACTCTTAGAATTTCTCCCAGATATGCCTTCTTCTTTTACCCATTTGATTGCTGTTAAAAAATTGTTCTCTCTCTGGATTTTATGGCTTCAAAAAAGCACCCACACCAACCTAAGATTACTTCAATGTTTTCCAAAGAAACGGAGGGGGAAGCTACACAGTTATCAGCAATAGAGGAAACTCTACAAAACATCATGAAAGAAATAAAAGAAATCAGGAAAGACAATGTTAGCTCAAAACTGGAACTTTTGGAGACACAGAAAGCACTAATGGAAAATAAAGAATTGATGGACTGGGGGGGGGCTGAGATGAGGGGAGAGATAAGTAATTCTTAAAAAGAAATAGTGGATTTAGCTGGTCATATGTCTAGGATGGATTTTGAAAGGATGTCTTACTTTTTAAGGTTTCAAAATGTTCCTGAAGCTGACTCTGAGGATTTAAAAGATTTAATGTGTACGATGTTAGCAGATTATACTAAAAAGAGCAAAGAACATATTTGGGGGGACATTGATTTGATTTATAGAATTAATTCAGCATATGCCAGAATAAATGAAGTACCCAGAGAGATACATATTAAATTTGTAAGAAGGTCGACGAGGGATGGGATCCTGAGAGCACAGAGAGATGGCCCCTTGATATATCAACAGACTGAGATTGCCATTTTGAAACAGATCCCGAAAAAGATTAGAGAAATAAGAAGGAAATATTCCTTCTTATCAAAAAGATTATACAAAAAAGGGGTGTGGTTCAGGTGGTCGATGCCCAAAGGAATGTTAGTGTTCTGGGAGAGGGGGAGAGTAAGAATTAAAACAATTGCAGAGGCGGAAGCCTTTTTTTAAAAACACTCCTCAATCCTGGAGGATGAAAATGGGGGAACGGGAGGGGCCACAGCCCCGCCCACTGGTGGTCAAGGAGAAGAGGATACAATTGCTAAAAGACTCAGATCTCACAAATGACTTTTTTCAATATAGTGTAACCCTTACCTGAATGTTTATAGAAACAAATGATTGATTGCATGAAGTTATGAAATGATATATGTATGTATCTCTTTCCACTTTGTAGGGAAATGGAAAATCTATTGTATCACCCTTTTTTTTCTGTATGAAGCCTTGGAGGGGGCCGACACCTCCGACATAGATGTCCTCAAAATGTCTCACTAAAACCTTATACCCTTTTCCTGATTGAAAAAATTTGTAAAAACCAATAAAACTTTTTTTAACCTAAAAAAAGATATGCAAACCAGATTCTATGATTTGATAAATCTGGAAGTGCCCACTTGGTGCTAAATCCTTTCACAGCAGACTTTGCACAACTTCATCCCAAACTGCAACAGCCACTGACAGATCTGAAATATGACTGTGAAGCCCAATCACATTTTCAGGTTACGGCTGCAAAGCTTTTTGGGTGAAAATGAGGAACACTTAGCCAATATTGTGGGATGAAGTTAAGTTGCTTCTTTTAGCCTTTCCTTCCACTTACTTAGTGGAGAGGGGCTTCAGTGCCGCCCAACAGATGTTTTCTAAGTCAAAAAACATGTTGAAGATCACTGAGCACGACGATTTAAGAATGAGATTAACAAAAATGGTTCCAGACATCAAGAAATTGGTATCAGCTCACCAAGCACAAGGCAGTCATTGATGTTCTTTTTTTGCTTTTTGTGTACATACACTTTCTTCATTAATAATTGTCTCAGCTCTTATCGTTGTATTTGCTTGCATTCGATTTTACATTCCAGTTTGATTTTTCGGCTTCATTTTTGAATTCTTGTGGTTATGTTTAAGTAAGACTTGTCTGAAGAAGAAGATAGACTAAATATGGAATATTAGAGGAGATTTCTGGTGTAATGATATTAAGATATATAATGAATTTTTTATTTAAAATATTTGAATTGAGATTAATGAGCAATGATGGTTCTAGAAACGCACAAGAGTTATGTGTAACCAGTCGACATACTTTCCAAAGGATACAATGTAGAATGATGGTTTTTCCTTTTTGTAAAAAAAAAAAAAGAATGACTCCTATAACACCATTGTTCCGTGAGGTGTAGTCTGCTTCTGGGTGCAATTCAGGGGTGGGTTTCAAAATTTTTGGAACCTATTCTGTGGGTGTGGCCTGCTTTGTGGGAGTGGCTTGCCGGCCATGTGATCAGGTAGGAGTGGCTTGCCAGCCATGTGACCGGGTGGGAGTGGCTTTCTGGCCATGTGACCGGGTGGGAGTGGCTTGCCGGCCATGTGACCGGGTGGGAATGTTAGCAGCTGCTGGAATTATGTTTGTACAACAGTGGAAAAACAGATATGAAAATGAATAAATACTACAATGTGCAGGAATAAATAAAGTGACAATTAAAATCAAGAAGGCTTTGAATATTTTTTCACGTGGGATTTGTTTTGCAATTGCTAAGTAACAGAAACAGAAAATAGAAATCCAAAAGTATGAAAGACAACACCAATTATGTAAGGAAAGGTCACTAAAATGTATCATTATTAATGTGTACAACTGCTGCAGGACATAACACACCCACGCAAACTGACAGTGCCAGGAAAACACCAAAAAATAGAATCCCTCCTACAAAAGACTGAAAATGAATCCAGTTTTTTTCCCCTAACTTTAGGGACTGGAGAGACAAAGCCACTGGAATAAAAACCATCGATGGGAAGCCGCGTTGGGAGCCGCGGGCAAAGCGCCGCGATGAGAACCAGCACGGCGCTTCGCCCGCGGCCCCCAATTTAGCGGCGGCCATCTGGGAAGCCGAGTGGGGGCTGTGGGCCAAGTCTCCACGCTGGTTCTCATCGCGGCCGGCTAATTTAGCGGCGGCCAGCGATGGGAAGCCGCGAGCGAAGCGCCGTGCTGGTTCTCATCGCGGCCGGCTAATTTAGCGATGGCCAGCGATAGGAAGCCGCGTGGGGGGGCTGCGGGCGAAGTCTCCGCGCTTAGTGGCATCCCTTCCGCCCCACATGTGAGGCCACCGCCGCTGAGCAGATTTTAGGCTTAGCGGCTAGCAGCAGCAGCCCCCGTCCATGCAGTGTGCGCACATTTCGGCCACGTGGCTATGCCAACTCGCGGCTTTTGGGAGGTAAGGCCTGGAAGGCCTTCCCTCCCCAATGCCACGAGCTGGCGTAACGTAGCCTCTCGCAGCCCCCCTAAGCAAAATTGCTTACCTGCAGTAAGCAGCAAGCTGCTGGGAGGTGGATCAAAACATTGTCCATTGCTTTTAAAGGGTCACCTCCAGCCCTTCACCCGGAAGTAACTTTCGGAACGCGCGGCTCACTCGGTCCATAATATCTCACTAGCTCCCTTGCCTGACTCCACTAAACTAGCCAAACCCAATGTTCATTGATTGGCTGGTGTACAGCGAATCAGTGAGCATTGGATTTGGCTAGTTTAGTGGAGTCAGGCAAGGGAGCTAGCGAGATACTATGGACGGAGCGAGCCACGCGTTCCGAAAGTTACTTCTGGGTCCACGGTCCAACCGGATCGCCCCGGATCGGTAAATTTTACGACCCGGCTCGTGCGATCCGGGGCGATCCGGTAGGAACCCACCCCTGGTGCAATTCAAGGCATTTGTCAACTTTGAAATGGATCAAACCTGCCACAGCCATCTTTCTGTTTCTCAGATTGCCACACAGTTGGGGCAGGGTATCTGTGTGTCTGGAATCTTAGACCAGACAATAACGACAGACTAACCCATGGGAACCAAGGACATCTCAACAGGTGCTGGCTAGAGACTGAGGAGAGTTGCCACAGAGATGTCATAACACCTAATTGGACAATGTGACCTGTGACCATGAGAGAGGGAATTATCTATTTTTTAATTATATTAAAACTGCAAGAAATATTTAGAGCTGGTTTCGTTTTCTTCCATGCCAAAATGATATACTCAATAAATAAGGTGTTTGAGAAAGCTGAACGTCTCAATAGTGCTGAATTGATTGGGTTTGCTAGTCAAAATCTTGACAGCACTGGTGATCACCTTTAAAACCCTTCATGGCATGGATCCAAGTTACTTGAGTGGCCATCTCACCCCACTGTGATTGGCCCATACCACTCATGCCAGCAGAGGAGGCATGCTGCAGGTCCTGTCAGCCCGATTATTCCAGCTGGTGGGGTCCAGGAGGAGGGTCTTCTCTACTTTTGCTCCTGCCCTCTGAAACATCTTGCCCAATGTGACGTTGGCCCCAACCCTCCTCTATTTTTGTAAGGGCCTAAAGATGAGGCTTTGCCAGTTGGCTTGGGGTCCAATGGAAGAACAGCACAATGGAGGTGGTTGATTGAGTAACAATAGAAACCAGCTCCCACTGACTCCCTCCCCTCCCTCCCCATGTATCTTTGGTTTTAACATTTGTTCTTAATCTCTTATGTTTTAGTTTAGATCTAATTGTAAGCCACCCAGAATGGCAGTGATGGCGAACCTTTTTCACATCGGGTGCCTAAAGCACACACACTCGTGCTATTGTGCCCATCCTCATAATTTAATGCCTCCCATGCTGTGCCTCCTGAGAATACATGTGTGACACCCCCTGCTATCCAGCGCATGTTCACACGGCTTTGTTTGGAGCCTGGGAAGGGCAAAAATGGCCTCCACCAGCGGCAGGAAACAGCCCATTTTCTGACTTCCGGTGGGCCTGGTAGGTCAATTTTTTTGCCCTCCCAAGGCTCCAGAAACTTTCTGGAGGGCAGAAAAAGGCTAAACACATAAACCGGAAGTTCAGGAATGGACTTCCAGGTTGCCTGTTGGGCCATTTTTCTCCATCTGGAGGCTTCAGGAGGGCAAAAAATGTCTGAAAATCAAGGCCGAAAATCAACTGGCCAGCACGCTCATGTGTGCTGGAGCTGACAGGACAACAGCTCGCGTGCCCTCATAAATTGCTTCATGTGCCACCTGTGGCACTCGTGCCATAGGTTCACCATCATGGCTCTATGGTAAGATGGGAAGCCAAGTGACTGACTGGCCTACTGAATAAATAAATAAATGTTTTACATTTCTTTGCAAAACACTAGTTTCATATTTGGTTGTTTAACTATATATACAAAGATCAATTATTTCACTAAAAAGCCATAAGTTCTTTTTCTATTTAACTCTAACTAGTAGATGTCATTGTGCAGATTTACTAAATGATTCATACAACAACAGCCACTTGAACCTCTGCACTAGATGGGTAGTCTGCAGTCATATTATTAGGAGAGCAAGAATCTCTATGTTTGAATTACTAAGCATTCTGATAAAACAGTATGTTTTCTGAATAAGTTCCAACTTAATAATTGTTCAAGTAAGTGTAATTATCTATATTGCAATAACATACTAATTCACAGGTTATACCTGTCACATGTTTGAACAAATTTACCAACCTCTCTAGCAATATGACCTAGGGCTTCATCTTCTGCAGAAAATCTGTCCTTCATTGGAGTTCTTTTCCTTCCTGAGCCAGGGGTTCCCATGCTTATATACGATCTTAGGTAGTGTTTAGTAGTGTCTCACAGTATTGCTTTAAATCCAAGAACCTAAATCTGAAACAAAGAAAAAGTATCAAGTTATTACTTTCATGATATATATGTATCTATAGCTTGAAAACAAATTTTCAACAATTTCCTGAGGTTGTTCATAGTCATAAATAGTATTTCATACTTATATTTTCAAAACGAAGTACACATTTTAGGAACCACACATTAATTTGCAAAATTTATATTTTCTAAACAATCTAAACATTTTGTATACCATGCAGGTTAACAGAATTATCCCCTGCATTTCAATTATTTTAGTTAAACAATGTTCTGAATTTTGTCTTATCAACTGTTCCTACCCTTTTTTAAAAAAAAAATCCTCAAATTTTAAAGATTTTATAAAGCAACATTTATATTATCTTAAATTTTATAAATCTAAGTATTTATTTCGGGTTAATAAACCAAGTGTATGAAATAACTATTTATATAAGAATTAAACTGAATTACCAACATAATCTTCACAAAAGAATGTGAGATAATCTATCATACATTTTTTTTTAAAAGAAGCCATATCATTTTAAGATCAAAATCTAAAAGAAATAACTCTTATGAAATATGCTTGTGTAATCAATAAATACCATTTGCTCTCTTTATGAACAAGAAATGAGTCTCTGTTCTCCCTGTCTGATTTTTCGTGTATGGGGGCTGTTAACAGCGAAGTTGAGTCTTGGAGAGGACAACTTTAAAGAGGGGAAAATTTAGCAGTGATGGAGAGAAAGGCGATCTCCCATTCCAAAGGGTGAAATCCCTGAAATCCGACATGAAAGAGACCAGCTGTCATGGCTTGGTCACAGCCTGGTCCCAAGATGTGACAACCTGATTAATGTTGGAAGGAGTAAAAAGTGAGAAGCAGCAGAATCTACTGGCGGACAGTGTTAAAAATTTGATACTCCAAGACACTTCTCCAGGTTGGTGGAATTTACGATAGAGCAATAAAGTGAGTCGCCACAGAGGGAACAAACGGCACCTGAACTGAACTGTGAGGAGCAGGAAAATTAAGAGGAAATACAGAATCTGTAGAAAGTCAAAGGGATTGTAGTTGCTGAGTGGGGAATTTCTACTGATCTCGGAGACTGGATCTATGGTGATAAAAATTGAGAGTTTTGTGTAGTTGGTGAACGGATTGTGAAAGAAGGAAAGAATATCTCCCTTTTGCAATAGAAGAGATAAAGGCAGAAGAAAAAGACTAAAGACTATGACTGTGCAATTTTGAATACAGGTGTCATCTTGAAAGCAGAGAAATTGCAAGGGAGTAGAGAGATCAAGGAAAAAGAACTGTTGTATTCCCAATGTAAAACTTTGGATTGGGCTTATCTATAACTAGCTTTGTGTACTTCTGATATTTCTACATTATTTATGGTATTTAAATATTGTCATATTTACCACGGTGATCTTTGATCTAAGAATTTAATAATTTATAAGTTATACATTTTATATATCCTATTTATCTATACTCCACATATATTTAATGTAGAATTAAGCATATTTAAAACAGGATAGAATTTATAGTCACTTCCTTTAGTACTGCGTATTAGAAAATTAACCCAGCTTTAAAACAGGAATTGTGGATTAACAATAACCTTTAATTAATTTAATTGATTGCATATACCGATTTTTTTATTTAGGAACTTTTAGCAAATTTATTATATAGTGAAAAAGTGTAATAGACTATTTAACAACCTTATAGATATTATAAATATTTATTTAATTCTCTCCTTTGCTTCCTGTTCCCCTTTAATACAGTTAAGTTAGCAAAATCCTTAATAATCAACTACAAATATAATAATCTATAATTGTGATTCAATTTACAGCTGTTTATAGAATTGCCTATAATTGTCTATGGAAAATTGATATTAAGGATTAGATTTAATCAGTGCTTATATAACTTTACTATTATAAACTATCAGATTTGAGAGAGAGAGATAGGAGAAGGGACAGTACTTAGGGAAACATCTAGAGTGAAAATTATTGTGGAATAATTTTTTTCCAAAATTTAAAGATGGCAAACACATCCACAGCCTACCAAAACTGTACAGAAAACACTGCCAATGATAGCCTC
Organism: Rhabdophis nuchalis; assembly: GCA_039707465.1. Lineage (NCBI taxonomy): Eukaryota > Metazoa > Chordata > Lepidosauria > Squamata > Natricidae > Rhabdophis > Rhabdophis nuchalis. The sequence continues at coordinate 81,008,208 of CM077647.1, forward strand.
TCCAGCAGGACAGAAAGTAACAACAGACGTGTTGAGCAGTGAAAAACCAGGCTCTGCACCAACCCTACAAAGCCTACAAGTCTCATTAAACATGATTCAGGAATTTATGATAAAAACACAAGAATCAATAACTAAAAATCATGAGGACATGAAAGGCGATCTAGGGGAAGTAAAAGATATAGATGGATGATAGAATGGGAAAGATACAGGAAACAATAGCTAAAAATGAGCAGAAGATAAAAATGGTAGAAGCAAGGACAGAACCAGAATTGAAACGAAATTGGAAGAAACAGAAGAAAGACTGACAGCAGCCAATAGAGAACTGGGGGAGGCAATAGTCCATTTAGAACAATCCTTTTTCTATTTAAGATTTCAGAACATAGTAGAGACAAAAGATGAGGATCTACCATAACTCATGAGCAATCTTGTAGCTGACCAACTGCAAATGGACAAAAGTGAATTTATTTATTTTATTTATTTATTTTTCGGATTTATATAACCGCACCCTCTCCCCAAAGGGACCCGGGGCGGTGCACAGGAAGTTAAAACACATAGTATAACAATATAAATAATTAAAACCAGATTAAATAAGTTATCCCTGTGCTAAAATTTAAAAGGTTAAAACATAATCCCATTTAAAACCCAATTAAAACAATTTATTGTACAGACTGTAGGCTAAATAACTTAGGCCAAGCCGGCCTGATGAAACAGGAGTGTCTTTAATTTCTGGTGGAAGGTGTGGAGGTCCGTAGTTGTTCTGAGGTCGGGGGGTAGGTCGTTCCAGAGGGTTGGGCAGAGAAGGCCCTTCCCCTGGGTGTCGCCCGCTGGCATTGCCTAGTGGACGGCACCCGGAGAAGTCCCTCTCTGTGGGAGCTGATCGGCCGCAGGGATGTATGAGGTAGGATGCGGTCTCGCAGGTAGCTAGGTCCCATGCCATGGAGCGCTTTAAAGATGGTAATCAACACCTTGAAGCGCACCCGAAAGACCACAGGTAACCAGTGCAGCTCGCGCAGGAGCGGTATTACATGGAAATACCTAGACGTTCCCAAGATTGCCCGCGCGGCCGCATTCTGGACCAGCTGTAGTCTTCGGGTGCACCCCAAGGGGAGCCCCATGTAGAGAGCATTGCAGTAGTCTAGCCGGGATGTCACAAGCGCGTGAGTAACTGTGCGAAGGGTGTCCCGGTCTAATAAGGGACGCAACTGCCGCACCAGGCGTACCTGGTGGAAAGCCCCCCTGGCCACGGCCATCACATGATCTTGCATAGACAGCCGGGTATCCAGGAGGACACCTAGGTTGCGTGCCCGATCCACGGGGGCCAGATGTTCGCCCCCTATAGCCAGTGATGGAGTCAACTGGTTGTACCAGGACGCCGGAAACCACAGCCACTCGGTCTTGGATGGGTTGAGTTTGAGCCTGTTGCCTCCCATCCAGATCCTTACGGCTTCCAGACATCGGGACATCACTTCAACGGCATCGTTGGGGTGGTTTGGGGTAGAAAAGTACAGCTGCGTGTCATCAGCGTAGATGTGATACTCTACCCCAAAACCACGGATGATCTCACCCAGCGGCTTCATGTATGTGTTGAACAGGAGCGGTGAGAGGACCGACCCCTGAGGCACCCCACAAGTGAGGGGTCTTGAGGTCGACCTCTGCCCTCCTGCCAACACAAATTGCGATCGGCCGGAGAGGTAGGAGGAGAACCACCGTAAAACGGTGCCCCTCACCCCCAACCCCCCCAGCCGGTGCAATAGGATACCATGGTCGATGGTATCAAAAGCCGCTGAGGGATCTAACAGGACCAGGATGAAGGAACAACCCCCATCTCTGGCCCTCCAGAGATCATCCACCAACGCGACCAATGCTGTCTCAGTGCTGTGCCCGGGCCGGAAGCCGGACTGGCGCGGGTCCAGATAATCAACTTCCTCCAGGTGATGGGGAAACTGTTGTGCCACCACACTCTCAACAACCTTCGCTAGAAAGTGAAGGTTGGAGACTGGACGATAGTTTTCCAACAATGCTGGGTCCAGGGAGGGCTTCTTGAGGAGGAGTCTCACCATCGCCTCTTTAAGGGAGGCCGGCAAGAACCCCTCACTCAAAGAGGCGTTGACTAACTCCTGGAGCCAGCCTCGTGTAACCTCCCAGGATGCCAGTACAAGCCAGGAGGGACACGGGTCCAATAAACATGTGGAGGCTCTCAGTCGCCCACGTAACCTGTCCATATCTTCGGAGGCAACAGTCAAACTCCTCCCACAATGGTATCTCAAGTCCGGCTTCCGACAATCCCTCTAGACCACTCTCGTTGAAGACCAGCTCGCTCCGAATCTGAGCGATTTTATCCTGCAGATAAACACCAAATTCCTCTGCTCGACCCTGCAAAGGGGCTTCCCGCGGCCTCTGTTGAAGGAGGGAGCGGGTCACCTCAAACAGGGCGGCAGGGCGATTATCTGCAGATGCGATAAGAGTGGCACAATAGTGACGCTTGGCCACTCTCATCGCCACAAGGTAAGTCCGTAAATGGGCTCTCACCTGTGTTCGGTCAGATTCAGAGCATGTGGATCTCCATCTAGGCATCTCTTGTGGCGTTTCATCTCCCTCAGCTCCTCGGTAAAGAGTGGCCGCAGTGTTCCATGCAGCCACTAGGTCCTCTATCGGGGCGCGGGTCAGGGTCACAGGTAATGGCCCAAGCTCCATCTGGAACCTTTCAGGGTCCATCAGGCGCCTGGGGCGGAACCATCTTGAAATATCCGGTTCCGCCTCCCGGCGGTGGGGTGTAGCGGTAAGAAAGTCGAGCCGGAGAAGTGAGTGATCTGACCATGTCCCGTACATCAAGATCACTTTTCCACTGGCCTGAGACAAAGATCAAATCCAGCTTGTGTCCTCCCTCGTGTGTGGGACCCTCAATTATTTGGGTCAGGTCCATGGCCGTCATGGAGGCCATGAACTCCCGGGCTACCTCGGTTGATCCGCTGAGTGATGGCAGGTTGAAGTCCCCCAAGACTACACGTCTGGGGGTCTCAACCGCCACCTCAGCTATCACCTCGAGGAGCTCGGGTAGGGCTGCTGATACGTAGCGGGGAGCCAGGTACACAAGCAGCAAGCCCAACTGCCTCCCAGGGCCCCACCTCACGTAGAGGGACTCACAGCCGGTAGTCTGTGGCACAGTGGCCTCTCTCGGCTCCAGACTTTCCCTAATAATAACCGCCACGCCCCCACCCCTGCCTAGGGCCCGCAGTTGATGAAATGCACGGTATCCTGGTGGGCACATTTCCCCTTCGTGGCCCAACCAGGTTTCCATAATCCCCACCAATTCGGGTCCTCCTCTGACACAAGGTCGTTGATGAGGGGGGCTTTGTTAACCACGGATCTGGCATTACATAACATCAACCTAAGGCCCTGGCTCTGTAAACCCTGGCCACCAAGCTCGCGAAGGGGGGCCCGGGAGTTGGGGCAAGCGACCGCCTGAAGCCAGCGGCCGCGTCCCCTCTCCCGGTGATGGAATATCTGTTCCCCACCGCCCCTACTCCTACCTATGACCGTACCGATCAAAGAACCCTCCATGCAATCGACCCCTGCTCCCCCCGCCTTAATGGACCTATCCGCTTCCATGTCTACTCCGCCAGCTGACTTGACACTCACCCTAGCCTCAGACTGCCTAAACCCTCCCTCCACCCTGGAACCCCCTAAAAGTCGAATAACATAATTTGATTAAAAAATACCCTAAGTCTGCGCTTCTTCCACTTCTCTTGACTGACTAGTCCCTCATTGAAGTGTGCCCTAGATAGCACAGCGGGCCACCCCTGCGAGAGGGGGGAGTCTCGTAGTGAGAGGAGGTCTGCCCTTGAGTACATGCAAGTTATAATTGAGGAATAATATCGATGAAATCTATAGGGTGCATACTACTTATGCATGAAGATATAGGTTGCCCCGTGAAATACATATAAGATTTGCAAAAAAAGCTGTCAAAGATGAAATTTATTAAAAAAAACAAGAAACGAACAGTTGGTCCATAAAAGTAAAGAAGTCGCAACCCTTAAACAAATACTAAAGAGAATCAGAGAGCAAAGAAGGAACTACCAATTCCTCTCTACACAACTGATAAAATATAATGACCATTGGCTTACCTGAAGGGTCCTTTTCTGTGCACTGCTTGAGAGTCCAAGCATGGGTTTATTTATTTATTTGTTATTTATTTATTTATTAAATTTATACCCCGCCCTTCTCCTTGTTAGGACCCAGGGCGGCGCACAGGGATGTTAAAATACATACAAAATATATAAAATATATGAATTTAAAATATTTATTCTAATAAATAAACCCTGCGCTAAAAACCGAATTAAAATCCCAAGTTTAAAAACTATCTAATAGTCAGTATGGAGGTTACGCTAGGCCGGCTAGATGAAATAGGTGTGTCTTCAGACACTTGCGGAAGAGGCGGAGGTCGGAGATGGTGCGGAGTTCAGGGGGTAAGTCGTTCCAGAGGGCTGGGCCCGCCACAGAGAAGGCTCTCCCCCTGGGTGTCGCCAGTCGGCATTGTCCAGCCGACGGCACCCTGAGGAGGCCCTCTCTGTGGGAGCGTATCGGTCTGAGGGATGTATGGGGCAGGAGGCGGTCTCGCATATAATTAGGCCCCGAGCCATGGAGCGCTTTAAAGATGGTCGTTAAAACCTTGAAGCGCACCCAAAAGACCACAGGAAGCCAGTGCAGCTCGCGCAGGATAGGTGTTATATGGGAGTGTCTAGGCGCTCCCGTAATCACCCGCGCGGCTGCGTTCTGGACTAGCTGCAGCTTTCGGGTGCACCTCAAGGGGAGCCCCATGTAGAGAGCATTACAGTAGTCGAGTCGAGAGGTGACGAGTGCTTGAGTGACTGTGCGTAAGGCACCCCGGTCCAGTAAGGGGCGCAGTTGGCGCATCAGGCGAACCTGATGAAACGCCCCCCTGGCCACGGCTGCCACATGATCTTCCATAGACAGCCGGGAATCCAGGAGGACACCCAAATTGCGCGCCCTCTCCACGGGGGCCGGTGTTTCGCCCCCAATGGCCAGAGTTGGAATAATCTGGCTGAACCGGGGCGCCGGAAGCCACAGCCACTCAGTCTTGGACGGGTTGAGCTTGAGTTTGTTACCACCCATCCAGATCCGTACGGCTTCCAAGCACCGGGACATAACCTCGACGGCATCGTTGGGGTGGTCTGGGGTGGATATGTACAACTGAGTGTCATCAGCGTACAGATGATATCCCACCCCAAAACCACGGATGATCTCACCCAGCGGCTTCATATATGTGTTGAATAGGAGGGGCGAGAGGACCGACCCCTGAGGAACCCCACATATGAGGGGTCTCGAGGCCGACCTCTGCCCCCCTGTCAACACATATTGCGACCGACCAGAGAGGTAGGATGAGAACCACCGCAGAACGGTGCCTCCCAGCCCCAAACCCCCCCAGTCGGCGCAATAGGATACCATGGTCGATGGTATCAAAAGCCGCTGAGAGGTCTAATAGGTCTAGGATAGAGGAATATCCTCTATCCCGCGCCCTCCAGAGATCATCAACCAACGCGACCAATGCCGTCTCGGTGCTGTGCCCGGGTCGGAAGCCGGACTGGCGCGGGTCTAGATAATCAACTTCCTCCAAGTGTCGCGGAAACTGTTGAGCCACCACACTCTCAACAACCTTCACTAGAAAGTGGAGGTTGGAGACGGGATGATAGTTCTCTAATAATGCTGGATCCAGGGACGGCTTCTTGAGGAGGGGCCTTACTACCGGTTAAATTCTGTCCTTCTGCCCAAAGGATTTGATTGAATTTTCTGGCCACCCTCCTGGTCTCCTCTATTAGCCAGTTTTCAATGAAGACATGGTGCAAGGTAAGTCCGTGTCAAAGTTTGTCCAAGTCAATATGAAATGCATCCAAATACACCTCCGGTAAGAAAGGAGGTACTCTAGGGGGGGTTGGACTCTCCCACAACGCATAGAAAAGGACCCTTCAGGTAAGCCAATGGTCATTTTCATGTGCACTGCTTGGAGAGTCCAAGCATGGGACATACCCAAGCAAAAATATGTCCAAGGGTGGGCAAAGCAACAATCCAATCCTATTGAGGCTCGGAACCTGTCTGCCAAAGGCAGCTTCCGCGGATGCAAATTTGTCCAGTTTGTAGTGTTTGACAAATAATGAAGGGGACACTCAAGTTGCAGCTCTGCAGATTTCCTCAATTGATGCCTGGGTGGCCCAGGCAGCCATGGTAGCCGCTCTACATGTTGAGTGTGCCGTTATACGAGAAGGAGCAAGTCTGCCCTGCTGTTCATAGGCAAGAGAAATGCACAACTTGATCCATCTCCCGATGGTGAACGAGGTGACTTTATGACCCACAAAAGTCGGTGGAAAGGCGACAAAGAGGGCTTCTGACCAATGGAAGGCAGCCGTGCGCCTGAAATACCTCTTGACTGCTCTGCGAACATCGAGGGAGTGCCAGCGATGTTCCCTTGGATGAGTAAGGTGAGGACAAAAGTCCAGGAGGATGACCCCCTGAGCTCGGTGGAAGTATGAATTTACTTTTGGTAGAAAGGATGGATCGAGATGGAGGAAGACCCTGTCAGAGTGAATGGTGCACAAATCATCCTGAACCAACAAGGCTGCTATCTCCGAAACTCTGCGGGCGGATGTAATCACCACAAGAAAGGCGTACATCAAGTGATGTAATGAGGACTGACAGATTGGCTCGAAGGAAGCCATAGTAAGTGCTCTAAGCACCGTGGCCAAATCCCAGGAGTGCTACCTGTGCACAAAATCCAAGGTGTGCAGGAGAGAAGCAGAGGCAGGATGGATATGGCAATCCACGCACCAGCAGGAAAAGGTGGCCCAAGTGGCATCGTAGTTCCTTGTAGTAGAGGGTTGCCGTGAAGCCTGAATAGTTTTGATGACTTTGTCGGAATACTTGGTGCTCCTCAGGAGGTCCCTCTCAAGTGCCAGATGGCTAATTTGAGCCACTGGGGCTCCAGGTGAGAGACTGCCCCCTGGCTGAGAGAGACCGACTCTTGAGGGATCTTCCAAAGGTGTACAATGGAAAGACAGGTCAGATCAGCAAACCAAGTCTGTCTGGGCCAATAAGGTGCTACCACAAGGACCTCTGCCTCTTCTTGCACAATCTTCCGAATCAATCTGGGAAGGAGAGCCAATGGAGGGAAGGCATAAATGCAGGTCTCTCGAATGGAATCTCGCCCAGGGAACGATGGAGAGACACAAGACCATCTTCCCCAACAACTGTGACAGGGTGACAATGCGAGTGTAAGGGGAGAGACAAACCTGCTGGACCAGCTCCCGGATGTCGGCGACTCAGTCTGGTGATAGGAAAACTTGGCAAGATAAGGTGTCTATCATGGTCCCCAGGTGGGTGATCCTGGTGACCGGTGTCAGATGCCTTTTCTCTAAGTTGATGGTGAAGCCGTAACTTTACAAGGTCCGCATGGGGATGTGAAGATCGCGAACCACTTGTGCTGGAGATGCTGACTGGATCAATATGTTGTCCAGGTAGCATTGTAGACGAATGGGGAGTATCCTCAGGTGAGTCGTGACTGCAGAAGGTATCTTTATAAATGTCCTTGGGGCCGATGACAGGCTGAATGGAAGGGCCCTGTATTGAAAATGGAACACGGCATAGAAGAACCTCAAGTAACGTCTATGTGCCAGTCAGATGGGGACATGAAGATACACCTCCTTCAGGTCGATCAATGTTAAGAAATCCCCTTCTCAAATGCAGCTAAGGATAGATTGCAGGTACTGCATTTTGAACTTCTTGTAGGCCAAATGAAAGTTCAACTTCTTCAAATCTAGTTTTGCTCTCCACACCCCAGAGCTTTTGGGAAATAGAATAGAGTAAAAACCCCTACGTTCTTGGCTGGGGGGAACTGGCTCGATGGCCCTGATTTCCCTGAGGGGACGAATCTTGGCCTTCATGAGGTTCCTTTTGGTGGGACACTTGGGGATCGGGCAACGAATGAAGTGGCCCAGGGGGAAGAGGAATTCCAGGATGAGGCCCAAGTGGACCATTTGGCAGGGCCTCACCCTGTCCCCTGAGCATAAGGACACTGAAAAGTGGAAGTGCTGGGTTGTGGGTCAGACTGGCGGGGGTGCCTGTTTACCGAAGTAGGAAGAGGATCTACGGTATGGTTTTTGAGAAACAAAGGCATGACCTTCTGTTTATCTTTGTTCTCAATTAGCACTGAATCCAGGGCCTTCCTGAAGAGCTTCCCCCCCCCCCTTATAGGGGGCGGAAGTGATCTTCCATTTTGATCTCATGTCAGCATTCCAATGGCAGAGCCAAAGGAGTTGCCAAGAGGTGACATTAGATGCCATAGCACACAAATTTCACTGCGTTGAGGGTGGCATCTGCTGAATACTCTACTGCAGCCATAATCTTTTTTATGATTTTTAAGGATCTCCTGCTGGAGCAGGGGGTTGGACTAGATTACCTCCGAAATCCTTTACAGCCCTAGACTGTTGTGCTGTTTCAGTGTCTTCAGAAGCCACATCTAGTGCCAGGGTTTGTGGTCCTTCCTTCTTCTTTCTCTCTCTCTCTCTCTTCCTCCCTCCCTTCCTTCATGTAGCTATCTAACTAAGTCCTGGAGAGCTTGCTTTGGACCTAATGAAGAAACTGCAGATTCCTCGTGGTCAGCAAAGTGCCTTTCCTTCCTTCACTGTCTCTCGAGGGTGGCTATGACTCAAATCCAGTTGCCAGCTGGATTTCACAGGGCTCAGCAGAATCTTGCTATTTTCCAGCCATTCTCGGTGTGATGTCAACCAAAAGTCCCAAAGATTATGCTCCATTTCAGCACATGTAATAGATTAAACCTCATTTCCAGATATGGAATATGCACATTGCCTCTTCCAATTGCCAAGGCTACTGCATCTCCAATAACTGGATCCATCCTGTAAAACAATTTAAAATTATTAACAATTGTTTTACTTGCCCCATTGTCTATTTGTCTCTGCTATTGAAACAGTCCTTCTTTAAATGTGTCTTTTCATCACAAATGAAACACTGCCTCTGTTGCTGGCAGTTGCTGATCTCTGCAGACAGCCAGTCTGTGGAACTTTCTGTTGCTCTTCTCTCTCTGTTCCTTGGGCATCCACCTCAGGAATTTCTCCTCATGGCTTTTTCTAAAATGGCGCTGATTCACCTCAGCAATACAACAAGGTGCACCCGGAGGCTCCAGCTAATCCAGAATGCAGCCGCGCGGGGGATTTTGGAAGTTTCACGATACTCCCATGTAACACCTCTCCTGCGCAAGCTGCACTGGCTGCCTGTGGCCTTCCAGGTGCGCTTCAAGGTGCTAGTAACCATCTTCAAAGCGCTCCATGGCATGGGGCCTGGTTACTTGCGGGACCGCCTCCTACCACATACCTCCCTTAGACCTGTCCGCTCCCACAGTGGGCCTCCTCAGGGTACCATCTGCCGGACAATGCCGGCGGGTGGCTCCCAGGGGGAGAGCCTTCTCTGTGGCAGGGCCTGCCCTCTGGAACAACCTACCCCCCGACCTTCGTACCATCACGGACCTACGCCTCTTCCGTTGGGCACTAAAAACACATCTATTTCATGCAGCCGGCCTGGTATAGTTTTAACTGGTATAGTTTTAATTGGTATAGTTTTAATTGATTTTAATGGTTTTAACTAAATTTTAGCACAGACTCTAAATTTAATTTATTTTAACTGTTTTTGTATATACTATTTTTATATTTCTGTGCACCGCCCTGAGTCCCTTCAGGGAGATAGGGCAGTATACAAATATGATAAATAAATAATAATAATTAAATAATTAAAAAAACAAGCTTTTAATGGCTCCATACACAACCCCTGTTCAGGATTGCATTCAAATACTGCAGAAACTATGTCCCACATTTCATCCAGACTATTTAACACCAACAGCACTTTTTAAGATCAACTCCACAAATAAAGTTTGCATTTGTACTGCTGTTCCACAGATTCTTCTGATTGTAGACAGGGTCTGTATAATTTTTTTGATAATTGCACACTATTGCATAGGTAGCGGGATTCATTAACTTCTTTACATACATAACACATGAATAAATTTATAATACCAACTGCAAATTCTTCCAATGTGGTAAAGAGGAGAGATTGGTTTCCACTTTCAATTCAGAGAGCACACTAGTTCTCTTGCACAGACTCAGAGCTACATAGGTAAGCCATATCCAGGCTCCAAGCTATCTGGCATTGCTCTCAGTCACCAAATAGTGGGTCTATTGGCTGACCCAGTTGCCTTGCCAATATGCTGACTTTGTTACCATGTCCTATTCCAGGCAGTCCCCAGTGGGTGACCTGTTGCTATGTCCTATTTCAGTTCATGAATATTCTGACTGCCAGATTCCTAAACGTGATAGTGCCATTCAATTGGGAGGAGGGGGGGCTTGGAGTCAATTTATTGGAAGTGCCTGTAACACCTGATATTTTACAATTGGTTTCCTGGTGCCAAAAGGCCAGAGATCCCATCACCTCTGGAGGGATGTTTATAATGGCCATGTGGGATGTTTTACTTTAATGTCTAATGAAAGATAGCCATGGGAATGTATGTTTATTCAGCTCTCATGGCAGATAATAAAGGAAACAATTCACACTTGTGTATTGGCTAAAGCTATTGGGCTTTTCAGCTTCCTTACATTAATCCTCAACTTCCTTACCAGGGTTGGACTGATCAAACAGCAGATGCACCCTGAGTCCACTAAAGCTGATATTTTTATCCCCCTCTCCCAGTTGGGGATAAACAGTCTTAGGGGGAGGGTAAGCGGGGATTTTTAATTGGTAAATTATTGGTTATTTTAGGGGGTCCCAGGGAGGGTAGACAGATGGAGATGGAAACAGCAATTAGTAGTAAGGGCCAGGATAGCAGTCGACGGCGGGAAGCGGAAGGCGAAAGGCAGGGGGATACTCGAGTCGTTCCTCAGGAGGGCATACCAATTCAGAGGGTCGTGGGGAGGGGCAGGACCGAGGGGAGACAATTTTTATCCTCCCGGTTGGTGGCACGCAGCCGTTGGTTAAAAACGGTCGGGTGCCACAACCCTCGCAGGCTAGGTGGCCAGGGAATACAGAGCCAGGGTCTGCGGCTGATGTTTTGCAACGCCAGGTCCGTTGTCAACAAAGCCCCCCTCATTAGTGACCTTGTGTCAGAGGGGGAGCCGGACCTGGTAGGAATTGCGGAGACCTGGTTGGGCCACGAGGGAGGTCATCCCCTCGTTGAAATGTGCCCACCAGGCTACCGCGCATTTCATCAGCCGCGGGCCCTAGGCAGGGGTGGTGGGGTAGCGGTCATTATCAAGGAAGGCCTGGAGCCGAGAGAGACCATTGTGCCGCAGACCTCCGGCTGTGAGTCCCTTTGCATGAAGTGGGGCCTAGGGAGGCAGTTGGGCTTGCTGGTTGTATACCTGGCTCCCCGCTATGTAGCAGCAGCCCTGCCCGAGCTCCTGGGGGTGATCGCCATGGTGGCAGTGGAGACCCCCAGACTTATAGTTATGGGGGACTTTAATCTGCCATCGTTGGGCGAATCATCCGCGGTAGCTCGGGAGTTCATGGCTTCCATGACGGCCATGGACCTGACCCAAGTAATTCAAGGCCCCACTCATGAGGGTGGACATACGCCGGACCTCATCTTCGTCTCGGGCCAATGGAAGAGTGATCTGGGTACAGGGGACATAGACATCATACCCTTGTCATGGTCAGACCACTCACTTCTCCGACTCGACTTTCCGACCGCTGCTCCCCTCCGCGGGGAGGCGGAACCAGAGTTACCAATCTGGTACCGCCCCAGGCGCTTGATGGACCCGGATGGGTTCCAGACAGCGCTTGGGCCATTTCCTGTATCCCTGACCCGCGCCCCGATGGAGGACCTCACGGCCGCATGGAATAGTGCGGCCGTGGGAGCCTTGGATCGGGTCGCGCCCTTGCGGCCTCTCTCGCGGCGGCGAACCACCCTGGCTCCTTGGTTTACTGAGGGGCTGCGGGTGATGAAACGCCGCAAGAGATGCCTAGAGAGAAGATGGAGGGCTAGCCGCTCTGAATCTGACCGGACACAGGTGAGAGCCCATTTACGGACTTACATTGTGGCGCTGAGGGTGGCCAAACGTCATCATTGCGCCACCCTCATAGCATCCGCAGAAAACCGCCCTGCCGCCCTGTTTAGGGTGACCCGTTCCCTCCTTCAACAGAGGGAGCGGGAAGCCCCGTTACAGGGTAGGGCAGAGGAATTTGTGATTTTTCTGCAGGAGAAAACCGCCCAGATACAGAGTGAGCTAGCCACCATTCATGGCCCAGTGGGATGCCACGAGGGAGATCTTGTTTGGGAGGAGTTTGACCCCGTTACTTCCGAGGATATGGACAGGTTACGTGGGCGACTGCGAGCCACCACATGTTCATTGGACCCGTGCCCCTCCTGGCTTGTACTGGCATCCTGGGAGGTGACACGAGGCTGGCTCCAAGAGGTTATCAACGCATCCTTGAGTGAGGGTTCCTTGCCTGCCTCCCTAAAAGAGGCTATGGTGAGGCCCCTCCTCAAGAAGCCCTCTTTGGACCCAGCTCTTTTGAACAACTACCGTCCAGTCTCCAACCTTCCCTTCTTGGCGAAGGTTGTTGAGAGTGTGGTGGCACAACAGTTTCCCCGTCACCTGGAGGAAGTTGACTATCTAGATCCGCGCCAGTCCGGCTTTCGGCCCGGGCATAGCACCGAGACGGCATTGGTCGCGTTGGTAGATGATCTCTGGAGGGCCAGAGATGGGGGATGTTCTTCCATCCTGGTCCTATTAGACCTCTCAGCGGCTTTCGATACCATCGACCATGGTATCTTATTGCATCGGCTGGGGGGGTTGGGGGTGGGAGGCACCGTGTTGCGGTGGTTCTCCTCCTACCTCTCTGGCCGATCGCAATTTGTGCGTGCAGGAGAGCAGAGGTCGACCCCGAGACCACTCACATGTGGAGTGCCTCAGGGGTCGGTCCTCTCGCCTCTCCTGTTTAACGCATATATGAAGCCGCTGGGTGAGATCATCCGTGGTTTTGGGGTAGAGTACCACCTGTACGCTGACGACACCCAGCTGTACATATCTACCCCAAACCACCCCAACGATGCCGTAGCGGTGATGTGCCAGTGCCTGGAAGCCGTGCGGATCTGGATGGGAAGTAACGGACTTAGGCTCAACCCGACCAAGACCGAGTGGCTGTGGTTTCCGGCTGCCCGATTCAACCAGCTTTCTCCAACGCTGGCCATAGGGGGCGAACATCTTGCCCCTGTGGATGGGGCGCGCAATTTGGGTGTCCTCCTGGATACCCGGCTGTCTATGGAAGAGCAAGTGACAGCCGTGGCCAGGAGGGCGTTTTACCAGGTTTGCCTGGTTCGCCAATTGCGCCCCCTATTGGATCGGGACGCCCTTCGCACAGTCACTCATGCCCTCGTGACATCCCGACTGGACTATTGTAACTCTCTCTACATGGGGCTCCCCTTGAGGTGCACCCGGAGGCTTCAGTTAGTTCAGAATGCAGCCGCGCGAGCAATTATGGGCACCTCTAGATTTGCCCATGTAACACCGCTCTTGCGCGAGCTGCACTGGCTACCTGTCGTCTTCCGGGTGCGCTTCAAGGTGTTAGTCATCATCTTCAAAGCGCTCCATGGCTCGGGACCTAGCTATCTGCGAGATCGGATCCTGCCCCACACATCCTCACGACCGATTCGCTCCCACAGAGAGGGGCTTCTCCGGGTGCCGTCCACTAGACTTTGTCAGCGGGCGACGCCCAGGGGAAGGGCGCTCTCTGTGGCGGGCCCGGCCCTCTGGAACGACCTTCCCCCTGATATTAGAACGACCACCGACCTCCGCTCCTTCCGTGTAAAACTGAAGACCCATCTCTTTCGACTGGCCGGCCTTGAATAGTTCTCTCTGTCTTTTAACGATAAATTTTAATGGGTTTTTTAATTGTATTTTTAGCACGGGTAATTATTTAATTCTATTTTAGTAATGTTTGTATTATTGTATATTGTTTTAATTATGCCTGTGCACCGCCCCGGGTCCCTGTGGGGAGAGGGTGCGGTTAATTAAATTCTAATTTATTATTATTATTATTATTATAAGCGGTTTAATTGGTTTGCTTACCAGTGGTTCATCTTCTGGATGACTTCCAGATAAGTATGGTTCCTCCTGCTGCGAAGCCGGGGTTTCCTCCTCAAAGAGAGGAAGGGATGGAGATTCTACGATCTTCCTTCTCCTCAGGGCCGTTTCCTTCCCATACTTGCCAGTTGTCATAGGTTTCTCCCCCAATTGGTGCTCTGGTTTCCTAGCCGATGTTTGAGAGCGGCATTCTGCAGCTTGGTGCCCATTTGAAACAGGCTTGGTGCACATTTGAAACAGGCTGAGGGTTTTGGAGACAATGCTTTTTGTGGGTTGAAAGGCTCTTGCTTCCATTGGGGTGAGGATTTCTTCCACAATTGCCCTGCTTGGTACTGGTTCCTGGCCATGTCGATCTCAGCCTCTTCAGCAGTGAGATACCACTCATGTAGTTTGTTTGGTGCACCTCAGTCATCACTCAGCCCATCTTTGAACCAGCTTACCACCATATCCTCTGGCCGGTTCACATGACATGCCAGGTCTTGGAATTCTTCGGTATACTCTGCCACTGGCCGGCATCCCTGCTTCACAACTTTAATGCGGTCGCGCGCTTTTTGGTCTGCGAGAGGATCCTTGAAATGTCGTCACAGGGCCATCATGAAACGATCAAAGTCCTGCAGTTCTGGTGCACCATCCATCTGGCAACAGCTCCTTCCAGGGTTAGGGCAACAAGTTACACTCAGGACCCTTGGGTTCGAAAATCACACCCATTTTCTTGCATGTACGTGAGAACATGTGCCACAAAGAATCCCAATTTTTTTGGGTTCCCATCAAATTTTACACCCAGGACAGGAGTTTTTCTTTCTAATAGCAGGTTTCGGAGTTGGTTGGGAACGGCCCCCAAACCATGCGCCAACTGGGTGGAAGGGTTTGCTGTGTTCCTTGCTGTTGCTGTTGTGCCATCTGTTTTATCAGCAGGGCCAGGGGGGGGGGTTTAGCTCCCCCGGCGTCATCCCCAGTTGCCGCCCTTCCAACGCTTTTCTGTTGCCGTTCTGGTTCCCCCCGGATGTTGAGATTTTCCAAAATCTCCATCACCAACTGGGTTACATGTCTCTTCAGATGATCCTCTCTCAGCGAGGCTTCATTTAGCTCCTCCTGGTCAGAGGTGGCTTCTAGCTTCAATTTCCACCCTGGTTTTCGGCTACCACAAATAAGAGTGACTCCCCTGGTTCTCCCTTCCCAGCCGTCTTTTGCCCTGATGCCGATTGACCAGCAGGGCTTTTTGGGGTTCTCCAGGTTCACCTTGTTCTCTCTGCCAGGGTACAAGGTGCAGGTCTCTGGTTGAGGAGGGGGTTTCCATCTCCCTTCAGGAGTCAGTTTCCCATTGTTCGCTGTTGTGTTCAGACATGGCTTGTAGGGTCCCCTCGGTAGAGTAAAATGTTGTTTCTCCTGGTTTACCGTTTTGCAGAGATGTTGCTTTATGTAAGGGCTCCTCTCCTAACTTAAGAAGGTGAAGATTCTTGAAATGGATTATTTCAAAAGAAACCTTTAATTAAGAAGAATGGAATCCGTTAATGGAATCCTTTTAGAATGGAATCCCTTTAGGAAATGCAAGTGGAATTAAAGTAATAGTGACCCCTCCTCTTTGTCAGGCTGGACTACTGCAATGCTCTCTACATGGGGCTCCCCTTGGGGTGCACCCGAAGACTACAGCTGGTCCAGAATGCGGCCGCACGGGCGATCCTGGGAACGTCTAGGTATTCCCATGTAACACCGCTCCTGCGCGAGCTGCACTGGTTACCTGTGGTCTTTCGGGTGCGCTTCAAGGTGTTGATTACCATCTTTAAAGCGCTCCATGGCACGGGACCTAGCTACCTGCGAGACCGCATCCTATCTCATACATCCCTGCGGCCGATCCGCTCCCACAGAGAGGGACCGCTCCCACAGAGAGGGTGCCGTCCAATAGGCAATGCCAGCGGGCGACGCCCAGGGGAAGGGCCTTCTCTGTGGTGGGCCCAACCCTCTGGAACGACCTACCCCCCGACCTCAGAACAACCACGGACCTCCGCACCTTCCGCCAGAAATTAAAGACACTCCTGTTTCATCAGGCCGGCTTGGCCTAAGTTATTTACCTAGCCTACAGTCTGTACAATAAATTGTTTTAATTGGGTTTTGAATGGGATTATGTTTTAACCTTTTAAATTTTAGCACAGGGATAACTTATTTAATTTGGTTTTAACTATTTATATTGTGATACTGTTGTGTTTTTTAACTTCCTGTGCACCGCCCCGGGTCCCTTTGGGGAGAGGGTGCGGTTATATAAATCCGGGGGGGGGGGGGGGAAAGGAGGCTTACTACCATATCAGAATTAAGGAGGAAGATGAATGGAAAGTGGCATTTAACACCACTCTTGGATGCTATTAATTCAAAGTGTTACTATTTGAGCTACAAAGGGCCCCTGCAGTATTTATGCAATTAATAAATGACGTTACAGGAGAATTTGTATAAGGGCTGTCTGGTTTATATAGATGACATCTTGTTATATTCTGAGACCAAGGCAGAATATGTAAAACTAGCCCGGGCAGTTCTGAACAAACTTCACTCTGCTAAACTATGCTAAGCTCTCCAAATGCGAGTTCCACCAAGAAAAAAATTAGGATACAGCATTTCACACCAAGGCATAGGAAGGGATCCTTCAAAAGTGCAGGTAGTACTTGACTGGGAACCACCCAGAACACGCAAACAGTTACAAAGCTTCCTGGGATTCGCCAACTTTTACCGCCAGTTTATTAACATTTTTGGGAGATAGTTCTCCCAATCACCAAACTTTTAAAAATGAAGGGGGAGGGTAACCCGAAACCGAAGCAGCCATTGAACTGGACAATGGAATGACATGCTGCATTTGAAAAACTTAAACTGCTGGAGATCGTTTCCGGCTTCGGACGCGGACGGACGTGGATTCTCACGTCCGCCGCTGTGTTGCCTCCCCCTCTGCACGGGCGGCTTGCGGTGGGGGGCCCCATCTCGACGGCAGTCAGGGGGGCTGACCCCGCTTTGCCCTAGGGGCTGGGGAACTTTCGCGGGGGGAGCTTCCCCTTCGCTGAAGACGCTGGAACATGGAGGATGTTAGAAAGAGCTGAAACTCCGGGGCTGTGTGGCTGCGCCGAGGCTCCGGATTAAAAAATAATGGTATGTGCCTTATTTGGACTTTTTTTACATTCAATATGATGGAAAGAGAAGATAGGGGGGAGTTGGAAACAACCCCCCTGGAAATAAAGCGGCATTGGATACGAGTCCCGCGCTGCGGAGAGAGTGAAAGTGGCTTCCATCTGATTTATTGAAAAAGGAAGTCTCTTGTTAACCAAGGGATTTGCTGTTAAACAAAGTATCCTGAGCCTTGCTACATTTTAAATTGACTGTTTTTACTTTTGCTTTCTCCACCCTGCCGGCAAGGCGGAAAGATGGCGTTCTCTTTGTTCTCAGGATGGAACTTTTTCTTTTTGAAAATAAGCATTCCTCTATTTCAACAAAGCTAAACTAATTTCAAAATATATAAGAAAAGGACTTGCTCTGGTGTCTTTTGGTGTTCTCTCCTTTTGTGAAACTTTCTGCTTTGTTTGGAAATTTTTTTTCTTTTTTTTCCTTTTTCTCTCTGGACGTTGTAAACTCAATTTACTCCAGCTGCTTTTGTCTCGGACTTCACAGACTGCCCGCCCAACAGCACCATCTTTTCTTCCCTTTCTTCTTCTCTACGCATTAACACCTAAAACTTTAATTATGGCATCGAGGAAACCTCCATCTGGGAAACCAAGCTCTGCTCCAGCATCTACAAAACCCAGTCCATCCTCACAACCAAAGATTTCAGCCTTGTTACAGAAGGAAGTAGAAGCAGAGGTTTCTAAGTCACCAAGCCCTCAGCCATTAAATGTAGAGGAGATGTTTCAAAGGATAATGAATGAAATGCAACAAATCCAGAAAGACAATTTAAGAACAAAATTGGAATTATTGGAGGCGCAAAGAGAAATAACAAATAATAAACAAAAAATTGTGGGGCTGTAAGGGGGGGCGGTTGAGATGAAGGAAGAGATAAAAGACTTTAAGAAAGAACTTACAGATATTACTGGTCAAATGTCTAAAATTGATTTTGAACGCATGTCTTTCTTTTTAAGATTTCAGAATATTCCAGAATTACCTAATGAGAATCTGAGAGAGCTCATGGCTACTATGTTAGCGGATTATATTAAGAAAGATAAGGAATTTATTTGGGGGGACATTGATTTGATTTATAGAATTAATTCAGCATTTGCCAGAATAAATGAGGTACCCAGAGAGATACATATTAAATTTATAAGAAGGTCAACGAGAGAAGAGATACTGAGAGCGCAAAGAGGGGCCCTTTGATGTATCAGCAAAACGAGGTGGCCATAATGAAGCAGATCCCAAAGAAAATAAGAGATATAAGAAGGAATTATTCCTTCTTAATTAAAAAATTATTCAAAAAGGGGGTGTGGTTCAAGTGGTTGATGCCTGAAGGGATGCTGGTATTCTGGGAGGGAGGAAGAGTTAGAATCAAAACAGTTGAAGAGGCGCAAAATTTTCTTAAAAAACACTCCTGAATCCTGGATGACGATGAGATGGGAACGGGAGGGGCCATGGGTCCGCCTGCCGGTGGTGGGGGGAGGAGGAAGAGACTATAGCAAAGAGGCTCAGATCGCAAAAATAATTTGTTATATTTCTTTATGATGATAATTCCTGTACAGATGTCAATATCAAAATAACTGAATGTATAAAATAATATGAACATTTATTATTTTAAAATGTATGTAGCCCTTCCCTTTAATAATTTTTTTCTAATTGAATATGTATGAAGACTCGGAGGTGGTCATCAAACCCGTTGTGGATGCTCCAAATATTATCAACTACCTTACCTACCCCTTTCCTAATATAAATTGTTAAAACCAATAAAACCTTTTACAAAAAAACAACAACTTAAACTGCTGTTTTCAGCAGAGCCAATTCTAAAGCACCTGGACACAGAGAAACCATTCGCCATACAAGCAGATGCTAGTGATGTGGCGACAGGAGCAGTCCTGCTTCAGAAAATGAGCAAAACCAATTACAACCATGCACTTTACATATCCAAACAAATTAATGAATCTGAGCAAAGGAATAAAATAGTATGAAGCTAGACATAATCAAACCCATGATACAAACAATCAACTAGCCGCCAGATCCCAGGAAAAAATAAAAATTTTGAAGGACAATGACACCACTGAAACTTTTAAACAAGCTTTAACCACCGATAAATGGTTTCTGAGACACAAATCCAGCTGCCTAATGAAAGATAACTTAGCTTGGGTGGGAGGGAAGTTGTATGTTCCAGCAAGCCAAATGGAATGCAGTTAATGGAAAGGTGCCACAACTCCAAATTAGCTGGACACTTTGGTTTTGTAAAAACTTTACACCTAATTAAAAGGCAATTTTGGTGGCCATCACTAAAAAAGGACATAGAGCTATGTAGCCAGCTGCTCTATTTGTGCAGCAGCTAAAAGATGCCAAGGGAAAATCCCAGGACTATTACAGAAGGTAGCTGAGCCTTCAGCACCCTGGAAGGAGATTGCTATGGACCTTAATGTTGAACTACCAGAAAGTGCGGGGAATACTGTCAGTTGGGTCGTAACAGAGGGGTCCAATTCCCCTCAAAATTTTGGAGGGCCTTTTTAAACTTGGCACACACTAGGACTAACGGTCAGACTGAAAAACTGAACTCAGTTGTAGAACAATATCTAAGATGTTTTATTAATTTTCAACAGGATAACTGGTTTGATCTTTTGCCTTTTGTGGAAGTGGCCTTCAATAACGCTGTGTACTCAAGCACTGGTTTCACTCTTTTTAGAGTAGCAACAGGCCAGGATTTCAGCCCCATGCCTGAGCTACCCACAGAAGAACCCACTATCCCCTCACTTAAAGAATGGATAGACACACTATGAAAAACATGGCCAATAGTTAGATTAATCTTACAGGATGCTAGAGAGGCTTTTAAAATTCAAGTGGACAAGAAAAGAGTAGAACTCAAACCTTTCCATGTTGGAGATAGAGTATACTTACCTCCAAAATTCCTGAAGTCATTGTAGCCATCAAAGAAATTAGAGCCAAACTTCATTGGAGCTTTCCCTATCACTAGAGTTATCAACCCAGTAACTCTAGAACAGTGGTTTGCAAAGTTGGGGGCAGTGGGATGACTTAGGCGCTAAGAGGCAAGGGGGACAGCAGGGGGGTACTAAGAAGCAAGGGGGGATGGCAGGGGGCGCTAAGAGGCAAGGGAGGTGGCAGAGGAGTGCTGGATGTGGCCCCATCGCAGGGCACAATTCTTCTTGGGCTCTGTTGGCTGCCAGCAGGAGTGAAATTCAGCTGGTTCTGGATTTCAGCAGATCTCTGCCCAGTGAGTCTTCCTTTGCTCCTATTCTAGTTACCTCCCCCACACCACAACCAAGGTATCTATTCTTTTCCCAAGCTATTTCCCTCTGTCTGGGCTCTCCAGAGCTGAGCCTAGCATTCAATTTAAAATCCAGGGCGGGAGAGGAGGGCAACAGAGCAGCCAGGAGGAGGGAAAAAAGTTTTTCTTTTTTGCCAAGCTATTTCTTTTTTCACAAGGAGAGGAGAGAGGGAGGGAGGGAGGGAGGTAGAAGGGAGGGAGGTGGAATGTGGCTTCAATGTGGTCATCCAGGTTGGTCATCCAACTTCTCTCCAACCAAAGAAATCGACTCCAGTTTACTGAACATGGTGATTTAAGACTCCTGCTAAGTGACTTAAAACCAGACATTGGGAAACTGATATCACTTCATCAAACCCATCGATCACATTAAGAATTTACTGAACAGTGAAGTAGTTACTAAATTTTACTGAGTATACTAAGTTACTAGTTACTAAGGTTCTTGATAAATTACTATCAGACTTTGAAAACCTGGCATCACTGGATCATGTTAAACAATTGTGTTGAATTAACATTAACTAAAAAGGTTTTTAAACTGGATTTTGAATAAATATGCAATTAATTACTGTAATGCTCTCTACATGGGGCTCCCTTATGTAGATGCACCCGAAGGCTGCAGCTGGTCCAAAATGCGGCCGTGCGGGCAGTTTTGGGAGTTACTAGATACTCCCACGTAACACCGCTATTGCACAGGCTGCACTGGCTGCCTGTGGCCTTTCGGGTGTGTTTCAAGGTGTTGGTCATCATCTTTAAAGCGCTCCATGGCACAGGACCTAGCTATTTGCGGGATCGTATCCTGCCCCATACATCCCTTTGGCCGATTCGCTCCCACAGAGAGGGACTTCTCTGGGTGCCGTCCACTAGGCAATGCCAGTGGGCAACGCCCAGGGGAAGGGCCTTCTCTGTGATGGGCCTGACCCTTTGAAATGACCTACCCCCGGATATCAGAACTACCACGGACCTCCGCTCCTTCCGCCAGAAACTTAAAACTCACCTGTTTCATCAAGCCGGCTTGGCCTAACCCAGTGGTCGGCAAACCGCGGCTCACGAGCCATATGCGGCTCTTTGGCCCCTCACATGTGGCTCTTCCTCCACCCGCGCCGACGGTGGGACTCCTGGGACCCACCGGAGAAACCCTCCCTACCGGCCACTGATTCCCTTCCCCCGCGGAACCTCCCCAGCCCAGCATGCTGCCACTCGTCTACTTCCAGGGGGTGCGGAGTCTCCGCGAGCGGGGGGAGGGATTCCCTCCAATCACCCTGGATGTAGCCTGGCTCGCCCGGCCGCCCGGCCGCTCGTTCGCTCGGGCTACTTCCAGGGGTGAGAAGGCCTTCCCCACCACACACGGAACGGGCGGGCTATCGGGCGAGCCAGGCTACATCCGGGGGGATTGGAGGAAATTCTCTCCCGCCACACTTGTTCGCTGCGGAGTCTCCGTGGGCACGGGAAGGGAATTTGTTGCAATCACCCTGGACGTAGCCTGGCTCGCCCGGCCAATCGCTCGCTCGTTCACTCAGGCTACTTCCAGGGGTGAGAAGGCCTTCCCCACCCCACATGGAACAGGCGGGCTATCAGGCGAGCCAGGCTACATCCGGGGGGGTTGGAGGAAATTATCTCCGGCCACACTCGTTCGCTGTGGAGTCTCCGCAGGCACGGGAAGGGAATTTCCTGCAATCACCCTGGACGTGGCCTGGCTCGCCCGGCCAGCCGCCCGCTCGTTCACTCGGGCTACTTCCAGGGGTGAGAAGGCCTTCCCCACCCCACATGAAACGGGCGGGCTATCGGGCGAGCCAGGCTACATCCGGGGGGATTGGAGGAAATTCTCTCCCACCACACTCGTTCGCTGCGGAGTCTCCGCGGGCACGGGAAGGGAATTTCCTGCATCACCCTGGATGTAGCCTGGCTCGCCTGGCCAGCCACCTGCTCGTTCACTCAGGCTACTTCCAGGGGTGAGAAGGCCTTCCCCACCCCACACGGAACGGGCGGGCTATTGGGCGAGCCAGGCTACATCCAGGGGGATTGGAGGGAACCGGCATCCAGAGGGTCGCCATTCCTTCCCCACCTCACACCAAGCCCTGGAAGTACCCTGAGCAGCCAGCGAACGCAGCAGGCGGCCGGACGGCCCCGGCTAAGGCGAGCGAGTAACCGCGGCGGGCTGGGCTGAGGAGGCTCCGCGGAGGGCAGACAGACAGACAGAGAGAGGCACAGACACAGAGAGAGACAACGAGGGAGGGGGGAATCAGAGAGTGACAGACACACACAGAGAGACAGAGAGAGGGAGGGAGGGAGAGAAAGATAGAGACACACAATGAGTGATTAAGTGCTTGAATGCTAGACAGACAGACAGACACACACACACAGAGTGACAGAGATGGGCAGATGAAGCAGATAGAGAGAGAAAGAGAAAGAAAGAGAGAGAAAGAGGGAAAGAAAGAAAGAGAGAGAAAGAGGGAAAGAAAGAAAGAGAGAGAGAGAAAGAAGGAAAGAAAGAGAGAGAGAGAAAGAAAGAGAGAGAGAGAGAAAGAGAGAGACAGATTGAAAGAGAAAGAGAAAGAGGGAAAGAAAGAAAGAAAGAAAGAGAGGAGAGAGAGAGAAAGAGGGAAAGAAAGAGAGAGAGTGAAAAAGAGAGAGAAAGAGAGAGAAAGAGAGAAATGGAGAAAGAGAGAGAGAGAGAGAGAAAGAGGGAAAGAAAGAGAGAGAGAAAGAGGGAAAGAGACAGAAAGAGACAGAGAGAGAAAGAGAGAAATGGAGAAAGAGAGAGAGAGAATGAAGAGAGAGAAATGGAGAGAGAGAAATGGAGAAAGAGAGAGAGAGAAAGAGAGAGAGAAAAAGAGGGAAAGAAAGAGAGAGAGAGAAAGAAAGAAAGAGAGAGAGAAACAGAGAGAGAGAGAGAAATGGAGAAAGAGAGAGAGAAATGGAGAAAGAGAGAGAGAGAAAGAGAAAGAGGGAAAGAAAGAAAAAGAAAGAGAGAGAGAGAAAGAGGGAAAGAGAGAGAAAGAAAGAGAGAGAGAAAGAGAGGCAGAAAGAAAGAGAGAGAAAGAGAGAGAAATGGAGACAGAGAAAGAGAGAAAGAGGGAAAGAAAGAGAGAAAGAGAAAGAGGGAAAGAAAGAGAGAGAGAGAAAGAGAGACAGAAAGAAAGAAAGAGAGAGAGAGAGAAATGGAGAAAGAGAGACAGAAAGAGAAAGAAAGAAAGAATTTATGACCACAAATGAGCCTAAAAGTTTGGTTGCTAACCAAGACCATTGTTAAGTGAGTTTCACATTTTCCAAGTTGGCCACGCCCACCCAGTCACGACTGCTGAGCCACTCCCACAAAACAGGCCACACCTTCCGGCTCTCAAAAGAAATTTCAATCGTGGTATTATTGATATTTGGCTCTGTTGACTAATGAGTTTGCCCACCACTGGCCTAACCTATGCTTCTCGCCCCAGTCTGCAATTTAAATTATTTTATTCGGTTTTATGGGTTCAGTTTTAATTTTTATAAATTTGTACAGGGTTATTTAATTTGATTTTAACTTTGTTTGTATTGTCAGGTTCTTAGTAGTTTTTAATTTCACCTGTACACCGCTCCGAGTCCCTTCTAGAAATCCATAAAATAAATAAATAAATAAATAAATAAATATTACATTTTTGAATTTTACTGTTACTATCTTCCTTCTGTCGTGAAAACCACCCAGTCACATGACACCCCCCCCAGCTACACCCACCAAGCCATGCCCAGAGAACCAGTAGCAAAAAAAAATTGAATTCCACCACTGGGTGGAGGGTACTGAGGGTCAGTTTGTAGCACCAAGGGGCAATAGAATGAAAAAGTTTGGGAACCACTGCTCTAGAATTACTCCTTCCAAAGACATTCAGACAAGTCCATCCAGTATTTCACATTAGTTTACTCAAACGAGAAGTAATCTTACAACTCAGACCACCTGCACCTACACCACCTGTTCCTATCATGATAGAAGTAACAACACTTTGAAATTAAGGAAATTCTTGACTCTAGGACCCACAGGGGGAAAATCCAATAATTAGTTTCTTGGAAGCATCTGCCTTCCTCCCAAAATGAATGGTAGCTAAACATCATGTTAGGGCCCCTACCTTATTAAAAAAAATTCATTCCCAATAGCCTGACAAACCTTGTTAAAATACTATGATGGAATTTCTGTTTCTATCTTTTCACAGGTGGATCTCACCTTTTTCTAAAGAACGGTAGTATGTCAGATCCCTAAACATGATACTGCCATTCAAATGGGAGGAGGGAGGCCTTGGAGTCAATTTATTGGAAGTGCCCATGACAACTGATAATTTACACCCGGTTTCCTGGCACCGAAAGGCCGGAGATCCCATCACCTCTGGAGGGATGCTTATGATGGCCATGTGTGATGTTTTACTTTAATGTCTAATGAAAGATAGCTATGGGAATGTATGTTTATTCAGCTCTCAGGGCAGATGATAAAGGAAACATTTTCACACTTGTGTATTGGTTAGAACCGGCATTCTGACAAAGAGGAGGGGTCACTATTACTTTAACTCAATTTGCATTGCCTAAAGGGATTCAGATGTTGCTTTGCCTTTAATGGCTTCCATTCTTCTTAATTAAAGGTTCCTTTTGAAATAATCGGTTTCAAGAATCTTCACTTTCTTAAGTTAGGAGAGGAGCCCTTACAGTGGGTTAAGGAATGGATAATGCTAAGAAATTCTAAATTGTTGACATTAGATGGTCATGATTTGTTGTTGGGAGGCATATTTTCTTATGGTAAAAAGGGAACTAAAACACAGGGGTATTTCAGAAGGCATTACATATGTGAGGCTTTGTAATTACACTGAGAGAAGATTAAAAGGCAACATTATCTAAAAATTTCAATCTGGTAATCAAATATTGAAGCATTTTCATATTCAATAACATACAATAAGGAAGAAACAGGAAATGTTGAATGCAAAGGGTGAACTTAAATCTATGCAAGAACTAGAAGAACAAAGTATAAGAATGAACTGGTTTTCATATATGCAAATACATTCTAGATATGATAAAGATCTTAAAACAAAAGGTTTTTATGATAAAATGACTGACAGATAAAATTCTGACAGGTATTGATGAAAAGGTGATTTAAAAACTATTTGGATACTTATTAGAGGTTAAATTAGAAGAACAAATTAAAGAATCTATAATTGTTTGGGGGAAGAATTTTGGTCATGGGATTAATTTAGAAAAATGGCAAAAATTATGGTCTCAAAATTATAAAATGACAATATCAATAACATACAAAGAAAACTTGTATAAGATGTTTTACAGGTGGCACTTACTCCCGGCGAGAATGGCAAGAATGTTCAAGAATAATTCAGGAAAATGTTGGAAATGTCATCAGATACTGGGTTCATATTGCCATATATGTGGTGGACATCTGCAAAAGCTAAAAGATATTGGACTAAAATCCACACTTGGTTGGAAAAAATGTCACAGAAGCATATAGACTTTAAACCTGAGATTTTTTTGTTAAGGCTGACAAGGTCAGCGTACTAGGACCTCTGTCCCCTCTGCCAAGATATTCCTGATCACTCTGAGGATGAGAGGGAGAGGCAGAAACACATACAGGAGACACCAAGCCAGGGGCAATGGAGGGCATTGATATCCTCTGCTTGTAGTGACTGGAACCTGGAGAAAAACCTGTGAAGATGGGAATTCTTCAGCTGGCAAAGAGATTGATGACGGGGCTGATCAAACCTCAGTGGGACAGTGGAGTTGTGATCTGGGAATAGGGGATTTAGTCATCTCTCCCTTGTCATGGACAGATCACGCTCTCCTCCGGCTGGACTTTCCAATCGCTTCACCTCACCGCGGGGAAGCGGAACCGGATACTCCTATATGGTTCCGCCCCAGGCTTCTAATGGACCCGGAAAGGTTCCAGAGGGAGCTTGGGCCAATTCCTGTGACCCTGCCCCGCGACTCGACTGAGGACCTAGTGGCCGCATGGTTAAGTGCGGCCGCGGGGGCCTTGGACCGAGTTGCGCCCTTGCGGCCTCTCTTGCGGCGACGAATCACCCAGGCTCCTTGGTTTACTGAGGAGCTCCGGGGGATGAAACGCCACAAGAGATGCCTAGAGAGCAGATGGAGATCCTCTCGCTCCGAAGCCGACCGAACACTAGTGAGAACCCATATTAGGGCTTACTTAGTGGCGATAAGGGTGGCCAAACATGAGTATTGTGCCACCCTAATTGCATCCGCAGATAACCGCCCTGCCGCCCTGTTTGGGGTGACCCGCTCCCTCCTTCACCAGAGGCCGCGGGAAGCCCCTCTAAAAGGGCGAGCAGAGGAATTTGGGATTTATCTGCAGGAGAAAATCACTCGGATTCGGAATGAGCTACCCTCCATCGACAATGGTCCTGTGGGACTGTCCGAGACTAGTCTTGAGGTTCCATCTTGGGAGGAGTTTGACTTTGTTACCACCGAGGATATGGACAGGCTGTCAAGGAAACTTAGGGCGACCACATGTTTATTGGACCCGTGTCCCTCCTGGCTTGTACTGGCATCCTGGGAGACGACACGAGGCTGGCTCCAGGGCATTGTCAACGGATCTTTGAGTGAGGGGTCCTTACCTTCTGTCTTGAAAGAGGCGGTGGTGAGGCCCCTCCTCAAGAAGCCGTCCCTGGACCCAGCTTTAGAACTATCGTCCGGTCTCCAACCTTCACTTTCTGGTGAAGGTTGTTGAGAGTGTGGTAGCCCAACAGTTTCCGTGACACCTGGAGGAAGTTGATTATCTAGACCCGCGCTAGTCCGGCTTCCGACCCGGTCACAGTACCGAGACGGCATTGGTCACATTGGTTGATGATCTCTGGTGGGCGCGGGATAGAGGTTATTCCTCTATCCTAGTCCTGTTAGACCTCTCAGCGGCTTTTGATACCATCGACCATGGTATCCTATTGCACCGACTGGGGGGGTTGGGGCTGGGAGGCACCGTTTTACGGTGGTTCTCGTCCTACCTCTCTGGTCGGTCGCAATATGTGTTGACGGGAGGGCAGAGGTCGACCTCGAGGCCCCTCCTATGTGGGGTTCCTCAGGGGTCGGTCCTCTCGCCCCTCCTTTTCAACACATATATGAAGCCGCTGGGTGAGATCCTCCGTGGTTTTGGGGTGGAGCACCATCTGTACGCTGATGACACTCAGTTGTACATATCCACCCCAGACCACCCCAACGATGCCGTCGAAGTGCTGTCCCCGTGTTTGGAGGCCGTACGGATCTGGATGGGTGGTAACAAACTCAAGCTCAACCCTGCCAAGACTGAGTGGCTGTGATTTCCGGCACCCCGGTTCAGCCAGATTACTCCAACTCTGGCCATTGGGGGCGAAACACTGGCCCCCGTTGAGGGGGCGCGCAATTTGGGTGTCCTCCTGGATTCCCGGCTGTCCTTGGAGGACCATGTGGCAGCCGTGGCCAGGGGGGCGTTTCATCAGGTACGCCTGATGCGCCAATTGCGCCCCTTACTGGACCGGGCTGCCCTTCGCACAGTCACTCAAGCTCTCGTGACGTCCTGTCTCGACTACTGTAATGCTCTCTACATGGGACTTCCCTTGAGGTGCACTCGAAAGCTACAGCTAGTCCAAAATGCAGCCACGCGGGTAATTACGGGAGCTACCAGAAGCTCCCATATAACACCAATCCTGCGCGAGCTGCATTGGCTTCCTGTGGTCTTTCGGGTGCGCTTCAAGGTTTTGACGACCTTCTTTAAAGCGCTCCATGGCTCGGGGCCTAGTTATATGCGAGACCGTCTCGTGCCCCATACATCCCTTAGACCGATACGCTCCCACAGAGAGGGCCTTCTCAGGGTGCCGTCGGCCGGACAATGCCGACTGGCGACACCCAGGGGAAGAGCTTTCTCTGTGGCGGGCCCTGCCCTTTGGAACGACCTACCCCCTGAACTCCGGACCATCACCGACCTCCGCCTCTTCTGCCAATGTCTAAAGACATACTTTTTTCATCAAGCCGGCCTAGCCTAACCTCCCATGGGGACTTTTAGAAAAGTTTAAATTAGGTTTTAATTAATTAATTGGTTTTAGCACAGGTTTGGGATCTAATATATATTTTAAATTTTTATCTATGTTCTATTTTTGTATGTTTTTTAAATCTCTTCTGCGCCGCCTTGGGTCCTCTGCGGAGAAGGGCGGGATATAAATGTAATAAAATAAAATAAATAAATAAATAAAATAAAATAAGTGACAGTTGTTGAAAGAGGTCCAGGTGCAGGTGCCATTCTGAATGGTCAATGGTGGTCCTGTTTAGCCAATCCACTCATATGCTGTCTACACCTGAGATGTGTTCTGCTCTTAGGGATCTGATGTATTTCTCCATCCACCATCCTAGGGTCTCCGCCTCTGCCATGAGTGACCTGGACCAAGTGCCCCCTTGATGGTTGACATCAATAATAGCACATGTCGATCTTGCATCTCCCTTGGGAAGTGACAAAGGGCCAGTCGCACAGCCCTCAGCTCTAACCTTAGTCCATAGGTGGACACCCCAGCTGAACAGGCTGGCATCTGACATGATGATTAGGTGGTCAGGCTTCTTGAAGAGGAAGCCCTTCATCATGGCCGGTGATTGCCACCAACAGAGAGAGCTTAGGACCTTCGTTGGGACATGAACTGTTGCAGTGGAGCCACTGGTGTTGACCCTCTGTTGTGGCAGGAGGCACCACTGGAGCTCTTGCTTGCAGACATGCCTAAGGAACTACTGCGATACACGAAATCATTTTCCCCAGCAACTGTCACTCTTCATGAGTTTCAAACTCGGCGCACAAGTGATGCTGTCCAGACAGCCCTGGGAGAGAAACACCTTGCAGGATAAGGTGTCTATCACCGTTCGGAGGTGCAACAGTCTGGTGGTGGGTGTCAGATGGCTTTTCTCCAGGTTTATGGAGAAGCCATGGTCTTGGAGGCTCTGCAACGTAATTTGGAGGTTGAGGGCAGCTTGTGGTCGGGACGACGGCTGGATGAATATGTCATCTAAGTAACATTGGAGTCTCACTGGTCTTGATCTGAGGTGAGCTGCCTCTGCAGATAGCAATTTGGTGAAGGTCCGGGGAGCCAATAATAGGCTAAAACGCAGGGCTTTGTATTGATAATAGTGAACCTCAGGAACCTTATGTGGGACAGCCAAATTGAAACATGAAGGTACACTTCTCTTACATCTATTGATGTTAAGATATTACCCACTTGGATGCATCCAAGGATTCACTGAAGGGATTTCATCTTGTAGCATTTGTACACCAGATTGACGTTGAGCTTTTTCAGATCCAAGATTGCTTTCCATCCCCCATAAATTTTTGGCACTAGAAAAAGGATGGATTAGAGCCCCCTCCTCTCCTGCCCTAGGGGAATTAATTCTATGGCCCTGATCTCCTATAGATGTTGGATTTTGGTTTCTATGAGACCCCTTTTGGAGGGGCAGATGAGGATGGGGCAACAGAGGAAATGTCTTCAGGGGGGAAGTCCCCTGGTTAAGATCCAGTCGTACTGTTCGTAGTACCCACATATATGTGGTGATTAACTCCCATTGGGTGTCGAAAAGCTGTAACCATAAGTAGTGGCTGTTTCATTTGAACTTTTCCTAGAGCTGATTGGAGGCTCTTTTGGAGGGGGGATTTAAAGGCACAAAACAGGAACAAGTTGATTGGAGGTGCTTTTGGAGGGGGGATTTAAAGACACAAAACAGGAACAGTAAGTAGTGGCTTACCGTGCAGAATGGGGCCAGCCTGGAAAACTGCTATTCCAACCTTTTCTGTCTGAGCTGCTACTGAGGAGAGCCAAACCAACAGGAACAAGTGAGCACTGAATACTGCAATCGTTAAAATGGAGTCCGAGGGAGCAGCTGTAGTTATCTGCAACACTTGTGCCATGTTTCTGATTTTGCCCAAGCGCGTGGAGAACTACAAGCTGGTTGCACTGCTAGAAGAGAAGGTCCAGCAGCTGGAGGCACATATATCTAACCATCAGCAAATTAAGGAGCTTGAGCTGTTCTTGGACAGAGCAGAGCAGACTATCCTGGACAATGAAGAGACAGGACACAGTTCTCAGGAAGAAGTAATTTCACTAACTCAAGAGGTAGATCCATGGAGGAATGTCACTCGAAGAAATAGAAGAGCAAGGGATCGCTCTGAGAGTCTGAATTTACAGAATCAACTTGAGGCTCCTTCCCCCATCACACCTGATGAGGCATGCACAGATGAATAACTGGTCCCACCTGAGGATCTCTCCTTCATCACACTTGACGAGATACAGGAAGAAGAACAACAGGAACAAACTGAAGACCTCTCCCTTAATAAAGTTGAGGTGAATGAAGATGAACAGACTGCAGGAGAGAGGCTCCTTGTACTAGGTGATTCAATTATTAGAAATACAGAGAGATGGATTTGTGATGCGCATGACAACCGTGTAGTGACTTGCCTACCCGGTGCAAAGGTTGCAGACATCACAAGAAATCTAGATAGTTTGTTAGAGAGAACTGGGAAGGAGCCAGTGGTCGTGGTACATGTTGGTACCAATGATGTTGGGAAGGCAAAGCAATCAGTCCTAGAAGCCAAATTCAGGTTGCTAGGAAGAAGATTGAAGTCCCGGACTTCCAAGGTAGCATTTTCAGAAGTGCTGCTTGTTCCTCGTGCAGGACCTACCAGGCAGGCAGAGCTCAGAAGCCTCAATGCATGGATGAGGCGATGGTGTCGGGAGGAGGGCTTCAGATTTGTCAGAAACTGGAGAACATTTTGGGACAAGCCAAACCTGTTCAGGGGGGATGGGTTGCACTTGAACCATGATGGGACAAGATTGCTGGCACTCAACATCAAAAAGGCTGCAGAACAACTTTTAAACATCACTGGTACCAAACTGATAACTGGGGGAAAGCCGACAGGAGCTGGGCAGCATCTGGTTCGGGAAAGTGTTTACTTGAGTAGTGAGGAGGATGCAATAATTACTGAGCAGAACGAGAAGCCAGTCACCAGCACTCTAGCAGAAGGATACAAGAATCAGTCTAAGGATGCAACTGGACTCAAAAGACTGCATCAGAAAAGTATGGTTGGTGGAACGTAGCCGTTGGTTGCAAACGGTCGGGTGCCACAACCCCCGCAGGCTAGGTGGCCAGGGAATACAGAGCCAGGGTCTGCGGCTGATGTTTTGCAACGCCAGGTCCGTTGTCAACAAAGCCCCCCTCATTAGTGACCTTGTGTCAGAGGGGGAGCCGGACCTGGGAGGAATAGCGGAAACCTGGTTGGGCCACGAGGGAGGTCTTCCCCTCGTTGAAATGTGCCCACCAGGCTACTGCGCATTTCATCAGCCGCGGGCCCTAGGCAGGGGAGGTGGGGTAGCGGTCATTATCAAGGAAGGCCTTGAGCCGAGAGAGACCATTGTGCCTCAGACTACCGGCTGTGAATCCCTCTCCGTGAAGTGGGGCCTAGGGAGGCAGTTGGGCTTGCTGGTTGTATACCTGGCTCCCCGCTATGTAGCAGCAGCCCTGCCCGAGCTCCTGGAGGTGATCGCTACGGTGGCAGTTGAGACCCCCAGACTTTTAGTCATGGGGGACTTTAATCTGCCATCGTTGGGCGAATCATCCGTGGCAGCTCGGGAGTTCATGGCTTCCATGACGGCCATGGACCTGACCCAAGTAATTCAGGGCCCCACCCACGAGGGTGGACATACGCCGGATCTCATCTTTGTCTCAGGCCAATGGAAGAGTGATCTGGGTACAGGGGACATAGCCATCACCCCCTTGTCATGGTCAGACCACTCACTTCTCCGGCTCGACTTTCCGACCGCTGCTCCCCTCCGCGGGGAGGCGGAACCAGAGTCACCAATCTGGTACCGCCCCAGGCGCCTGATGGACCCGGATGGGTTCCAGACAGCGCTTGGGCCATTTCCTGTATCCCTGACCCGCGCCCCGATCGAGGACCTCACGGCCGCATGGAACATTGCGGCCGTGGGAGCCTTGGATCGGGTCGCGCCCTTGCGGCCTCTCTTGCGGCGGCGAACCACCCTGGCTCCTTGGTTTACTGAGGAGCTGCGGGTGATGAAATGCCGCAAGAGATGCCTAGAGGGAAGATGGAGGTCTAGCCGTTCTGAATCTGACCGGACACAGGTAAGAGCCCATTTACGGACTTACATTGTGGCGCTGAGAGTGGCCAAACGTCATCATTGTGCCACTCTCATAGCATCCGCAGAAAACCGCCCTGCCGCCCTGTTTAGGGTGACCCGCTCCCTCCTCCAACAGAGGGAGCGGGAAGCCCCGCTACAGGGTAGAGCAGAGGAATTTGTGACTTTTCTGCAGGAGAAAACCGCTCAGATACAGAGTGAGCTAGCCCCCATTCATGGCCCAGTGGGATGCCACGAGAGAGATCTTGTTTGGGAGGAGTTTGACTCCGTTATCTCCGAAGTTATGGACAGGCTACGTGGGCGACTGCGAGCCACCACATGTTTATTGGACCCGTGCCCCTCCTGGCTTGTACTGGCATCCTGGGAGGTGACACGAGGCTGGCTCCAAGAGGTTGTCAACGCATCCTTGAGCGAGGGTTCCTTGCCTGCTTCCCTAAAAGAGGCCATGGTGAGGCCCCTCCTCAAGAAGCCCTCTTTGGACCCAGCTCTTTTAAACAACTATCGTCCAGTCTCCAACCTTCCCTTTTTGGCGAAGGTTGTTGAGAGTGTGGTGGCACAACAGTTTCCCCGTCACCTGGAGGAAATTGAGTATCTAGATCCGCGCCAGTCCGGCTTTCGGCCCGGGCATAGCACCGAGACGGCATTGGTCGCGTTGGTAGATGATCTCTGGAGGGCCAGAGATGGGGGATGTTCCTCCATCCTGGTCCTATTAGACCTCTCGGCGGCTTTCGATACCATCGACCATGGTATCCTATTGCATCGGCTGGGGGGGTTGGGGGTGGGAGGCACCGTTTTACGGTGGTTCTCCTCCTACCTCTCTGGCCGATCGCAATTTGTGCGGGCAGGAGAGCAGAGGTCGACCCCGAGACCCCTCACATGCGGGGTGCCTCAGGGGTCGGTACTCTCGCCTCTCCTGTTTAACGCATATATGAAGCCGCTGGGTGAGATCATCCGTGGTTTTGGGGTAGAGTACCACCTGTACGCTGATGACACCCAGCTGTACATATCTACCCCAAACCACCCCAACGATGCCGTAGCGGTGATGTGCCAGTGCCTGGAAGCCGTGCGGATCTGGATGGGAAGTAACGGACTCAGGCTCAACCCGACCAAGACCGAGTGGCTGTGGTTTCCGGCTGCCCGATTCAACCAGCTTTCTCCAACGCTGGCCATAGGGGGCGAACATCTTGCCCCTGTGGATGGGGCGCGCAATTTGGGTGTCCTCCTGGATATCCGGCTGTCTATGGAAGAGCAAGTGACAGCCGTGGCCAGGAGGGCGTTTTACCAGGTTCGCCTGGTTCGCCAATTGCGCCCCCTATTGGATCGGGACGCCCTTCGCACAGTCACTCATGCCCTCGTGACATCCCGACTGGACTATTGTAACTCTCTCTACATGGGGCTTCCCTTGAGGTGCACCCGGAGGCTTCAGTTAGTTCAGAATGCAGCCGCGCGAGCAATTATGGGGACCACCAGGTTCACCCACGTTACACCGCTCTTGCGCGAGCTGCACTGGCTGCCTGTCGTCTTCCGGGTGCGCTTCAAGGTGTTAACTATCATCTTTAAAGCGCTCCATGGCTCGGGACCTAGCTATTTGCGGGATCGGATCCTGCCCCATACATCCTCACGACCGATTCGCTCCCACAGAGAGGGACTTCTCCGGGTGCCGTCCACTAGACTTTGTCAGCGGGCGACGCCCAGGGGAAGGGCTCTCTCTGTGGCGGGCCCGGCCCTCTGGAACGACCTTCCCCCCGATATCAGAACGACCACGGACCTCCGCTCCTTCCGTACGAAATTAAAGACCCATTTCTTTCGACTGGCCGGCCTTGGATAGTCTCTCTGTCTATAGATTTTAAATGTTTTTTAATGGGTTTTAAATTTTTTAGCACGGGATAGCATTGTTTAATTGTGTTTTAATGTATATATTTCTGTATCTATTGTTTATATTGTTTTTAGTTCCTCCTGTGCACCGCCCCGGGTCCCTGTGGGGAGAGGGAGCGGTTAATAAATTCAAAGTTATTATTATTATTATTATTATTATTATTATTATTATTATTATTATTATTATTATTATTATTATTATTATTATTATTATTATTATTATTATTATATATAAATGCCTGTATGCAAATGCCAGAAGCCTCCGGAACAAAATTGGGAAGCTGGAATACTTAGCATTAGACAAAAATATTGATATTATTGGTATCACTGAAACCTGGTGGATGGATGATAACCAATGGGATACAGTCATCCCAGGCTACAAACTGTACAGGAAGGACAGGAAGGGGCAAATGGGAGGTGGTGTAGCCTTGTATGTCAAAGAAGAGATAAAGTCATACGAATTGGCATATTGAGGTGATTTAGAGTCGCCACTAGAAACTCTGTGGGTAAGACTATCAGGCCAAAATAATGGTCTAACAGTAGGCATATGTTATCGGCCTCCGACCCAAGCCTCTGAGAGAGACTGGCAGTTGGAGAATGTTGTAAAGGAGGCATCCAAAAAGGGAAGCCTGGTTATAATGGGGGATTTCAATTACCCTCACATAGACTGGACGAACTGTTGTTCAGCACATGACAAAGAGATAACGTTCCTAGATATGCTAAATGATTGTTCCCTGGAACAGATGGTTGAAGACCCAACTAGAGGTACAAGAATCCTTGACTTGGTTCTGAGCAATATACAGGATCTGGTGCAAAATATTAATGTGACTGATCCAATAGGGAACAGTGACCACAACACAATTATTTTTAACTTAATCATAGACTGCAAATCACCGATAAAATCTATATAATAATAATAATAACAACAACAACAACAACAACAACAATAATAATAATTTTAATTTATAACCCGCTCTCTCTCCCCGAAGGGACTCGAGGCGGGGCACAGGGAATTAAAAATACAATTAAAACAGAGTACAAAGTTAAAAACAAATTAAACTGGCCCTGAGCTAAAAACCCCTATAAAACTAAAACTATCCCTAAAAACCCCTAAAACAATTTAAACAATTTAAATTACCCTAGGCCGGCCAAGCAGAAGAAGTGTGTTTTTAGTTTCTGTCGGAAGGAGCGAAGGTCCGTGGTTGTTCTGATTTCGGGGGGAAGGTCGTTCCAGAGGGTCGGGCCCGCCACAGAGAAGGCCCTTCCCCTGGGCGTCGCCCGCTGGCATAGCCTAGTGGACGGCACCTGGAGAAGTCCCTCTCTGTGGGAGCGAATCGGACGCAGAGATGTATGGGGCAGGATGCGATCCCGCAGATAGCTAGGTCCCGTGCCATGGAGCGCTTTAAAGATGATAACTAACATCTTGAAGTGCACCCGAAAGACGACAGGCAGCCAATGCATAAAATCTAACACAGAGACCTTAAATTTTTATAAAGGAAATTTCCCGAAGATGAGGAAACTAGTAAAAAAGAAGCTGAAAGGGAGAACTGAGAAAGTCCAAACACTCCATGAGACATGGAGGCTGCTGACAAAAACAATAACAGAGGCCCAATTGGAATGTATACCTAAAAGGAAAAAAGGCACCACCAGGTTCAAGAGGACTCCAATGTGGCTTACAGGAGCTGTTCGGGAAGTGATCAAAAGCAAGAAAAGCTCATTTAAAAGATGGAAGGCTTCTCCAAACGAGGGCAACAGGCAGAAACATAAATTCTGGCAGAACAAATGCAAGGCAACAATCAGGAAAGCAAAGCAAGACTTTGAGGAGCGTTTAGCTAAAAACACTCAAAGAAATAACAAGGACTTCTTTAAGTACATTAGAAGTAAGAACCCAACTGGGAAGGCCATTGGACCATTAGATGACAATGGAAGGCAAGGGATTATTAAGGAGGAAACAGATTGCAGAGAGACTCAATGAATTCTTTGCTTCAGTATTCACTGAAGAAGACAGAGATCACATGCCCAAAACAGATCCTATATTTGTAGGGAGGGAAATTGAGGAATTAACCCAGGTAGAAATAACCAGGGAGGCGGTCCTTGCATGTCTTGTTAAACTAAACACTAACAAATCACCAGGACCAGATGGCATCAATCCACGAGTTCTCAAGGAACTTAAAGATGAAATTGCTGATGTCCTTGCCAAAATATATAATCTTTCCCTCAATTCAGGCCTTGTGCCGGATGACTGGAAGGTAGCGAATATAACACCTATCT
This sequence comes from Rhabdophis nuchalis, assembly GCA_039707465.1. Taxonomy (NCBI): domain Eukaryota; kingdom Metazoa; phylum Chordata; class Lepidosauria; order Squamata; family Natricidae; genus Rhabdophis; species Rhabdophis nuchalis. The sequence goes on from CM077647.1 coordinate 81,045,065, forward strand.
TCAAAAAAGGATCCAGAAACGATCCAGGAAATTACCGACCGATCAGCTTGACAAGTGTCCCAGGTAAAGTGATGGAAACCATCTTAAAGGATAAAATTAATAGGCACGTAGACGAGAAGGCACTGCTGAAGGAGAGCCAACATGGCTTTTGCAAGGGCAAATCATACCTCACTAATCTGCTGGAATTTTTTGAGAGTGTCAACAAGCACGTGGACAAGGGAGATCCAGTTGACATTGTTTATCTGGACTTTCAGACGGCCTTTGACAAGGTCCCGCACCAAAGGCTCTTAAATAAACTTGCCAGTCATGGAATAAAGGGACAGGCCTTGTCCTGGATTAGCAACTGGCTAAGGGACAGGAAACAGAGAGCAGCATTAAATGGACACTTCTCCAGGTGGAGGGAGGTAAAGAGTGGGGTCCCCCAAGGTTCAGTACTGGGACCCCTGCTTTTCAACCTTTTCATAAATGATCTAGAAGTAGAAGTAAACAGCAAGGTAGCCAAATCGCCGACGACACTAAATTATACAGGGTAGTAAAAACTGAGAGAGAGTGTGAGGAGCTCCAGAGGGATCTCTTGACACTGGGGGAGTGGGCAACCCAGTGGCAAATGAGCTTCAACATTAGTAAGTGCAGAGTGATGCAGGTTGGGGCAAAAAACCCCAACTACATCTATAAACTGATGGGGTCTGAACTCCTTGCAACTAACCAGGAAAGGGACCTTGGTGTCCTGATGGACAGCTCAATGAAGGTGTCAACCCGGTGTGCTGCAGCAGTGAAAAAAGCAAACTCATTGCTAGGGATCATTAGGAACGGTATAGACAATAAGTTAGCAAGTGTCATTTTGCCTCTTTATAAATCTATGGTGAGGCCCCATCTGGAGTATTGTGTACAGTTCTGGTCACCATACCTTCAGAAGGATATGATGGAAATGGAAAAGGTGCAGAGGAGGGCAACCAGAATGATTAGGGGGCTGGAACACCTTCCTTACCATCTGAGGCTGCAACGGCTGGGCCTCTTCATTCTAGAACGACAGCGCCTGAGAGGTGACCTGATTGAAGTCTATAAAATCATGCATGGTGTAGACAAAGTAGAAAAGGAAAAACTGTTTTCCCTATCGCACAACACTAAAACTAGGGGACGCTCCATGAAACATTTGATAACTAGACCTCAAACAAATAAGAGGAAGTACTTTTTCACCCAGAGGATCACTGGTCTATGGAACTCCCTGCCAGAAGAAGTGGTGACAGCTGTCAGCCTCGACACTTTTAAGAAAGGATTAGACGAGTTCATGGAGAACAAGGGTATCAATAGCTATAATTATGGATGCCTAAGGACACCCTCCGGGTTGGAGAGATAGGCAGGATATCTCTCAATGCCATCTGCAGGGAATCATAAGCAGGTGAAGAGATCTGCTTGGGAATACCCTGAAGCAAATGGTGAGCCACTGTGTGAGACAGAATGCTGGACTGGATGGGCTGTGGCCTGTTCTAGCAAGGCTATTCTTATGTTCTTATGTTCTTAACCACCCTCCAAAGGGAGGAGGCTGTTGGTGGTCCCTTATTTCTACAAAGGGGTCTGCTGTTTGACCCTCCGCGAAATGGCCAGCATGCAGATGGCTGCTGCCTGGCTCTCTTCTGAAATGTCCGTCTGTCTGAGGACAATCAGTCCCCTGGGGGTAGGATCGCTGGAAGGAGGAGACACTGAAGTTAGGCTCAGGTGCCCGAAATGACTGCCTACGGAAATAAGGCAGATTCCTGTGATCTGCCCTCCTATTCACAGAAAGCAAAATCTTCCTTTTATCCTTGATATCAATTAGAATGGGGTAAAGGGATTTCCCAAAAGGTTACCTCTCTTGAAGGGAGCGGAAGCTAGTTTCCACTTTGACCTCATGTCCACCTGCCAATGGCGAAGCCACAGAAAGAGACACAAAGTAATGTTGGACGCTAGGGCCCTGGAGGCGAATTTGGCCACATCTGCTACTGCTGCTGCTACTAGTTTGTTAACACCCTGGCACAGCCTGGTGTCTTCCGGGGGCAATATAGTCTACAGCTGATGAAGCCAGAGGAGAGGGCCCTATTAAAAAGGGAGGCAGATGTGGCCAGCTTAATGGCCCAGGCTGCAACCTGATGTGTTTTGTGGCCAACTTTCTCCAACTTCTTGTCCTATGCCTTGAGACCTTCTAATAGGTCTGAGAGGAGAACAGAATTCAAAGTCAGAGATGACACAGAAGCATCTACCGAAGGCAACTTCAGAAGTTCCTCTAGTCTGGGGTCTACTGAATATGAGACTGGAGGTAGCTAGGGATCTGGACTGTGTCCATTGACGCTGGATCACATCCACAAACAATCACAGCAAGGGAACTATCTCGTGCACCAAAACAAGCTGTTTAAATAAACTCTCACTGGGATCCTGAGGAACCATGGTCCGTAGGAGCTGAAACTCCCATATGGGTGGTGGTCTTAGCCTTGTATCAAATGGATTTAAACAAGATGGGCTTAAAAAGTTCTGTGAAAGAAAGGCTTATCAGGAGTAAGACCTTCGTCCTCCAATAGGCCCTGGTCCTCCTCACCCCTAATGGAATCCTCACTGACAAGGGAGGTTCATAGAGAAGATGGTCTCTGCATATGCACCCTATCCCCAGGACCCTACACTAGAGAGCATATGGGAGCCAGCCTGGTAGTATGTTGATCTCTATGCTGAAGACCTTCAGCGATCCCCTGGCATATGGCCCAAGAGATAACCTTGCGCATTTCCACAGAAAGGGATGGTCCCTGATCAGTGGTGGGTTTTACTACCTATTCTGTGGCCGTGGCCTATTTTTTTTTTTTTTTATAGAAAAAGTTTTATTGAGTTTTACAAATTTTTTAACAAAAAAGGGTAGGGTAAGGTGAATTAAAAAGATATTTTGAGAACTTTCACGTCGGGAACGTTGGCCCTCCAGGGCTTCTTAACAAGACATTGGTAATACATTTTTCAATAATACAACAAGGTGAAAATAAATGCTTACATATAAATTCTGAATTCTATGCTGGCAGTCGTGTACAAACATCCAGACAAAAATTATACTGTATTAATAAAAATAAAAATAAAAGTCATTTTTTAGATCTAAGTCTCTTGGCAATTGTGTCTTCTTGTTCTCCTTCCTGACCCCCAGCGGGCGGGGCCGTGGCCCCCTCCGTCCCCCTTGAATCTTCCCCCAGGATAGAGGAATGTTTTTTAAGAAAGGCATCCGCCTCAGCAACTGTTTTAATCCTTACTCTTCCTCCGTCCCAAAACACCAACATCCCTTCTGGCATCGCCCACTTAAACCAAATCCCGTGGTTAAACAATTTTTTAGATAAGAAGGAATATTTCCGTCTCATCTCTCTAATCTTTTTTGGGATCTGCTTCAAGATGGCGACTTCCTTTTGTTGGTAAATTAACGGACCCTCCCTCTGCGCCTTCAAGATTCCCTCCCTTGTCGACCTTCTAACAAATTTAATATGTATCTCTCTGAGTACTTCATTCATCCTGGCATATGCTGAGTTTATTCTGTAGACTAGGTCAATGTCCCCCCTGATCTCCTCTTTGGGTTTACGTAAATAGTCTGATAAAATTGTACTCATGAGATCAGGAAGGCATTCACCAGGTTCCTCAGAAATATTCTGAAATCTTAAAAAATATGACATCCTCTCAAAATCCATCCTAGACATATGACCAGACAAATCTCCAATTTCAGTATTAACATTTTTAAGTTCTCCCTTTGCCCCAGCCAGCCCCACCTCCAACTCCTCGGTCTTCTGTGTGTTCTCCATCAATTTTTTCTGAGTCTCCAAGAGTTCAAGCTTAGTGCTAGTGTGATCTTTTCTAAATTCTCTAATTTCCAGCACCAAGGAGTTTAACACTGTTTCCATAGCTGTCATTCTCTCTTCCAATCCTGGATTTCCTGGTTGTTTCTTTGAAGCCATGGTGAGCTGTTTAAATCAGTGCCACTAAGATGGCGTTTTTTGGGTGGAGCAAGTCAGGAGAGGAAAGTTCCAATCAAAATTGTAAAAAGTTGTAGAGCCCAGAAGAGAAGCAATTTTCACAGTCAATTATTAAGACAAAGAAGGCATTCCAGGGAGGGAATCAATTAATCCAAAAAATTTCTCCATTAGTAGAGCGAGGCAGTCCAAATCACAAAGAGATGTTGGAAATTTTCCATAAAGAAATAAGTGTTCAGGAACAAAGGACAGCCATCTTCCACTACCCACTCTGACAGCCAGCCGGAGAAAACAGCAGAGAAATTGTTTCAGTCAAGCCGGACTTAGATACATTGTATGGAAACAAGCCGCGGAAGACTTTCACTTGTTGCGCAACAGTCCGGATGCGAAATAGAACAAAACGGCGGACGAACCCCAAGGTTCCTCCGTCGCCGCCAGAAGCCGGAACAGCCATGGCCTATTTTGTGGCATGGCTTGGCGGTCATGTGACCAGGTGGGCATGGCCAACTTGTAAAATGTGGTAAAACTCAATTAACAAGGCTGTTGCTTAGCAACCAAAATTTTGGGCTCAATTGTGATCATGAGTTCTTTTTCTTTCTTTCTTTCTTGGTCTTAGGGAGGGGCAGGGGCGGTGGGAGGCGGAATAGGCATCATCGGTTGTGAGACCGTGGCCGCTGGACACAGGCGGTCACGTGCTCCAACTCTCCGCCCTCCCATCGCAGACTAGGTGGGCAGGAATCAGACCCGGGGCCCTAGGCTGATGTTATGCAATGCCAGGTCCGTGGTTCAGAAAGCCCCCCTCATCCATGACCTTGTGTCAGAGGGGGACCCGGACCTGGTGGGTATAACGGAAACCTGGTTGGGCCACGAAGGGGGTTTACCCCTCGTGGAAATGTGCCCACTAGGTTACCACACCTTCCATCAGCCTAGGGCCCTAGGGATGGGTGGGGGAGTGGCGATTATGGTTAAGGAAGGTCTTGAGCCGAAGGAGACCACAGTCCCTCAGACAATCGGGTGTGAATCTCTCTGCGTGAGATGGGGCCTAGGGAGGCAGTTGGGGATGTTAGTTGTATACCTGGCTCCTCGCTATGCAACAACAGCCCTGCCCGAGCTCCTGGAGGTGATGGCCGAGGCGGCAGTTGAGACCCCCAGACTGGTAGTCATGGGGGACTTTAACTTGCCGTCGGCGGGCGAAGCCTCTGGAGCAGCTCGGGAGTTAATGGCCTCCATGATAATAATAATAATAATAATAATAATAATAATAATAATAATAATAATAATAATAATAATAATAATAATAATAATAATAATAATAATAATAATAATAATAATAGCTAAATTTATTGACCGCTCCCTCTCCCCACAGGGACTCGGGGCGGTGCACAGGGAGAATAAAAACAATAAATATACAAAATACATAGCAAAATTAAAACAGATTAAATTAAATCCTGTGCTAAAATCCCATTAACTAAAAATCCCCACTAAATATTGATATACATTTAAAAGCCCATAGAGAGAGAGACTACCCTAGGCCGGCCAGGTGGAAAAGATGAGTCTTCAATTTCAAGCGGAAGGAGCGGAGGTCCGTGGTCGTTCTAATATCGGGGGGAAGGTCGTTCCAGAGGGCCGGGCCCGCCACAGAGAGAGCCCTTCCCCTGGGCGTCGCCCGCTGACAAAGTCTAGTGGACGGCACCCGGAGAAGTCCCTCTCTGTGGGAGCGAATCGGCCGTGAGGATGTGTGAGGCAGGATCCGATCCCGCAGGTAGCTAGGTCCCGAGCCATGGAGCGCTTTAAAGATGATAACCAACACCTTGAAGTGCACCCGGAAGACGACAGGCAGCCAGTGCAGCTCGCGCAAGAGCGGTGTAATGTGGGTAAACCTAGTGGTTCCCATGATCGCTCGCGCGGCTGCATTCTGAACTAACTGAAGCCTCCGGGTGCACCTCAAGGGGAGCCCCATGTAGAGAGAGTTACAATAGTCCAGTTGGGATGTCACGAGGGCATGAGTGACTGTGCGAAGGGCGTCCCGATCCAATAGGGGGCGCAATTGGCGGACCAGGCGAACCTGGTAAAACGCCCTCCTGGCCACGGCTGTCACTTGCTCTTCCATAGACAGCCGGGTATCCAGGAGGACACCCAAATTGCGCGCCCCATCCACAGGGGCAAGATGTTCGCCCCCTATGGCCAGCGTTGGAGAGAGCTGGTTGAATCGGGCAGTCGGAAACCACAGCCACTCGGTCTTGGTCGGGTTGAGCCTGAGTCCGTTGCTTCCGATCCAGATCCGCACGGCTTCCAGGCACTGGCACATCACCGCTACGGCATCGTTGGGGTGGTTTGGGGTAGATATATACAGCTGAGTATCATCAGCGTATAGATGGTACTCTACCCCAAAACCACGGATGATCTCACCCAGCGGCTTCATGTATGCATTAAACAGGAGAGGCGAGAGGACCGACCCCTGAGGCACCCCACATGTGAGGGGTCTCGGGGTCGACCTCTGCTCCCCTGCCAACACAAATTGCGATCGGCCAGAGAGGTAGGAGGAGAACCACCGTAAAACGGTGCCTCCCATCCCCAAACCCCCCAGCCGATGCAATAGGATACCATGGTCGATGGTATCGAAAGCCGCCGAGAGGTCTAATAGGACCAGGATGGAGGAACAACCCCCATCTCTGGCCCTCCAGAGATCATCTACCAACGTGACCAATGCCGTCTCGGTGCTATGCCCGGGCCGAAAGCCGGACTGGCGCGGGTCTAGATAATCAACTTCCTCCAGGTGACGGGGAAACTGTTGTGCCACCACACTCTCAACAACCTTCGCCAAAAAGGGAAGGTTGGAGACGGGACGATAGTTGGTTAAAAGAGCTGGATCCAAAGAGGGCTTCTTAAGGAGGGGCCTCACCATAGCCTCTTTTAGGGAAGCAGGCAAGGAACCCTCACTTGCGTTGACAACCTCTTGGAGCCAGCCTCGTGTCACCTCCCAGGATGCCAGTACAAGCCAGGAGGGACACGGGTCCAATAAACATGTGGTGGCTCGCAGTCGCCCACGTAGCCTGTCCATATCCTCGGAAGCAACGGAGTCAAATTCCTCCCAAACAAGATCAGCCTCGTGGCACCCCACTGGACCAAGAATGGGGGCTAACTCGTTCTGTATCTGAGCGGTTTTGTCCTGCAGAAAAGTCACAAATTCCTCTGCTCTACCCTGTAGCGGGGCTTCCCGCACCCTCTGTTGAAGGAGGGAACGGGTCACCCTAAACAGGGCGGCAGGGCGGTTTTCTGCGGATGCTATGAGAGTAGCGCAATGATGGCGTTTGGCCACTCTCAGCGCCACAATGTAAGTCCGTAAATGGGCTCTTACCTGTGTCCGGTCAGATTCAGAGCGGGTAGCCCTCCATCTTCCCTCTAGGCATCTCTTGCGGCGTTTCATCGCCCTCAGCTCCTCGGTAAACCAAGGAGCCGGGGCGGCTCGGCGCCGCAAGAGAGGCCGCAGGGGCGCGACCCGATCCAAGGCTCCCGTGGTCGCAATATTCCATGCGGCCACGAGGTCCTCCATCGGGGCGCGGGTCAGGGGTACAGGAAGTGGCCCAAGCGCCATCTGGAACCCATCCGGGTCCATCAGGCGCCTGGGGCGGAACCAGATAGGTGGTTCTGGCACCGCCTCCTCGCGGAGAGGAGTAGCGGTCGGAAAGTCGAGCCGGAGAAGTGAGTGGTCTGACCATGACAAGGGTGTGATGACTATGTCCCCTATACCCAGATCACTCTTCCATTGGCCTGAGAGAAAAATGAGATCCGGTGTGTGTCCACCCTCGTGGGTGGGGCCTTGAATTAGTTGGGTCAGGTCCATGGCTGTCATGGAAGCCATGAACTCCCGAGCTACCTCGGATGATTCGCCCAACGATGGCAAATTAAAGTCCCCCATGACTATAAGTCTGGGGGTCTCCACTGCCACCGTAGCGATCACCTCCAGGAGCTCGGGCAGGGCTGCTGCTACATAGCGAGGAGCCAGGTATATATGATGGCCATTGACCTGACCCAGGTAGTTTTAGGCCCTACTCACGAGGGGGGAAACACGCTGGATTTGATCTTTGTCTTGGGACAGTGGAGTTGTGATCTGGGAATAGGGGATTTAGCCATCACTCCCTTGTCATGGACAGATCACGCTCTCCTTCAGCTGGACTTTCCAATCGCTTCACCTCACCGCGGGGAGGCGGAACCGGATACTCCTAGATGGTTCCGCCCCAGGCTTCTAATGGACCCGGAAAGGTTCCAGAGGGAGCTTGGGCCAATTCCTGTGACCCTGCCTCGTGACTCAACTGAGGACCTAGTGGCCGCATGGTTAAGTGCGGCCGCAGGGGCCTTGGACCGAGTCGCGCCCTTGCAGCCTCTCTTGCGGCGACGAACCACCCAGGCTCCCTGGTTTACTGAGGAGCTTCGGGGGATGAAGCGCCACACGCAAGCAGTATCTAAATTCAATAAGGATAAAAAACAATTTGGAATTTACCCATCAAAACAGGATATTGATAAGATCCTATGGGATTCACCGATTAAATTCATCTCTAAAGCATACAAATTGCTTTTACAAGGTTACATTGGTGAGGAAATAATCAAAGGTGCTATGATCGCCTGGGGGAGAAACATAGGAAGGAACATTACACTCGATGAATGGCAAACAATTTGGGGCAAATCTATCAAAATGACCCTGGCCTCCTCATTTAAGGAGAATCTATACAAAATGCTGTACAGGTGGTATTTACCACCATCCCGAATAGCGCATATGTTTCCGAATACCTCCGATAGATGTTGGAAATGTAAAACGGCCAGGGGTACGTTTTTCCACCAATGGTGGACTTGTCCAAGAATTAATCAACTCTGGAAGAAAATACAGACCTGGCTGTTGGAAATAGTAGGCATCAACTTCCCTCTTAAGCCTGAATATTACCTAATCGGTATTAAACCAAACCAAACTCAGAACCAAGACTGGTACCTTTTTATACATATTACAACTGCAACAAGGATGGCCATTGCCCAACAATGGAAAGATAGTAATATACCAAAAGACCACCTAATCATATCTAAAAATTTTAACTGTGCTGAATCTGATAGGTTAACATATGCCTTAAAAGACAAATCAGAGTCAATTTATGCTCAAACATGGGAAAAATGGTACATATGGTACGACAAGAGAACAAAAGGATACCAAAGTAAACAACCAATTAATATAAATATGAAATAAATACAAGGAACAAGTGGGATGATATTGAACTTAAGATAATTGTAGAGATATGTATACAGATAATTAAGTTAAAATGTATATAATAATGAATAGAACAGACTGGGACAAACAAAAACGTTTGAATTAGGGGAATAGCTATATCCCCGGTATGTCCATCCTCTTCTTCTCTCTTTTCTATCTTCCCCCTCTTCTCTCCCCCTACCTTCCTTTCCGCCCTAAAAATGTACATCGATTTCCTTTTATATTTGTTAAATGTTATATTTTATATTTATATTAATAAAGATTATTTTTCACAAAAAAAAAGAAGAGACGCCTAGAGAGCAGATGGAGATCCTCTCGCTCCGAAGCCGACCGAACACTAGTGAGAACCCATATTAGGGCTTACTTAGTGGTGATAAGGGTGGCCAAACGTGAGTATTGTGCCACCCTTATTGCATCCGCAGATAACCGCCCTGCCGCCCTGTTTGGGGTGACCCGCTCCCTCCTTCACCAGAGGCCGCGGGAAGCCCCCCTGCAAGGGCGAGCAGAGGAATTTGGGATTTATCTGCAGGACAAAATCACTCGGATTCGGAATGAGCTACCCTCCATCGACAGTGGTCCTGTGGGACTGTCCGACACTAGTCTTGAGGTTCCTTCTTGGGAGGAGTTTGATTTTGTTACCACCGAGGATATGGACAGGTTGTCATGGAAACCTAGGGCGACCACATGTTTATTGGACCCGTGTCCCTCCTGGCTTGTACTGGCATCCTGGGAGACGGCACGAGGCTGGCTCCAGGGCATTGTCAACGCATCTTTGAGTGAGGGGTCCTTACCTGCCGTCTTGAAAGAGGCGGTAGTGAGGCCCCTCCTCAAGAAGCCGTCCCTGGATCCAGCATTGTTGGAGAACTATCGTCCGGTCTCCAACCTTCACTTTTTGGCGAAGGTTGTTGAGAGTTTGGTAGCCCAACAGTTTCCGCGACACCTGGAGGAAGTTGATTATCTAGACCTGCGCCAATCCGGCTTCCGACCCAGTCACAGCACCGAGACGGCATTGGTCGCGTTGGTTGATGATCTCTGGAGGGCGTGGGATAGAGGTTATTCCTCTATCCTAGTCCTATTAGACCTCTCGGCGGCTTTTGATACCATCGACCATGGTATCCTATTGCACCGACTGGGGGGGTTGGGGCTGGGAGGCACCGTTTTGCGGTGATTCTCATCCTACCTCTGTGGTCGGTCGCAATATGTGTTGACGGGAGGGCAGAGGTCGACCTCGAGACCCCTCTTATGTGGGGTTCCTCAGGGATCGGTCCTCTCGCCCCTCCTGTTTAAGACATATATGAAGCCGCTGGGTGAGATCATCCGTGGTTTTGGGGTGGAGTACCATCTGTACGCTGACGACACTCAGCTGTACATATCCACCCCAGACCACCCCAACGATGCTGCCGAAGTGCTGTCCCGGTGTTTGGAGGCCGTACGGATCTGGATGGGTGGTAACAAACTCAAGCTCAACCCTGCCAAGACTGAGTGGCTGTGGTTTCCGGCACCCCGGTTCAGCCAGATTACTCCAACTCTGGCCATCGGGGGCGAAACACTGGCCCCCGTGGAGAGGGCGCACAATTTGGGTGTCCTCCTGGATTCCCGGCTGTCCATGGAGGACCATGTGGCGGCCGTGGCCAGGGGGGCGTTTCATCAGGTACGCCTGATGCGCCAATTGCGCCCCTTACTGGACCGGGCTGCCCTTCGCACAGTCACTCAAGCTCTCGTGACGTCCCGACTCGACTACTGTAATGCTCTCTACATGGGGCTTCCCTTGAGGTGCACTCGAAAGCTACAGCTAGTCCAAAACGCAGCCGCGCGGGTGATTATGGGAGCCACCAGATGCTCCCACATAACACCGATCCTGCGCGAGCTGCATTGGCTTCCTGTGGCCTTTCGGGTGCGTTTCAAGGTTCTGACGACCATCTTTAAAGCGCTCCATGGCTCGGGGCCTAGTTATATGCGAGACCACCTCCTGCCCCATACATCCTTTAGACCGATACGCTCCCACAGAGAGGGTCTTCTCAGGGTGCCGTCGGCCAGACAATGCCGACTGGCGACACCCAGAGGAAGAGCCTTCTCTTTGGCGGGCCCAGCCCTTTGGAATGACCTACCCCCTGAATTACGCACCATCACCGACCTCCGCCTCTTCCGCCAATGTCTAAAGACATACCTTTTCCAACAAGCCGGGCTAGCCTAACCTCCCACGGGGACTTTTAGAAAGTTTTAAATTGGGTATTTTAATAATTTGGTTTTTAGCATAGGATTAAGATAGTTTAATATATATTTTAAATTATGTATTTATTTTTGTACTTTTGTATGTTTTTAAATTTTCTGTGTGCCGCCCTGGGTCCTCTGTGGAGAAGGGCGGGATATAAATATAAATAAATTCAAATTCAAATTCTTGTCTCTCCCTCTTTTGTTCTTTTTCTTCCTTCCTTTCTTTTTCTTACTTCCTTTCTTTCGTCTCTCCTTCCTTCTTTTCTTTGTGTCTCACTCCCCCACTTACTTACTTACTTACTTACTTACTTTCAGCAGTGGCGGATAATTGGTTGTATAAGTAAATCATCCACCTCCTCTTCTTTAGGGGAGAGTGGAGGATTGGCTGCAGCGGCCCAGGCTCGCCCACCTTTCCCAAAACCCGGATAGCACTACTCCCGCCTCCCCAGTTGTCCAAAAGGCCACAAGCAAAGCGCCACTTCAGCGGTGGTTATCTCCATCCAGGCTGCAAAGCACAGGGAGCAGAGAGCAGCCATGCCCACAGAAGCAGACCACAGCTGCCGCCACCACTACTATCCCACTGTTGCTGCTGCTGGTGATAGTAGACATGGACATATCTTCGCTGTATGTTCCACCGCACTCAGTCTCGTGGGAGGCGCCCCACCAGCAGAGACTCCAGGTGGAAGGTGAGTGAAGGGCGCAGTGGCAGGAGAGGCTGGCTGTTCCCGAAGCCAGTTCTCGAGGAAGGAGGGAGAAATGCCACCCAGGACTCGATTCCCTACCTCCTTCTGAACTTCTCACCAATCCACTTTCCCCACCTTGGCCCAAAGTTGGCAGAATATGCCTGAGAGCATTTCACCTCACTGTGATCCGAGGGATATTCTTGCCTTGGTAGGACATCTTCCCCTCAAAGATGGCTGTCCCTGATCTTTCACTGGGTGGATCCCCTCAGTGGTACTGAATGCAGCCTCTGGGCCAGAACACCCGGATGAGGCCGTTGATTCCCTTTTAGCTGGTAGGGTACAGGCAAAGGGCTCAAGGTCTTCCACAATAGAGGGGGCTGGGGAGCCAAGGCACCCTTGGTGACAATCTGCATGGAGACAGGCGAGGAATGTGTAGGTGGAAATGCGCGTGAAAGCAGAGGCTTTCAAAATGGCCACCATGAGTGTCAGGGGGAATACGGGAGTTCCACGTGGCCATTGAAAGCGAAAAAATTACTTTGGGCAGTTCATGTCGCCAAAGGAAGTCTGGCTGAAGGAATGTCACTCTCTATGTCCACCAGACTCAGCTGGTCACGCACACACAGAGGTCTGGGCAGAGGCAATCTGCCCAGACCACATGTGGTGCAGAAGCAGCTTATCCCTGACAGCTTACCCCTGCTCCAGTAGCCAGGATGTGAAAAATCAACAATCTTCAAGGTAAAATGAAGAATGAATAAAAATAGAATAAAATAATTAAAGTAAAAAGTTGGAGAGTCCAAGCATATCTGCTCAAAGACTGCTGGAACTCCCTTGACTACATCCTTACCATCTAGACTGAATTGAAAAACTGAACTCAGTATGGGGCAGGAGGCGTTGTCAAAGAAATTAATTTCAGTCCTTGGCCAGATAGATAGAAGTTAACCCATGCTTGGACTCTTCAAGCAGCACACAGAAGAAACAGGTACCATAAGAGAGGAAAATCCCTGTCCTTTTTTTAAAAAATCCTGACTGACACTGCAATTAGAAGTTTAAACCAACAAAAGGATAACTCTCCATTAAGTTAGATTGAGAATATGCCCTAATCAGGGTGGATTTGATTTAAATCAAGTTGATTTAAATAACGATTTAAATCATGATTTAAATCACTAGTAAAAAAGCTTGATTTAAATCATAGTTTTCTACATAAAGACTAATTCTTGCTGGTATAACTTATAATATGCAAGTAGATGAAGATTTTTAGAATAACAACTTTTCATATTAGTTTTTTTATCCCCAGTTTAATAGGTTAATCATTCATATGGATGACACCCAGTTGTACATATCTACCCCTAACCACCCCAACAATGCCGTTGAAATGATGTCCCGGTGTCTGGAGGCCGTGCAAGTCTGGATGGGGAGGAACGGGCTACGACTCAACCCGTCCAAGACCAAGTGGCTGTGGTTTCCGGCGCCACAACATAGCCAGTTGGTTCCATCTCTGGCTATCGGGGGCTAGTCACTAGCCCCCGCAGAAAGGGCTTGCAACTTGGGTGTCCTCCTGGACTCTCGGCTGTCCTTGGATGAGTATGCGACAGTCGTAGCCAGGGGGGCCTTTTATCAGGTTTACCAGTTGCGCCCCTTTCTGGATCATGATGCCCTATGCGCAGTCACGCAAGCTCTTGTCATTTCCCGCCTAGACTACTGCAATGCACTCTACATGGGGCTCCCCTTGAGGTGCACCCGGAGGCTCCAGTTAGTGCAGAACGCGGCCGCGTGGGGGATCTTGGGAGCACCAAGACACTCCCATATAACACCTCTCCTGCGCGAGCTGCACTGGCTGCCTGTGGCCTTCCGGGTGCGCTTCAAGGTTTTGGTGACCATCTTCAAAGCGCTCCATGGCATGGGTCCTGGTTATTTGCAGAACCACCTCCTGCCACATACCTCCATCCGACCTGTCCGCTCCCACAGGGAGGGCCTCCTCAGGGTGCCGTCCACTGGACAATGCCGGCTGGCGACTCCCAGGGGAAAAGCCTTCTCTGTGGCGGGTCCAGCGCTCAGGAACGACCTGCCCCCCGACCTTCGTACTATCACGGATCTTCACCTCTTCCATCGAGCATTAAAGACCTACTTTTTTCATGCGGCCGGCCTGGCATAGTTTGTTTTTATCATTGTTTTAATAGGTTACATTTATTTAATTTAATCTTTAAAAGTCCCAAATCGGTAGAGAGGGCGGTATATAAATAAAATAAATAAATAAATAAATATTTGGACAACTTTTCTGTTGTATTTAGGAAGGAGAAAAATAATCATTACCTTAATAATAACAATTTAAATAGATTTATTCAATTGAAACAATAACATTACAGCATATGTTATTTGCTTAAACAAACATCCATGTTTGTTAACTAATTTCAATAAACAATATATATATATATATATATTTTAAGAAACTTAGTGTTTCATTTTGTAGTACTGCTTGTGTCTGCTTGCTCCTTCCTCCTCACACTTAGTTTCACTTTCTTCTTGTGCAAATCTATTCCACTCCAAACAATCAGAAAAATATTGTTTCTATTTTATTCACTGAACTTCTTGAAACTTAGCACTGAAGGGCTTGATTCTGTATTCATAGGTTTGTAGAAGTTAGGATTAAGGTCTTTTTTTCAATTCTGCTCATGTTATATCATTTTTGCTGTGAAGAAGAGGCATGTGATCTCTGCTGAGTCAAATTCAGTTTTGAGAACTGCAAAAGTAAACCAGCATCTGTGATACCTTGTAGACAGAGAAACTGCCCAATAACCTTACAAAAACCTCTGGAAGAGTATGACATTGTGAATGGATTAATGGAATTTATTTAATAATAATAATCTTTATTGTCATTGTACTAAAATTACAATGATATTGGTTGGTTTTACCAAAAAAATTAAACATATACAACCTTATTCTACATAATTAAAAAACTAATCTTTATTTCATGATGGAATAACCTTTGGATGGTAATATATTTTCCTCAAAAAGCATTTTATATAAAAAAATCCGATTTAAATAAAAAAAATCCGATTTAAATCAAAAAAATCCAATTGTTTTGATTTTCTTTTTAAAAAATCATTGATTTTTATCCACCCTGGCCCTAATGGAATATTTAAACAATTTATAAAGATACTAGCTGTACCCATTACGCGTTGCTGTGGCCAAGTTTGGTTAAATGAAAAAGCTTCCCCTCATAGATCCTCTCAGCGACCCCCTTCTTTCTCTGCCTCGGTTTCCCCTCCCTCTTCCTCCCCTCTCTCTCGGACTCCACCTACCTACTGTATTTATCCCCCCTCTCTATCCCTCTACCTACCTACCTACTTACTGTATTTTCCCTCTCTCCCTCTACCTACCTACTTACCTACCTACCTACTGTATTTCTCCCTCTCTATCCGGTCTAGCTTAGCCAATGAGTAAATGTATTTTAGAATTTTAATGGGATGTTTTAGCACAGGTTTTTTAGTTTAATCTATTTTAGTTACTCTGTATTTATTGTTATTTATTGATTTTAACTCCCTGTGCACCGCCCTGGGTCCATTTCGATGGAGAAGGGCGGTTCTATAAATCGAAATAAATTAAATTAAATTAATCCACCTACCTACCTACTGTATTTGTCCCTCTCTCTCTATCCACCTACCTACCTACCTACTGTATTTCTCCCTCTCCATCCCCCTCTACCTACCTACCTACTGTATTTCTTCCTCTCCATCCCTCTACCTACCTACCTACTTTATTTCTGCCTCTCTCTCTTTCCCCCTACTTACCTACCTACTGCATTTGTCCCTCTCTCTATCCCTCTACCTCCCTACCTACTGTATTTCTCCCTCTCCCTCTTTATCCCTCTACCTACCTACCTACCTACCTACCTACCTACAAAGTACCTACCTAACTACGTACTGTATTTCTCTCTCTATCCCTCTACCTACCTATCTACCATATTTCTTCCTCTCCTTCTCTCCCTCTACCTACCTACCTACTGTATTTCTCCCTCTCCCTCTCTACCTCTACCTACCAACCTACTTAGAGTATTTTTCCCTCTCTCTCTCTATCCCTCTACCTACCTATCTACCTAGCTACTGTATTTCTCCCCCCCTCTCTCTATCCCTCTACCTACCAACGTACCTACCTACCTACTTACCTACCTAGAGAGAAAGAAGAGAGGCCACTGACTCGGCAGCGGCCTTGTGGGGGGGAGTTGGCGGAGGGAGTGTAGCGGCGGAGAGGCCACAGACTCAGCAGCAGCCTTGTGGGGGGCAGCAGTGGCAGAGAGGCCGCTGACTCGGCAGCGGCCTTGGGGGAAGTTGGAGGAGGTAGGCGGCAGTGGCAGAGAAGAGCCCACTGACTCGGCAGTGGCCTTGGTGGGGGGGAGTTGGCAGAGGGGGGTGGCAGCGGAGGAGAGACTGCTGACTCGGCGGTGGCCTTGGGGGGGAGTTGACGGAGGGGGGATGGCGGCAGAGAAGAGGCCACTGACTCGGCAGCGGCCTTGTGGGGGGGGAGTTGGTGGAGGGGGAGCGGTGGCGGCGGAGAGGCCACTGACTCAGCAGCAGCCTTGGGGGGAAGTTGGCGGAGGGAGGTGGCAGTGAAGAGCCCACTGACTCGGCAGTGGCCTAGTGGGGGGGAGTTGGCGGAGGGGGGTGGCGGCGGCGAGAGGCTGCTGACTTGGCAGCGGCCTCGTGGGGGGGAGTTGGTGGCGGGCAAGCTGGCGGTGGCGGCATTGCCAGCGGCGAGGTGGGAGGGGCAGAAGGAGGTGGGGGCGAGTGAGCAAGTGATGGAAACACACAGAAGATCTGCGGTTGTACATTTGTGTGGCGTGTACCTGGCACCAGTGTGCCATCCACACAATCTGTACGTATCATTGGTGTTGTACTTGTAAGGAATGTTGTGTGAAAATTTGGTGATTGGTACAGTAGTTTTGGAGATTAGCGGTTTTGAACAACTCATAGTTAACTTTTTACTTATATAGATAGGTTAACATGCATAAAGTTAAATTGACAAAACTGGGCCTCAATAAAATTCTTTTACTTGTTATACTGCAATCCTAAGTGTATCTATATAAATAAAAATGTAAAATAGTTTGTACGAATCCACTAATCTCAAAAAGTACCGGACCGATTTAAACGAAACTTTCACACAACGTAGCGAAGCACTTCGGATAATAGAATACCAAATCATTTTGTGCCTAGCACACGTGTGTTGTGTACAAATGACACACAAAAAAATGTACTCACTGAAATGTGATTTAACATCCCTGTAGCCACGCCCATCAAACTGCTTTTCAACTGCCAGTGTTGGAAAAGCCTCATACGGCGGCCTCTTGGGGCCAAAAAGGCACAGAGGATAGCAAACTCCCAGGTGGCCCATAGAGGGGGGGGGGGGAATTCTGCTCAGGACTGTTCTCTGAGGTAAAAAAAATGGAGCCAGGCAGCTGCTTTAAACTGTTTAATACCAACTGAACCAAACTGTTACAAAGAATCACCCATCTGACAGCAAATACAGTTTAATGAAAAGAAAGACTAGGAAAGACATGATAGCAGCCTTCCAATATCTCAGGGGTTGCCCCAAAGAAGAGGGAGTCAAGCTATTCACCAAGGCACCTGAGGGCAGAACAAGAAGCAATGGGTGGAAACTAATCAAGGAGCGAAGCAACCTAGAACTGAGGGCAAATTTCCTGGCAGTGAGAACTATTAACCAGTGGAACATCTTGCCACCAGAAGTTATGGATGCCCCAACATTGAAGAGAGAAGAGACTGGAAAACCATTTGTCTGGAACGGCATAGGGTCTCCTGCTTGAGCAGCGGGGTTGGACTAGATGACCTCCAAGGTCCCTTCCAACTCTGCTATTGTATTATTGTATTACAGTAGATAGGGGAATAGAGAGACAGGGAGAAATACAGTTTAATAAAAGAGGGACTAGGGAAGACATGATAGCAGCCTTCCAATATCTCAGGGGTTGCCCCAAAGAAGAGGGAGTCAAGCTATTCACCAAGGCACCTGAGGGCAGAACAAGAAGCAATGGGTGGAAACTAATCCAGGAGAGAAACAACTTAGAACTGAGGGCAAATTTCCTGTCAGTGAGAACTATTAACCAGTGGAACATCTTGCCACCAGAAGTTATGGATGCCCCAACATTGAAGAGAGAAGAGACTGGAAAACCATTTGTCTGAAACGGCATAGGGTCTCCTGCTTGAGCAGCGGGGTTGGACTAGATGACCTCCAAGGTCCCTTCCAACTCTGCTATTGTATTATTGTATTACAGTAGGTAGGTAGATAGGGGAATAGAGAGACAGGGAGAAATACAGTTTAATAAAAGAGGGACGGGGAGACAGCATAGCAGCCTTCCAATATCTCAGAGATTGCCACAAAGAACAGGGAGTCAAGCTATTCTCCAAAGCACCTGAGGGCAGAACAAGAAGCAATGGGTGGAAACTAATCAAGGAGAGAAGCAACTTAGAACTGAGGAGAAATTTCCTGACAGTTAGAACAATTAATCAGTGGAACAACTTGCCTCCAGAAGTTGTGAATGCCCCAACACTGGAAGTCTTCAAGAAGATGTTGGATAGCCATTAGTCTGAAATGGTATAGGGCAGTGATGGCTAACCTTTTTTGGCTCACGTGCCAATAGCAGGGGGAGTGCAGGGGCGATGTGCACAGGTGTGTCACATCCATAATGCTATGTGCAAGACCCCCTGCATTTGGCATGCTTTTTACGTCATCCCCAGGCTCCAGATGGTTTATAGGAGCCTGGGGAGGGTGAAAACAGCCTTCCCCCACCTCCAGAAGGCAAAAAATGGCCTCAAAAGAAGGCCTAAATCAGCTGGCCAGGGCACACATACAAACTGAAGCTGACAGGGCAATGCCTCGAGTGGCCTAAGAAATGGTTCCGTGTGCCATCTGTGGCACCCGTGCCATAGGTTCGCCATCATGGGTATAGGGCTTCCTGCCTAGCAGGGAGTTGGACTAGATGACCCCCAAAGGATAGATAGAGAGGCAGAAATAAGGTCGGTCGGTCGGTCGGTCGGTCGGTCGGTCGGTAGGTAGGTAGGTAGGTGGAAAGAAAGAAAGAAAGAAAGAAAGAAAGAAAGAAAGAAAGAAAGAAAGAAAGAAAGAAAGAAAGAAAGAGAGAGAGAGAGAGAGGGGGAGAGAGAGAGAGTAGGTAGGTAGGTAGGTAGGTAGGTAGGTAGGTAGGTAGGTAGGTAGGTAGGTAAGTAAGTAGGTAGAGGGAGAAAGGAAGAAATATAGTAGGTAGGTAGGCAGGTAGGTAGGTAGGTACATAGGTAGGGGGGATGGATAGATAGATAGATAGGGAGAAATACAGTAGATAGGTAGGTAGAGGGATAGACAGAGAGAAGAAATACAGTAGGTAGGCAGGTAGGGGGATAGGGGGATAGATAGAGAGGGAGAAATACGGTAGGTAGGTAGGTAGGTAGGTAGGTAGGTAGGTAGGTGGAGGGAGAAAGCAAGAAATACAATAGGTAGGTAGGTAGAAGGATAGACAGAGAGGCAGAAATACCGTAGGTAGGTAGGTAGGTGTATAGATAGCGAGAAATACGGTAGGTAGGTAGGTAGAGGGATAGAGGGGGGAAATACAGTAGGTAGGTAGATAGAGGGGAAAAAGAAAGAAATACAGTAGGTAGGTAGGTAGAGGGATAGACAGAGAGGGAGAAATACAGTAGGTAGGTAGAGGGATAAAGGGGGGGAAATACAGTAGGTAGGTAGGTAGATAGAGGGAAAAAGAAAGAAATACAGTAGGTAGGTAGGTAGGTAGGTAGGTAGGTAGGTAGGTAGAGGGATAGACAGAGAGGGAAAAATACAGTAGGTAGGCAGGTAGGTAGATAGGGGGATAGATAGAGAGGGAGAAATATAGTAGGTAGGTAGGTAGGTAGGTAGGTAGGTAGGTAGGTAGGTAGGTAGGTAGGTAGGTAGAGGGATAGAGAGGGGGAAATACAATAGGTAGGGTAGGTAGAGGGAGAAAGAAAGAAATACAGTAGGTAGGTAGGTAGAGGGATAGACAGAGAGAGAGAGAGAGAGAGAGAGAGAGAGAGAGAGAGAGAGAGAGAGAGAGAGAGAGAGAAAGAAATACAGTAGGTAGGTAGGTTGGGGCTTATATGGTGGTTGGGTGTATGTGTGCAGGTGTAGATCTACACACAGATTGGTTGGCCATTTAACCAGACTGGGCCACAGCAACGCGTGGCCGGGTATAGCTAGTTTAAAATAAATTTTCACTGGATTGGATCCAAACTGGGCAGAGCATTTATAATTTCTTGAATGGCTATCATGAAAGGAGCAAACTAGGGTAGAAAACCTGTTGACTACAGGTTTTCTACAGGAAAGAGAGCATTTATTTGGACCATTTAAACCAAAAAAGCATCATAGGAATAACATTAAACACCAGAATGCCCCCTAATCTCCACACTAATTGTGTCTGCAAATAGTTAGCCAGCGACTCTCTTTAAGATGAGCTATCTCCTTCTAGGGAAGAAAGATACAGGAGGTCTACCTGAAGGGGCATGCTAAGGGAATTTTCTAATTTACTGGAAGACAAAATCACTTAGCTTCATTCAAAATTAAGATGCCAGCATGATTGCTGGTCCAGTGGAGGCACCTGGAGAAGGTTCTTGCCCAGTTATTCAGAAATAGGAATAAGATTTAGATTTATATACTGCTCCATAGTGTTTTACAGCACTCTCTGAGCATTGCAATGTATATTGCCCCCAACAATTTGGTTCCTCATTCTTACCAATCACAGGAAGATGTAAAGCTGAGTAGGATAGAAATCCTGGCAATAGGCAGAGTTAGCGTGTAATACTGCATTCTAACCATTGCACCACCACGAAAATGTTTAACTTTGTTGCTCCTGGCAAAGTGAACAGAATCTAGGGAATCTGAGTGCAAGCACCTGTGTTTTAGATCGATGACCCTCCTTTGTCAAAACTTCCCAGGAGGCAACTTGAAGGTGGGCTCTGGTGGTGATTAATTCTTCCTTGTGGGAGGGGTTTGTACCCCAGCATTTGAAGGTATCTGTTGTCTGCCTTCTTCTTAAGATGCCATCACTATATTCCACCCTATTGAATACAATTTTCAACCTGTTTCCAATCTTCCCTTTTTGGGGAGGGTCATTGAGAAGATTGTTTGGTGGCAGCTTCAAAGGTTCTTGGATCTTTCTGGTGTTAGCTTCGGGTGTTAGGAGTGGGGGTGGGGGGAGGCGCTCTATATTGTTCTGGTTCACTTTCTTCCTGTGGCCACTCTCAGTCAATGTTGATGGGGAGCAAGAGGTCCAGCCTTCATCCCCTGCTTTGTGGGGTCCCACAGGGCTCAGTACTCTCTCCGCTTCCATTTAACATCTACATGAAGCTGCTATGTGAGATCATCCACCATCATGGACTGAGGTATCTTCAATATGCTGATGACACCAAGCTATATGTCTTGGCCCATGGTGAGTTAAACAATGTCGTGACCTTTCTATCACAATGCTTAGAGGCTATTAAGGGCTGGATGGGGAACAGTGGGTCGAAACTGAGCCCTGGAAGCCTGAATGGCTCTGGTTTTGGCATTCATTGAAATTCGACTGGATCAAACTGGCGCAGGTAGGGATGATTTGAATCAATTCGCCGAACGAGTAAAAATCACCCGATTGGTCCCGCCCACACCCGCCCAATCACCGCTCACCTCTTCCAGTCACTTGCTCAGCCCTGCTGGCCACTCAACCTACCCACCCAATCCAAACTTTTCTCCCTCCATTCACAGCTGCAGCCTGTCCCTTTAAGATAGTCCATTGGAGGGAGGGGGACAGGGGACCATAAAGGAGCAGCAGCTCTGCTGTAAATGAAGGGAGAAAAGTTCGGATTCACTCTGCTGCATTTAACATTGAATTCTGTTGCAGAGAGAATCTGAACTTTTTTTCTTCCATTCACAGTGGAGCTCCTGCAACATGTCTCTTTAAGGTACTTCATCCCCCTGGGAGGGAGTGGGCAGGGGGAGACCATAAAGGGAGCAACATCTCCGATGTGAATAGAGGAAGAAAAGTTTGGCTTCTCTCTGCCACAGCATTACTATGAGCCCTTCTCATGCTCATACACACATTTTTTTCCTACTGGGTTCTGTGGGTGTGGTTTGGTGGGGTGGGATCTGCTGTGACTGAGTGGGCGTGGGCATGAGTGACATTGAGTTGGCCACACCCACTCAGTCACAGGACCCACCCACCCAAGCCACATTCCCAGTAGGAAAAACCAGTAGGAAAAAATTGAATGTCACCCCTGGTTCTTTGGTCCATGCAGAATTGCCATCTCTGCTCTTGGATGGGGTGGCAGTGCTCCAAAGAGATCCAGTGCATAATCTGGAGTTTCTCCTGAACTCACAATTCCTGCTTAAGGAGCATGTATCAATTGTAGCCAGGAGGGTCTTTGCACAACTATGGGTTGTGCACTAGTTATGCCCTTTCCTAGACCAACAATCCCTACTCACACCCACTTCTGACTTGATTATTACAACATGCATCTTGAAAAGCATTCAGACGTTTCAAATGGTTCAAGAGGGCCCTCATGATTTTGTGCATACCCAGATGTGCACAAGTATCACTTCTACAGGAACTGTGATTTGCTTTTGGGTGCAATTCAAGGTGCTGGTTTAAAACATAGGTTGGTACCAGATTATCTGAAGGACCATCTCTTCTTGGTTAGATCCACCTGCTCTACCATATAAGGAGGCAGAGAATGCTGTGGGTTCCCTCTCCTAAAAACATACTCAATGGAAGTAACAAACTCAAACTCAACCCGTCCAAGACCGAGTGGCTGTGGTTTCCGGCACCCCGGTTTAGCCAGATAAGTCCAACACTGGCCATTGGGGGCGAACAACTTGCCCCCGTGGAGAGGGTGCGCAACTTGGGCATCCTCCTGGATTCCCGGCTGTCCATGGAGGACCATGTGGCGGCCGTGGCCAGGGGGGCGTTCTATCAGGTTCGCCTGATACGCCAGTTGCGCCCCTTACTAGACCGGGAGGCCCTTCGCACAGTCACTCAAGCGCTTGTGACATCTCGGCTGGATTACTGTAACGCTCTCTACATGGGGCTCCCCTTGAGGTGCACTCGAAAGCTACAGTTAGTGCAGAATGCGGCCGCGCGGGTGGTTATGGGTGCCTCAAGGCAAGCCCACGTAACACCTCTCCTGCGCGAGCTGCACTGGCTGCCTGTGGCCTTTCGAGTGCGCTTCAAGGTGTTGACTATCATCTTTAAATCGCTCCATGGCTCGGGGCCTAGCTATATACGAGACCGCCTCCTGCCCCATACATCCCTTCGTCCGATCCGCTCCCACAGAGAGGGCCTTCTGCGGGTGCTGTCGGCTGGGCAATGCCGGCTGGCGACACCCAGGGGAAGAGCCTTCTCTGTGGCGGGCCCGGCCCTCTGGAACGACCTACCCCCCGACCTTCGCACTACCTCGGACCTCCGCCTCTTCCACCAACGTCTTAAGACGTACTTATTCCAACAAGCCGGCCTAGGATAGCCCCCCGCTTCTGACTTTTAAATATAAATTATAATTCGGCAAGGTTTTAACAATGGATTTTAGCACGGGTGTAATTAATTTAATATATTTTAATTGATGTATTTTGTATTTTATGGTTTTATATAATGCCTGTGTGCCGCCCTGGGTCCTAACAAGGAGAAGGGCGGGGTATAAATTTGATTTGATAAAATAAATATATCTGGAGGGACGCAGAAGGGCTTCTCTGTGATGGCTCCCTCTTTTGCAACATTATCCCTATAGAAATTAGACTGGCCTCCACTTTAACACTCATTTACAAGCTTCTGAAGACCTGGTTTTGCCAACAGGCCTGGGGAACTCAGAGTGGGATTACATGGCTTGTTTGATTGCTTGTTGTTGGGGGGGCAGAATTATTTTTTTTCTACTCTTTTTGTATTGGGTTATTTTTGTAAGCAACCCAGAGTCACTGAAATAGCAATAATAGTTTTGTATCTGATACTAAAATACTAAAGTAGCCCACAATGGAATCTACAATCAAACTACTGTTTTCTAATGCAGGAGTCACCTCAGGGACCACTAAACTCATAATTTTAAATCTCTGGACTACTAATATACATTGGCATCCTTCAGTCTCAACAGACTATGGTATAGTGCTCTGGGAAAAAGTCCTAACACAGCATCTGGTATAGCTAAAAAGGCCAATTAGGGAATGGTAATCCCTTACACACTGAAGGCAGATACTTTCTGTCCCCTGCCCAGCCCCCAGATTTCACTGGTTTCGGGACTGTCTCTTTGCCTCAGGCTGCCAAACAAGTGTCTTCAAATTGGAGAAGGCCATGCCACGTCTTTAGCCTGAGGTCAAGGTTTCCCAGCTGTTAATGTCCATTCCCAAGGCCTTTAGACCCCTCTTGCAGATATCCTTATATTGCAGCTGTGATCTCCTTCAGGGGCACTTTCCCTGCACTAAATCTCCATGCAGGAGATTTTTTGGAATCTGACCATCAGCCATTCTCATGACATGCCCAAGCCAGCATAGATGTTGCTGTTTCAATAGTGTATACATGCTAAAAATTCCAGCACGTTCTAAGTCTGCGCTATTTGGAACTTTGTCATGCCAGATGATACCAAGAATACAGCGCATATGAAAGTTGTTCAACTTTCTCTCCTTCTGTGCATAAAGGGTCCAAGACTCACTGCAGTACAAGAGTGTTCTCAGGATGCAGGCTCTATAGATCTGGATATCTATAGATTTGTATATTCCGTCAACTTCTTATTAAGCCACACTATCTTTGTAAGTCTGGAAAATGTGGTCGCCGCTTTACCAATGCGTTTATTCAGCTCAGTACCTAAAGAGACAGTGTCAGAAATAGTTGAGAAGAGGTACGCAAAGTCATAGATGACCTGCAGTTCTTATGCAGAGATTGTAATACAGGGAAGTGAATCCATGTCTGACCTATGACTTGCATTTTTTTCAGGCTGATTGTTAGTCCAAAGCCTTGGCTAAAACAGTCCATAAGTTGTTGAAGGTCTTCAGCACATTGAGCAGTAACAGCAGCATTGTCAGTGAAGAGGAAATCCTGTAAGCATTTCAGCTGGACTTTAGACTTTGCTCTCAATCTAGAGAGATTGAAGAGTTTTCCATCTGATCCGGTCCAGAGATAAATACCCTCTATTGCAGTTCCAAAAGCATTTTTCAGCATGGTAGCAAAAAAGATCCCGAATAGAGTTGGCGCGAGGACGCAGCCCTGCTTCACTCCACTTCAAATGTCAAAGGAACCTGATGTTAAGCCATTTAATACTACAGTTCCCTTCATTTCCTCATGAAAGGAACTGATGATGTTTTTTATATATATATAATGTTTTTTATTTCTTCATTTTCATAACATATAACCACATGTATACTATTACATAGCCAACATTGTTTTGTATTATTAAATGTTTACATCACTTCGTCTTGTCATCAACTCCCAATTATTGGCTCTTCTGCTCTCCATACACCATATTTGTACCTTATCCATCACTTTCTTCTCCCTCTCTCCTCCGCCTCCCTATCTCCTTTCTTCCCTCTGTGACCCTTCACTTCTCTAATTCCCCTTCCTCTCTCCTTCTCCTCTCTCCACATTCCACTCCTTCTTTCTCTCCTCCTATTCCCCACTCCCACTCTCTCTCTTATCCTTCTCTTCTTCCATTACTTCTCCTCTCTACTTCACACTCTTCATCTCATTTACTTGGTGTATTTCAGCTTCTGAGCAAGCTCCATTTTATGTTGCTGGTATTTATAATTCCTTTTCAATATACATATTTAATTTTAACATGTATCTTCCTCCTTTTTTAAAAAAAGAGGGGGGGAAAGTATACATATATAGTCATTGTGCTTTTAACCACCACCCCCAGCTTCGTTTTGGCCAAGATGCAGACCTGGTTACAATTCCTAGCTATTTTCATAATTATCTTACATGCCCACACCTCATAATTCTGTCTTTAGATTTCAATAGTTTCCCACTGTAAGTATATTTCATGTTCGTTCTCCATTTTTCCGTATCTTGGCTTAGGTTCAAGAAGTTCTCTAGCTGGACAGGGGTTGTGAGCTCATATGAACCCTATCTGACAAACCTACTTCGGGGATCCTCCTGGAGGGGTGGGGGGTGAAGAAGCAGCGGCTCATCAGACCCAGGAGGAGGCAACAGCTCCCTCGCAGGTCGGAGATTTGCCCTCTGAATTGGAGTAGGGGTGGCAGCATGGCAACATGGCTGCACAAGAAGCTGGCTTCCAGCCAAAGCAACTGAACAGGAGAATGAGGTCGAGATGAAACACCGGAAAGGAAATTCATTTAACCCACAATCAAAAATCAAAAACTTGGAAAAGATAAAGAATCTTGAGAGTACAAATAATATTAATAGACAAATCTGGATTTTGGCAAAAGGAAAGAAAAAAAGGAAAATGGAGGATTGAAACAGTAGCCCCCAAAAAAGACATTTGTTTGAAACAATTTGGACAGAAAGGGAGAAAGCAGAGAAGTGACAAACCCACTCAAATACAAACTCTAAATTTGGTTTTGGATTTGAAATGGAAGCCAAACATTCCAAAGGAATTACTTCGTCCGAATGTCTTCCAACTAATATATCTTAAGCAACTCTAATTAATAAGAGGTGGTGTCAGCCTCGCTAGTTTCTGCTTAGCTGCCATGGAAACGGGGAGGGTGGGGGGCGTTGGGATGAGTGTGTTCTGCTGGTGGACATTGTTGATGGTTGGTGTTATCTCTTGGTTAACGGACCCGCATTCCAGGCTGGTGAAGACCTGCCCACCTGATGGTGGAGAAGAAAGCATATTGGACAATGCAAAGGGGGGGTTTGGGGATTGGGATGGGCTTAAGCTTAATACTTTATGTTCGCGCCTAAACTATTCACTCTCAGCTTTATTTGGTCTGTAAGCTTTTGTTACTTAGTAAAAGGAGCCTTATTCATTTCAAAACAATGTCTAAGTGTGGTCTTTCCTAAGCCAACGAAGAAGCAGGCCTGACAGAAAGCTGAGAGTCACAAAATCCGAACCTGATGTCGGACCCTTCACAAGAGGAGCCTCCGTTGGTGGAGGTCCTGCCTGAAACTGATATGGGAGCAGAAGCATCGCACCCTCCTGTTCAATCTGAAGATACCAGGTCAGTGATGGACTGTTTGGCTGGCCTAGATCTTAATCTGCCACCTGAAGATTCAGTCAAACCAAAACGTTGGTCCGAAGGGGTAGGAATGACTGGGGTAACCGTCACCAGGCGTCGTCTTTCCCCCAAGAAGGTCATTCCGGAGCTCTTAAGAGAAGAAAGGGAGTTGAAAGAAATGGCCCAAGATTTGCTCCGCCAGGCAGACGAGAAGCGGGAGGCCCTGGATAAACTCTGGGGGAGGGAGGCGGAACGCAAACAGTTAAAAGAATCACATTCAGCCGCTGCCAGACAAAGCAGGAGTTCAACACCATCCCCCCCTCCCCGGGCCAGCAGGGAATTGCGGAGAGAAGTCAATCCCACTTCCCCCCGCCGACTTGCAAAACTCCCCCCCTTGGGTGTTAAATACGACGGTAGTGCCGACAAACTGGCGTTTTTTCTAATTCACGTCGATAATTTCATGCAGTTTTACGCAGCTGATTTGGATGATGAAATCAAAATCAGAATTGTTTCTATGACCTTCTAGGTGGTTGGTTTCATTGCATAATTGCCGCTCACCCGCGCTGCGGGATTTCGATCGTTTTATGAATGCTCTTAGAAGGCGTTTTGAAGACCCCCGTGTTGAAAGGAAAGCTAAAATGAAAATGAAAACCTTACAACAGGGGAACATGACGGTCCAGGCGTACACGCAGATTTTTCAGGAGTTATCGGTGTTTATGACTGGTTATAGTGACCAGGCCTTGATGGACCTTTATGTTGAAGGGCTAAATAAGGACATTTATCAAACATGTGTGAACAGATTTCGCCCCGAAACTTTAAATGAATGGATAGATCTCGCTTCAGATGTTGAGTTGGATCAAGCCCACTTGCAGGATCCAGTCCGTCCTGAGAAAAAACCACAGAAAGGCAGCCCCAAATCTCGCTCCCCTGA
This sequence comes from Rhabdophis nuchalis, assembly GCA_039707465.1. Taxonomy (NCBI): domain Eukaryota; kingdom Metazoa; phylum Chordata; class Lepidosauria; order Squamata; family Natricidae; genus Rhabdophis; species Rhabdophis nuchalis. The sequence goes on from CM077647.1 coordinate 81,073,259, forward strand.
GAAGGATTCCCACTTGCAAAGGGGGGGCGGGAAAACAACTCAACCTCGCTCAGGCAGTTGTTATCGCTGTGGAAAGGAGGGGCACTGGGCCGACAAATGCAGATCAAGACAACCTCCACGCCCACCTTCCTCTTCGGACCGGAAGCATCCGAAGACTCCAACCGTGCGCAGTAAACCGGCCATGAGTGGGGTGGAGCCTCTCAATCTCTCTACTGACCAGCCCAGCACCCACCCTGATGACTGGGAGGCGTCTTCAGACTCTTCTGACGACAATTTGGTGAGTCACCGCTCCGGGCCCCTTTATATTAATTTAAAGCTTTTGGCTCCATCTACTGGACGTACGTGCAATGTGCAGGCCCTCATTGATTCTGGCTGTTCAAAATGCCTCATAAGCCAAGAGATTGTGTCTTCAATGGGTTTTCACTTAAAGACCCTAAAAACTCCCATAGCCTTTTGCCAAATGGATGGTTCTGTGGCAGGGGGAACCCCGGCATCTTTTATCACCGAACCAATTCAGGTCTCTATTGGCACTGGTCATACTGAGACCATCAACTTCATTGTAACTGCCATTGCCGAAAATGCTGTAATTTTGGGGGTTAATTGGCTTCGTAAATGGAATCCTCTAATAAACTGGAAGGAAGGTTGGGTACGCATACCTTTATCCTTACCTGAACATACCTCTCTACCATCAGAAGCTGATCACCCCCCACCCAATAACCCAGCCCTTTTAATTGAATCTGCTGCACCTTTGTTGGATTTTCCGTCACCTGAAGTCATACCAGGCGAGGAGAAAATTCCCAAAGAATATTGGGACCTTAAGGATGTTTTCAGTGAAAGATCTTGTGATTCCCTTCCTCCTCATAGAGCTACTGATTGTTCGATTGATTTCCTCCCTGGAGTTCAATTACCAAAACCTCGCCTGTACTCCATGACCCCACGGGAGATGGAGGAATTACGTAAATTCATCGATAAAAACCTTCAAAGGGGTTTCATTGAACCAGCTAGGCCACGTGTAGCTGCGCCAGTTATGTTTAGAGAAAAAAAAGATGGCACTCTGAGATTAGTACAAGACTACTCCTATCTGAACACCATTTGTGAACACAATGTCTACCCCCCTCCCGCTTATGAAGGACATGCTTGCTCACCTGGCTACCGGTAAAATCTTTACCAAACTGAACTTACGTGAGGCCTATTACAGGGTCAGAATTAAAGAGGGGGACGAATGGAAAACCGCTTTTAACTGCCCGCTTGGATGTTTTCAATTTAAAGTCCTCCCTTTTGGTCTTCAAGGTGCCCCTTCTGTATTTATGCAACTGATAAATGAGGTTCTCCACGAGCACCTTTACAAGGGAGTTATTGTCTATATTGATGACATAGTTGTTTACTCACAAACACATGACGAGCATGTTAAACTAGTGCGTTCTGTATTAAACAAACTACGTTCCGCTGAACTTTACGCGAAGCTCTCTAAATGTGAGTTTCACCAGGAAACAATTGACTATTTGGGCTACCGCATCTCTTCTGAGGGGATTGAAATGGATCCTGCTAAAGTCAAGGCAGTGACGGAGTGGGCTCCTCCCCGAACTCGTAAACAACTACAGAGCTTTTTGGGATTTGCAAACTTTTACCGCCAATTTATTCCGTCATTCGCCAACATTGCCTTACCCATTACAAACCTACTAAAAACAAAAGGAGAAGGTAAACCTCGTCCAGGATCCCCACTTAAATGGACCATGGAATGTCAGGCCGCTTTCGAGAAGCTTAAACGTTTGTTTGCGGCTGAACCTGTTCTTAAACACCCCGATGTAAATTCCCCATTTGTAATTCAAGCGGATGCCAGTGATGTCACTGTGGGTGCGGTCTTGTTACAACTCAACCACCGTGGCCAATTACAACTTGTGCCTACACCTCTCGGAAACTCACTACGTCCGAACGTGGATGGGCGATTTGGGAAAAAGAAGCTTTTCTTGTTCGTTGGGCTCTCATGACTTGGCGTCTTTTTCTTGAGGGTGCTCCCCATCCATTTGAGGTCTGGACGGACCATAAAAATTTGGAAGCTCTTACCTCCTCTCGAAAATTGTCCCCAAGACAACTTCGCTGGGCTCACTACTTCCATCGTTTCAACTTCCATCTTAAATATATTCCTGGTGGCAAGAATTTCATGGCTGACGCTCTTTCCAGATTACCACAATATGATGTTTCTAAACTCACTATTGTACAGCCCATCATGCCACTCACTTTACCGGCTTCTCCAGTATCTACTAGAAGCCATTCTACAATCCAAACTACTCCACCTGCAGACCTGATTGCTCGTATTAAGGACGAACTACTTACTGATGATTGGTATTCCGCACATTCTGGTGACTGTACTATTAGAGACGATCTTCCCTGGATTGGCTCAAAGATTTATGTCCCTGGTACATTGCGCCCTTTTGTCTTGCAACGCGCACACGACTCACGTTTGGCTGGCCATTTCGGTTTCGTTAAAACTGTACATCTTGTCAAAAGACAGTTCTGGTGGCCCTCACTGAAGAAAGATGTTGAGTCATATATTGCCAGTTGCCCTGTTTGTGCGGCTTCCAAACGTGCGCCGGGGAAGCCACATGGTCTCCTCCAGTCCGTAGCGACGCCAGAGGTGCCTTGGAAGGAAATTTCAATGGACTTTATAGTTGACCTTCCGCCTAGTCAGGGCTATACCGTTATTTGGGTCGTTACCGATCTTTTCTCCAAACAGGTTCATTTTGTCCCCTGTGCAAAAATTCCCTCTTCCAAATCTCTGGCTCGATTATTCGTTTCCCATATTTATCGTTTTCATGGAGTCCCACAGCGCATCATTTCTGATAGGGGCACTCAATTTACATCTCTTTTTTGGAAAGAATTTTTGAGACTGATTGGCTCCGCCCAAAGCTTAAGCTCCGCCTACCACCCTCAGACGAATGGCTCTTGTGAAAGGGTTAATTCCGTTTTGGAACAATACTTGCGTTGCTTTATTAATTTTCAACAGGATGATTGGGCAGATCTCCTGATACATGCCGAAGTGGCATATAATAACTCTGTTCACTCCAGTACAAATATGACCCCCTTTAAAATCATCTACGGACAGGATTTTGTACCCATCCCTGAATTGCCTCATGACTCGCCAACAGTTCCCTCTTTAGCCGAATGGTCCTCTAGGCTGTCTTCTGTCTGGTCAATTATCCGAAAGACTTTGAACGATGCCCATGATTCGCATAAATTGTATGCTGACAGGAAACGGGCGGTTTCCCCCCCCTACAAAGTTGGTGATCAAGTTTATGTGTCTACGAAGCATTTTGATAGCCCCCAGAAATGCAGGAAGTTGGGTCCCAAGTTTGTTGGTCCTTTCACAATAACCAAAATCATCAGCTCTGTGTCCGTCCGTTTGGATCTCCCAAAGACCTACCGGCGCTTGTACCCGGTGTTCCATGTTCACTTGCTGAAACCTGCACGCACCTCGCATCTCCGCAAACCTTTGCCTGATACCCCTGCACCTACCATGGTGGACGGTCACCAACATTATGAAGTCCGTGATATTTTGGACTCCAGAATCCGTAGAAATAAGACTCAGTTCCTAGTCATGTGGAAAGATTTTCCCCCTTCTCACAATGAATGGGTGGATAAAGAGCATCTCAAAACTCCTAAACTGGTACGCCAGTTTTATGCCAAGTATCCACACAAACCTTAACCTTTTCCCCCTCTCCTATCTGTTGTTTTGTCTTTGCTTGTTTGTCTTTCAGGTGTAGCCTTTCGTGTTCCGCAAGATGTCCCGGATTTCCCGCTGTTCCTGGAGGAGGTCCGGATGTCAGCCTCGCTAGTTTCTGCTTAGCTGCCATGGAAACGGGGAGGGTGGGGGGCGTTGGGATGAGTGTGTTCTGCTGGTGGACATTGTTGATGGTTGGTGTTATCTCTTGGTTAACGGACCCGCATTCCAGGCTGGTGAAGACCTGCCCACCTGATGGTGGAGAAGAAAGCATATTGGACAATGCAAAGGGGGGGTTTGGGGATTGGGATGGGCTTAAGCTTAATACTTTATGTTCGCGCCTAAACTATTCACTCTCAGCTTTATTTGGTCTGTAAGCTTTTGTTACTTAGTAAAAGGAGCCTTATTCATTTCAAAACAATGTCTAAGTGTGGTCTTTCCTAAGCCAACGAAGAAGCAGGCCTGACAGGTGGAATGCATCAATGGAGAAAGATCAAGAAAAAAACACTATTTTCTCACTGACAACTGATAACCTAACCTTCCTTCCCTGTGTGGGAAGTTTTAATTAACCAGCTGCCATAAATCAGAACTTGGAAAAGCTGGAGGCGAAAGAAACATACCCATGTTTGGCTGTATGCAAGTGTGTTCCAATTGATATATTTTGAGCAACTGTGGCCAACAAGAGGTGGAGAGTGGCAAGGGGAAAATAATAACAAGGTCAAGGGCTGGGAAAATGCAAACTTTTTTTTCTTTTTTTCTGCAAAAGATCAAGATGGCTCCAGCTTCTCTTCTGTTTTCATATTAGTTGAATTAACTAAACTGAAGGTGGGCCAGAACTTTGAAATAAGATCTGTATAACTAACTGTAATTTCGGAACTGGACATTAAAGAACAAAAGACCAAGATAGCTCCCGTCGCTCTTCTCTATAGCAGCTGAATTAGATAAATTTAGGGTGGACCAGAACTTTGAAATAAGAACTATATAATTAACTGTAACTTTGGAACTAGAGATTATGGAAAGGTGGGAATTTAAAGAACTACTTGAAATTATAAAAAATATATATGCATAAATCATTAAAAATCAAGCCTAAGTAGAATTCAGAATTTAAAGAAGGGAAGGAAGAAGGGAGGGGAGATAATGAAGGTGTAGAAACGGTTGGAAATAAAAAGCAGACAAAAAACTCCATGGGGTTTGGCAGTGATACAGGGAAAATTGAAAAGGAGGGAGATGTCCCAACAAAAGGAAATAAAAAGCAGACAAAAGATGTTTCAGAGGTTGACAGTGGCATAAGAAAAATTGAAGAAGAAGGTTATACCCCAACAAAGGGAAATATAAAAGATTTCTTTGATGGTGGTTTCGGGAAAATTGAAGAGGGTAGACGTGTCAAAACAAAGAAAAGGGAAAAGACAGACATAGAGAAGTGGAACAAAAGACTTACTAGGAAAAAAATCATACAACTAGAAATTGTTATATGGGAAAATACAAAGCTGAGATAAAGGGTTTACTCCTAAATATGACAATAAAATTAAGTTGCTAACTGATTATGACAATGAAAAGACAATTAAATAAAAATTAAAATACATGGAATATGGACAAATATGAAACTGATATGGGGAGATTGTAAAGCAGAGGTTTGTGATTCACTTTTATACATGATAATTAAACTAAGTTGCTATTTGATTGAATATGGCAATAGAAGGACAATTAGGCATGGGTCAAAATATATGAAACATGGACATATATAGAACTTCTAAAATGATGAACGAAGTGAGATGTTATTCTATATAGCAGATCAAAGGAATTGTAATGAACATTGAACAGTAAGGATTGCCGTTTTTAGACAATTAAGGGTAACCAGGACCTGATGATGTTGAAGAGCTGAGGTGGACATCCAATCTTGGGGAGAATTTAATAAAGGCTGTTCCTACTAATGAAAAGTGGCTGTCTTTGTTCCCTGCATTTCTCCTGCAACTGTATATGGGAAAATACCATATCAGTAGTGGACCTGTTGGCTCTGAATCCACACTGTGATTCTGGATAGACTCTCTCTGCAACCACCTGGAGACTCTTCGGTATGATGCTGCGGTAGTTGTTACAGTCACCTTGTAGCCTTTGTTCTTATACAGTGTGATAATATTTGCATCCTTCATGTCCTGCAGTACTCTACCTTCTCTCCAACAAAGACAGATTTCATGCAGTTTAGTGAAGATGTTCTCTTCGCAGCAATTCAGAACTTCAGCAGGGATGTTATCTTTCCCAGGTGCCTTACCAGAGACAAGGGAATTCAGGGCTGCCTTTAATTCTTCTAAAGTTGGTTCACTGTCAAGCTCCTCCAAGACAGGCAGGAACTCAATGTCATTTAATGCTTCTTCAATTACCACATTTTCTCTGAAGTATAATTCAGAGTAGTGCTGCACCCAATGTGCCATCTGCTATGTTCAGTCCTGGATAAACTCGCCTGTAGAAGACTTCAGAGGGGCAGATTTCTTCTGTGTTGGGCCTAAGGCCTGCTTGATGCCATCATACATACCCTTGATGTTGCCTGTGTCAGCTGCTATCTGGATCTGAGAGCAAACCTGCAGCCAATAGCACATCTCCTGGGGGGGTGTTGGACTTTGCTACGAGCAGCTCGCAGAACCTTTAGGTTGCACTCACTGGAACAGGCTTTATATGCAATTAGAGCTCTTCTTTTTCCTCGATGATCTGCTTAATGACTGGGTGGGTGGTCATGTGACTGGGTGGCCATGGGCAACTCAATGTTACTCATGTCGAGGGGCACCTTGCCAGCTTCTACCCATCCATCCCCTCCCAGCCACTCCTTGCCTCCCTGCCCAAGCTCCTTGGAGCCCCGAGAGGAAGCAGTCATTGGAACTAAGCAGCCATCATGAGAAAAAGTTGGGAAAACATCTGGCTCAGTTCAAATTGGATCTGACCAAGAAGGATACGCAGCAGAAGCACCTCACTGAGGACTATGAGCATAGGCTTTCCAAGCAGAGGGAAGACCTGCAGGAGTGCAAGACCAGGTACTGGCACCTAGAGGCTCAGCAAGCTGAGATGGTTAGCCAGTTCCAGACCATAGTACAGTCCCACTGGAACAAGGCCCTCTGGCTCTTCTCTACCAGCAGCACTTCCCTCCAGCCTCCAGGAGAGAAGCATGCCGCTTTAGTGAGAGTTTTTCAAACTTTTTAAACTTTTTTTTTGAAAAGAGAACACCCTAAATTCGGAGACTTAATGCAAAATAGAGGCTGACCAGAGACTAAGTGGTGGATTTAAGCATGGCTAATTGAAATCGTCCTTTCCCCCCCCTTTTTTACTATCGGAAGCCAGGCTAGACTTTCATTGCAATTTAAAGTGGATTTGTTGTTGGACCTTTCTCTTTATTTTTATTTCCTTGACTTTGTGGGTGAATTGAATAGACTTACTTTTTAACTGCCCTAGAAATTCCTTTAATGAGAAAAAATGGCTAAAAAAGAAAAAAATGTTGTTTTATACTTGTTATAGTTTAATTAGCATTATTTGATGAGGCAGCATATAATTTTTGTTCAATAAATAAATATCTGCATTTCATTTATTTCTGGAATAACTGTATATTGTATATATTGTTGGAACTCAAATCATATAGCTGACAAAGTAGATACAAATAGTCCTTGACTTATGACTACAATTGAGGCCAAAGTATTATGACTACAATTGAGACATTTGTTATTTTAGAAGACACTATATAAGAGAGGCTTTGTTACTAAATTGGGAGAAGGTTTGTCCCATTTCTTGCCATAGTTTTTAAGTTAATCATTGCAGTTACTAAGTTAATAAGATGGTTATTATCTGAATCTGGCTTCCCCATTGACTTTGTTTATCAGAAGGTCGCAAAAGTTGATCACATGACCCCAGGATACTGTAACTGTCATAAACATGAGTCAGTTGCCAAATGTTTTAATTTCGAGCATGTGACCATGGGAATGCCACAATGCTCAAAATTGTGAAAAACAGTCATATCACTTTTTTCAGTGTTTTTTGTTGTTTTAACTTGGAACAGTGACTAAACGAATTGTTTTAAGCCAAGGACTACCTGTACTTATCCACAAAAACTTATGGCAAGAAATGAGGAAGCTCTGGAAATTGGAGATTGATGATATACAACTCTTAACTTCCTTTACCACACTAGCTAAGAATTTACCATCAATATAATTTGCCAGTAGTTTTAGAATTTCAGAGGTTGCCTACATATAACTCATGCTATATTTTCTGTCTCCATTTTAAGAGCATCAAAACACTTCTATAGTAGTTTGCTTAACTCATAATGGATTCCTGAAGAAATCAATAATTAATTTCCCACACTGGTTTTAAGAGAATTTTAGATAAACTTTATCTTGATTCAGCATACTAAAATTAACAGGATTAAGAATGCAAATGCTGCTCTCAATTTGAAATAAGCATGGAAAGGAATACCACTAAAAAACCATTATTGAAACATAACCTTCTGCCCACAAACACTATTTCTAAATATATGCCTAGAGCATATTTAGATCATATTTGGGCAGCAATCTATTTTTTGCCTATGAAACTCTTTAAAGGATTATTCATCATTATTTAGAATATTTGTAAGAGATCTGAATGTAAGCTATTTATTCACAGATGCTTAGAATTACAATATTATCATTAAAAATTTTTTTCTAAATTTAACTATCTGACTGTTAAGCTATAATCAGTACAATAAATACCCTGAATTTTCATCTTTTGCTATAAAAAAAGAAGAAGACCAAGTTTCTTTTGCCAACAGGAGAAAATTAAAGCAGGCTAGTTTTCAACTTTTTCTCCGACTCCCCCTCCAAACATACTTCCTAAAAAAGATCCTATGAAACACCCTCGAATCCCAGGCAACATTCTACTGACAGAATGTAGTTTGATTTTCCCATAGTTAACTTAACCGTGGTTTATTTATATGCTAACATGAAATTTTGAGATTTACTGGAGATTTTACCCCAACCGGTTCTCAGAACTCAATAAAAAGTTAGCTATCAGTGCGAACTGACTCAACTACCACAACAGCTATGTCTCAAAATGAGCAATGACATTCAGGGTGTCGTGATAAGTACGTCCAACATAAGTCCAGAGCTTCCTGCACTCTGGCCCACCCCTTCCGACAAGTCCTGAGACATCAGAAACCCTTTCTCCGCCTACCCTCCTCCCCAGAGAGGTGAAGGGTCCCCGCCCACCCTTCTGGCAGGAAAGGCTGCCAGCTTCCCTACCCAATTCCGGTTCTCACCCAGCGCCAGCTTTTTTTTTTCTTGCCTAAGATCAGCTTCGTCCGAACGAAAAGACCAGGGACTCCGAGCAAGCCGGTTAGGCGAAGCCACGAAGGATCCTCGGTGTAGCAAGATGAGGGAGCTATCCTTGGTCTCAGCTGCTTCTCGAAAGGTAAAAGGAAGCGGGATTCACGGGTTTGTCCCTCGCAGGATCCTCTTTTTTCCTAAAATGTAACAGGCTCCAAATCGACCTCACGCTTTCTTCGAGCGCGAGGCTCCTGAAACTTTCCGTGGAGCCCGTGCCGCCGCCTTTCCCCCTTTTGTTTCCCGGCGTCGCTCCCCAGGCCACTCTGTCAGCGAGTGCCCGCAGTTTCACCAACGAAATTCGGCAGCTGCAGCGAAAAATCCTTCAGCGACGCGCATGCGCGCTTTCTCGCTTGGAGGCGGGCCCATAAAAGGAAAACGCATGCGCAAGATTGACAACCAGTGGTGAGCTTTCTTTCTTTGCGTGGGTGTTGCTGCGGGCGGCGCCTCTTATATTTATCTCGTTCGTTGGGTCAGCAAAACCTATGGAAGTCGTTATATGTGTCCTGCGGCTGTCATTACGTATCATATCTCTCTCCTTGCCACTTTCAGACCATAGTGACACCGTCAGTAATTTACGCAATTGAAAGGAAATACTGTATACAGTCGTACAGATAGTTCAGAGAAGATGTGAATAAAAATCTGATCAGAAAAATAACATCTAAATCCTTTATTTTTATGGAAGACATCATAAAAATATAAAGCAACAAGTTTCACAGAATTCGTTATTTTTATCCACCAAATTCCAAGGTTGTTTTTAAGGGAAAGTATCTCAAAACACAGATCATAAAGTCTCTTCAATCTGAATCATGAAATTGGAGATTCTGAGATTTTTCATATTATATCATATAATATTGATCCTACAAATTGGTCCACATTTTGATTTTAAATCCACAAAAAAGCACTATCAAACTACAGAGAACAATAATCCTCTGACCATCCCAGGCAAATGATTGTCCAATCTTTGAAAACCTTCAGTAATGGAGCATCCACAATTTCAGAAAAACTATTCCACTGATTAATAGCTCTCAAGATCAATCCTCCTTATTTCAAACTTGGATGTATCTCTGTAAGACTTCAGGATATTTGTAGTATCTTCCAGAATGAGGAGAATGAATCCAAATCAGGTTTCCTTAGCCTTTCAATAATTGGAAGATTGCTAATATGGATTGTCTTAGCTGTCCTTCTTTAGGCTAAATATATGCCCATTTTTTAAAACTTCATAGAATTTTCCGTATTTTTTGGAGTATAAGACGCACCTTTTTTCCTCTAAAAAGAGGCTGAAAATCTAGGTGCATCTTATACATCGAATACAGCATTTTTTGCCTCCTAGAACCCGGCCACCTTCACCAAACTGGCTGTGCCTAGTCTTGTGGAGGCTTCCAGAGAACTCCTGGGGGCTGGGGAGGGCAGAAATTAGCTTCAAATGCGCCGTTTCCCCCTCCCCCAGCCCCCAGCAGCACTCTATAAGCCTCCATAGGACTATGCATGCAATTTATTTGACCCAGAAATGGCCCGTTTTCGCGATAAATGGGGCAGTTTTTTGCCCCCCGCCCACCCTCCCAGGAGCACTCTGCAAGCCCCCCCAGGGCTAGTCATGCTTTTTATTTGAAGAAAATCAGCCCTGTTTTCGCAGAGAAAAGAGCAGTTTGGAAGAAGTATGCAAGTATGATCAATAAATTAAATTAGAGAGAGACCAGGATAGATCTATTTCGAGCTTATTAGCTCTCATCAGCTGGCCATACCCCTTACTGGGATTCGAACCGGGGCTATGTTGCATATATATATGTAGGTCTTTGGTTGTTCAGGTTTTCTCCCGCGTAGAATTGGAAGTATCTTCACGACGTTTCGATGAAGTCTCATTCATCATCTTCAGGCTGGTGCTTCCGGCTTGGTGCTTTTGCTCTTGGAAGCACCAAGCCGGAAGCACCAGCCTGAGGATGATGAATGAGACTTCATCGAAACGTCGTGAAGATACTTCCAATTCTACGCGGGAGAAAACCCGAACAACCAAAGACCTACATACAAACACCCGCGAAAACCTCAGAAAACAAACAAATATATATATATATATATATATATATATATATATATATATATATATATATATATATATATATATATATATATATATATATATATATATATATATATGTTAGATTTTTTAAGGGCTGAAAATAAAGAGACCAGGATGGATCCATTTCAGGCTTATTAGCCTTCTTCAACTGGCCATACTCCTACTGGGATTTGAACCAGGACTTTCCAGCATTTGAGGCAAGCTCTCTATGCCTTGAGCTATCTGGTATCCCTGATATATCAGCCAATTTACAGGACTCTTAAATGAAGAATAATTATCACAGCTCCTGTGAAGAGGTCCCTTTAAGGGGAGGAGACTCAACGTCATCCCAGTAGGAGTATGGCCAGCTGAAGAAGGCTAATAAGCCTGAAATGGATCCATCCTGGTCTCTTTATTTTCAGCCCTTAAAAAATCTAACACATATCTAAAAAATGTCACACAGCAGTAATCTAATTTGGTTCTCTGTCTGGAGGACTCTGGGTTGAGTCGAGAGGACAGAGAGGGATGACGTTGAGTCTCCTCCCCTTAAAGGGACCTCTTCACAGGAGCTGTGATAATTATTCTTCATATATATATATATATATATATATATATACATACATACATACATACATACATACATACATACATACATACATACATATATATATATATATATATATATGAGAGAATATTTTCACAGCTCCTGTTCAAGGGTCCCTTTAAGGGGAGGAGATTTAGCGTCATCCCTCTCTGCCCTTCGACTCAACCTAGAGATCATCCAGACAGAGAACCAATTAGTTTGCTGCTGTGTGAAATTTTTTAGATATGTGTTAGATTTATTTTTTTTTATATTGAAAAAGTTTTATTGGTTTTTACAATTTTCGAAAAGGGTAGGGTAAGGGATACAGAAACATATTAAGAACTTTCGCGTCGGGATCATTGGCCCTTCTAGGGCTTCATAATAAAACATTAAAAAAAACATTTTTCCAAAAGTACTATAAGGTGAAAATAAGTACAAAATTCCTAAATTCTCCATTCTATGCTAGCAGTCATGTACAAACATCCAGACATAAGGTTAAGCAATATTAATAATAATAAAAGAAAAGCAAAGTTATTTTTTCGATCTAAGTCTCTTGGCAATTGTATCTTCTTTTTCTCCTCCCTGGCCCCCAGCGGGCGGGGCCGTGGCCCCCTCCGTCCCCCCTGGATCTTCCCCCAGGATAGAGGAATGTTTTTTAAGAAAGGCTTCCGCCTCAGCAACTGTTTTAATCCTCACTCTTCCTTCATCCAAGAACACCAACATCCCTTCCGGCATCACCCACTTGAACCAGATCCCGTGGTCAAACAATTTTCTGGATAAGAAGGAATACCTCCTTCTCCCCTCCCTAATCTTTTTTGGGATCTGCTTCAAGATGGTGACTTCCTTTTGTTGGTAAATTAACGGCCCCCCTCTCTGCGCCTTCAAAATTCCCTCTCTGGTTGGCCTTCTAACAAATTTAATATGTATCTCTCTGGGTACTTCATTTATCCTGGCATATGCTGAATTTATTCTGTAGACTAGGTCAATATTCCCCCTGATCTCATCTTTAGGTTTCTGTAAATATTCTGCTAAAATTGTGCTCATGAGATCAGGAAGGTAATCACCAGATTCTTCAGAAACATTCTGAAATCTTAAAAAATATGACATCCTTTCAAAATCCATCCTAGACATATGACCAGACAAATCTGCAATTTCAATGTTGACATTTTTAAGTTCTCCCTTTGCCCCAGCCAGCCCCCCTTCCAGCTCCTCAGTCTTCTGTGAATTCTCCAACACTTGCTTCCGTGTTTCCAGAAGGTCCTCCTTAAAACTTTTATTATCAGCTCTCAAAGCTTTGATTTCCTGCACCAAAACTTGTAACACCGATTCCAAAGATGACATTCTTTGTTCCAATCCTGCCAATTCTGATTTTGATGCCATGGTAAGCTGTTAAAGTCAGTGTCACTAAGATGGCATTTTTGGGGTGGGGCCGTTGAGGCAAATCAGGAGCAAAACAGTTCAGGTGAAAGTTGTAAAAGAATTCAAGACCCAGCAGAGAAACACTTTTCACAATCAAAAACTTTAACAGAGAAGGCACTCAGGGAAGAAATCAATTAGTCCAGAAATTTTTTCATTAGTAGAGAGAGAGAGTCCATTTCACGAAAAGATGTTGGTAATTTTCCAAAGATAAAAATAGTCATTCAGGAACAAAGGGAACCTTCCTCCACCGCCCTGCCTGGGAGCCAGGAGGAGAAAATAACCCAAGAAAAATTGTATCAAGCCAGCCAGACTTAGATACATTGTAAGAAAATAAGCCGCAGATCACTTTCGCTTATTTCAATGCAGTCCGGAAACAAAGTATCCGCTTCCTTGCAACAAGGAGCCATTTCAGAACGCCGCTTTAAATCCGAGGGGGGGTTTAACCAACAAACACCCCCCTCTACGTTCTTTCAATCCAGGCTGCCAGCATAAATAATATTGTAAATCACTCACTCTTCACCTCGCTGCCAAAGCCCGAGGGAGCCTTCCGACCCGCACGCTCAGTTCTTTTTAAATTTTGCTGATCGTTACCGTCCTCCATTGGCGAAGGGAAACTCCCCCCGCAGCATGTCTTCCTTCGCCTAAACCAAACACAAGGGCCGTTTCCCAGCCGCCGCCAGGATAAACCAGCCCAGGCAAGCCAGTTTTACGGAGGGACCCCCAAAAAAGGGGGTGCCCCGGCCCGTTAGGGGCAGAAAAAAGAACAAAACAGCGGACGAACCCCAAGGTTCGTCCGTCGCCGCCGGGAACAGGAACAGGAAGTCGATATGTGTTAGATTTTTAAGGGCTGAAAATAAAGAGACCAGGATGGATCAATTTCAGGCTTATTAACCTTCTTCAGCTGGCCATACTCCAGCTGAAGAAGGCTAATAAGCCTGAAATGGATCCATCCTGGTCTCTTTATTTTCAGCCCTTAAAAATCTAACATATATATATTTAGGTCTTTGGTTGTTCGGGTTTTCTCCCGCGTAGAATTGGAAGTACGACCACAAACGCGAAGCCAAACAACAGCAATGCAGCTCACCAGGTCAAATTCCTCTGCAACTCAGACTAACACAAGCACAACCAGGCCCCCACCCAAACAGAACACGCCCCCATCCAATCAGAGCACAGCCAAACTCCCATCCAATCAGAGCACAGCCAAACCCCCTACCAATCAGAACACACCTCCACCCAATCAGAATGCAGCCAAGCTCCCATCCAATCAAGTCACACCCCCACTGGCAGTTAAAAAGAGGAACCGGCTGAGATCTCACATTGCTCCTGGAAGCACCAAGCCCGAAGCACCAGCCTGAAGATGATGAATGAGATTTCATCGAAACGTCGTGAAGATACTTCCAATTCTACGCGGGAGAAAACCCGAACAACCAAAGACCTACATACAAACACCCGCGAAAACCTCAGGAAAAAAATATATATATTTCCATCCTACCTACTGTATTTCTCTCTATTTCTCTCCTTCTACCTACCTACAGTACACACACATATTCTCCCTCTCCCCCTACATACCTATTGTATTTCTCTCTCTCTTTCTATTTCTCTATCCTTCTACCTACCTACACACTCTCTCTCCCTACCTACCTACTGTATTTCTCTCTCCCTCTCTATTTCTCTCTCTCTCTATCCCTTTACCTACCTACCTACCTACTCTCTCTCTCCCTACTGACCTACCTACTGTATTTCTCTCTATTTCTCTCTCTATATATATCCCTTTATCTACCTACCTTACGTATTTCTCTTTCTTTCTCTCCCTCTCTCTCCCTCTATCTATCTACCTACCTACCTACTTTTTTTTGTAATTTGCCTCTTCAAAACCTTGGTGCGTCTTATACTCCGGTGCGTCTTATACTCCAAAAAATACGGTAGCTTCCGAGCACCTCAACATCTTTACTGCTCATCTCTGTATTCTTCCCAATTCCTAAGCCTCTTTCTTGTATTCCAGATGGTTTTACAGCTGCTCTTACCAAAGCAGCATAGAACAGGAATATTATACCCATGACCTTCATGTTATACCACTCTAAATCAAAACTGCATTGGCTCTTTGGCAACTACAGCACAATCCTTGCTCACATTTAATCTGAAGATTCCAGATACTTCATACTTCCAGACAGCACTACTGCCAAACCAGATATTGCCTATCTTATATCTGAGCATCTGGGTTTTCCTTTACTTTATTTGAATTTTTATACCGCACCTTCTCCCAGCGGGACTCAGGGCAGTGTACAGGCCTCAATAAAAATCAACTAGTATAAAATCACTAATATAAAACAATTAAAATACAATTAAAAATCTATTAAATAGTACGCCTGATTTTGATAAAAGCCCTATCTAAAACCCTCTCTAAAACCAATTAAAAGCCTCGCCAGGCCAGCTGCACGAAATAAATGGGTCTTCAAAGCCCGGCAGAAAAGGCGCAGGTCCGTGATCGTGTGAAGGTCAGGAGGGCAGGAGCAGCCACAGAGAAGGCTCTCGCCCTGGGAGTCGCCAGCCGACATTGCCTAGCCGACAGCACCCTGAGGAGGCCCTCTCTGTGGGAGCGGACTGGTTGGTGGGAGGTATTAGGTAGCAGGAGGCGGTCTTGCAAATAGTCCAGGTCCCATGCCATGGAGCGCTTTAAAAGTGGTTACTAACACCTTGAAGCACACCCAGAAAGCCACAGGCAGCCAGTGCAGCTCGCGCAGGAGAGATGTCACATGGGAGCATCTAGAAGCTCCCAGAATCCCCCGCGCGGCCGCGTTCTGTACTAACTGGAGCCTCCGGGTGCACCTCAAGGGAAGCCCCATGTAGAGAGCATTGCAGTAGTCCAGATGGGAGATGACTTGAGTGACCGTGTGTAAAGCGTCACGATCCAGAAAGGGGCACAACCGGCATATCAGGCGAACCTGATAAAAAGCCCCCCTGGCTACGGCTGTCATGTGATCTTCTAATGACAGCCGAGAGTCCAGGAGGACGCCCAAGTTGCAGGCCCTCTCTGTGGGAGCCAGTGATTCGCCCCCGATAACCAGAGATGGCACCACCTGGCTATATCATGACGTGGGAAGCCACAGCCACTCGGTCTTGGATGGGTTGAATCGGAGCCTGTTTCTCCCCATCCAGACTCGCACAGCCTCCAGACACCGGGACATCACTTCCACGGCATCGTTGGGGTGGTCCGGGATAGAAATGTACAGCTGAGTATCATCAGCGTACTGATGGAACTCTACCCCGAAACCACGGATGTGGTTCCTGTTTAAGTGAAGAATAGCAATAGCAATTGCACTTAGCTTTATATACCACTTCACAGTCCTTTACAGCCCTCTCTAAGCAGTTTACAGAATCAGCACATTGCCACCAATAATCTGGGTCCTCATTTTACTGACCTCGGATGGCTAGAAGGCGGCGTCAACCTTCAGCCTGGTGAGATTCAAACTGCCAACAGTCAGCAAAAGTAGCCTCCAGTACTCCATTCTAACCATTGTGCCACAACAATCTTACTTTTCTCACCATTGAACAGACATTTTATTGGATAGAAAGTTCCAATGGTGGGATTCAAATAATTTAACAATCAGTTTGCCCAGTGTCAGTTTGGTCGTCGTGGTAGCCATGGTCCATCCCCATCTTCCAGCTCTGCCACACGGGATGAGCTTCCCGTGAATGCCAACCTGACTCTGGACGAACTGGTTGTTAAATTACCCCTCACCCCCTGCTGTCAAGTGGATCCTGGGCACTGTGCCATAATGGAGAAATGGAAACGGAGCAGACTGCTCCTCCTTTCCTCATGCTGGCTGCTCCATTTCCCATTTCTCCATTGCAGTGCCTCACCATGGAGCTAGCCCCATTCACCATCGCCCAGAAACTTTTGCTTTCTCCCAGCATTTCTTTGCTAACCTGATTTCCAGCTCTGTCGCTATCCCACATTGTTGCATTTTATCAAGAAGGAGACTATACTCTACTTTATAAAATATATTACTAATGTACACTATATCCTCAGCAATCCTTTGGTCTAGTGGTCGGAAAACCGCGGCTTGCAAGCCACAAGTGGCTCTTTGGCCCCTCGAGTGCGGCTCTTCCTCCAGCCACGGGCAGACTCCATCTATTGCATGGGCGGCTGCTGCTGCCCCCGAGCCCTGCGACACACAGCTCCCAACGTCCGAGGTCGCCTGGGAGGTGCGTCGGGCAGGACGACCAGGCGCGTCTCCACCAGCTTCCTCTGACGGCCACTGCGGTGCACTTTCCAGGGCTGCCCGCCACACGGGGCTGGGAGGGAGATGGTCGTGCAGCGGCCAGATGGCCTCGGCGGCACTTAAGGTAGCCGCATCCTCGGGTGCTCCCCCCGCCCACCCACCCACTCGCTCACGGTGGGAGGAGGCAGCCATAGCCTCCCCAGCCGACATGCAGTCCCTCTGCTGCTTCCCGGGGGGAGGGAGGGGGGGACTGACAGACACACAGAGAGACAGAGAGAGAGAGACAGAGAGAGACAGGGGGAGGGGGAGGGAGGGAGAGACAGACAGAGACACAGAGAGAGAGAGGGAATCAGAGAGAGAGAGAGAAACAGACACACACACACACACACATACAGAGTGACAGGTGGGTGGAGGGAGAGAGACAGATACAGAGAGAGACAGACACAGAGAAAGAGAGAGAAAGACAAAAAGAAAAAGAGAGAAAGAGAAAGAAAGAAAAATAGAAAGAAAAAGAGTGGGAGAGAGATAAGAAAGAAAGAAAGAAAAAGAAAGAAAGAAAGAAAGAAAGAAAGAAAGAAAGAAAGAAAGAAAGAAAGAAAGAAAGAAAGAAAGAATTTATGACCACAATTGAACCCAAAATTTTGGTTGCTAAGCAAGACCGTCGTTAATTGAGTTTCACCACATTTTCCAAGTTGGCCACACCCACCCAGTCACATGACCGCTGAGCCACTCCCACAAAACAGGCCACACCTTTTGGCTCTCAAAAGAAATTTCAATCGTGGTACTGTTGATATTTGGCTCTATTGACTAATGAGTTTGCCCACCACTGCTTTGGTCTATTAACTAATCACTATCAAAGAAAAATCAATAAGAAAACACAAATTATTTGTTTACAAGAGGTACACATCCGAAAGAAAGATGTGTATTTATTAACTCAACCCAAACTTGGGAAAAATTTTACTTCATTGGCAGACTTTAAAAAAATAGGAGTGGTTATCTATGTTAAAGATAATATACCAACTAAACAAATCTATGCAGATGAAGATGGCAGGATCTTGATGGTGGAAATTATGGACAATAACAAAAAAATACTTTTAATAGCAATCTATGCACCCAATGAGAAACAGGATGAATTTTTAAAGAAACTACATGGAAAAATTCTGGACCTATAATATGCTGATATTTGTATAATAGGAGATTTTAATGGAATTGCAAGTCGAAGCAGAGATTATAAAGCAACTAGAACGTCTAAAATTAAAAGGAAAATATTACCGAAGTCCTTTTTCAAGATGGCAGATAAAATGAATTTAAGAGATATATGGAGAGAAAGAAATCCTAATAAAAAACAATACACGTATTATTCTGACAGACATTTATAATTCTCAAGGATAGATATGATTTGGCTCTCTTCAGACTTAAGTGACCTAGTTCAAGAAGTTGAAATAGAAGCTAGCACTTGGGCAGACCACAATCCAATGATAATTAAATGGAAAGGGCAAAAAATTAGATCTAGATGGACATTAAATAACACAATATTGAAAGAGAAGAATTTTATATCTAAAATGGAAAAAGAATTAACGTGTTACTTTAAAGAAAACAAAAAAGAAGATACATCCATTCAGAACATATGGGACGCGATGAAGGCAGTTACTAGAGGTTTAATAATAGATTACACAAGAAAAAGAAATAAAGAGAAAAGATACGCAGGGAAAAGACTAGAGAAGGAATATAAAACACTGGAAAAAGAACTACAGAAACTACCACAAAGAAAAGATATTAGAATGAAAATGGACCTAATTAAACACAAAATGGAAATCTTGGAAAAAGAGGAATTGGCTCAAAAGATAAGATCCGCAAAACAGAATTATTTTGAAAATGCAAATAAACCTGGAAGGTGGTTGGCGTATAAATTAAAAAAAGAAAGAGAGACAAGGAAGATTCAACAATTAAAAGATGAACAGGGACAAATACACCATTTAAACAAGGAAAAAAAGAAAATTATTCAGGAATACTATACAAAACTATATGAAAAAGAAAACATACTAGAACAGGATGTTAAAAACTATTTACAAGAGGCTAACCTCGCGGTTATATTGGATGATATTAGAAATATATTAGATGCAAAGATAACAATGATGGAATTAACTGAAGCCATTAAAAGACAAAAAAACGGTAAGGTCCCGGGATCGGATGGCCTTCCAGCAGAGTTTTACAAAACCTTGGAGGAAATACTATTGCTTCCTTTATTAGAATTGATGAATGAAATTATGTCTGGTAGTAAAATGCCAAATTCTTGGTCAGAAGCCTATATTTCACTAATACCAAAAGAAGGAACAGATCTCCTTCAGGTAAAGAACTATCGACCAATCTCATTGTTAAACTCAGATTACAAATTATTCGCATCAATCCTAGCAGAAAGGCTTAAAAAATATTTAAACAGTTTTATACACCCAGACCAAAATGAATTCTTACCAAAGAGACAAATTAAAGATAATATAAGAATAATTTTGAACAAAGCACATTCTGAAAAACAAATGGCCCTGATGTTTCTTGATGCACAAAAAGCCTTTGATAACGTGAACTGGAAATTTATGTTGCAACAATTAGAGCAAATGAAATTCGGCCAAAATTTTATACATGTTATAAGCACTATATATCACAACCAAACAGCTTAGATAATAATAAATGGAGAATTTTCAGATAATATTAAGATAAAAAAGGTACAAGACAAGGCTGCCCACTATCACCTTTACTTTTTGTTTTAACACTAGAAGTGTTAAATAGAAAGATAAGAGAAGACAAAGAAATAAAGGGAATGGCAATTAGGAAAGAACAATATAAACTACAAGCATTCACAGATGACCTAGTTTTTATTCTTGAAGAACCACTTGAAACCGCGTCCAAATTGATAGGGAAAATTGAGGATTATGGAAAAATAACAGGCTTGAAAATAAATAAAGACAAAACCCAAATCTCTTAAAAAAAAAAAAAGTTTTATTGGGTTTTATAAATTTTCTACAAATAAGGTAAAGGGAAAGGTGTATAAAGATATTGTGAGAACTTTCACGTCGAAGTTGTTGACCCCTTCCGAGGCTTCATAACAAAATATAGAAAATACATTAAACTTTCATTTGTACTACAAAGTGGAAAGAAATGCAAATATATCATTGTAAAAAACTATGCTAGCAATCATATATGAACATCCAAACAAAAGTTGTGTTATACTAAAATAAAGTCACTTCTGAGATCTAAGTCTTTTGGCAATTGTGTCTTCTTCTCCCTGGCCCCCAGTGGGCAGGGCCGCGGCACCCTCTGCTCCCCCATTTTCATCCTCCAGGATTGAGGAATGTTTTTTAAGAAAGGCTTCCACCTCTGCAATTGTTTTAATTCTTACTCTTCCTCCCTCCCAGAACACCAACATTCCCTCTGGCATCACCCACTTAAACCAGACCCCCTGTTTAAATAATCATTTAGACAAGAAGGAATATTTCCGTCTTATCTCTCTAATCTTCTTTGGGACCTGCTTCAAGATAGCGATCTCTTTCTGTTGATAAACTAAAGGACTGTCTCTCTGCGCCCTCAAGATCCTTTCCCTTGTCGACCTTCTAACAAATTTAATATGTATCTCTCTGGGTACTTCATTTATCCTGGCATATGCTGAGTTTATTCTATATATCAAATCAATGTCCCCCCTAATCTCATCCTTAGGCTTGTGTAAATAATCTGCTAAAATTGTGCACATTAAGTCAGGTAAATCTTCCCCACTCTCCTCAGGAACATTCTGAAATCTTAAAAAATATGACATCCTTTCAAAATCCATCCTAGACATATGACCAGTTAAATGACCAGTACAAAACCCAAATCTTGACAAAGAACATGTCAACAAGACAGAAAGAAGAACTAACAGAAACCTTGAAAATCCAAATTACAAATAGGGTTAAATATTTAGGAATCTATTTGACATCGAGATGTAGCACTCTTAAAAAGGAGAACTATTCTAGCCTTATACAACAAATAGCAGCAGATCTTACGAGATGGCAGAATCTACAATTATCACTAATAGGGAGAATAGCTACAATACAAATGAATATCTTACCCAAAGTACTATATTTATTTCAGACAATCCCAATCAGATTGGGTAAGGTCTTTTTTGAAGAGTTGTGGAAAATGGTTTTAAAGTTTATATGGCAAGGGAAAAAAGCAAGAATAAAATTAAAAAATTTACAAGATGCTAAAACAAGGGGAGGTATGGGATTACCTGATTGGGAATTATACTATCAAGCTTCTAATTTGATGTGGATTAAAGATTGGATAACATTAAGAAACAATAGACTTCTAGAACTAGAAGGACATGATTTGTTATCGGGATGGCACTCAGCTCTATGGTATAGAAACACTAGGAAACATGGTTTTTTAGAAGTCATTATATAAGAGAATCTTCAATTATAAACTGGGAAAAGATTAAGAGATTGCATTATTTTAAGATACCACTCTGGGTATCAACTATTGAAGCATTTTATTTCTTCTTCTTTTTTATTGAAAAAGTTTTATTGAATTTTAAAAATTTTAACAAATGGGGTAAAGGTAAGGTGTAAGAAAAATATTTTGAGAACTTTCACGTCGACGTCGTTGACCCCTTCCGAGGCTTCACAACAAAATATAGATAATACATAATTTTCAATAGTACTACAAAGTGGAAAGAAATGCATACATCATTGTAAAATCTGTGCCAGCAATCATATGCAAACATCCAAACAAAAGTTGTACTATACTAAAAAAGTCATTTTTGAGATCTAAGTCTCTTGGCAATTGTATCTTATTGTCCCCCTCCCTAACTATTGAAGCATTTTCATACGCAATAATATACAAAAAGGAACAAACAATCAGATATTCAGAGTTATTGAACTCAAGAGGTGATCTTAAAATTATTCAGGAATTAAAACAAGAAGGAATGGATATTAATTGGTATACATATATGCAAATACATTCTAGATATAAGGAAGTTCAAAAGAAAGGAGGGGTTTATGATAAAATGACGGAATTAGATAAAATTTTAACAGGTGTCGATGAAAAAATAATTTAAAAACTTTATGCCTACTTATTAGAGTTTAAACTTCAGGAAGAGCAAGTGAAAGAAACTATGATAACATGGGGGAAAGACTTTGGGCATGGGATTGATTTAGATAAGTGGCAAAAATTGTGGACACAAAATTATAAAATGACAATGTCAACTGCTTATAAAGAGAACTTGTATAAGATGTTTTACAGGTGGCACTTATCACCATCGAGAATTGCAAGAATGAATAAGAACAAAACTGAAAAATGTTGGAAATGCCATCAGACTGGCACTTACTATCATATGTGGTGGACTTGTTTGGAGGCTAAAAGCTATTGGACTATGATTCACACATGGTTGAAGAGAATGACACAAGAACACATAGATTTTAAACCTGAACTTTTTTTGCTTGGAATTACATCAGAAATGTTTGATAAGAATTTGAAATACTTAATTGTAAATATTTTGACAGCAGCTAGAATTGTATTTGCAAGAAATTGGAGAAATGAGAAGCGAACAATTTTATGAAATATGGAATAAGTTTTATCAAAGATTGGAAAAAAGGGAAACTTAAAGGATATAATATACATATTATTTTATTATAAAATCTGGATAAACTGTTCTCTTTAGAGGGAGAAAATATTTTGTTTTATAATGGTAAAGTAACCTCCAGAGACAATGAAAAACAATGTCACAAAATGTGAAGATTTTCATTTCTCCCTTTCTTTCTTTCTTTCTTTCTTTCTTTCTTTCTTTCTTTCTTTCTTTCTTTCTTTTTAATACCTTGTTTATATACTGAATAATTATGGGGAAAAGATTGATTTGATAAACCCTAACCTATAACCCTGTTATGTGAAACAAAGGTGATATATATGTGATGAAAGAAATATGGATAAATATGTTTGAGATTGTAAACACTGACGCACAGAACGTTTGCCCGAACAACATGTTGTACAAAGCATGAGATGAATGATATTTTTAACTTGTTTTTAATATTAAAAAATAATTTTCTTTAAAAAAAAGTCAATGATAGAGAAAACTGCTGTAAAATTCAGAAGCATTGGGAAGATATTTCCTACTTTCTCTGGGAATTCACAGAAAAATGGGAACAAAATATTCAAACATAAATCAGCAGAAGCCATGCCAATAAAAGGCATTATTTAACTGCTAACATTTAATTGCCAGAAATATATTTAAGCTAGTGAACAGCATGTAAACATATCCTGCCAATTCAGTGATAGGCTTTTCAATTCAATTCTCTGAAAGCAAATCAGGACCTATGAATACCAGATTACCCTGCTAAATTCCAGACAACCTAGAGCAGATTGACACAAATTGCCAAATCATATCACTTACTCATCTGTATCAGAAAGCAGTTTGAGTTAAAAAAAAAATAGCAAAGAAGAATTGGGTCACTGCAGGGGTGAAATCTACTTACCTTTGCTACTGGTTCGCAAATGTGAGTGTGCATGTGCATGCAGATGCACAGTACCTTCCGCACATGCGCAGAGCATCAAAAATGGACGAGATGGACTTCCTGTTCTGGCTTCTGCGGCGACGGATGAACCTTGGGGTTCGTCCGCCGTTTTGTTCTTTTTTCTGCCCCAAATGGGGCAGGGTACCCCTTTTTTGGGGGGTCCCTCCGTAGGACTGGCTTGCCTGGACTGGTTCAGCCTGCCGGTGGCTGGGGAACAGTCCTTGTCTTCAGTCTAGGTGGAAGGAGACATGCTGCGGGGGGCTTGGTTCCCTTCGCCAACGGAGGACGGTAACGAACAATGAATTTGGAGAGAACAGAGCGCTCGGGTCGGATGGCTTTGCCGCGGCTTGAGCTGTGAGGTGGAGAGTAAGTGACTTTAACTTTATTGCTGGTGGCTTTGGATGAGAGAAACATGGAGGGGGGTGTTTGTTTGCTAAACCCCCCCTCGGATTTACAACAGCGGCGCGCAGAAATGGCTCCTGGAATGCAGGGAGCGGATATTTCGCATTCGGACTTTTGCGGAACAAGTGAAAGTCAACCGCGGCTTGTTTTCATACAATGTATCTAAGCCTGGCTTTACTGAAACAATTTTCTTTGCTATTTTCTCCGGCTGGCTGCCAGAGTGGGTGGCGGAAGATGGCTGCCCTTTGTTCCTGAATGCTTATTTCTTTATGGAAAATTTCCAACATCCCTTTGTGATTTGGACTGCCTCCCTCTATCAACGGATGATTTTCTGGATTAATTGATTCCTTCCCTGGAGTGCCTTCTTTGTCTTAATAATTGATAGTGGAAAGTGTTTTGGGACTTCCGGTTCCGGCTCCAGCGGCGACGGGCGAGCCTAGGGATCGCTCGCCGCTTTGTTTCTTTTCCTGCCCCCCCACGGGGGCGAGACGCCCCGTTTTTGGGGGTCTCCCGTAAAGCCGGCTTGCCTGGGTCGTCCTCCCCCAGCGGCAGCTGGGAAGCGACCCTTGTCTTCGGCTTAGGTGGAGGAGGACATGCTGCGGGGGGTTTCCCCTTCGCCAATGGCGGGCGGCATTGTTCTGAAAATATGAAGAGAGCTGGCCGTCTGAGTCGGAAGGCTTCCCGGGGCTTCGGCTGCGAGGGTGAAAGTGAGTGGTTTTAAACATTTTTTTTTCTGCTGTCAGCCTGGGCTGAAAGAGCTTGGAGGGGGGTGTCTGCTTGTTAAGCCCCCCCTCGGACTAAAGCGGCACTTAAGAATGGCTCCTCGCTGCGAGGAAGCGGATATCTTTAATCTGGACTGTTTGAAACAAGGGAAAGTGATCTGCGGTTTGTCTTTGAAACACAGTATCTAGGTCTGGCTGATTTGAAACATTTTTTTTACCACTCTCTCCTTCTGGCTCTGAGTCTGGGCAGTGGAAAATGGCTTCTCTTTGTCCCTGAATGACTATTTTACTTATGGAAAATTTCCAGCGTCTCTTTGTGATTTGGACTCCCTCTGGTTACTAAAGAAGATTTTTTTTTTTTGGATTTGTGATTTCTTTTCTGGAGTGCCTTCGTTATTATACTTATTGATTTGGAAAATTGTTTCTCTCTTGGTTCCTGAACTTTACAACCCTGAACTGAACTTTTGGCTCCTGACTTGCCTCAACAGCCCCACCCAAAAAACGCCATTTTAGTGGCACTGATTTTAACAGCTAATCATGGCACAAGAATCAGCACTGGCAAGCTTAGAACTAAGGATGGCCTCTCTTGAATCTGTTATACAAACTTTGGTACAAGAAATCAAGGCCCAGAGGGCAGAAAATATCAACTTTAAAAAGGAATTATTGGACACACGGAAACAAGTGCTGGAGAACACACAGAAGAATGAAGAACTGGAAGGGGGGCTGGCGGGGGCTAAGGGAGAGATTAAAAATGTTACTAATGAGGTTGTGGAAATAAATGGGCATGTGTCTAGGATTGATATGGAAAGGATGACATATTTTTTGAGATTTCAGAATGTTTCTGAGGAAACTGGTGAATGTCTCCCTGAACTCATGAGCACAATTATAGCAGACTATTTACATAAACCTAAGGATGAGATCAGGGGGGACATTGACCTAGCCTACAGAATAAACTCTGCATATGTCAACCAGAGAGGAAATCTTGAAAGTGCAAAGAGGAGGTCCGTTAATTTACCAACAAAAGGAGGTTGCCATCCTGAAGCAGATCCCAAGAAAGATTAGAGAAGCAAGAAGGAAATTTTCCTTCTTGTCCAAAAAATTGTTTGACCACGGGATCTGGTTCAGGTGGGTGACGCCCGAAGGGATGCTGGTGTTCTGGGAAGGAGGAAGAGTGAGGATTAAAACAGTTGCTGAGGCGGAAGCCTTTCTTAAAAAACAGTCCTCTGTCCTGGGGGAAGATCCAGGGGGGGCAGGGGGGGGCACGGCCCCGCCCGCTGGGGGCCTGGAAGGAGAGATAGAAGATACAATTGCCAAGAGACTTAGATCTAAAAAGCTTTGCCTTGGTTTTTTGAATAATATTGTATAATATAACATGTGCATCTGGATTTTTGTAAATGACTGACAGCATAGAACTGAGAACTTAGAAATATGTACTTGCTTTCACTTTGTAGTGTATGGAAAATGTTTTTTATTAATGATCTATTTTGATGTCCCGGTAGGGCCGACGACTTTGACGTGAATGCTCTCAAAATTTCTTTGTATCCCTTACCCTATCCTATTGAAAAACTGTAAAACCAATAAAACTTTTTCAATTAAAAAAAAGTGTTTTGCTCTCTGGACATGATAAGTTTTTTACAAGTTTTCTGAACATTTTTCCCTGGATTTGCTCCAGCGGCCGCACCCAAAAATCGCCATCTTAGTGGCACTGACTTAAACAGCTCACCATGGCTTCAAAAAAACAAGCAGGAAATCTAGGATTGGAAGAGAGAATGACAGCTATGGAAACAGTGTTAAACTCCTTGGTGCTGGAAATCAAAGAATTTAGAAAAGATCACACTAGCACTAAACTTGAACTTTTGGAGACACAGAAAAAATTGATGGAGAATACACAGAAGACCGAGGAGTTGGAGGTGGGGCTGGCTGGGGCAAAGGGAGATCTTAAAAATGTTAATACTGAAATTGGAGATTTGTCTGGTCATATGTCTAGGATGGATTTTGAGAGGATGTCATATTTTTTAAGATTTCAGAATATTTCTGAGGAATCTGGTGAATGCCTTCCTGATCTCATGAGTACAATTTTATCAGACTATTTACATAAACCCAAAGAGGAGATCAGGGGGGACATTGACCTAGTCTACAGAATAAATTCAGCATATGCCAGGATGAATGAAGTACCCAGAGAGATACATATTAAATTTGTTAGAAGGTCGACGAGGGAGGGAATCTTGAAGGCGCAGAGGGAGGGTCCGTTAATTTACCAACAAAAGGAAATCGCTTTCTTGAAGCAGATCCCCCAAAAAATTAGAGAGGTGAGGAGGAAATACTCCTTCTTATCTAAAAGATTGTTTAACCACGGGATTTGGTTTAAGTGGGCGATGCCAGAAGGGATGCTGGTGTTCTGGGAAGGAGGAAGAGTTAGGATTAAAACAGTTGTTGAGGCGGAAGCCTTTCTTAAAAAACATTCCTCTATCCTGGGGGAAGATTCAGGGGGGACAGAGGGGGCCGCGGCCCCGCCCGCTGGGGGCCAGGAAGGAGAACAAGAAGACACAATTGCTAAGAGATTTAGATCTAAAAAATGACTTTTATTTTTATTTTTATTAATACAGTATAATTTCTTATCTGGATGTTTGTATACGACTGCCAGCATAGAATTCAGAATTTATATGTTTGCATTTATTTTCACCTTGTTGTATTATTGAAAAATGTATTACCAATGTCTTATTAAGAAGCCCGGGAGAGGCCAACGTTCCCGACGTGAAAGTTCTCAAAATATCTTTTTAATTCACCTTACCCTACCCTTTTTGTTAAAAAATTTGTAAAACTTAATAAAACTTTTTCAATTAAAAAAAAAACGGACAAGATGACATCTGGGCGGGCGGGCAAAGCCTACTACCAAGCGCTCCTTCAAAGATAAGTAGAACAGCAAGGGGGGCAATCTGCTGTGCCTCATGGTTTAGATTAGCTAGAAAGCAGGAAATCCTACTATCTTTTTTTTATAAGAATTTTTTTTATTTTTGTCAAACAAACACAAAATAAGAATTATCCTTCATTACATCTTGTAGAAAGCATATATGTTTTTATTCCAAGATGGCGGCGCGCTTAGGCACAGCGGCTTTGAGCTCCTGGTGTCACAGCAGACTTTTCCATCAAAAACTCGCTCTGAACCTACTGTGACATAGAGAAACAAACATATCAACTGGTTGTGACATATCAGTTAAAGAAAAAAAAGGATTACTCGGATTTATTAGGACAAGTAAGAAAAACAAGTTTCAGGCAGAGAAATCCTCAAGGAGAAGCCTAGATCTGGGTAGTGGAGAATTTTTAAAACCCATGTTGTATCGTAAACAAAGCATTGATGAAACAATGATTGCAGATTCTTCACGAAGTTTATGTTCTGTAACGGTGGCACCATCATTATCTCTTGGGAATATACAAGGGGCAACTGCAAGAATTGAAATGAAGAAGTGGAGAGAACCACCCCTACCAGTAATTCCATCCTTTTCTGTTGGAAAAGTTGAGAGAGAAGAAGAAAAAATGCCAAGTGCAATTCCTCAAAGTTCATTGCAACAAGAAATAAAAAAGAAAAAGAGACGTGCTCCTCTTCCACCAACTCCTAAAATGCCAAACATATTTGAATTTTACACTCATAATGACTGGTGTACTGACAGTGGGGTTGCTTATACACACTGTCCTACAGACGTGGGGTTCTCAACTGTCATTTGTCGGCCATTTTGTTTGCCTGGAGAGATTCCTGTTATGGCTGTCACTGCTGTCTGTATTCCACCTGATGCAAATGTTGGCACAGCACTCGAACCAATTTCATTGTAATTTTATTACAATCTTATTACAATGACAATAAAGATTATTATTATTATTATTATTATTATTATTATTATTATTATGTATTATTATCATTTCATTATTATTATTATTTTTAAAGAATTTTATTGGTTTTAAAACATTTATGGGAAAAGGGTGAAAGGGTACATAGACAATTTTGGTAGCTCCCATGTTAGTAGTAGAAATCCCTCCAAATCTCACAGTTTTACAATTTTAAAAATAACATTTAAAAGATAAGCACAAACAGAGTTCTTACTTTATATCAACTGTATGTTCAATCATCTCTTTCTTTGCCACTTTCTATTATATCAACAATTACAATAATATTTCAAATACAATTATTTTTGTGATCTGGGCCTTTTCGCTATTGCTCCCTCCTCCCCGCCCCCAGGTGTAGTCATGACCCCCCCACTTCCCCATATCTTGTACATTACTGCCTTTTTCCCTGCCTCCGCTATCTTCGTCCTCTAGGAGAGAAGAATGTTTTTTAATAAAGGCTTCAGCCTGCTCCACTGTTTTAATTCTAATTCTGCTTCCCTCCCAGAAGATCAGCATTCCCTCTGGCAATAACCATCTAAACCAAATTCCTCTATTGTATAGTTTCTTTGATAAGGAAGAGTATTTCCTCCTTCTTTCTCTTATTTTTTGGGGGGGATTTGCTTTAGAATGGTAATTTCTTTATCCTGATATTTTAGAGCCCCCCCCCCCTTTGGGCACCCAGCACCTCATTTCTCGTGGTCCTCCTGAGAAATTTAACATGTACCTCTCTTGGAAAATTATAGGTTCTAGCATATGCTGAATTAATTATATAAACCAGGTCCATATCCCACCACAGCTGTTTTTTGTCTCTCTTAAAGTATTCTGCTAAAATTGTGCTCATGATATCTTTAAGATCTTCATTTTCTGTTTCTGGTAGGTTCTGGAACCTGAGAAAGAATTCTTTCAAATTCTATTTTAGCCATAAGGTTTTCCAATTCTAAATTTCCCCTTCGGACCTCCTTTACCTCTCCCCCCACCCCAGCCATTTCCCCCTCCAGCACCACAATTCTCTGTTTATTTTCTGTTATGTTATATTGTACTCCTCTGAGCTCATCTTTGAGATCTGCCATTTCCTTCCTCAGTTCGTTTTGACCTCTCATAATTTCCTGAAACATTTGATTAACAGATAATTCTTTTGAACTCTCTCCAGCCACTTCCTTTTGTAACAATGCAGTAATTTTCGGCTGTTGCGTACTTGGGCTGGAAGCTGCTGAAGCGGGAGGCAATAATGACTTGTCCGTTGGGGGTTTCTTAGGTCCCATTGTCTAAGTTCAGAGATGATAAATCTTTTACAAAAAAAAATGGCGTCAGTAGAGCGAAACAGCTGGGCCGGTCCAAGGTGGCAGGCAAATCTGAAAGTAGAAAATTAATTCTCCTTAACTGTTCCAAGACACAGAGGTACATCAAAAAGAAAGTCAAATAGTCAAAGTCCAGAAAGTCCACGTAACAGGAGAGATCCAGGGCACCCTCAGGGAGGGAACCAAAAAAATACCAGAGATTTCCCAAAGGTGGTTTCAAAGGACAGATTTCATTTATAAGTACAGACACGAGAACAAAGGGGAGCCATCTTAACTCCTCCTTTCGCAGGGAGAAGAGCAAAAGTTTTCCGTTTTAAAAGAGAGCTCAGCACACAAATGCGATTTCAATCTTTTTCACATAGTTAATTCAAGTGGCTGGTCAGCCTTTGTTCTCTCTCCATTCCGAGAGAGATGGTTTAAGTGCCGCTTTGTCCAAGGGGGGTTAAAGAAAAAAAAGCACCCCCTCCAATCTTCGTTTAAATAGATTGAACAAAAACTTACAATAGTCTGCTGCTTATCCATTACTGATGATTAAGGAGATTAAGAAGGATTTTCCAACATTTCAGCCACACCTTCATTAGTTAACTTGCTTCTTCCGGAGCTCATTCGGCGAAGGGGCAAGAATGCCCCCCCTTCTGCCCCCTGGCTCCTGGGGTGAGGCTGGAAACACCCCCACCAGCTGCCACCAAGTCTGGGGGCCTCCAGCAAGCCGCCCTATGGCAGGGGACCCCTCCATGGCCCCCTGTGCTCCTATACGGAGCCCACCGGGGAGACAAGCGGCAGACAATACGTCCATCGCCTACAGAGACCGGAAGTCGAATCCTCATTTCATTATTTTTGTTGTAGTTAATTATTTGTTAACAAAAAATCATTTACTATTTATATCCAACTTCCACTCATCAGACCCAATAACAGACACCTTTAAAACAAGTTCATTAATAAAATTTCTAGATCTTTTTCTCAAATCGCTATTTACAATTTATATTCAAATTTCTTTTACTAAGCCAGTATATACAGTATATATGTTATTGAAGTATATCCATTGTCATTTTGTTATTATTGTTGTAATTAGTTATTTATTACCATAAAAAACCCATTCAATTATCATATCTTTATCTTCATTCTTCCCTTCAATTTTTGGGGTTCCAACCCATCATCTTTTGCTGAGAAAGACACTAGTTTTTCCAACTTCTTCTCAATTCTCCCAGTTACATCCAATAGTTTTTCCAATCGATTAACATCTAGAAAATTTTGAATTCCAGCCAAAATGCTTTGCAACTTTAAAGTTTCCTCTTCTGAATATTGATCCATATTTCCAAAGAGAGAGAAAAAGAAAGAAGAAAAATAAAAATAAACTAATAGCCACTGCCACTCTAGCTTCAGGCCCCCCTTTTTTTAATTTTAATTTTAATTTGGCTTAAACACGAACTCTTATAATCTTCAAAAGAAAAGGAGTCTGTTTTTCCTCTTTCTCAAGGAACACCTGTGTAAACAATCTGTGCCGTTGACTCTTTATCAGTTTTTATAAACAAATTACAGACCTACTTAGAAATCCTATTTTCTAACTAACATAAATCATGCGTCACAGCTGATCATTGGAAATACTGGTTTGCATAAACCAATAGCATTTTTTTCCTACCAGTTCAAGTAAACCAGTAGCTTTTTTTCCTACCGGTTCGGGTAAGCGGGTCCAACATTTCACCCCTGGATCACTGCCCTATTTATAGAAGCCTATCTATATTTGAAAGAGTGGTCTTATCATTAAACTATTCGGCCAAAGAATTACCTTCTAAGAACTGAAATCTCCAACACTGAAGATTGCTATATACCAGACTTCTCCAGTATGCTGCTCTCCATGTATTACAACTGACCTTATTGCAGTATTGATTGGGCATTGTGAGACATGAAATTCAACACATCCCGAAAGAGTAAAACTAATAAAATAGCCTTGCTAGTTCAGGTCAAGTATGTGTTACTAAAGTTAGTAGTTTGTTTTCCAGTGTGATCAGCCAGATATTTCTAGAACCAATATTTGAAATATATTTAAAATATTTGAGAGTCAATATTATGTACCAATCAAGATGTCAGGCTAGGAGCAAGGCAACCCAGATTCTAATTACCTTTGGCTATAAAAGTTCAGTGGTTCATTCTCTTCCTTTTATGCCAACCAACCTCAGAGCATTGTTGTTGTGAGGAAAAAAAGAGCACTATATGTTGAGTTTTTCTCCTGACTGAAAAGTGGGATGTGCATCTTATAAATACATGGCATTTATGCTGCCTAATCAGGAAGAACACTCCACATTGTTCATTCAGCCGAGAGAGACAGAAAATTCCAGCTAATTCCTCTACCAGGAGTTAGTACCAGCATTCCCTGGGAGGGACTTCCGCCTATGAAAGATCCTGCCCCCCCCCCCCCATATGAAGATGTCCCCAATCTTATGTTTTTCCTGAAGCTATTAAAAACCTGAATTAAAGTATTCTGAAATGAATAATCCTTGTCCGATATGAATTTATCTACACCGCCCACTCCTTAAAGCCATCTAAGGTAGTGGTCACCAATGTTAAAGGTGAATTATATACTGTGTAAAGAAATGCTTTCTTTTGTCAATTATAAATCTCCATTCAGTCAGCTTCACTGGATGACTTGGTCAGTGTCTTAACCTTTTCCCTTCTGGCTTTTTCCCTGCCATGGATAAATCTAGGTACGTAAATTGTGCCTCTCACAAATCCATGTTACTTTTTTCTAGTCTTCCATGTTACTTCTTTCTAGTTTTTCTAGATTAAGTTATGCAATGCGATTCTAATACAGTATCTTTTTTCCGGTGCAGCTTCAGACACCTCAGATCCCAACAGTGTATGTGTGAATTTGTACCACTATATTTCAGTTTGCACTTACCATATTTTTTGGTGTATAAGACGCACCTTTTTCCTCCCTCAAAGAGGGTAAAAATTTGGGTGCATCTTATACACTGTAGTCCCGCCCACCCACCAGCCCCCATCCTTTGGCCTCTGCCTCCCAGCAATTTACCTCCTTGCAGCAAACAGGAAAATGGGGCTTGTGGAGGCAGCAATAGGCTATGGCAATCCTTGCAGCCTGAAAGAGCTGATCACTAAAACTGAAACTAAAACTGAAACAGGCTGTTTGCTGCAAGGAGGCAAATTGCTGGGAGGCAGAGGCAGATTTTTTTTCTTCTAATCAGGCTAAACTGAAACAGCCTATTTGCTATTTGCTGCAAGGAGGTAAGTCAATAACTAAAAATGCCTATAGAATGTTCAAATTATTAGTTATATTTTAAAGACTGCTTTATTATTGTTCTAGACAACTTAATAAAATGAAGAAGCTTTTCTCTGTGTTTCTAATAATTGAATCACCTAGTACAAGGAGCCTCTCTCCTGCAGTCTGTTCATCTTCATTCACCTCATCAACTTTATTAAGGGAGAGGTCTTCAGTTTGTTCCTGTTGTTCTTCTTCCTATATCTCATCAAGTGTGATGAAGGAGAGATCCTCAGGTGGGATCAGTTGTTCTTCTGTGCATTCCTCATCAGGTGTGATGGGGGAAGGAGCCTTAAGTTGATTCTGTAAATTCAGACTCTCAGAGCGATCCCTTGCTCTTCTATTTCTTCGAGTGACATTTCTCCATGGATCTACT
The DNA here is from genome assembly GCA_039707465.1 of Rhabdophis nuchalis. Classification (NCBI taxonomy): domain Eukaryota; kingdom Metazoa; phylum Chordata; class Lepidosauria; order Squamata; family Natricidae; genus Rhabdophis; species Rhabdophis nuchalis. The sequence goes on from CM077647.1 coordinate 81,107,072, forward strand.
TCTTGAGTTAGTGAAATGACTTCTTCCTGAGAGCTGTACCCTGTCTCTTCATTGTCCAGGATAGTCTGCTCTGCTCTGTCCAAGAACAGCTCAAGCTCCTTAATTTGCTGATGGTTAGATATATGTGCCTCCAGCTGCTGGACCTTCTCTTCTAGCAGTGCAACCAGCTTGCACTTACTGCAGGTGTAGTTCTCCACGCGTTTGGGCAAAATCAGAAATATGGCACAAATGTTGCAGATAACTACAGCTGCTCCCTCGGACTCCATTTTAACGATTGCAGTATTCAGTGCTCACTTGTTCCTGTTGGTTTGGCTCTCTTCAGCAGCAGCACAGACAGAAAAGGTTGGAATAGCAGTCTTCCAGGCTGGCCCCATTCAGCACGGTAAGCCACTACTTACTGTTCCTTTTTGTGTCTTTAAATCCCCCCTCCAAAAGCACCTCCAATCAGCTCCAGGAGAAGTTCAAATGAAACAGCCACTATTTACTGTTCCTGGTCATCTCTTGTTTGACCAGGTCCAGCTTGCCTTAATTCATGGATCTTATATTCCAGGTTCCTAAGGAGTGTAGATCTTTACAGCATTGAACTTTCCTTTAACCACCAGATACATCCACAGCTGAACATCCTTTCAGTTTTGGCCCAGCTGCTTCACTCTTTCTGGCGCTACTAGTACTAGCCCTCTGTGATTCTCCAGTAGCATATTGGACATCTTCTGACCTCATCTTCCAGCCTCATATCTTTTTGCCTTTTGATACTGTCCATGGGGTTTTCATGGCAAAGATACTGTTTCCATTCCTTTCTCCAATGGATCATGTTTTGTCAGAGGTCTCTGCTCTGACCTGTCTGTCAGTGGCCCTGCAATGCATAGCTCATAGCTTCATTGAGTTATGTAAGCCCCTTCACCACAATTTGGCAGTAATCCATGAAGGAGAAGACCTTCTTAGGGATCTGTAAAATCAAAATTATGTGTCAACCTATGTTGAAAATAATACATTTTTAAAATTCTATCAAATGATCATGGGAAATGCTAGTGACAGTGGATACCTCAATTTTTAATATTGTATATATTGATCAATATAAACTCATGTAAACAAAAGTTCTTTTGTGGTGGAAAAAGAGTCCTGAGAGGAAAAAAACATTAAGAATCACTTATGTTATGTAATATATGACTATGGCCTAAAAATAAATGACTAACCCAAGAAGGTTAGCAGATAAACCAGAGTTCCATCCCACTGCTTCAGAAAATCTGCATGACTTCTTGCTTTTACTTCTATAACACCTAAATATTTTCCTATTTTACCATCAATAAAGCCACTGAGGAACTCATTGGGGAAATCAAGAATGAAATTCAGGAGGCAAGCTTACTTCACTCACCCATGAAGGTCTTGGTTCAGCTGCTCTTCCCATGTAACAGGTTTCTTTTTGCCATCTTCTTATTTATTTTATTTTATTTATTTTATTAAATTTATACCCCACCCTTCTCCTAAAAAAGGACCCAGGGCGGCACACAGGCATCATTAAAAAACATATACAGTACAAAATCCAAAATTTTAAAAACTAATTAAATAATTCCCTGTGCTAAAATACTAACACTCTAAAATTTAAAATTATCCCTATAAAATCAGAAACGGGGTTATGCTAGGCCGGCTTGTTGGAATAAGTAAGTTTTAAGACGTTGGCGGAAGAGGCGGAGGTCCACGATGGTGCGTAGGTCGGGGGAAGGTCATTCCAGAGGGCAGGGCCCACCACAGAGAAGGCTCTTCCCCTGGGCACCGCCAACCGGCATTGCCTGGCCGATGGTACGCTGAGAAGGCCCTCTCTGTGGGAACGGATCGGTCGAAGGGATGTATGGAGCAAGAGGCGGTCTTAAACTGCTTTTCTGCTCCCACAGCACATAGCATGTTCTACATTCAGTTTAATCAAACTACCTGAAGGAAGGGTGGTAATTTCTTTTGCTTACTAAGGTTACAGGGTAGGATGTTATTAGAATATCTGCATTTGAAGTGATTCTTGTACGGTTTCCCTTGTTGCCCAACATGGAAGGAAATAACTCCCAGAGCAAATCATCTGGTTTGTTTGTTTGTAATATAGGTTGTGCAGTCAACATGTCATCTGAAACATGTGGATATTTGGAAGCAACAGGCATGCAAACTTTGTGATGATTGAAGGAATGAGCAGTGGAATCTTCCTAACTCAATTTGGATTTATCGCTATCAAATGAAATATTTACCAATATGAAACTGGATCATTACTATAAATATTTTTATATAGAAAAAGTTTTATTGAGTTTTACAAATTTTTTAACAAAAAAGGGTAGGGTAAGGTGAATTAAAAAGATATTTTGAGAACTTTCACTTCGGGAACGTTGGCCCTCCCGGGCTTCTTAACAAGACATTGGTAATGCATTTTTCAATAATACAACAAGGTGAAAATAAATGTATACATATAAATTCTGAATTCTATGCTGGCAGTCGTGTACAAACATCCAGACAAAAATTATACTGTATTAATAAAAATAAAAATAAAAGTCATTTTTTAGATCTAAGTCTCTTGGCAATTGTGTCTTCTTGTTCTCCTTCCTGGCCCCCAGCGGGCGTGGCCGTGGCCCCATCTGTCCCCCCGGAATCATCCCCCAGGATAGAGGAATGTTTTTTAAGAAAGGCATCTGCCTCAGCAACTGTTTTAATCCTTACTCTTCCTCCGTCCCAGAACACCAACATCCCTTATGGCATCGCCCACTTAAACCAAATCCCGTGGTTAAACAATTTTTTAGATAAGAAGGAATATTTCCGTCTCATCTCTCTAATCTTTTTTGGGATCTGCTTCAAGATGGCGACTTCCTTTTGTTGGTAAATTAACGGACCCTCCCTCTGCGCCTTCAAGATTCCCTCCCTTGTCGACCTTCTAACAAATTTAATATGTATCTCTCTGGGTACTTCATTCATCCTGGCATATGCTGAATTTATTCTGTAAACTAGGTCAATGTCCCCCCTGATCTCCTCTTTGGGTTTACGTAAATAGTCTGATAAAATTGTACTCATGAGATCAGGAAGGCATTCACCAGATTCCTCAGAAATATTCTGAAATCTTAAGAAATATGACATCCTCTCAAAATCCATCCTAGACATATGACCAGACAAATCTCCAATTTCAGTATTAACATTTTTAAGTTCTCCCTTTGCCCCAGCCAGCCCCACTTCCAACTCCTCGGTCTTCTGTGTGTTCTCCATCAATTTTTTCTGTGTCTCCAAGAGTTCAAGCTTAGTGCTAGTATGATCTTTTCTAAATTCTCTGATTTCCAGCACCAAGGAGTTTAACACTGTTTCCATAGCTGTCATTCTCTCTTCCAATCCTGGATTTCCTGGTTGTTTCTTTGAAGCCATGGTGAGCTGTTTAAATCAGTGCCACTAAGATGGCGTTTTTTGTGTGCGGCCGCTGGAGCAAGTCAGGAGAGGAAAGTTCCAATCAAAATTGTAAAAAGTTATAGAGCCCAGAAGAGAAGCAATTTTCACAGTCAATTATTAAGACAAAGAAGGCATTCCAGTGAGGGAATCAATTAATCCAAAAATTTCTCCATTAGTAGAGCGAGGCAGTCCAAATCACAAAGAGATGTTGGAAATTTGACATAAAGAAATAAGTGTTCAGGAACAAAGAACAGCCATCTTCCACCACCCACTCTGACAGCCAGCTGGAGAAAACAGCAGAGAAATTGTTTCAGTCAAGCCAGACTTAGATACATTGTATGAAAACAAGCCGCGGAAGACTTTCACTTGTTGCGCAACAATCCGGATGTGAAATATCCGCTCCCTGCATTCCAGGAGCCATTTCTGCGCGCCGCTGCTATAAATCCGAGGGGGGGTTTAGCAAACAAACACCCCCCTCCACGTCTCTCTCATCCAAAGCCGCCAGCAATAAAGCTAAAGTCACTTACTCTCCACCTCGCAGCTCAAGCCCCGGCAAAGCCATCCGACCCGAGCGCTCCGTTCTCTCCAAATTCATTGTTCGTTACCGTCCTCCGTTGGCAAAGGGAACCAAGCCCCCCGCAGCATGTCTCCTTCCACCTAGACCGAAGACAAGGACTGTTCCCCAGCCGCCGCCAGGCTGAACCAGTCCAGGCAAGCCAGTCCTATGGAGGGACCCCCCAAAAAAGGGGTACCCCGCCCCGTTTGTGGCAGAAAAAAGAACAAAACGGCGGACGAACCCCAAGATTCGTCCGTCGCCGCCAGAAGCCGGAACAGGAAGCCCATTACTATAAATATTATTACAGATAGTTACAACTAGATCAGAGGTGGGTTGCTCCTGGTTCGGCCCAGATCAGGCGAACTGGTAGTGGCAGCGGGAGGCTCCACCCATCCACCCAGATACTTCTGCACATGTACAGAAGCATCATGCGCCCGAGCGAACCAGTAGGAAAAAAATTAGAAACCCACCACTGAACTAGATATATTGCCACAAGAAGTGAAAAATAGAACAATGGATTCACTTGTTTAAAGTGGTAATCTACTAGTACAAACAAGACTAGAACTGTCTGCTAAATAGAAAAGAGAAAGAAAAAGAAAAAAAAGATTTTACATCCCTCTCACCAGTTAGGTACTAATTGATAGCAAATTCTGCTTTCTGTTGCAAAGATTTAAACTACAGTAAAGGTTATGTTGTTGGTTCTACAAAATATTGTATACATAAAATTCATTCAATTGTACTTGGGGGAAAAATGATCAAAGGCATTTTTGTGTAAGCCTCAGTAGTAAGTACTATGTTAAATATGTACAAGTGATTAATTAATCTTTTCCATCTATTCCAAAAGCAGATCTTTATGGCTGAGAGAGTCTTCCTAAATTTGTTCCTGAGAATTGCTGAGGATAAATATAAAATTAATGTCTTGGCTGTCCTTTGGACTTTTTGAGAAATCTTCTTAAGAGTGTCAATAAAGTGTAGCTAAATTCTCACCCAGTTAATTGAAAACAGGGTAAATCTTATTGGTTGGGTTCATACAACAATGAAACGAATTTCATTGTAATTTTAATACAATGACAATAAAGATTATTATTATTATTATAATACAACATCTAGACTAAAAACACTTGATTAACGTATGCTTCAATATTTTATTCAAATCAGCCATTTATAGTACATGAAATCAGGAAGATTAATTCAGTAAAACATCATTCATTTAACTCATGGGTCTCCAACCTTCGCAACTTTAAGTCTGAAGGACTTCAGGTCCCAGAATTCTCTAGCCAGCAAAGCTGGCTAGAGAAGTCTGGGAGCTGAAGTCCTTCAAACTTAAAGTTGCAAAGGTTGGAGACCCCTGATTTAACTATGACTTAGAATACAGGTAGTCCTTGATTTATGACCAAAATTGAGCCTGAAATTTTTGTGGCTAAGCAAAAGGTAATTTTGCTTTCTTACTGCAATTGTTAAACGAATCACGGCAGTTGTTAATAACAGAATTGTTTAGTTAATCTGCTTGCCCATTGATCTTGCTTGTTGGTTGCAAAAGGTAATCACATGACCCCATGACATTGCCATCATCATAAATGCATGCCAGTTGCCAAGCATCCAAATTTTGATCACATGACTATGGTGGTGCTGTAAAGGTTGTAAGTGGGAATAACGATCATGTCACTTTTTTTCAGTGCCACTTTTACTGCAAATGGTAAATGATTTTAAATTGAGGATACTTGTATTATACTACCCAGTCATATTTTATAGCTAAGGATATTGTGAGAGCCTAGCCCTAGTGAATTGTCATATATGATTTGCTATGATTTGCTTTATTGTAATTTTGCTACCTTTCTATTGGAAAAGCCATGATTTATGGCTTTCTAAAAGACGTCTAAAGTGGAGATTCTCAGGGAAGAGAATATGTACCTGAGTTTTGGGACAGTAATTGTTAAATTGTGTAGTCCAGTGGACAGAACTTGAATCACTGAATGCTATGAATTGGTCCTACTTTTTAACTGCAAGACTAATCAGCCTCATGTAACAATGTATGTTAGGGTAATCAGTATAATGGTAATGTTACAGGTACATGGTTATCATGCATATCCTTTTAATCATACGTACACTGTACTCCCTGATTCTACAATCTACTTGCTAGTATATCTGCTTCAGAAATCAGTGCAGGACCAAAGTCATAGAGTAACTATAAGCAAAAAAAATGGCATGAACAGCATATCCTTTAATGTTATAATATAACAAGCAGGCCTGCATACAATACTGTAAGAAAAATTGTCTACAACAATACTACTGAAACTTTCAGCAGTAGCTCCTTCCAGGTCACATTGCACCAAAAAGCTGTCAAAGATGTTTCTGCTCAATATGTTGTCCTCCACCAATTATATATTTGTATACCCCACTTTCAAGTTGTAAAAAATTTAAGGGGTACTAATGTGACTTGGGTTTCAGTTTCCTTAACAGGAACTTTCTTTGCTAGAAGGCAAAGGATACGTTTTTGCATTCCCTGGAGTGTTTCAGAAGGAATAAAATGGTAATTTTATTTTAAATTTTAAAATTGTAATATATAATGTGGTTGTAATTTGCACATATAGTGTGGACAGATAAAATACTAGTATTGTCAGATCCTTGTGTCTGCCATTCTTTGGTGGATAAAGTGGGAGGGTTGGATTTAATATATTTTATTCTTTCTCTTTTTTCTATGTATCCTAAGTATCCAAGGTCTTGCCTTGCCTGTTTGTATAACCTTTCACCTGATTTATAACTCTGGCCTGGTGCCTCAGAGGTCTGGAAAATCCTCACCTCTTAGAGGATGCAAGGGGGGAGGGGAAGCAATGTGGATTGCAACTCTGGAAGATGATCCTGAGAATCCCTGCATATCTACTTCTCAGAGAGGACAGTACAAAAACATCTTCACACCTGCAGATTGGTGGGAACCCACATTGGACAGTTGGGAAGGGTTCCTAAATTCTTTTATCATGGATTGTATAGCCTGAGCACCCCAGAGCCTGCTTTTAATGTTGACTTGCTTTCACCCATTTTCAATAAAAAGATTCCTTTTGAAATACCAGGTTTTCAAGAGTCTACATTTTTTGAGGGGGGTGAGGGGTGAGGCAGGTCCTTACAACTATTCTTTTTGCTGGTATTGATGCATTGGATAATTTTTGCCAGCATCACTTTTATCTTAGATGTGAAAGTTCTCAAAATATCTTTTTAATTCACCTTACCCTACCCTTTTTTGTTAAAATTTTTGTAAAACTCAATAAAACCTTTTCTATATATATAAAAAAAAAGAGTCTACACTTTTTTGAAGTGTGTGTGAGCAAGGCAGGTCCTTACATAAAGCAGCCTCTGCAATAATGGTCAACTGAGAGAGGATTTCCCCCCCCCAAATAAATTAATACTCTACCGAGGGGACCCTGCAACAATGTCTGAACAGAGCAGTGAACAAGGGGAAGTCAAGTACTAGGGAGAAACCTTGACAACTAATAAATAAATAAATAAACTACCCACCTTGATACCAGCTCCATATGTCCCATAGAACAGGGGTCCCCAACCTTTTTTGCACCAGGGACCGGTTTCATTTTCAAGAAAGTTTTGCGGACCAGCTGAGTGGCTCAGCAGTCATGTGACTGGGTGGGCGTGGCCAACTTGGAAAATGTGAAACTCACTTAACAATGGTCTTGGTTAACAAGCAAACTTTTGGGCTCAATTGTGGTCATAAGTTCTTTCTTTCTTTCTTTTTCTTTCTTTCTCTTTCTTTCCCTCTTTCTCTCTCTCTCTCTCTCTCTCTCTTTCTCTCTTTCCCTCTTTCTCTCTCTCTCTCTCTTTATTTCTCCTTCTCTCTCTTTCTCTTTTTCTTTTTCTTTTTCTTTCTCTCTCTTTCTTTCTGTCTCTTTTTTCTCTCTTTCTCTCTCTCTCTTTCTCTCTCTTTCTCTCTCTCTCTCTTTTTCTCTCTCTCTCTTTCTTTCCCTCTTTCTGTCTCTTTCTCTCTTTCTGTCTCTTTTTCTTTCTCTCTTTCTCTCTCTCTCTCTTTTTTCTTTCTCTCTCTTTTTCTCTCTCTTTCTTTCCTTTCTGTCTCTCTTTCTTTCTCTCTTTCTGTCTTTCTTTCCCTTTCTCTCTCTCTTTCTTTCTCTCTCCCATTTTTTTATTTCTTTCTCTTTTTCTTTCTCTCTCTCTCTCTCTGTCTCTCGTCCGCCCATCTGTCACTCTATGTGTGTGTGTGTGTCTGTCTGTCTTGCATTCACGCACTTAATCACTCAATCTGTGTGTCTCTCTTTCTCTCCCTCCCTCCCTCTCTCTCTCTCTCTGTCACTCTCTGATTCCCCCCCCCTCCCTCCCTGTCTCTCTCTGTGTCTGTGCCTCTCTCTGTCTGTCTGTCGTCGTCCCTGCCCCCCCGCCCCCCCGCGGAGCCTCCTCAGTCCGGCCCACTGCGCTCACTCGCCTTAGCCTGCCCCGCCCACCCGGCCGCAGTGCTGGGTCGCTCGTTGGCTCACTCAGGATCCTTCCAGGAGCTGAGAAGCCTCCGTGTGTGGGGGTGGGGGGAAGGAACGGCAGCCCCTGGAAGACGACAAGTAGCCGGCATGCCGGCTGTGGAGGCTCCGCAGGAGGAAGGGAATCGGCGACTGGTAGGGAGGGCTGCTGTGGCAGCACCCAGGAGTCCCACCGTCGACGGCGCAAACAGCCGCACCTGCGCTCTCCCCCACGCTCTGCCCAGGAAGCTGCCCCCTCCTCCCTCCTCCTCCTCTCCGGCCCTGCAGCCCGGTTCCTACCAAGCCATGGACCGGCACCGGTCCGCGGCCCGGGGGTTGGGGACCCCTGCCATAGAAGACATTGAAGCTGTCTTTGAGAATTCCATGAAGCCCTGATGATCTGTCAGCATAGGAAAAAGGGACAGCTGGGATGGAAGAACCAAGGGGCTGACCCTCACCATGGTAGCTGCAAACGGGTGGAAAATGGAACTGGAAGCGCCTTCCAATCAAGAGGAATTGATCAAGGAACTACTGATGATTGGTTGAAGCAGCACGTCAACTGCCTTGTGATGGAAGCTCTGCAATACATCTGTGGTGAACTAGGATGCCAATGGAGAAGAGTGGGCAATCCAGCAGCTGAAGGACCCTGAGCCATCACCCCTGACCCAGCCACAACTAAGCAACTGACCAAGCCAGGAGAGTAACCATGCCAGGGATCCAATATCCTTCTGTTCCAGCCCAGACAATTTTTCCCAGCCAACCCAGGGGCTCACAGCTGGAGAGGAAAGCTCCAGGAAAGAAATTGGGGGGGGGGTTTCCTGGCTCAGGTCCTCACCTATATGCACCCGATGACTAATTAGCCCAACCCCAGCAGGGAGATTGGGAATTCATCTAAGGAAAATGAAAACTCCCATCACTTTCTGCAAGCTAGACAGCACAGTAGCAGAGGGGGAAGCAGCCATTTTTGCCACAGAACTATTACAAATAAAACTGGGGGACGATAGTGAGACCCTCACATTAATAGTAGCCCCAGGAATGGAATTGCCACTAGTCCTAGGGCGCGCGTTGCTACAGAAGTGGAAACCTAAAATAAACTGGAGGGGAGGAAATATAAAATTCCAGAGACGTAACATTTGCAAGCCCCCAGAGGGAAGGGAGGAGGAGAAATGGAACAGGGAAACAGCCATGGCTGGCCATCCTGCTGAGGCCACTAGCATCCCCAAAGAATACCAGGATTTGGCCGAGGTATGTAGTGAGGAGGCGTTGGATGAACTCTCATCTCATCTTTCCATGGATTGTGCCATTTAAATCTTGCCAGGGGCTAAACTTCCAAAACCAAAGATGTCCTGCATTTCCCCCAGACAACTAGATGAACTCATAGTGTTTATCAACAAAAATTTGAAAAGAGGTTTCATTGAACCTCCACAACCAAAAATAGTGGCCCCTGTATTGTTCCACAAAAAGAAAGATGGCTGCCTATGCTTTTGTGTCGACTACCATAACCTCAACATGATTAGCATGGAAAATATGTACCCACTCCCCCTCATGAAAGACATGTTGGCCCACCTCTCTAAAGGAAAAATCTTTTCAAAGCTAGATTTATGAGAGGCATATACTATTGCATCAGAATTAGGAAAGGAAATGAGTGGAAGACTGCTTTTAACATCCTACTGGGATGTTACCATTTTAAAGTACTCCCTTTCAGACTACAAGGGCTCCCTGCCATGTTTATGCAACTAATTAATAAGGTGTTCCATGAACATTTATACAAAGGGATCCTGGCTTACCTTGATGACATTCTAATTTACACCAAAACAAAAGCAAAACACATAAAACTAGTCCAAGCTGTTCTCGCTAAACTCCAAGCCACCAAAATCTATGCAAAACTCTCTAAATGTGAGTTCCACCAAGAAAGAATTGACTACCTGGGATATAGAATATCTCATGAGGGATTAGAAATGGATCCACAAAAAGTAAAAGCCATTATTGATTGAGAGCCACCCCAGATCCATAAACAACTACAAAGTTTCCTGGGTTTTGATAACTTTTACTATCAATTCATTCCAGCATTTGTGAGAATTACTCTCCCCATTACAAACTTGTTAGAGACAAAAAGGGGAAACAAAACCCAAGGTAACCTCTTAACTGGACCATGGAATGCCAAGTGGCATTAGAAAAAATTAAACAATTATTTTCAGCCAGACCCAGAAGAACCATTTGTCAACCAAGCAGATGATATCCAAGCAGATGCCAGTGAGTGGCAGTAGGACGAGTCCTACTTCAAAACAATGAACAAGGACAATTGCAACCATGTGCATACACATCCAAGAAATTGACAGAAACTGAGCAAAGATGAGCCATATGGGAGAAAGAGGCTTATGCAGTACGATGGGACCTCCTCACATGGAGACAATTCTTAGAAGAGAACAAAATCCCCTTCGAAGTCTGGACTGATCATAAAAACTTAGAAGTTCCGAAGACCCCTGAAAACTCTACCCCAAACAAGTACATTGGGTACAATACATTAAATGTTTTGATTTTACCCTCAAACAGGAGGGAAAAACATCTTAGCCATTGCCCTGTCGAGAAAACCCCAATATAACAGCAAAAAGATTTAAATTGTTAAACCTATGCAGAAGCCAAAAAAGAACTGCTTGCCAACAATGCAACAGTTTCAAAATTTAAGGAGGCACCACTTATGGGTGACTGGTTCCAAGCCTGGGTAGAAAACAAACTTTATGTCCCTGCTAGCCAAAGATTGGATCTCATGAAGCGATGCTATGACTCCAAACTAGCTGGATATTTTGGATTTGTGAAAACTCTACAACTCATCAAAAGACAATTCTGGTGATCATCCCTTAAAAATGACATTGAGAGCTACATTGCTAGTGGTCCTACCTGTGCAGCTGCAAAAACACAAGGAAAATCCCCAGGACTTTTACAGCACCCTGGAGAGAAATTTATATGGATTTTATAGTGGAACTGCCTGAAAGCATGGGAAACATTGTTATTTGGATTGTAACAGACCTCTTTTCAAAACAGGTCCATTTCATAGCCTGCCAGAAAATCCCAAAAGCCAAAACATTAACAAAAATGTTTTTAGTCCACATTTATCACCTCCAACAGATTATCTCATACAGGAGTGTCCAATTCACACCTCCACATTTTGGGAGCCTTTCTTAACCCTATTAGGCTCCCCCCAAGGGCTGTCCTCTTCATATCATCCCCAGATGAATAGCAGGATGGAGAAAATGAATGGCATATTGGAACAATATCTGTTTTATTAACCATCAACAGGACAATTGGACTGACCTTTTGCTGAAGTAGCTTACAACAACTCTGTACACACTAGCACTGGTTTCACCCTATTTCAGGTAGCCACAGGAGAAGAATTCAATCCCATGCCAGCACTACCCTGTTTCCCTGGAAAGAAGACCACTTCGGATAATAAGCCCAATTGGGTTTTGAGCGCATGTACTAAAATAAGCCCTCCCCAAAAATAAACCCTTTCCAAAAATATTACAATGCAGCAGCAGCCATGAGTTAAGTACACTTGCCACCTCCTGCACTTCAAAAATATTAAGACCTCCCCCAAAATAAGGCATGCATGAAAAAAAATGGAGACGGACCTTTGAATATGGAGGGAAGGCGTAGGAAGGTTTCTTGCCCGTGAGGAGGACAGACGGCCAAGCTCAGCCCCTGTGGCTCAGTCCCGGTAAGCCGCCGATATTGTGATCCATCGGAGCATTTTTTCAACCCCTGGGGCGGCTCGGGCTAGCAGGGAGGTGGAGCTGGAGATCGAGAGTGGCAGTTGCTATGCCGGCCATGCCGGCCATCTGCCGCTACGAGAGGAGCGACCAGAATTTTTTGGAGATGGCGTCGGCGAGTGGTGAGCGCCAACATAACTTAATCTGGAGGTGGGGACGGCCTGGAACAGCTTGGGAACAGCTTGGGAATGCTGTCCAGACAGCGGGAAGAGGGTGCGCGAATTGTCGGGCGGAGCGGTGTGGCACAGTTGGCGCGGAGACCAGCATGGACGCCTGGTGCAGTTTGGTGTGGAGCGCAGTTTGGCGTAGAGCAGAGACCAGTGTAGAGACCAACATGGACGCCTAGCGCCGCGCGGAAGTTCCATCTCGCCATGGGGCGATGTACCGCAGCATGTTTTGAGCCTACCATTGACTTTTACCATCTACCATCTAGAGACGTGGAATGGAGGTCGAAGTGACGTCTTGGTCAGAAACAGGGGTTGAAGTGACTGATTTGTTCATGGGTGAGTGGCCATTTTCATCTATGATTTGCAGAAATTGCACTTGCCCCAAACATTGGCCAGGCAACATCGGCCTGAACTACGTTCTGGGCCTAGATACCCTCCCAGGAAACTCTTTTTGATCACTCCCCTCATGGACTGACCCTTACCTACCCCCCCTTGTCACTCTGCCCTGCCTGATAATTCCAAGCACTTTTAGAGTCCTAAGAACTCTATGAATTTGAAGAACTCTAAACACTGCTTTCACCCAGAGATCTATACTACTCTGGACTTATTAATTATTGACTATCTGAATTATACTAACTATGAATTAACATCATCATGGACTTTGAATTTAATACCATCATTAATTGTTTTCTGTTTGACGCTCCCCTCCTTTTGATTAGATCTGAAATGTAACTTTTTTCCCCTCAGGGCTATTATGACTATGATTAGATCTCCTTCCTGCACTTTAATATATTTATTATACCTCCCACGTATTCCAGGGCTACTCTCCTCTCCCTGTGGGAGTCCTCCCCCGCACAGGTCTGGCCCTCAGAGCTAACGAGGGCCCACCTCAAGGACGGGCTTATCAGCCACAAGAGTTGGGAGAAACGTAAGCTGCGCAGATTTTTAACTAGTTTTTTAAATCGGGTCTTAAGGGGTTCCAGGGTGGTGGGTGGGTCTAGTCATGTTGGCTCTAGCGGGTATAATGCTAGTCCAGTTGAGAGCGGCGAGAGTGAGAGTAGAGGGTCCGATATTAAGAGGGGGGAAAGGGTTGATCCTATAGAGGGCCATTCCATCACAACGGTCTTGGGGAGGGGTAGGTATGGCGGGAGCCGGAGGTCATATCAAGTGTCGGGGGGGCGTATCCGCTGTTTGCAAGCGGTCGCCCACCCCGACCCCCAGAGGTCCTCCCGCAACCTAGGAGGTTGGGGATTACAGAGCCCAGGCCCTAGGCTAATGTTGTGCAACACCAGGTCCATGATGAACAAAGACCCTCTCGTTTATGATCTAGTTGCAGAGGGGGATCCGGACCTGGTGGGTATCACGGAAACCTGGCTGGGGCACGAGGGAGGTGTTCCCCTTGTAGAGATGTGTCCCCCAGGTTACCTGGTACTTCATCGGCCTAGGGCCCAGGGCAGGGGTGGGGAGGTGGTGGTTATTATTAAGGAAAGTCTTAAGCCAAGGGAGGCCACTGTGCCTCAGATAGTCGGGTGTGAATCGCTGTATGTGAAATGGGGTCTTGGGAGGCAGATGGGCCTGCTGGTTGTGTACCTCGCTCCCCGCTACATGTCAGCGGCCCTACCCGAGCTCCTCGAGGTGATCGCTGAGGTGGCGGTTGATTCACCCAGACTGTTAGTCATGGGGGATTTCAACCTGCCATCGGTAGGCAAGTCATTTGGGGTGGCTCGGGAGTTCATGGACTCCATGACGGCCATGGACCTGACCCAGGTAATTCAAGGCTCCACTCATACAGGGGGAAACACTCTAGACCTGATTTTTGCCTCTGGCCAGTGGTTGAGTGATCTAGGAGTAGGGGAATTAGCCATCGAACCCCTGTCATGGTCGGATCACTCTCTCCTTCGGCTGGACTTCCCAACCGCTACACCCCACCACGGGGAGGTGGAACCAGAGACCCTGATATGGTTCCACCCCAGGCACCTGATGGATCCTGATAGGTTCCAGACGGAGCTTGGGCCTATACCTGTAACCCTAACCCGCAGCTCGACTGAGGGCCTAGTGGCAGCATGGAATAGTGCTGCCACGGGGGCCTTGGACCGGGTTGTGCCTTTGCGGCCTCTCACGCAGCGCTGATCCACCCTCGCCCCTTGGTTTACGGAGGAGCTGAGGGTGATGAAATGCCACAAGAGATGCCTGGAGAGCAGGTGGAGATCCACTCGCACCAAATCCGATCGAACACAGGTAAGGTCCTACTTAAGGACCTACCTTGTGGCGATAAGGAGGGCGAAACATTCTCATCTCGCCACCCTTATCGCATCCGCAGATAACCGTCCTGCTGCCCTGTTTAGAATGACCCGCTCCCTTCTTCATCAAGGGCCGCGGGGAGCTCCTTTGCAGGGCAGAGCAGAGGAATTTGGAACTTATCTGCAGGACAAAATCGCTCGGATCCGGGACGACCTGGCCTCCACTCCAATGGATCTTGGCAGACTGTCCGAGTCTGGTCTTGAGACCGTTTTGTGGGATGAGTTCGACTTTGTTACTTCCGAAGACATGGACAGGTTGCCGAGGCGGCTGAATGCCACCACATGTTTATTGGACCCGTGTCCCTCCAGGTTGGTACTGGCCTCCTGGGAGGTGACGCGAGGCTGGCTCCAGGAAATAGTGAATGCTTCTTTGAGTGAGGACTTCTTGTGGCAGCCTTGAAAGAGGCGGTGGTGAGGCCCCTCCTCAAGAAGCCTTCCCTGGACCCAGCACTGTTAAGTAATTATCGTCCGGTCTCCAACCTTCACTTCCTTGTGAAGGTTGTTGAGAGTGTGGTGGCACAACATTTCCCTCGACACCTGGAGGAAACTGCTTATCTAGATCCGCGTCAGTCTGACTTCCGCCCCGGGCACAGCACGGAGACAGCATTGGTCGCGTTGGTGGATGATCTCTGGAGGGCCAGAGATAGGGGTTATTCCTCTATCCTGGTTCTTTTAGATATCTCAGCGGCTTTCGATACCATCAACCATGGTATCCTATTGTGCCGGATGGGGAGGTTGGGAGTGGGGGGCACTGTTTTACAGTGGTTCTCCTCCTACCTCTCCGGTCAGTCGCAATTTGTACTAACAGGAGGGCAGAGGTCGACGTCGAGGCCCCTAACATATGGGATGCCTCAGGGGTCGGTCCTCTTGCCCCTCCTGTTTAACATCTACATGAAGCCGCTGGGTGAGATCATCCGTGGTTGTGGGGCAGAGTACCACCTGTACGCTGATGATACTCAGCTGTACATATCTACCCCCAACCACCCCAATGATGCTGTCGAAGTGATGTCCCGGTGTGTGGAAGCCGTGTGGCTCTGGATGGGAAGTAACAAACTCCGGCTCAACCCATCCAAGACCGAGTGGCTGTGGTTTCTGGCGTCCCGGCATAGCCAGCTAATTCCATCGTTGGTTATCGGGGGTGAGTCAATGGCCCCCGTGGAAAGGGCTCGCAACTTAGGCATCCTCCTGGATTCACGGCTTTCCCTGGATGACCATGTGGCGGCCGTGACCAGGGGGGCATTTTACCAGGTTCGACTGGTATGCCAGTCTGGACCGGGACGCCCTCCGTACAGTCACTCAAGCACTCGTGACATCCCACCTTGACTAGTGCAAAGCTCTCTACAAGGGGCTCCCCTTGAGGTGCATCTGGAGGCTCCAGTTAGTCCAGATTTCGGGAACATCTCGAAGTTCCCATGTAACACCTCTCCTGCGCGAGCTGCACTGGCTACCGGTGGCCTTCCGGGTGCGCTTCAAGGTGCTTGTTACCATCTTCAAATCGCTCCATGGCTCAGGGCCTAGTTACTCCCCTCTTCCACTGCTCACTTAAGACACACCTCTTTCAGCAAGCTGGACTGGCATAGAATTTAATGTAGGAATGATAGAGCCTTAGCTAAATTAAAGTTTTAAATGGGATTTTTAGTACAGGTTTTTTATTTAATTTCTTTTTAACTTTTGTATATATGTTATTTATTATTGTATATTTTTAATGTCCTGTGCACAGCCCAGAGTCAGTCTCGACGGAGATTGGTGCGGTTTGCAAATCGAATAAATAAATAAATAAATAAATTTGGGGGGTGGGGTCAAAAGAAAATAAGACCCTGTCTTATTTTCAGAGAAACATGATATCAACTAAGGAACCTAATATCTCCTGTCTTAAGGAGTGGATAAACAATCTACAATCCACTTGACCAGTGGTCAGACTAGCTCCACAAGGAGCTAGGACAGCTTTTAAAGTTCAAGCTGACAAGAAACACTGTGAACCCAAACCATTCGAAGTGGGGATCATGTATATCTATCCACAAAGTTTCTACAATCCTTACAACCATCTAAGAAACTGAGTGGGCCAATGAACCAAAATTCATTGGCCCATTCCCCATCATCAGGGTCATTAAGCATGTCACGGTAGAACTCTTCCTCCCTAAGACACTTAGGCACATTCATCCAGTGTTTCACTGCAACCTACTCAAGCTAGAAATCACTTCAAAGGTCAGATCCCCCTTTGCCTGCACCCCCAATCTGCATTATAGTAGAAGGAGAACATTTTGAAATTAAAAATATCCTGGGTTCCCACACTCCCACGACTCCACATAATATTTAGTAGCATGGAAACACCTACCATCCTCTCAGAACAAGTAGTTAGCCAAAAAATATGTAAAATCCCCCACACTTGAAATACCATTAAAAACCATCCTAAATCTTAATGTATCATATGTTTTATGTCTTTCCAGGTGGATTTTCCATTTTTCCATGATTTATAACCATTGCCTGGGGCCTCAGAGGTCTAAAAATTCTCATCTCTTGGAGGATGCAAGAGGGGGCGTAGTCATATGTGTTGTTCCAGAAGATGATCCTGAAAATCCCTGCTTATCTACTCCTCAGAGAGGCCAGTACCAAAATATCATCATACTACAAATTGGTGGGAATCCACATTAGTTCGGTAGGAGGGGTTCCTAAGTTCCTTTATCATGGATTGTATATCCTGAGGGTCCTAGAGCCTGCTTTGAATATTGACTTGCTTTCACCTCTTTTCAATAAAAAGATTCCTTTTGAAATACCAGGTTTTCAAGAGTCTACATTTTTTGAGGGGGGTGAGGGGTGAGACAGGTTCTTACAACTATTCTTTTTGCTGGTATTGATGCATTGGATAATTTTTGCCAGCATCACTTTTATCTTAGATGTGACAATTTCTTTTGATGCATTTTCTTTAAGAGCACGGAAACCATATTATACCAAATTAGATTCCATTTCACCTCACTTAGCATTATCTACACTAGTAACAGGAGAAACTGGAAGCATCATGGCGAGACCAGTTGGAAAATAGTGGGCTCTGATGAGCACCGCAAAAATCCAACCAGATAAATCGCTGTCGTCGGACTGGAACTGTCTTGAAGGGATGGGAAAGAAGAAAAGGCATTTCAGACGACCATGAGAAACTGGCAAGTTCCTCAGTAGGTTGGAGAAAAGCTCTTCAAACTGACAGCAGGGGCAGAGGCCATATTCAAATGACTGCTTTAAAGCTGGGGCAACCAGGCTAAGATTTTTGAGCAGGAGCGGTATCGGAATGTAGTATTGGAACTAGGTGAGTAATTGGCTAACTCAAAGGTAAAAAGAAACTTTGAATTTGGATTTTAAAAAGGTCCTGGAACTGATTTAGCAGCTAATTGGCATTTGGGAAATTTTATGGAGGAAGAAGGATTACGAGGAGGTTAAAGCACTAAAGCCTTAGAAGATTCATGTTTTTATATCTGGATTTGAAGACACTAAAAATAACAAAACAAAACAAAAGAACCCAGGGGTAAAGTTCCTTTTTTCACTTTTTCTTTTCTTTTCTTGATTTGTGTGGATTAAAAGTGGTTTTTGGCATTGACAATCAATGGGCCAGAGTGTATTGCAGAGAGACCATCTGCTGGTGAGAAGAGAATACTACAATAGTTAGTGACGGACAAAAGGGAAAGTACAACTGGAAAATTTGACCTTGACTACAGGAAAAGATACTTTGGAACTGTAAGAACTTTTAAGAAGTGCTTGTTTTTGCAACATTGTTTGGTTTTGACTGTCTATGGCCATGGAAGAAAATAAATCCTCAACTTGGACTTGATTGGACTAATACTAAAATTGTATCTTAGAATTTGGATGCTAAAGTGCTCTCCACTTTAGCATCCAGATTCTAAGATACAATTTAGGAGGATTGCATGGACTTGTGACCCCCTGGCTGGCTGTGGTGGAGCTGGGTGTGTGCATGAATGGGAGGATCCTCTTCAAGCAAGCAGCTACCTGCCCTGCATGCGCCTTTGATGTGCTTTGGTCAAGCCCAGCCACTTGCTTGAGGAGAGTCTCCCAGTGCGTGTGCACTCTCCTAGCCTTGCCACAGCCAGCCAGGGGGTCATGAGAGGAGAAGGAAGGAGAGGGAAAGGAGGGAATCTTCCACCACGGCTTGTGTTCATTCCTCAGCCAGACCATATTTCCAAAAAGAACAAAGAAAAGGAGTAGCAAAGAGTCCCAAGGAGAGCTCACTAGCTTGGCCCAGCCAGTTTTCCTGATCTCTGGGGTGGGCATGTGAGGTTTAGCAGGACCAGCCCCTTTTTCCCACTCCCTGAGCTTCTTAAAGCCACAGCTGAGTGCTATGAGCCCATCCCTCTTT
Source organism: Rhabdophis nuchalis (assembly GCA_039707465.1). Lineage (NCBI taxonomy): Eukaryota > Metazoa > Chordata > Lepidosauria > Squamata > Natricidae > Rhabdophis > Rhabdophis nuchalis. The sequence goes on from CM077647.1 coordinate 81,126,093, forward strand.
CTGTCATCCTTTCCTCCCAGGTCCCATTGCCACCCCGCCAGCTCTTGTGTTAGCAAGCCAGCATTGGTCACAGCTGGGGCAGGCCAGTGTCTTGGTGCAGAGAGCAGGTTGCATGTCTCCCCAAGTGACCAAAGCACACCCAACACCAATAAGTGCTGTAAGAAGCCCCAGCAAGAGTGAGGCACCAGAGATTCAGCCCCGGCCACTTCTCCATTCCCTGCTGTCACCCTTACCTTCTTAGACAATGTGAGGAGTGACTGGGAAGGGAGGGTGAAGGGCAGGGCCAGGCAGTGATGGGACAGGGAACTGCAGCAGAGGACCCAAAGAGCTGCATGCAGCTCTAGAGCCACGAATTGCTGACACCCATAGACAGTCTGTATATCAGGAGGGACAGGTCAGACCTTAATAGATTCGTATTCTGGGTTGATCCTTGTATCTCAGTTAATTAATCTGGGGTTTAAAGTATTTCTTTGTACTAATGACTACAATCCAGACAAAATCTTTTTATAGGTGGCTAAGATCCTCTTGTCTGGAATCCAAAAAGATTCATGTTCTGAAACAGTACTTGATGATTCTTGCAGGCTGGGTGTTGTACACAAACTGATCCCTAGTACAGATCAGACAATGGTGTTTTGGTAGGAAATAAATGAAATACATGCTTTTTATAAACTTTCTTAACTATGTAATAGGGCCCATCCCTGGCCTTCTTTGTCTAGGTAATACACCAAAACACTTGAGCACATTAATCAGGAAAAAAAAGCTCTGTAGCATTTCATTCATTGCTTTGTGTGTTAGTGGGATCATCGTACTATTTCTTACTTTGGATCTACTGGTGTTGAAGGGTGAAATAAAATTAGGAAGCCAGCAATCATTATATTTTCCTCAATAGATTCTATTTCTGGAACAGCTGAATAAAAGGCAAATATCACCATACATATTTGTTAATCTAAAAAGCCTAAAGATGACACTTACCAGTGTCATCATCAAATATTATTTTACATGGAAACTTTGGAAGTTAAAATCCACGTATCTGGAGGGTACCGTGGTTAGGAAAGCTGATATGAAGGAGCATCTCTGATATATATATTTCCCAGTGTACTTTTTTTTCCCCAGTAATTTTTTTATTTATTTTGGGGGGGAAATACACAAATAAGGCAGACATATTCAAAAAAGAAAAACATAAGAAGCCATCTTTCGTTACAAATTACAGATCATAAAAATTGTCAATTAATCACAAAATTCCATACATTTTTTCCATATTAATTTTACAATTATTAATTCTCAGCCTCAATTTAATTAATTGTCAATACATCCTTTTATATGTAAAATCAAAAATATAAAATGACATTCCACCAGCAAGAAATCATCTTTCCTTACAAATTAGAAATCATAAAAGTTATGTCAGTTAATTACAAAAATCTATATATTTCTTCCATATCCATTTTTGCAATTATTATATCTTAACTCAAATTTAATTGATTGTTTTTACATTCTTTTATGTGTAGAACAAAAGTATAAAATGGCATTGCACCAATAAGACAGAAAAGTAAAGATAAAAAGGAGAATCGTCACTATACAATACATCCTTTAGAAAGCATACCGGCCAGGTCTCACATAGCTTCTATGTGTCTCTGAAATGATTATCATTAATGAATCATCTAATTTTGTAAATTTATAAATCAAAGGTTTCATCATGTTTCTTCATATCAGTACTGCAACATTCTCATCTAGTGTTCCAAATATAATCTATCTTCTTCTTCTTCAAACCTATCTTTGAAACAGTACCACCTAATAATATCTATTTTCTATTCTCAACTAACATACACATATACATACAATGATATTCTCAAACCATCTAGCTCAGGGGTCCCCAACCTTTTTTGCACCAGGGACCGGTTTCATTTTAAAGAAAATTCTGCGGACCAGCTGGCGTAGAGGAGGAGTGGGGGGAGTGGGAACAGGCGGCACATGCGCATGCGGGGGGAGGGGGAACAGGCGGTGCATGCGCATGCGGGGGGAGTCGGCTCATTCGGCCCTCTTGGGCAGTGATGGCGAACCTTTTTTTCCTTGGGTGCCGAAAGCATGCACGCGTGCGCTGTTGTGCGAGCTCGCGTGGCCATACCCATAATGCAATGCTTCTCCCACATGCCCCTTCCCCTGCACATCCGTGTGACACCCCCTCTGTGCACTTCACCCCCCCTTCACATACACGCATGACCCCCACCCCTGTGCTCGCCTTGCGGATGTGTGCGCAACATCCCCCACTTTTGGCCTCAGATCCCAAAACAGCGCTGGGGGAGGGGAGGGGAAGCCTTGCATCTCAAAACAGCGTTGAGAGGGAGGGAAACCACCTTTTCTCAGCGTGCCTTGCGATCGGAGGCTTCTCAAAACAGCACTGTTTTAACAGCGCTGTTTTGGGGAGGGAAGACTTTCCCCTTCTCAGGGCTGCCCTGAGATCGAAGGGCCTCCAATGGTGCGAACGGCCGCGCCTGCGCATGCCCACGTGGGGGGGAGTCAGCTCACTCGGCCCTCTAGGGCCTCCAATTGTGTGAACAGCCGCGCCTGCGCTCTCCTGCATCCAGTGCACGCTCTGCCCAGGGGGCTGCCCCCTCCTCTCTCCTCCTCCTCTCCAGCCCTGCGGCCCGGTTCCTATCAAGCCACGGACCGGCACTGGTCCGTGGCTCGGGGGTTGGGGACCCCTGGTCTAACTAATTATTAATCATCAATATTTCAGTTAACATTATCAACCAGTATCAGTCATAATTATTTCACTATTCTAGAATAGTTCCTCATTTCTATATTAATAGCTCATCAATAACACATAAAAAGATAGATATATATCATAGATATATATATAAACTATAACATTATTGTTAATTAATCTTATTGTAAATGGCTATTAATTAACTAATAATCCTTCAATGATATTCTAGACACAATCTAACTAATTATTAATCATCAAAGGATAACAGCTTTTCTTTTTAGCCATTATCTTTCCAGTTATTTGCCATTTGAAACCCCCTTTCTTTTTAATCTTCCTTTTTCCAAATTCTTTATAAACTTTCTTCCGCATTCTATTGAGCAGTGTAACTTTCCAACAATACCGCTGTCCAGTTCCTATCTTTAAATGTTGATTGTTTTTAGGTGTCAAATGTACTTCTGGAGAGATTTCTCTTCTTTGGTTCATCTTCAAATCTCCCCCCGCCCCCATCTTTTCCTTTGTAACAATGCTGAGACACAGATTTCTCAAATTCTCCTGTATTTTCTTCTGTAAGAATATCTTCTTCTTCTTCTTCTTTCTTTCCATCTGCATATTCGATCTGCGCATGCGCGAAGATGGCGGCGCGCTTGTGAGAACGATGTGGATCGCGGGGGCCTTCGAGCCCAAAAGGGACATTGCCTGGCCCAATTTACCTTTTTGAGGCCAGGCCCAGCAAGCCCGCTGCTCCGTCGCCCCGCAGGGGTCCATGTGGCCTCTTCCCATGTGAAGATCGGATTGGACAGGCCAGGAGGCACCGACTGGAGACGGATGGAGTGGTGGAATGGCGCCGAGGGGTCGAGGGGCCGAGACCAGCAGAGACCAGTGGAGGACGGTGTCGGAGGAGATGAGAGGCACCGTCCGAGGGCCGAAGGTATTGGAGGCGCCGGAGGCCCCCATCGAAGGGCCTCGGGACCGGAAACATCCCCAATTGAGCGCCGGTGGCCAGAATCATCGGAGGCCTCCGTCGGGCAGCCCATGGGAGTGGAGTCATCAGAGGCCCCAGAGTGGAGAACCTGAGGCCCCAGACCAGCAGACCGGTGGACCCAGCGAGGGGCAGCCAGGAGACCTGGACTTTGGGCCATTCCAGCCAGGCCAACTAGGCCACCAAGGTGATGGGAAAGAGGATGGGAGAGCACAGGAGAGACCGTTGGGGGGAGAACTTCCTGGGCAGCCAGGCAGCCAGGCTTTAATTTTGATTCCACCAGGCCTGAATACTGACTTAGGTGGAACTTGGACTGTGTGACATCCATCTGGTCACACTGCTATACCACCTACTGGACAATGGCCTGGACAATTCCATCAGCCCAGAGGAGGGCATTCCATCTGCTGGGACATTTTATTTGCTCTGGACTTTTATTTCCATCTTGGATTTTATTTCCCTCCTTGACCCCCACCCACCTTAATCCCATCCCCCCCTCCTCCCATTGTGATATAACATCTTTGTTTAGTATAACTTCTCTCATTTTGTATAACATCTTTTAATATCAACACCCATTACTACATATTTATATTTTAATCATCTATTTATTTATGAATAACATCTATTTATCTATTTATATTTTAACATCTATTTATATTGTAGAATTATGCATGTCTTGATAATATTTGATAATAGCTGATATGGCCCCCTGAATCCGACCATTTCCACAATGTACTCTAGAGCAGACCTCATCGCTCTGCGGGAGCTCCCCTTCTCGCAGGGCTGGCCCTCTACGTTATCGAGGGCCCACTTTGAGGAAGGACTGATTAGTCACAAGAAGTGGGCTAAACGCAGATTGAGGGTTTTTTAAACTAATTATTTGATTCGGCTTTTAGGGGGTTCCAGGGTGGGAGGGGGAAATAGTCCGGGGGGGGGGGGGACGGCAAACGATTGGGCCAGCAGGCGGAAGTAGGACTACGGAAGAAGGGGGAGGGGGGTCGTTTCGACTGAGGTTTTATCCATCGAGTCGGTCTTAGGGAGGGGCAGGGGCGGTGGGAGGCGGCATGGGCATCATTGGTTGGAAGACCATGGCCGCTGGGTACAGGCGGTCACGTGCTCCAGACTAGGTGGGCAGGAATCACAGACCCGGGGCCCTAGGCTGATGTTATGCAACGCCAGGTCCATGGTTCAGAAAGCCCCCCTCATCAATGACCTTGTGTCAGAGGGGGACCCGGACCTGGTGGGTATAACGGAAACCTGGTTGGGCCACGAAAGGGGTCTACCCCTCGTGGACATGTGCCCACCAGGTTACCGCACCTTCCATCAGCCTAGGGCCCTAGGGAGGGGTAGGGGAGTGGCGATTATGGTTAAGGAAGGTCTTGAGCCGAAGGAGACCACAGTCCCTCAGACAACCGGGTGTGAATCTCTCTGCGTGAGATGGGGCCTAGGGAGGCAGTTGGGCATGTTAGTTGTATACCTGGCTCCTCGCTATGCAACAACAGCCCTGACCGAGCTCCTAGAGGTGATGGCCGAGGCGGCAGTTGAGACCCCCAGACTGGTAGTCATGGGGGACTTTAACTTGCCGTCGGCGGGCGAAGCCTCTGGAGTAGCTCGGGAGTTCATGGCCTCCATGATGGCCATTGACCTGACCCAGGTAGTTTTAGGCCCTACTCACGAGGGGGGAAACACGCTGGATTTGATCTTTGTCTCGGGACAGTGGAGTTGTGATCTGGGAATAGGGGATTTAGTCATCACTCCCTTGTCATGGACAGATCACGCTCTCCTTCGGCTGGACTTTCCAATCGCTTCACCTCACTGCAGGGAGGCGGAACCAGATACTCCTAGATGGTTCCGCCCCAGGCTTCTAATGGACCCGGAAAGATTCCAGAGAGAGCTTGGGCCAATTCCTGTGACCCTGCCTCGTGACTCGACTGAGGACCTAGTGGCCGCATGGTTAAGTGCGGCCGCAGGGGCCTTGGACCGAGTCGCGCCCTTGCGGCCTCTCTTGCGGCGTCGAACCACCCAGGCTCCCTGGTTTACTGAGGAGCTTCGGGGGATGAAGCGCCACAAGAGATGCCTAGAGAGCAGATGGAGATCCTCTCACTCCGAAGCCGACCGAACACTAGTGAGAACCCATATTAGGGCTTACTTAGTGGCGATAAGGGTGGCCAAACGGGAGTATTGTGCCACCCTTATTGCATCCGCAGATAACCGCCCTGCCGCCCTGTTTGGGGTGACTCGCTCCTTCCTTCACCAGAGGCCGCGGGAAGCCCCTCTACAAGGGCGAGCAGAGGAATTTGGGATTTATCTGCAGGAGAAAATCACTCGGATTCGGAATGAGCTACCCTCCATCGCCAGTGGTCCTGTGGGATTGTCCGAGACTAGTCTTGAGGTTCCTTCTTGGGAGGAGTTTGACTTTGTTACCACCGAGGATATGGACAGGTTGTCAAGGAAACCTAGGGCGACCACATGTTTATTGGACCCGTCCCTCCTGGCTTGTACTGGCATCCTGGGAGACGACACGAGGCTGGCTCCAGGGCATTGTCAATGCTCCTACCTGCCATCTTGAAAGAGGCGATAGTGAGGCCCCTCCTCAAGAAGCCGTCCCTGGACCCAGCATTATTAGAGAACTATCGTCCGGTCTCCAACCTTCACTTTTTGGTGAAGGTTGTTGAGAGTGTGGTAGCCCAACAGTTCCCGCGACACCTGGAGGAAGTTGATTATCTAGACCCGCGCCAGTCCGGCTTCCGACCCGGTCACAGCACCGAGACGGCATTGGTCGCGTTGGTTGATGATCTCTGGAGGGCGCGGGATAGAGGTTATTCCTCTATCCTAGTCCTATTAGACCTCTCGGCGGCTTTTGATACCATCGACCATGGTATCCTATTGCGCCGACTGGGGGGGTTGGGGCTGGGAGGCACCGTTCTGCGGTGGTTCTCGTCCTACCTCTCTGGTCGGTCGCAATATGTGTTGACGGGAGGGCAGAGGTCGACCTCGAGGCCCCTCTTATGCGGGGTTCCTCAAGGGTCAGTCCTCTCGCCCCTCCTTTTCAACACATATATGAAGCCGCTGGGTGAGATCATCCGTGGTTTTGGGGTGGAGTACTGCCGAAGTGCTGTCCCGGTGTTTGGTGGCCGTACGGATCTGGATGGGTGGTAACAAACTCAAGCTCAACCCTGCCAAGACTGAGTGGCTGTGGTTTCCGGCACCCCGGTTCAGCCAGATTACTCCAACTCTGGCCATTGGGGGCGAAACACTGGCCCCCGTGGAGAGGGCGCGTAATTTGGGTGTCCTCCTGGATTCCCGGCTGTCCATGGAAGACCATGTGGCGGCCGTGGCCAGGGGGGGCGTTTCATCAGGTACGCCTGATGCGCCAATTGCGCCCCTTACTTGACTGGGCTGCCTTTCGCACAGTCACTCAAGCTCTCGTGACGTCCCGACTCGACTACTGTAACACTCTCTACATGGGGCTTCCCTTGAGGTGCACTCGAAAGCTACAGTTAGTCCAAAACGCAGCCGCGCGGGTGATTATGGGAGCCACTAGATGCTCCCACATAACACCGATCCTGCGTGAGCTGCATTGGCTTCCTGTGGCCTTTCGGGTGCGCTTCAAAGTCTTGACGACCATCTGTAAAACGCTCCATGGCTCGGGGCCTAGTTATATGTGAGACTGCCTCTTGCCCCATACATCCCTTAAACCGATACGCTCCCACAGAGAGAGCCTTCTCAGGGTGCTGTCGGCCAGACAATGCCGACTGGCGACACCCAGGGGAAGGGCCTTCTCTGTGGCGGGCCCAGCCCTTTGGAATGACCTACCCCCCTGAATTACGCACCATCACCGACCTCCGCCTCTTCCGCCAATGTCTAAAGACATACATGTTTCAACAAGCCGGCCTAGCCTAACCTCCCACAGGGACTTTTTACAAAGTTTTAAATTGGGTATTTTAAAATTTGGCTTTTAGCATAGGACAAGACAGTTTAATTTATATTTTAAATTATGTATTTATCTTTGTATTTTGTATGTTTTTTAAATTTCCTGTGCGCCGCCCTGGGTCCTCTGCAGAGAAGGGCGGGATATAAATATAAATAAAATAAAATAAAATAAAAATATCTTTCATCTGAAATATATATCTGTTTATCTTCCTGCTTTAATTCTCTCTTTTTAATTTCTAGAGTTTCCAATTGATCATAGTCTGGTATTATAGATGCAAATTTATCCAATGCGTTGTTTATTCTAATAGTGTTTTCTTTCACCAAGTTTAGAATTTCAGCTAAGACACTCTGGTTTTCTGGGGTGGTCTCATCAAATACCATGTTGACAGCTCCAAAAGATAATACAAATTTATCTTTCTCTGTCAGCTGGACTGTAGCTTGTTTTATTTTAGTGTTTCCAATTATTAAAAAAACAAATACTGTGACCTTAAAATTCAAATTAACCAGACAACGGCCTCTAGTGGTTAAAAAAAGGGGGGGAAAGGGTTTAAATTTCCAATCAGCAGTTTCCTTTGTTATTAGGAGAAAAAAAGAATAAAAAATGTAATTTTTATTCAATCCTAAAAAAAAAATGTAGTAAATCTTCAAAATTAATTATAAAAATAGTCCCAGCTTCAAGGCTTTAAGTAGCAAAAATTAGAAAGAGTAGTAGAAACCAGAAAGTCCGATCACTTTTAAAGGGGGAAAAAAAGCCTTGAATTCAACGCTTCAATCCACAAGTTCGAAAAATATATATATAAGAAAAACCCGGAAACCTCTCAGTTTAGAGCCTATTAAATTAAATTCCGCCGCTTACTTCTTAGTTAAGAGCTTTAGTTACTGAAGAAAAAAAAAGTTTTTAAGCAAAATGTTTCAAAGCAAAGTTAGAATACCTTCCCGGCCAGCACTTTCACTTTCCGCTTTGTTGCTTCCTTCTATCGGAGCTCACTAATGCCTATGTTCCCCGGGTGGGGGCTGCCTTTTTGCCGCCTTGCAGGAGCTCTTTCCTTGGGTCAAAACAGGGGTTTGTGATACCCTTGTGACCAGCAAGGCTTCGTCTCCTTCCTCACCGCCCCTCCAGGACGGTTTAGGTCACCTACAGACCGTGGGGTCAATGCAGGTCTCCAAGTGCCAAGAACCTGCATTGTGTCGGCGCGGCTACGCTCTGCCCTTCTATATTTCCCAGTGTACTGAAGTTAAAGAATGAGAAGAATTTTCCTGCTGTTGCATCCCTGATTCACAATCTTCTGAAAATTTTCTTTCTACCCATCTCTGTTATCTTTTCAGCACCAAACCAAGATATTCCTTTATTTGTTTTGATCAGTTTAGATTTTAATTGTTTAAAGTACAACTTGGTGCAATTCTAAACTGCTTTTGCAGTATTCTGATGGATGCTTTGGGGGTTTTCTATATTGTTCTATTTTTTTGTAGTTCTTGTATATTGCTCTATTTTCCATTCCCTATGCTAAATGTTGTATTTCGCTTTTTTTAATAGTTTATATCCATTGCTATTCTTTAGACAATTTTTGCTATTGGGTACCGTATTTTTCAGAGTATAAGATGCACCTTCAAAAAAGAGGCTGAAAATCTAGGTGCATCTTATACATTGAATGCAGTATTTTTTGCCTCCTGAAACTCCTCCCCTTTCACCAAAATGGCTGTGCATAGCTTTTAAAAGGCTTTTTTTGTTATAAAGTTTTTTATTTTTTCATTTGCATATAATCACATGTATACTATTACATAGTCAACATCATATTGTATTATTAAATGTTTACATCAATTTATATTACCATCAACTCCCAAAAACAATTATTGGCTCTTCTGCTCTCCATACACCATATTTGTACCTTATCCATCACTTTCTTCTCCCTCTCTCCTCCCCCTCCCTATCTCCTTTCTTCCCTCTGTCATCCTCTTCTCTACTTCCCCTTCCTCTCTCCTTCTCCTCTCTCCTTCTCCTCTCTCCTTCTCCTCTCTCTCCTTTCCACTCCTCATTTCTCTTCTCCCTTCCCCCCTTGCCCTCTCTCTTACCCCTCTCTTCTTCCCTTACCTCTCTTCTCTACTTCCCACTCTTCATTTCATTTACTTGGTGAATCTTCTGAGCAAGCTCTATTTTATGTTGATGGCATTTATAATTCCTTTTTAATATACATATTTAATTTTAACATGTATTCTCCTCCTTTTAAAAAAAATAGAACAAAAAGTATACATATATAGTCATTGTACTTTTAACCCCACCTCCAGCCTAATTTTGGCCAAGATGTAGACCTGGTTACAATTCCCAGCTATTTTCATCATTATCTTTATATAATTATATATCCTTACATGCCCCCAATTTGTGATTCTGTCTTTAAATCTCAATAGATTCCCATTGTAGGTATATTTAATGTTCCCTCTCCATTTTTCCACATCTTGGATTAGATTACCCTTAATTGTCTATACGTGGCATTCCTCGCTGTTCAATATTCATTACAATTCCCTTAATCTATTATATAGAATAACAAGTGGTAATCATCTCACTTTATTCATCATCTTAAAAGTTCTATATATATGCATGTTTCATATATTTTATGCCATGCTTAGTTGTTCTTCTATAGTTATATTCAGTCAATTCACAACTCAGTTTAATTGTCATGTATAAAAGTGAATCACAAACCTCTGCTTCACAACCTCCCCATATCAGTTTCATATTTATCCATATTCCATATATTTAACCTTTGTTTAATTATCTTTCCATTATTATATTCAACCAATTAGCAACTCAATTTTATTATATTTAGGAAAAAAACTCTTATCTTAGCTTCATATTTTCCCATATAACAGTTTCCAGTTGTTCATGTAGTTCTTCATATTCCCAGTTTTTCATGATGTCCCGTTCCAGTTAGTTATACAGTTCTTATTTCAGAGTTCTGTTCCACCTTAAATGTATCTACTTCAGTTGCAGTGGGGAAGAATGATGGGAGCCTGATGGTAGTTGCTTAAGATATATTAGTTGGAAAAAGTTCAAACGAAATAAATCCTTTGGAATGTTTGGTTTCTATTTCAAATCCAAAACCAAATTTAAAGTTTATATTTAAGTTGGTTTCTCACTTCTTGCTTTCCTTTCTGTCCAACTTTGCTTCAAACAAATAGCTTTGGGAGGAGCTGGTGTTTCAACCCTCCATTTTCCTTTTCTTTCTTTCTTTCTTTCTTTTTTTTTAAAGAAAGTCCCGATCTGACCATCAATATTATTTATGCTCCCAAGATTTCTTTGCCTTTTCCAGGTTTGATTCATGGCTGTGGATTAAATAATTTTTTTGCCAGTCTTTCATCTCTTCCTCACCTTCCTGTTCATTTGCTTTGATTGGAAGTCAGCATCTTGTCAGCCATATTGCTGGCTGCCGCTTCCACTCTGATTCATAAGGCAAATCTCCAACCTACGAGGGACCTGTTTATTTATTTTATTTATTTAATTAAATTTGTATCCCGCCCTTCTCCACAGAGGACCCAGGGCGGCGCACAGGAAATTTAAAAAGCATACAAAATACAATAAATATAATTTAAAAAACTATTAAATAATCCTATCCTGCGCTAAAACCAAATTTTAAAACCCAATTTAAAACTACCTAAAAGTCCCCATGGGAGGTTAGGCTAGGCCGGCTTGTTGAAACAAATATGTTGATCCAAAAAAGAACCCATGGAGTAGGTTTCTCAGGTAGGGTTCATGTGAGTCTCTTCAGAGCTCACATCTCCCACATCTGTCTAGCTGGAGAACTTCCTGTTGAATCCAGCTTTTAGAAGGCTTTCAGAGAGCTCCTGGGGGCTGGGGAGGGCAGAAATGAATGAAAAACTTCCTGTTATTGCCCCCCCAGCCCCCAGTAGCACTCTATAAGCTTTCTAAAGGCCATGTAAGGACTCCTAACTTAAGAAAGTGAAGATTCTTGAAACAGTTTATTTCAAAAGGAACCTTTAATTGAGGAGAATGGAAGCCCTTTAGGTAAAGCAACATCTGAATCCTTTTAGGCAATGCAAGTGGAATTAAAATGATAGTGACCCCTCCCCTTTGTCAGAATGCAGATTCTAGCCAATACACAAATGTGAAAACGTTTCCTTTTTCATCTGCCTGAGAGCCGAATAAGCATACATTCCCATGGCTATCTTTCGTTAGACATTAACATAAAATATCCCACATGGCCATCCTAAACATCCCTCCAGAGGGATCTCCGGCATTTCTGCACCAGGAAACCAGTCATATATATCAGTTGTCACAGATACTGCTAATAAATTGACTCCAAGGCCCTCCTCCTCCCAATTGAATGGCTGTATCACGTATAGGGATCTGACATTCTGCCATTCTTTAGAAAAAGGAGAGATTCACGTGTGAAAAGATAGAAACAGAAATTCCATCATAGTATTTTAACAAGATTTGTCAGGGTATTGGGAGTGAATTTTTTTTCAATAGGCCCTAACATGGTGTTTCCCTACCCATTCATTTTGGGATGAAGATAAATGCTTCCAAGCAACTAAGTATTTCCCCCTGTGGGTCCAGGATTTCTTTAATTTCAAAATGTTGTTTGCCTTCTATCATGATAGGAACAGGTGGTGTAGGTAAAGTTGGTCTGAGTTGTGAGATTACTTCTCGTTTGAGTAAACTAATGTGAAACACTGGATGGACTTGCCTGAGTGTCTTTGGAAGGAGTAATTCTACTGTTACTGGGTTGATAACTCTAGTGATTGGGAAAGGTCCAATGAAATTTGGCCCTAATTTCTTTGATGGCTGCAATGACTTCAGAAATGTTGTAGATAAGTATACTTTATCTCCAACATGGAAAGATTTGGGTTCTATTCTTTTCTTGCCAGCTTGAATTTTAAAAGCCTCTCTAGCACCCTGTAAAGTTAATCTAACTACTGGCTATGTGTTTCATAAGGTGTCTATCCATTCTTTAAGCGAAAGGATAGTGGGTTCTTCTGTGGGTAGCTCAGGCATTGGGCTGAAATCCTGACCTGTTGCTACCCTAAAAGGGGTGAAACCAGTGCTTGAGTGCACAGCGTTATTGAAATCCACTTCCGCAAAAGGCAAAAGATCAACTCAGTTATCCTGTTGAAAATTAATAAAACATCTTAGATATTGTTCTAGAACCATGTTCCAATTTTCAGTTTGACCATTAGTCTGGGGATGGTGACTGGAGCTCAGTCCTTGGGGGGTGCCAAGTAAATTTAAAAATGCCCTCCAAATTTTTGATGTGAATTGGACCCCTCTGTCGGAGATGATTCCCTGCGGGGCTCCATGAAGGCAATAAGTGTGTATCAGGAATAACTTGGCTAGACTTTTGGCAGTTGGGATTGTTTGGCACAGTATAAAATGTGCCTGCTTTGAAAACAAGTCTGTTACGGCTTCCTGTTCCGGCTTCTGGCGGTGACGGACGAACCTTGGGGTTCGTCTGCCGTTTTGTTCTTTTTTCTGCCCCAAACGGGGCGCGGCACCCCTTTTTTTGGGGGTCCCTCCATAGGACTGGCTTGCCTGGACTGGTTCAGCCTAGCGGCGGCTGGGGAACAGTCCTTGTCTTCGGTCTAGGTGGAAGAAGACATGCTGCGGGGGGCTTGGTTCCCTTCGCCAACGGAGGACGGTAACGAACAATGAATTCGGAGAGAACGGAGCGCTCGGGTCGGATGGCTTTGCCGGGGCTTGAGCTGCGAGGTGGAGAGTAAGTGATTTTAGCTTTATTGCTGGCGGCTTTGGATGAGAGAGACGTGGAGGGGGGTGTTTGTTTGCTAAACCCCCCCTCGGATTTACAGCAGCGGCGCGCAGAAATGGCTCCTGGAATGTAGGGAGCGGATATTTCGCATCCGGACTGTTGCGCAACAAGTGAAAGTCTTCCGCGGCTTGTTTCCATACAATGTATCTAAGTCCGGCTTGACTGAAACAATTTCCCTGCTGTTTTCTCCGGCTGGCTGTCAGAGTGGGTAGTGGAAGATGGCTGTCCTTTGTTCCTGAACACTTATTTCTTTATGGAAAATTTCCAACATCTCTTTGTGATTTGGACTGCCTCTCTCTATCAATGGAGAATTTTTTTGGATTAATTGATTCCCTCCCTGGAATGCCTTCTTTGTCTTAATAATTGACTGTGAAAATTGCTTCTCTTCTGGGCTCTACAACTTTTTACAATTTTGATTGGAACTTTCCTCTCCTGACTTGCTCCAGCGGCCGCACCCAAAAAACGCCATCTTAGTGGCACTGATTTAAACAGCTCACCATGGCTTCAAAGAAACAACCAGGAAATCCAAGATTGGAAGAGAGAATGACAGCTATGGAAACAGTGTTAAACTCCTTGGTGCTGGAAATTAGAGAATTTAGAAAAGATCACACTAGCACTAAGCTTGAACTCTTGGAGACTCAGAAAAAATTGATGGAGAACACACAGAAGACCGAGGAGTTGGAGGTGGGGCTGGCTGGGGCAAAGGGAGAACTTAAAAATGTTAATACTGAAATTGGAGATTTGTCTGGTCATATGTCTAGGATGGATTTTGAGAGGATGTCATATTTTTTAAGATTTCAGAATATTTCTGAGGAACCTGGTGAATGCCTTCCTGATCTCATGAGTACAATTTTATCAGACTATTTACGTAAACCCAAAGAGGAGATCAGGGGGGACATTGACCTAGTCTACAGAATAAACTCAGCATATGCCAGGATGAATGAAGTACTCAGAGAGATACATATTAAATTTGTTAGAAAGTCGACAAGGGAGGGAATCTTGAAGGCGCAGAGGGAGGGTCCGTTAATTTACCAACAAAAGGAAGTTGCCATCTTGAAGCAGATCCCAAAAAAGATTAGAGAGATGAGACGGATATATTCCTTCTTATCTAAAAAATTGTTTAATCATGGGATTTGGTTTAAGTGGGCGATGCCAGAAGGGATGTTGGTGTTTTGGGACGGAGGAAGAGTAAGGATTAAAACAGTTGCTGAGGCGGATGCCTTTCTTAAAAAACATTCCTCTATCCTGGGGGAAGATCCAGGGGGGACGGAGGGGGCCACGGCCCCGCCCGCTGGGGGCCAGGAAGGAGAACAAGAAGACACAATTGCCAAGAGACTTAGATCTAAAAAATGACTTTTATTTTTATTTTTATTAGATAGATAGATAGATAGATAGATAGATAGATAGATAGATAGATAGATAGATAGATAGATAGATAGATAGATAGATAGATAGATAGATAGATAGATAGATAGATAGATAGATAGTGGGTACCGCAAGGTATACCCATGTAACACCGCTCTTGCGCGAGCTGCACTGGCTACCTGTCATCTTTCGGGTGCGCTTCAAGGTGTTAGTTCTCATCTTTAAAGCGCTCCATGGCTCGGGACCTAGCTATCTGCGGGATCGGATTCTGCCCCATACATCTTCCCGGCCGATTCGCTCCCACAGAGAGGGACTTCTCCGGGTGCCGTCCACTAGACTTTGTCAGCGGGCGACGCCCAGGGGAAGGGCCTTCTCTGTGGCGGGCCCAGCCCTCTGGAACGACCTTCCCCCCGACATTAGAACAACTACGGACCTCCGCTCCTTCTGTCAGAAATTAAAAACTCACTTTTTCTGCTTGGCCGGCCTAGGTTAGTCTCTACCTCAGGGGTTAGGGAATGTTAATTTTAAAATGGGGATTTTAGTACAGGGACAGTTGATTTAATTTGTTTTTATTGTATTTATTTATGTATATATTTTATGCTGTTTTAATTTTCCCTGTGCACCGCTCCGAGTCCCCTTGGGGAGAGGACGCGGTATAGAAAAATAAAATCTATCTATCTATTTTTATTTTTATTAATACAGTATAATTTTTGTCTGGATGTTTGTACACGACTGCCAGCATAGAATTCAGAATTTATATGTAAGCATTTATTTTCACCTTGTTGTATTATTGAAAAATGTATTACCAATGTCTTGTTAAGAAGCCCGGGAGGGCCAACATTCCCGACGTGAAAGTTCTCAAAATATCTTTTTAATTCACCTTACCCTACCCTTTTTTGTTAAAAAAATTGTAAAACTCAATAAAACTTTTTCTATAAAAAAAAGAGAAAACAAGTCTGTTACGACCCAAATGGCAGTATTCACTGTGCTTTCTGGTAGTTCAACAATAAAGTCCATAGCAATCTCCTTCCAGGGTGCTGAAGGCTCAGCTACCTTTGGTAACAGTCCTGGGATTTTCCCTTTGTATCGTTTAACTGCAGCAAAAATGCAACAGCTGGCTACATAGCTCTCTATGTCCTTTTTTAGTGATGGCCACCAAAATTGCCTTTTAATTAGGTGTAAAGTTTTTACAAAACTAAAGTGTCCCGCTAATTTGGAGTCATGGCACCTTTCCATTAAATACAGTCTTTGGCTAGCTGGAACATACAACTACCCTCCCAACCAAGCTAAGTTATATTTCATCAGGCAGCTGGCTTTTGTGGCACAAAAACCATTCATCGGTGGTTAAAGCTTGTTTAAAAGTTTTGGTGGTGTCATTGTCCTTCAAAGTTTCTTGTTTTTTCTGGGATCTGGTGGTTATTTTAGCAGCTAGTTGATTGTTTTGTATCATGGGTTTGATTATGTCTGGCTTCATACTATTGTATTGCGGTTTTCTGGATAGTGTGTCTGCCAGGAAATTTCCTTCCCCCCCCCCCCAGGAGATATCTAGGCATAAAATCAAACCCATTTAAAGTATTGAGCCCATCGTACTTGTTTTGAGGAGAGTTTCCTTGGGGTCTTTATGGCTTCTAAATTTTTATGATCTGTCCAGAGTTCAAAAGGGATCTTACTCCCCTCTAGAAAATGCATCAAGATTAAAAGGGCCCAGTGAACTGCATAAGCCTCTTTCTCCCAAATGGCCCACCTTTGCTCAGATTCATTCATTCTGATATGGTAGTAAGCCTCCCTTAAATCCAGTTTTGAAAAAATTCTCCCTTTTGCGAGGTGTGCTAACATACCCTTTATGAGTGGGAGGGGATATATATTCTCCACACTGATGGAATTCAAATTCCTAAAGTCAATGCAGAGATGTTTAGAGCCATATTTTTCTCTCTCTAAACAACACCGGGGCTGCAATTTTCAGCCAGGCTGGCTCAACCTCCTGGAGCCAGCCTCGTGTCGCCTCCCAGAATGCCAGTACAAGCCAGGAGGGACACGGGTCCAATAAACATGTGGTGGCTCGCAGTCGCCCACATAACCTGTCCATATCATCGGAAGTAACAGAGTCAAACTCTTCCCAGCAAACTGTCTCAAGACCTGCCTCGGGGGATCCCACTGGGCTATCGATTGAGACTAACTCGCTCTGAATCTGAGCAATTTTATCCTGCAGATAAATCCCAAATTCCTCTGCTCTACCCTGTAGTGGGGTTTCCCGCACTCTCTGTTGAAGGAGGGAGCGGGTCACCCTAAACAGGGCGGCAGGGCGGTTATCTGCAGATGCGATGAGAGTGGCACAATGATGACGTTTGGCCACTCTCAGCGCCACAAGGTAAGTCCGTAAATGGGCTCTCACCTGTGTTCGGTCAGATTCAGACTGAGTAGATGTCCATCTCCTCTCTAGGCATCTCTTGTGGCGTTTCATCACCCTTAGCTCCTTGGTGAACCAAGGAGCCAGGGTGGCTCGCTGCCGCAAGAGAGGCCGCAAGGGCGCGACCCGATCCAAGGCTCCCGTGGCCGCAGTATTCCATGCGGCCACGAGGTCCTCCATCGGGGCACGGGTCAGGGATACAAGAAGTGGTCCAAGCGCGCCTGGAACCTATCAGGGTCCATCAGGCGCCTGGAGCGGAACCAAACAGGTGACTCGGGTTCCGCCTCCCCGCGGTGGGGAGTAGCGATTGGAAAGTCGAGCTGGAGAAGTGAGTGGTCTGACCATGACAAGGGTGTGATGACTATGTCCCCTATACCCAGATCACTCTTCCATTGGCCAGAGACAAAGATCAGATCTGGTGTATGTCCACCTTCATGGGTGGGGCCTTGAATTAATTGGGTCAGGTCCATAGCCATCATGGAAGCCATGAACTCCCGAGCTACCTCCGATGATTCGCCCACCGATGGCAGATTAAAGTCCCCCATGACTACCAGTCTGGGGGTCTCAACTGCCATCGTAGCGATCACCTCGAGGAGCTCGGGCAGGGCTGCTGTTACATAGCGGGGAGCCAGGTATACAACCAGCAAGCCCAACTGCCTCCCTAGGCCCCACAGAGGGACTCACAACCGGTGGTCTGTGGCACAATGGTCTCTCTCGGCTCTAAACCTTCCCTCACAATAACCGCTACCCCTCCACCCCTGCCTAGGGCCCGGGGCAGATGAAAAGCGCGGTAACCTGGCGGGCGCATTTCAACGAGGGGGAGTCCTCCCTCGTGGCCCAGCCAGGTCTCCGCAATTCCCACCAGGTCCGGCTCCCCCTCTGACAGGTCATGGATGAGGGGGGCTTTGTTGACCACGGACCTGCCGTTGCAAAACATCAGCCGCAGGCCCTGGCACTGTACTCCCTGACCACCTAGCCTGCGGGGGTTGTGGCACCTGACCGTTTGCAACCAACGGCCCCGTGCCCCCAACCGGGAGGATAGAACTAGTCTCCCCTCAGACCTGCCTCTCCCTGCGACCCTCTGGATTGGTATGCCCTCCAAAGGCACGACTCGTGTTTCCCCCCTCCCAGCGGATCCTTCCGCCTCCTTCCGCCGTCTGCTGGTCCGGCCCTTTTCCTTCTTACTCGTCTCTACCTGTCTATACCCTCCCCCCTCCCTGGTACCCCCTAAAATAGACAACAATTTACAAACTAAAAAACCCCTAAGACCGCGCTTCGCCCACCTCTCCGGATTAATAAATCCCTCATCAAGGCGGGCCCTTGTTAAAGCGGAGGGCCAAACCTGCGAGAGCGGGGACTCTCGCAGTAGCAATAGGTCAGTTTTAGAGTACATTTTGATATAGATAAATAATTAAATAAATAATTATAAATAGATATCAAATGCAAGAATAAAATACATAGATGGATCATGGGTTAAAATTGATATTAAAAAGGATCGTTGGCCACAGTTTAAGATGTAAAATTTCATAGATAGGTGACACATAAATAAATAAATATAAAGTGCATCAGTGAGGAATTAGGTTTGGGATTTCAGTTCGGCTACTTCAATCCACAAGGTCTTTAAAAGGATATAGGTCTACGAAGATCTTAACAAGGACCATAGGGGGAAAGATCTCAAAGGTCTTAAAAGTTGCGTTCTAGGACTTAGGTCTTTGAAAGTCAGCTCAAGATCACAAGTTTGGCGTCATCTGCGCTGGAAGGGAGTCTATTCTCCCAGATGGAAAGTACTCTCATGTCTAGGAGAGGTCGGTTAGGCCCAGGCCAGCCGTACTTCCACCTCCCGGCCCAGCCCGGCCCAGTAGGCCGGAGACACCATCATCCTGCTCTCCGGCACCGGGCCTGTTTTAAAGGCCTCTCCCACCAACCGATCACCAGGGCCGTGGGGTAACATTCCTTCTTCTCCCGGCTGGAGGTTCGCCAGCGCCTTCTGGCCGCCACCAGCCCGCCCAAACGTCCGACGGCCCGGTCGGCGTCCACCGCCGCCACGGGGACGCCGGGACGCCAACCTCTGATCCGGTGCTCCCACCACCGTCTCCGCCGCCGTTCCTATGGCTAGCCTCCGCTTCGGCGCTCTCACCGCCATCCCGCAACCGTCTGAGGCCATCCTCCGTCCTCCTCGGCCAGCCTGGCATCCAGCGACCCGGCCGGCATCCACCGCTGCCCCCAAGGCGGCCGAGAACACCAACCTCCACTTCGGCGCTCTCACTGCCACCTCCACCACCGTCGCCCTTGCCGCTGGCCTCCGTTCGGTGCTCCCACCGCCGTCTTCCACTCCCATAGCCATCTGCAGCCGTCCTCCAGCTGTCTCAATCCATCCGGGCGTCTCCGGCGCGTCCGGCGTCCGTCGCCATCACGCTGAGGATGCCGACCTCCGCTCCGGCGCTCTCACCACCGCCGACGCTGTCTCCGCTCCCGCAGCACCCGCAAACCTCACCCTGGGGTGCCGGGGTGGATCCCTCATCGATCCCAGCCCTCAGGAAGGTACAAAAGGGCTGGGGCACACAAAAAAGGCCAACGAACTCCCTGGCCCATGCGGAGCTCTAAAACTAACCCGCCATCTTCACACAAGCACAGTCTGGAATTCCCAGACTCTATCCTGGTCCTGTTAGACCTCTCAGCGGCTTTCAATACCATCGACCATGGTATCCTACTGCACCGGTTGGGGGGGTTTGGGTTGGGAGGCACTGTATTACGGTGGTTTTCCTCCTACCTCTCCGACCGGTCGCAGTTTGTGTTGGCAGGGGGCAGAGGTCGACGTCGAGGCCCCTTACTTATGGGGTGCCTCAGGGGTCAGTCCTCTCGCCCCTCCTGTTCAACATTTACATGAAGCCGCTGGGCGAGATCATCCGTGGTTTTGGGGTAGAATTCGATCTGTACGCTGATGACACCCAGCTGTACATCTCTACCACTAAAACCTTGAAACGCACCCGGAAGGCTACCGGCAGCTAGTGCAGCTCGCGCAGGAGAGGTGTTACATGGGAGTATTTTGCAACTCCCAAGATCCCCCACGCGGCCGCATTCTGCACCAACTGGAACCTCCGGGTGCATCTCAAGGGAAGCCCCATATAGAGAGCATTGCAGTAGTCCAGGCGAGAAATGACAAGAGCTTGAGTGACTGTATGTAGGGTGCCACGATCCAGAAAGGGGCGCAACTGGCATATTAGGTGACCCTGATAGAAGGCCCCCTTGGCCACGGCTGTCAGATGGTCATCTAAGGACAGCTGGGACTCCAGGAGGACACCCAAGTTGCGGGCCCTTTCCGCAGGGGCTAGCAATTCCCCCCTCCCCCGATAGCCAGAGATGGAACTAACTGGCTATGTTGCGATGCCAGAAACCACAGCCACTCAGTCTTGGACCGGTTGAGTCAGAGCCCGTTCCTCCCCATCCAGACCCGCATGGCTTCCAAACACCGAGACATCACGTCGGTGGCATCGTTGGGGTGGTTAGGGGTAGAGATGTACAGCTGGGTGTCATCAGCGTACAGATCGAATTCTACCCCAAAACCACGGATGATCTCGCCCAGCGGCTTCATGTAAATGTTGAACAGGAGGGGCGAGAGGACCGACCCCTGAGGCACCCCATAAGTAAGGGGCCTCGACGTCGACCTCTGCCCCTGCCAACACAAACTGCGATCGGTCGGAGAGGTAGGAGGAAAACCACCGCAATACGGTGCCTCCCAACCCAACCCCCCCCAACCGGTGCAGTAGGATACCATGGTCGATGGTATTGAAAGCCGCTGAGAGGTCTAACAGGACCAGGATAGAGGAGTAACCCCTATCCTGGGTCCTTCAGAGATCATCTACCAACGCGACAAATGCCGTCTCCGTGGTGTACCCAGGTCGGAAGCCGGACTGGCAAGAGTCTAGATAGGCAGTTTCCTCCAGGTGCTGGGGGAACTTTACTTTACTTTATTTCGATTTATATACCGTGCCTTCTCCATCGAAATGGACCCAGGGCGGTGCACAGGAAATTTAAACCAACAATAATAAAAATACAATAAATAGATAAAAAGAATTAAATCGGAGCCTGTGCTAAAATTCCCCCTAAAAACCCAATGTCCATTTACGTATTTGGCAGAAGCTATATAACAAAAAAGTCTAAACGATTAAGCAAGACCAGCTTGCTGAAAAAAGTATGTTTTAAGTGAACGGCGAAAGAGGGGAAGGTCCGTGATAGTTTGGGGGGTAGGTCGTTCCAGAGGGCTGGCCCTGGGCACCGCTAGCCGGCATTGACCGGTGGTTGGTACCCTCAGTAGGCCTTCTCTGTGGGAGCGTATCAGACGCAGGGAGGTATGTGGCAGGAGACGGTCCCGCAAGTAGCTAGGCCCCGAGCCATGGAGCGATTTGAAGATAGTAACAAGCACCTTGAAGTGCACCCGGAAGGCTACTGGTAGTCAGTGCAGCTCGCGCAGGAGAGGTGTTACGTGGGAGTAACGATAAGCTCCCAGAATCCCCCGCGCGGCCGCATTCTGAACCAACTGGAGCCTCCGGGTGCACCTCAAGGAGAGCCCCATGTAGAGAGCGTTACAATAGTCCAAGCGAGACGTCACGAGTGCTTGAGTGACAGTGCGGAGGGCGTCTCGGTCAAGAAAGGGACGCAACTGGAGTACAGGCGAACCTGGTGGAATGCCCCCCTGGTCACGGCCGTCACATGGTCCTCCAGGGACAGCCGCGAATCCAGGAGGACGTCAAAGTTGCGAGCCCTTTCCACGGGGGCCAATGACTCGCCCCCGATAACCAGCGATGGAATGAGCTGGCTATGCCAAGACACCGGAAACCACAGCCACTCCGTCTTGGAAGGGTTGAGCCGAAGTTTGTTACTTCCCATCCAGAGCTGCACGGTTTCCAAACACAGGGACATTACTTCGACGGCATCGTTGGGGTGATTGGGGGTAGATATATACAGCTGAGTATCATCAGCGTACAGATGGTACTCTACCCCGCAACCATGGATGATCTCACCCCGCGGCTTCATGTAGATGTTAAACAGGAGGGGTGAGAGTACCGACCCTTGAGGCACCCCATAAATGAGTGGTCTCGAGGTCAACCTCTGCCCTCCTGTCAGTACAAATTGCGACCGACTGGAGAGGTAGGAGGAGAACCACTGTGAAACAGTGCCCCCCAGTCCCAGCCTCTCCAGTCGGTGAAATAGGATACCACTGTCGTGCCACCACACTCTCAACAAAGCGAAGGTTGGAGACCGGACGATAATTAGATAAAACATCTGGGTCCAGGGAGGGCTTCTTGAGGAGGTGTCTCACCACCACCTCTTTCAAGACGGCTGGCACAAACCCCTCACTCAAGGAAGCGTTAACAATTCCCTGGAGCCAGCCTCGTGTAACCTCCTGGGAGGCCAGTACAAGCCAGGAGGGACACGGGTCCAATAAACATGTGGTGGGATTTAGTTGCTGCAGTATCCTGTCCATGCCATCGGGAGTCACGGGATCAAACTCAGCCCAAATAACGGTCTCAAGACCTGTCTCTGTCATCTCGTCTGGACTAACCCAATTGGAGGCCAATTCACCCCGTATCTGAGCGATTTTATCCTGCAGATAACATCCAAATTCCTCTGCCCTACTCT
This sequence comes from Rhabdophis nuchalis, assembly GCA_039707465.1. NCBI lineage: Eukaryota > Metazoa > Chordata > Lepidosauria > Squamata > Natricidae > Rhabdophis > Rhabdophis nuchalis. The sequence goes on from CM077647.1 coordinate 81,148,892, forward strand.
GCAAGGGAGCTTCCCGCGGCCTCTGTTGAAGGAGGGAGCGGGTCACCCTAAACAGGGCGGCAGGGTGGTTATCTACGGATGCGATGAGAGTGGCAAGATGATCCCTTTTCGCCACTCTCAACGCCACGAGGTAGGTCCGCAAATGCGACCTCACCCGTGTCATGTCATGTCGGTGTGTGTAGACCTCCAAATGCTCTCTAGGCATCTCTTCCAGCGTTTCATTTCCCCTAGCTCCTCGGAAAACCAAGGAGCCAAGGTAGAGCGATGTCGAGTGAGAGGCCGCAGCGGCGCGACCCGGTCCAAGGCCCCCACGGCCGCATGATTCCAGGCGGTCACTAGGTCCTCAGTCGGGTCGCGGGCCAGGGAGTCAGGTATTAGCCCAAGCTCTGTCTGGAACCTCTCTGGGTCCATCAGGCGCCTGGAATATCAGGTTCCGCCGCCCCGCGGTGAGGGGTAGCAGTTGGAAAGTCAAGCTGAAGGAGGGAGTGATCTGACCATGACAGGGGTTCGATGGCTAGTTCCCCTAATCCAAGATCACTCATCCACTGGCCGGAGACAAAAATTAGGTCCAGTGTGTGTCCTCCAGTGTGTGTTGGGCCACAAATTATTTGGGTCAGATCCATGGCCCTCATGGAGGCCATGAACTCCCGAGCAACCTCAGATGATCCGCCTACCGATGGCAGGTTGAAATCCCCCATGACTAAAAGTCTGGGGGTATCGACCGCCATCTCAACGATCACATCCAGGAGCTCGGGTAGGGCTGCTGATAAGTAGCGGGGAGCCAGGTACACTATCAGCAAACCAACTGCCTCCCGTGACCCAACTTCACACAAAGGGACTCACAACCAGCTGTCTGCGGCACAGAGGTCTCCCTCGGCTCAAGACCTTCCTTAATAATAACCGCCACTCCCCCACCCCTACCCTGGGCCCGTGGCTGATGGAATGCCCGGTAACCTGGTGGACACATTTCTACGAGGGGTACTCCTTCCTCACGGCCCAACCAGGTTTCGGTAATGCCCACCAGGTCCGGGTCCCCCTCTGATATTAGGTCGTAGATGAGGGGGGCTTTATTGGCCACGGACCTGGCATTGCACAGCATCAGCCTAATAGCCCTGATATCCTGGTAATTATTCTCAGGAAGTTTCGTTTAGAATGTATGCTGGCTTTGTTATTCTAGTGACTTCCAGTTTGGTTATGGGCTGTATTGGTCTTCCTAATACAACACTGTCCTGGTGAAGTTCCCACAGTTTGTTTCCCAGTTGATGTCTGGGTAGTTAAAATCCCCCATTACTATTGTGGTGTGCTTCCTACATATCTTAGTTAGCTGGCTGGGAAAAAAAAGTTCATCTGTTTCCTCTGATTGGTTGGGTGGCCTGATGTCATTCCCCCAGTCCTCCAACCTTTAATATTGACCCAAATGCATTCAAGATAGTTCTCATCATTGTTGTGCTCTATTTCTGTAGAGATGTAGGTATTTCTTATATATACTGCAACTCTTCCTCCTCGTTTATTTGGTCTATTTCTATTAAATAATTTAAATCCTTCTAGCTGTATGTTCCATTTGTGAGTTTCATCCCACCAAGTTTCTGTAATAGCAACAATATCATATCTTCCGGATTTTGAGGCGACGGTCATGTTTTCTTACATGTCCGCCACTGGGTTCTCTTGATGGGCACCTTCGGGGGCAGGGGGAGGCGCGAAGAGCCCCCCCTCCATAAGGGCGGTTGCGGTGAGACCCCCACTTCGACAGCGGTTGGGGGAGCCATCCTGCTGCACCCTAGGAGCCAAGAGACGGAGTGCGGGGGAATGTTTTCCTCTTCGCTGAAGGAGCCGGAACAGATGGAGGATTTCGCACAGGAGCAGAAATACCGGGGTTGAATGGCTGCGCCGAGACTCCGGATTAGTTATGCATGGAATGTGAGTTATTTACCTTGATTTTCTACATTCAATTTTTGAAAAGAAGAAATAGAGGGGGGAGTTAGAAACCCCCCCCTGGAAATAAAAGCGGCATTTGGGAGATCGGGAGAGAGTGAAAGTGACATCCGATTGACTGTTAGTAAAAGGAAATGTATCATTAAGCAAGGAATTACTGTAAAAACATTCCATCTGAGTCTTGCTACAGTTACAATGAACTTGTTATAAACTTTCACTCCTTTCACCGCTGCCAGTGAGGCGGAAAGATGGCGCTTCTTTGTTCCCAGAAGAGAAAGTTTTTTGATTATAAACATTCCTCCAGTTTAACAAGATAAGCAAAAATAATGTAAAATATATAAAAGAGCCTACACAAGTGACTTTCAGCGTTCTCTCCTATTGTGAAATCTTCCAATTTTTTTTTCTTTTGGACAATACAATTTGATTTCTTCTCTGGACTTTCTAAAAACAATTTGAACTATAACAAGGCTTTTCTTTGTCTCGGACTTCACGGACTGCCTGCCCACCGACGCCATATTTTTTAAATTTCTTTTCATAAAGACTTAAAACTTTAATTATGGCAACAAGAAAGCCTCCACCTGGTAAATCATCTTCAGCACCATCATCTACAAAACCAAGCCCTACGTTACAGACAAAAATCACCACAATGCTGCGAAGGAAACAGAAGCAGAGGAACCTAAATCAACATCGGTAGACGAGATGTTTCAGAAAATAATGAATGAAATACAACAAATTCGGAAAGACAACTTAAGCACAAGACTGGAACTGTTGGAGGCACAAAGAGAAATAACAAATTATAAGCAAAAGATTGAGGGGTTGGAGGGAGGGGCAGTTGGGATGAAGGAAGAGATAAAAGACTTTAAAAAAGAACTTATAAATGTTACTGATCATATGTCTAGAATTGATTTTGAACGTATGTCTTTTTTTTTAAGATTTCAAAATGTCCCAGAGTCAGATACAGAGAATTTAAAAGAATTAATGGCTACGATCTTAGCGGATTATACAAAAAAAAAAATAAAGAACACATCTGGGGGGACATTGATCTGATATATAGAATCAATTCAGCATATGCCAGGATAAATAATGTACCCAGAGAGATACACATTAAATTTATAAGAAGGTCAACAAGGGATGAGATCCTGAGAGCACAAAGAGGGGGCCATTTGATATATCAGCAAAACGAGATAGCCATATTGAAGCAAATCCCCCCAAAAATCCGAGATATAAGAAGGAAATATTCTTTCTTATCAAAAAAAATTACATAACAAGGGGGTTTGGTTCAAATGGCTGATGCCCGAAGGAATGTTGGTGTTCTGGGAGGGAGGAAGAGTTAGAATGAAAACAGTAGAAGAGGCAGAGGCCTTTCTTAAAAAATATTCCTCAATCCTAGATGACGAAGACACGGGAACGGGAGGGGCCGCAGCTCTGCCTGCTGGTAGGGTGGAAGAAGAAGAAACAATAGCAAAGAGACTCAGATCACAAAAATGATTTTTTTGGGTGTTTTTTTTATGTACGGTAATTCCTGTAAGGATGTTAATAGAAACAAAATAACTGAATGTATGAGATTTTTGATTATGAAACGTATGACTTGAAATGTATGTACCACTTCCTATTTTTTCTACTTTCTAATGAATTTAATCTCGAAAGAAGACTCGGAGGCAGTCACCAACCCCAATATGGAAGCTCTCAAATATTGTTAAAATACCCTATTTACCACTTTCCTTTCATAAAATTGTAAAACTAATAAAAATTACTTAAAAAAAACAAAAAACAAAGGGACTCACAACCGGCTGTCTGCGGCACAGTGGTCTCCCTCGGTCCAAGACTTTCCTTGATAACAACCGCCACCCCCCACCCCGACCTTGGGCCCGCGGCTGATGAAATGCCCGGTAACCTGGCGGGCACATTTCCACAAGGTGGACTCCCCCCTCATGGCCCAGCCAGGTCTCCGTAATGCCCACCAGGTCTGGCTCCCCCTCCAACACCAAGTCGTAGATGAGGGGGGTTTTGTTGACCACGGACCTGGCATTGCATAACATCAGCCTAGGGCCCCGGATCTGAAAACCCTGACCTCCTGGGTTGCAGGAGGAGCTGTGTGGATCGGAGCGCGCAACCCGTAAACAGCGGGTGCGCCCTCCTGAACCATGATGGAACCTCCGGCTCCCGCCATATCTACCCCTCCCACTGACCGTCCTAATATTGTAACCCTCTATAGAATGAACCATAGCTCCCCCCCCCATATCCGAACCTGCAGCCTCCCCGTCGGAACCATCGGTCGGCGTGGAAATTTATTTATTTATTTATTTATTTAATTAATTAAATTTATACCCCGCCCTTCTCCTAAAAAAGGACCCAGGGCGGCGCACAGGCATCATTAAAATCATACAAAATACAAAATTATTAAAAACGAATTAAATATTCCCTGTGCTAAAATTAATAAGACTCTAAAATTTAAATTGATTCCTATAAAAGTCAGAAACAGGGTTTATGTTAGGCCGGCTTGTTGAAATAAATAGGTTTTAAGACGTTGGCAGAAAAGGCGGAGATCCACGATGGTGCGTAGATTGGGGGGAAGGTCGTTCCAGAGGGCAGGGCCCGCCACAGAGAAGGCTCTTCCCCTGGGCACCGCCAACTGGCATTGCCCAGCTGACGGTACCCTGAGAAGGCCCTCTCTGTGGGAGCGGATCGGTCGAAGGGATGTATGGGGCAGGAGACGTCGCGAATATAGCTAGGCCCCGAGCCATGGAGCGCTTTGAAGATGGTCGTCAGCACCTTGAAGCGCACCCGAAAGGCCACAGGTAGCCAGTGCAGCTCGCGCAAGAGAGGTGTTATGTGGGATTGCCTTGCGGCACCCATAATTACCCGCGCGGCCGCATTCTGAACCAACTGCAACCTTCGAGTGCACCTCAAGGGGAGCCCCATGTAGAGAGCGTTGCAGTAGTCCAGCCGGGATGTCACCAATGCCTGAGTGACTGTGCGAAGGGCTCCCCGGTCCAGTAAGGGGCGCAACTGGCGTATCAGGTGTACCTGATAGAACGCCCCCCTGGCCATGACTGACACCTGGTCCTCCATGGTCAGCCGGGAATCCAGGAGGACATCCAAGTTGTGCGCCCTCTCCACGGGGGCTAGTTGTACACCCCCAATGGCCAGTGTAGGACTAATCTGGCTGTACCGGGGTGCTGGGAACCACAGCCACTCGGTTTTGGACGGGTTGAGCCTGAGTTTGTTGCTACCCATCCAGCCCCGTAAGGCCTCCAGACACCAGGACAGCACCTCGACAGCATCGTTGTGGTGGTTTGGGGTGGATATGTACAGCTGAGTATCGTCAGCGTACAGATGGTATTCCACCCCAAAACCACGTATGATCTCGCCCAGCGGCTTCATATAGGTGTTAAACAGAAGCGGCGAGAGGACCGACCCTTGCGGAACCCCACATGTGAGGGACCTCGGGGCCGACCTCTGCCCTCCTGCCAACATCCATTGCGACTGACCAGAGAGGTAGGATGAGAACCACCGCAAAACAGTGCCTCCCACCCCCAACCCCCCCAGTCGGTGCAATAAGATACCATGGTCGATGGTATCGAAAGCCGCTGATAGGTCTAATAGGACTAGGATAGAGAAGCAACCTCTATCCCGAGCCCTCCAGAGATCATCCACCAAAGCGACCAATGCTGTCTCGGTACTGTGACCGATGCGGAAGCCGGACTGGCGCAGGTCTAGATAATCAACTTCCTCCAGGTGTCGAGGAAACTGTTGGGCCACCACACTCTTGACAACCTTTGCTAAAAAGGGAAGGTTGGAGACTGGACGATAGTTTTCTAATAATGCTGGGTCCAGGGATGGCTTCTTGAGGAGGGGCCTCACTACCGCCTCTTTCAAGACAGTAGGCAAGGACCCCTCACTCAAAGATGCGTTCACAATGCCCTGGAGCCAGCCTCGTGTCACCTCCCAGGATGCCAGTACAAGCCAGGAGGGGCACGGGTCCACTAAACATGTGGTAGCCCTAAGGTTCCTCAACCACCTGTCCATATCCTCGGTAGCAACAAAGTCAAACTCCTCCCAAGATGTTGTCACAAGACCAGCATCGGACAGGTCGACTGGGCCACTTTGAGTGGAGGGCAACTCTTTCTGAATCTGAGTGATTTTGTCCTGCAGATAAGCTCCAAATTCCTCTGCTCGCCCTTGCAAAGGGGCTTCCCGCGGCCTCTGGTGAAGGAGGGAGCGGGTCACCCTGAACAGGGCAGCAGGGCGGTTATCTGTGGACGCGATAAGGGTGGCACAATACTCCCGTTTGGCCACTTTTATCGCCACTAAGTAAGCCCTAATATGGTCTCCCACTAGTGTTTGGTCAGATTTTGATCGAGAAGATCTCCACCTACTCTCTAGGTGTCTCTTGCGGCGTTTCATCTTCCGCAGCCCCTAGGTAAACCAGGGGGCCTGGGTGAGTCAACGCCGCGTGAGAGGCCGCAAGGTATTACTCATGTAGGTGGTATTACTCATGTAGGTGGTATTACTCATGTAGGTGGTTTGGGGCACTTCGGGCAACACATTTTTTGTCCCGATGCCAATTGTCCCAGCGGGGCTTCTTGGGGTCCTCCAGGCTCACCTCGTTCTCTCCACCAGGGTACAAGGAGCAGGTCTATGGTTTGGGGGGGGGGATTCCATCTCCCTCCAGCAGTCAGTTTCCCCTTGTTCACTGTTGTTTTCAGACATGGTTTGCTGGGTCCCCTTGGTAGAGTAAAATGTTTTCTCTCCTTGTTGACCACTTTGCAGAGATGTTGCTTTATATAAGGGCTCCTCTCCTAACTTAACAAAGTGAAGACCCTTGAAAGAACTGGAGAACTTCCTCTTGAATCCAGCTTTTAGAAGGCTTTCAGAGAGCTCCTGGGGGCTCGGGAGGGCAGAAATGAATGAAAAACTTCCGGTTATTGCCCCCCCAGCCCCCAGTAGCACTCTATAAGCTTTCTAAAGGCCATGTAAGGACTCCTCTTCTAACTTAAGAAAGTGAAGACTCTTGAAACAGTTTATTTCAAAAGGAACCTTTAATTGAGAAGAATGGAAGCCATTTAGGCAAAGCAACATCTGAATCCCTTTAGGCAATTCAAATTGAATTAAAATGATAGTGACCCCTCCCCTTTGTCAGAATGCAGATTCTAGCCAATACACAAATGTGAAAATGTTTCCTTTCTCATCTGCCTGAGAGCCGAATAAACATACATTCCCTTGGCTATCTTTCATTAGACATTAAAGTAAAATATCCCACATGGCCATCATAAACATCCCTCCAGAGGTGCTGGGATATCCAGCCTTTTTGGTGCCAGGAAACCAGTTGTAAATCAGTTGTCACAGGTAATGTTAATAAATTGACTCCAAGACCCCCTCCTCCCAATTGAATGGCTGTATCACATATAGGGATCTGACGGGCTATCTGTGCCCTTTTTCAACAAAAAATGGGCCCATTTTTGTTCATTGGGGGGCATCCCTCAGGAGCACTCTACAAGCCTCCTAAGGGCTATTCATGACCTTAAAAAACCTTTTGGGAGGTTTTCAGAGTGCAAAAAACTTTTTTTAAAGTTTTCCTCTTCAAAGTCTTGCTGTGTCTTATACTCTGGTGCATCTTATACTCTGAAAAATATGGTATTTATTGATATAAGAAATGTGCCTTGATACTGTCTTTCTACTTCCATCCTGTTCTAGTGTGGCCTTAACTATAGATTCATGTCTTACTTCAAACCAATGAACTCAGTTGTATTGAGAATAGGAGAAGGAAACAAGGACAAATAGAGAAAGATTGAAAACAGCCCGCAGAGGCAGAATTTCTTGATTGTTGAGGAATCATTCTAAACTATTATTTCTGTACTGGAGGGTAGAAGAGATAGCTAATCGAATTTCAAGTTAATTCTCTCTTCCAGATCCAAATGACATAGATAAATGAAGTCAGTGTTTCTCAAACTTGGCTTTAAGATGTGTTGTCTTCAGTTCCTAGAATTCCCTAGCTAGCATGCTAGAGATGTCAAGTGGTGGATTTTCTTGTTATCTTGGGATAATTGTCCATGAACATTTTCTCTCTTTTTAGTCTAACAAAACAAATTATCCAGCTAGTACACTGCATTTAGTGCCTATCCTTAAATTGCTATTGTATGCTATGTGATTACTGTTTTACTGTAAATGACAGGGTTCTTTTGCTCTCACTGATTATTATTGTTTTCCATATTTTAAAACTAGCACTAGCTATTTGAATTACCAGCCCCAGGAAGAAGAAAAATGAAAGATACCATCACAACATTGTTTTCACTTTCTAGCAATAGGCCTGACAATAATGGTGTGTTCTTTTTTGATAAAGAATTACTACTTTCCAGTATTTATAGGAAAAAAACAATTCCAGAAAGTTCTGTCAGGGAGGGATTTCATAGGCTGAATTTTGCAGAAGGTCCATCTATGGCTCAGTGATAGAACAAGCACTTGAAATCATGAATTTCATTTTACTCCCTATCTGTAGTCTAAACTTTTTTTTAAGATTACAATATAAATTTGTAAGAAGTCTGTCTCCTTGTGCTTACACATTGCCATTCTAAAAATAAAACCGTCCAAGTTAATAAAGGTACTTTAAAAATCCTTTTAAAATCAATTTTCTACTTTTCTGAAATTACACTGAAAAAATGTTATATAAAATGCATTGTTTTGTAATCTGTTGAACAACTGCAATTATTATATTATCCTAGCAAGATTCTAACATATCAGAAAATGGTATCAGAAAAAAAAATAGAAATTTCATTAAAACATAATCATTTCTTAACTTTGGTCTTAATATATATGAATTCAATAGGAAAAAATCTATGATTTTGTTTTTCTAAAATTCCTTTTTAAAAAATGACCTGATTATTTATAGCCATAGATGACAGCATTCATTTGTGTCTAGATGCCTGCTAGGGACTGTGCAAATGCCTCAAAACGATTTGAATCTTTAAAAATATTAGAGCCAGACTGGTCTAGCAGTTCAAGCACCAGGCTAGAAACCAGGAGACTGTGAGTTTTAGTCCTGCCTTAGCCATGAAAGCCAGATGGGTGTTCTTGGAGAGGCACAGAGGCATGGCTTGCATCATGGCAAGACAACATATCTCTTGGGGTTCTGGGGGACAGTGCTGAAATCCAAGCTGCTGAGGTCTATTTGGACCTGAAATCACCTTGAAGAGGTGAGATGAGTGAAGAGAGCACACTCTGCTGATCTCAGGGAGACTGAAAACTCCTGATTGATCTGGAGAAGGCCCTCAAACCTGACAGAGAGGAAAAGACAACATTCACATGCTGGACCAAAGTTGGGACAGCCACAGGAAAGAAGCATTAAAGATTGATGGTCAGTGTGACCAAGTTGAGTGAGAGATTTCCGACTTTGAAATTTTAATTACAATTTAGAAAAGAGCCCCCCCCCCCAAGATATAGCTGGTGAAAGTGGGACCTAAAGAGGAAGTGGAATTGTTTTTTCTTCTCCATCTCCCTTGGAAAGTGGTGAGGGGAGTATTACAGCCATCTTGGAACAGGAAGTTAAGCTTTGAGAACTTTTTAGAAAAGTGTGAAAATACTTTATAATTAAGAGCTGGACTAGGTAATCAAATACATTATTGGACTGTATAGAAGTTTTGAATACCACAGTATTTGGATATATAGATCTTTCTTCTTTGTAATTATTTTATTTTTATGAATTTTAAAACAGAATATACCGCATAAATGAAAAGTAAAAGAGAGAGAGACAGAGGGAGGGAGGGAGAGAGGGAGAAGCAGAGCTGCAATGCCATCTACTGGCAGAGGAGGAAAGTGTAAGCTGGGAACTATAAACCTACAAATTGCATAACCTTGAGTGACTGTGAAAATAATGATAAGAACTGACTGTTAGAAAAATAATTCTGATGCTACCAGTTCGTTAGACTGTATAACTGAGATAGACAGCGTAACACAGAGAGCTGTTATTTCTAAATAGTCTAACTCTTGAAACTCAAAGGGAAATGTAAGCAGCAAAAGGCTTCACTTTCTACATTTTCTTTTTCTTTTTTGCTCTCTGAATTCTTTCTTCATAAATACAAAACAACTGGGGTTTGGTGGGCCTATGTGGATTACAACTTATTGATACATTATTCCTTTTCATGGGATAATAAAGGATTAGGATCTGAAGAATCCAAAGAAAACAACAAGGGGGAATGGGGTCAGAAGATTGAAAATTTTTGGATTACAAGCTATTTTTGTTACTTTTTGCTCTTTGTCTTTTCTTTGGTTTTTTCCCCCTTTTCTACCTTTGGATTATAATTGATAACTACATCTTTTCCTTGTGGATTACAAATATTAAAAATAACTCAAAATGAGGAAAACACCATTGGCCCCATCTTAAGCATCATCTTCAGCAGCATTGTGTCCGTCAGGGCAGAGGATCTTGGATGTTTTGCTACAACAAGAGAATGCAAATACGATACAGGCAAAATGAAAAGGAATGATCCAAGCAGTGCACAATGACTTCAAAGAAAAAATAGGGAAAGTAGAGGACAAATTAGAGAAAGTAGAAGACATACTAGACAATGTTCAATAAATAATGGCAAGTAATGAACAATGCATACAGAAAGTTGAAGAAAAAGTTCAATAAAAAAGTGGATGAAGTTGATAACAGACTCACCGATAAAAATAAATAATAATAATATCACTAGAAATGGATAGGGCCAATTATTACCTGCAGTTCCACCATGTGAAAGAAGTAAAGGAAAAAACTTAGCAGAGATAATGGCAGAGTTGCTGGTGGGTGCCCTAAATTTTTGGCTGATATCAATGAAATGTTTAGAGTTAATACCAGATATGTGGAGAGACATAGACTTCCTAGAGAGATCCACATTAGATTTACAAAAAAAAGCAATAAAGGCAGAGATTCTGCAAAGAGCAAGAGATAAGCCTCTAAAATACAAAGGGAAGAAAATAGTAGATCCTGAGGAGAGTGAGAGAAATAAGGAAAGAATATCAATTTCTTTTTTTTTTAAACAATTTTTATTGCTTTTACAGTATACAAAAGGAAAAGGGGTATATAGATTTTTTTTTTTAACATTTTAGGACTTCCATGCCAGGTGTGGTGACTGCCCCCGAGGCGTCGTACAAAATATAGTTAAGTAAATGGTGGCAAGAGATACATATATATCCTGTCATACACTTCATACATTCAATCGTTTGTTTCGTATTAACATCCGTTTTCAGGAACTACAATAATAGTTTCAAAATAAACTCATTTTTGTGATCTGAGTCTCCTTGCTATTGTTTCTTCTTCCTCTTTCCCGCCAATGGGCGGGGCCAGGGCCCCTCCCGTTCCCTCTTCTTCATCTCCCAGGATTAAGGAATGTTTTTTTAGAAAGGCCTCTGCCTCTCCTACTGTTTTAATTCTAACTCTACCTCCATCCCAAAATACCAACATTCCTTCAGGCATTGACCATTTGAACCATACTCCTTTTTTTATATAATTTTTTGGACAAGAAGGAATACTTCCTTCTTATCTCTCGATTTTTTTGGGGAATTTGCTTCAAAATGGTAACTTCTTTTTGCTGATATATCAAAGGCCCCCCTCGTTGTGCCCTCAGAATCTCATCCCTTGTGGATCTTCTTACAAATTTAATATGAATCTCTCTAGGTACATCATTTATTCTAGCATATGCTGAGTTAATTCTATAAATCAGGTCTATTTCCCCCCAGATATATTCTTTGTTCTTCTTAGTATAAGCTGCTAAAATTGTGCTCATTAACTCCTTAAGGTTCTCTGTATCTGACTCTGGGACGTTCTGAAACCTTTAAAAAAAGACATTCTTTCAAATTCCATTCTTGACATATGCCCTGAAATATCTATATTTGGAAAGAATATCAATTTCTGATGAGGCAACTAATGAAGAATGGAGTGAACTTCAGATGGCTGATTCCAGAGGGAATATTGGTGGCTCAGATGGAACAAAGGCACAGATTGGATTCTATAGGAAAAGCAGAACGGTTTTATGAGCAATATTTTGTACCACAAGAGGAAATGGGACTAAGTAAAAAAGAAGAGGTTAAATGGAGAGACAAAGCTACAGAAGAGAGGAATGTGCAGCAAAAGGAAGATGAAAAAGATAAAGAGGAATTAGCAATAGGAGAGGGGGCAAAAGCAAGAGAACTGAGAGAGTTAAGAGTGACAGCAAAACCCATATATAAGTAACCATGGAAGAAGAAATTAGATTAATGTCAATTAATATAAATGGACTGAATTTGGCAATAAAAAGAATTTTTTAAAAAATAAATTAGAAAAATTAAAATTAGATGTAATTTGTTTACAATAAGTTCACATAAAAAACAACTTATGAAAGTATTGAAATACCCCAAAATTGGAAAATTATATATTTCTTTATCACAACAAATGAAGAGGGGAATAGCCCTATATGTAAAAGAGACAATAAATGCTAAACAATTTTTCATTGATGAGGAAGGGAGAATTTTGATGGTGGAGATAACAATTAATAATAAACTGACACTTTTGGTAGCAATCTATGCACCAAATACCAATCAAGAGGACTTTTATAGAAAACTCCATAAAAAAATAATAGCATTGGAATATAAAAATATATGTATTCTGGTAGACTTTAATGCAATTATAGATGTGGAAATGGACTATAAAACTAGAAAGGTAAATAAAGAAACAAAGACACTCCCTAAGGCATTTTTTAGAGTGTTGGAAGAACTAGTTATTCAAGATGCATGGCAAGAGATACATCCTAAGGAAAACTAATATTCATTTTATTCAAATAGAAACATGTCTTGGTCAAAAATAGATATGATATGAATGACAGTAGAACTAAAAGCTAATATACAAGATATTAGTATAGAAATAAATAATTGGATAGATCATAATCCAATAAAAGTCATGTGGAAAGGACAAAAAAGAAAATCAAGATAGACATTGAACCAAGAAATATTAAAAGAAAATGAAGTTATTCAATTTATGGAAAGAGAACTAGCCCCAAATATAACATAAAAGAAGAAACAGGATTTTAAAAAGAAATAAAATCAAAGGATATTATAAGAAGAATATAAGAGATTAGAGACAGAATTACAAAAAGACTCACAAAAAAGAAGATAAAGAATCAAATGGACATAATTATTAGTCAAATGACTAATGAAGCATAGGTTGAATTTAATAGATAAAGAAGAACTAGCAGGGAAAGTTAAAACTTCTTTGAGAATGCAAATAAACCAGGAAGATGGCTTGGATATAAACTGAAAAAAGAGAAAGAAAAGAAATTTGTACATAAACTAGTGGATAATGAAGGAAATATTCATCATCAAAATGATGATTAAAAAAAGTGATTCAAAATTATTATAAGAATTTATATGATGAAAAGTTAATTTAACACCACATCTGGATGAACTGCCAGCAGAACTATATAAAAATTTGCAAGATACTTTAAGTATTTCATCAGCCACGAGCCCAAGGCCGGGGTGGGGGGGTGGCGGTTATCGTAAAGAAGGGCCTAGATCCGAGGGAGACCGCTGTGCCACAGATAGCCGGCTGCAAAGCCCTGTGTGTGAAGTGGGACCCTGGGAGGCAGTTGGGTTTGCTGATTGTGTACCTGGCTCCCCGCTACGGCTCAGCAACCCTGCCCGAGCTCCTCAAGGTGATAGCCGAGATGGTAGTTGAGGCCCCCAGGCTATTAGTCATGGGGGATTTCAATTTACCATCGGTAGGTGAAACCTCTGAGATGGCTCGGGAGTTCATGGCCTCCATGACGGCCATGGACCTCACCCAAATAATTCACGGCCCCACTCACACTGAAGGTCACACGCTGGACCTTGTTTTTATCTCCGGCCAGTGGAGGAGTGATCTGGGATTAGGGGATTTAACTATTACACCCCTGTCATGGACAGATCACTCTCTCCTTTGACTTGACTTTCCAACCGCTTCACTCCACCGCGGGGAGGCGGAACCGGAAATACCAAGATGGTTCCGCCCCAGGCTTCTGATGGACCCAGAGAGGTTCTAGACAGAGCTTGGCCGAATACCTGGGACCCTGACCTGTGACTCAACCAAGGACCAAGTGGCTGCCTGGAATAATGCAGCCACTGGGGCCCTGAACCGGGTTGCACCCTTGCGGCCTCTCACGTGGTGCGGATCCACCTTGGCCCCTTGGTTCTCCGAGGAGCTGAGGGTGATGAAGTACTGCAAGAGATGCCCAGAGAGCATTTGGAGATCCACTCGCGCCAAATCTGACCGAACACGTGTTAGGTCCCATTTGAGGACCTACCTCGTGGCGATAAGAGAGGCAAAACGCAATTATCTCGCCGCCCTTATCGAATCCGCAGATAACCACCCTGCTGCCCTGTTCAGAGTGACTCGCTCCCTCCTCCAACAGAGGCCACAGGAAGCTCCCCTACAGGGTCGAGCAGAGGAATTTGGACATTATCTGCAGGATAAAATCGCTCAGATCCGGAGCGAACTGGCCTCCAATGAGGTTAGTCCGGGTGGGCAAACGGAGGCAGGCCTTGAGACCATTTTGTGGGAAGAGTTTGACCTTGTGACTCCAGATGACATTGACAGGTTGCTGGGGCGGCTGAATGCTACCACATGTTTATTGGACTCGTGTCCCTCCTGGCTGGTACTGGCCTCCCAGGAGGTTACACGAGGCTGGCTCCAGGAAATAGTGAACGCCTCTTTGAGTGGAGGTTTCTACCGGCCATCTTGAAAGAGGCGGTGGTGAGACCCTCCTCAAGAAGCCTTCCCTGGACCCAGCATTGTTGGCTAATTATCGTCCGGTCTCCAACCTTAGCTTTTTAGCGAAGGTTGTAGAGAGTGTGGTAGCACAACATTTCCCCCAACACCTGGAGGAAACTGTCTATCTAGACCCGCACCAGTCCGGCTTCCGACCTGGGTACAGCACAGAGACAGCATTGGTCACGTTGGTAGATGATCTCTGGAGGGCCCGGGATAGGGGTTGTTCCTCTATCCTGGTCCTATTAGACCTCTCAGCAGCTTTCGATACCATCGCCCATGGTATCTTATTGCACCGGCTGGAGGGGTTGGGGATGGGAGGCACCGTGTTGCGGTGGTTCTCTTACTACCTCTCCGACCGGTTGCAATTTGTGTTGACAGGAGGGCAGAGATCGACATCAAGGCCCCTCACATGTGGGGTGCCTCAGGGGTCAGTTCTGTCGCCCCTCCTGTTCAACACCTATATGAAGCCGCTGGGCGAGATCATCCGTGGTTTTGGGGTAGAGTACCATCAGTACGCTGATGATACTCAGCTGTACATCTCCACCCCTAACCACCCCAACGATGCCGTTGAAGTGATGTCCCAGTGTCTGGAGGCCGTGCAGGTCTGGATGGGGAGGAAAAAGCTTCGACTCAACCCGTCCAAGACCGAGTGGCTGTGGTTTCCGGCGTCTCAATATAGCCAGTTAGTTCCATCTCTGGCTATCGGGGGCGAGTCATTAGCCTCTGCGGAAAGGGCCTGCAACTTGGGCAACCTCCTGAATTCTCGGCTGTCCTTGGATGACCATGTGACGGCCGTGGCCAGGGGGGCTTTTTATCAGGTTTACCTGATACGCCAGTTGCGCCCCTTTCTAGATCGGGACGCCCTACGCACGGTCACTCAAACCCTCGTCATTTCCCACCTGGACTACTGTAATGCTCTCTACATGGGGCTCTCCTTGAGATGCACCCGGAGACTCCAGCTAGTGCAGAATGCGGCCGCGCAGGGGATTCTGGGAGTTTCACGGTACCCCCATATAACACCTCTCCTGCGCGAGCTGCACTGGCTGCCTGTGGCCTTCCGGGTGCGCTTCAAGGTGTTAGTAACCATCTTCAAAGCACTCCTGGCTATTTGCAAGACTGCCTCCTGCCACATACCTCCCTTCGACCTGTCCGTTCCCACAGCGAGGGCCTCCTCAGGGTGCCGTCTGCCAGTCAATGCTGGCTGGTGACCCCCAGGGGGAGGGCCTTCTCTGTGGTGGGTCCGGCCCTCTGGAACGACCTGCCCCCCGACTTTCACACCATCGTGGAACTACGCCTCTTCCGCCGGGTGCTTAAAACGCACTTTTTCCATCTGGCTGGCCTGGTATAGATTAATGGTTCAATTTTAAATTTAAGATTTTAATTGTTTTAACTACTTTTAGCACAGATTTAATTATTTAATTCTATTTTATATTGTGTCTATTTGTTGTGGGTTTTTATTCTTTCTGTCCACTGCCCTGAGTCCCACTAGGGAGAATAGGGCGGTATATAAATCTGAATAATAAATAAATAAAATAAATAAAGTATTCCCATGTTGGAAGTATTCAATGAATTTTGTTAGAGACAAAGGCACCAAACTCATGGCTGGAAGCATACATTTCTCTTATACTGAAAGAAATGTATGTAGATCTACAACAGATAAAAAATTGTAGACTGATATTCTTGTTTAATGCAGATCATAAAATATTTGCTTCAATAATTGCAGAAAGACTAAAACAATTTTAACTCAATTTATACATCCAGACCAAAATGGTTTTTTTACCTAAAAGACAAATTAAAGATAATGTGAGCATAATTATAAATACACTGCTGTACTACAAAGCACATCCAAAGAAGCAAATGGTGTTGATCTCCCTAGATGCACAGAAGGTGTTTGACAACATGAACTGGAAATTTATGCTAGCACAGCTAAAGTAAATGAATTTTGGGGAGAGATTTTTTAATATGATTAAGGCAATATATCATAAACAAACCACAAAAGTGATGGTAAATGGAGACATGACTGAGAAGGTTAGCATTAAGAAAGGTACATGACAAGGCTGTCCCTTGTACCCACTATTATTTATATTGACGTTGGAAGTACTAAATAAAAATATCAGAGATAAAAGGTATGAAAATTAAAAAGGAACAATATAAATTATAGGCATTTGCAGATGGAAGTTTTCATTTTGGAAGATCCACAAGAAACAGGACCTAAATTAATAAAAAAAGTAAAAGAATATGGAGAAGTGGCAGGTCTGAAAATGAATAAAGAGAAAATTAAGATCCTAGTTAAAAATCTTACAAATAAGCAGAAAAGAGCTTATGAAGAGACTATTAATTGTAAAGAAAGTAAAATATCTAGGGATTCAGCTGACAGCGAGATGTATGCATAACAATCAAAGAAGACAATTACCATAAACTATTGAAACAAATCCAAATAGATCTGGAAAAATGGAAAATTCTGCAATTATCATTGTTAGGAAGAATAGCCACAATTAAAATGAATATATTACCCAAGATTATTGTATTTATTTCAAACAGTTCCCATAAAATTGGGGGGGGGGGGGGGAGGATTTTCTTTTGAAGAACCTAATAAAACAATACACAAGTATATTTGGCAAGGGAAAAAAGCAAGAATTAGCTTTAAAATGTTGCAAGGTATAAGTAGTAGATGAGGTGTTGGGTTACCAAATTAGGAATTGTATTATCAGGCTGCTGTATTAACATGGATGAAAGAATGGTTGTATTGAGGAATACAAGATTATTGACTTGGAAGGATATAATTTACAGTTGGGTTGGCACATTTTCTTATGGTATGTAAAAAGTAAGATACATGGATACTTTCAGCGACATTATATAAGAAATGCATTAATATTAGTATGGGAGAAAATCAAAGAATAACATTATTTGAGGATACCATTTGGCTTTCAACAATGGAAGCATTGATTCACCCAAATGTCATTAATATGGGAAATATTGTTAGATATAAAGACATTTTGAATGAAAAGAGAAAGCTTAAAATTAAACAAGAAATGAGTGAGCAAGGGATCAATAAAACATTGTACTCACAGTATTATGATGAGGAAGATAATTATGTTTAATGTTATTATTGTATTTTTATTAGAAGATATGTTAAGAGGAAAATTAATAGGTCAATAATGTTCAATTGTTTAATATGCTACAATTTTAAGATTAGAGAATTAATATTTATTTATTTATTTTTATTTTATTTTTCGAATTTATACCCCGCCCTTCTCCATTGTTAGGACCCAGAGTGGCGCACAGGCATTATTAAAATCATACAAAAAACAATATACATTATTAAAAGCATATTAAATTAAATCCCGTGCTAAAAAACCCATTTTAAAACCTAAAGATTAAAATTTATAGATAAAAGTCAGAAACGGGGGGCTATGCTAGGCCGACTTGTTGAAATAAATATGTCTTAAGACGTTGGCGGAAGAGGCGGAGGTCCGAGATGGTGCGTAGGTCGGGGGGTAGGTCGTTCCAGAGGGCTGGGCCCGCCACAGAGAAGGCCCTTCCCCTGGGGGTCGCCAACCGGCATTGCCCAGCCGACAGTACCCGGAGAAGACCCTCTCTGTGGGAGCGGAGCGGACGAAGGGATGTATGGGGCAGGAGACGGTCTCGTATATACCTAGGCCCCGAGCCATGGAGCGATTTTAAGATGGTCGTCAATACCTTGAAGCGCACTCGAAAGGCCACAGGCAGCCAGTGCAGCTCGCGCAGGAGAGGTGTTATGTGGGCTTGCCTTGGGGCACCCGTAATCACCCGCGCGGCCGCATTCTGAACTAACTGTAGCCTTCGAGTGCACCTCAAGGGGAGCCCCATGTAGAGAGCGTTACAGTAATCCAACCGAGATGTCACGAGCGCTTGAGTGACTGTGCGAAGGGCCCCCCGGTCCAGTAAGGGGCGCAACTGGCGTATCAGGCGTACCTGATAAAATGCCCTCCTGGCCACGGCCGCCACATGGTCCTCCATGGACAGCCGGGAATCCAGGAGGACACCCAAGTTGTGCACCCTCTCCACGGGGGCCAGTTGTTCGCCCCCAATGGCCAGTGTTGGACTTATCTGGCTGAACCTGGGTGCCGGAAACCACAGCCACTCGGTCTTGGATGGGTTGAGCTTGAGTTTGTTACTACCCATCCAGACCTGTACGGCCTCCAAACACCGGGACAGCACCTCGACGGCATCGTTGGGGTGGTTTGGGGTGGATATGTACAGCTGGGTGTCGTCATCGTATAGATGGTATTCCACCCCAAAACCATGTATGATCTCACCCAGCGGCTTCATATAGGTGTTGAACAGAAGCGGCGAGAGGACCGACCCCTGAGGAACCCCACATGTGAGGGGCCTCGGGGACGACCTCTGCCCTCCTGCCAACACCCATTGCGACCGACCAGAGAGGTAGGACGAGAAACACCGCAAAATGGTACCTCTCAGCCCCAACCTCCCCAATCGGTGCAATAAGATACCATGGTCGATGGTATCAAAAGCCGCCGAGATGTCTAATAGGACTAGGATAGAGGAACAACCTCTATCCCGCGCCCTCCAGAGATCATCCACCAACGCGACCAATGCCGTCTCAGTGCTGTGACCAGGTCGGAAGCCGGACTGGCGCGGGTCTAGATAATCAACTTCCTCCAGGTGATGAGGAAACTGTTGAGCCACCACATTCTCGACAACCTTCGCAAGAAAGTGAAGGTTGGAGACCGGACGATAATTTCCCGACAATGCTAGGTCCAGGGAAGGCTTTTTGAGGAGAGGTCTCACCACCGCCTCTTTCAAGGCGGTAGGTAAGAACCCCTCACTCAAAGACGCATTCACAATATCCTGGAGCCAGCCTCGTGTCACATCCCAGGATGCCAGTACAAGCCAGGATGGACACGGGTCCAATAAACATGTGGTGGCCCTAAGGTTCCTCCGCAACCTGTCCATATCCTCGGTAGTGACAAAGTCAAACTCCTCCCAGGGTGTTATCTCAAGACCAGCACCGGACAAATCGACTGGATCACTTTCAGTGGAGGGCAACTCGTTCCGAATCTGAGTGATTTTGTCCTGCAGAAACACTCCAAATTCCTCTGCTCGACTCTGCAAAGGGGCTTCCCGCGGCCTCAGGTGAAGGAGGGAGCGGGTCACCCCAAACAGGGCGGCAGGGCGGTTTTCCGCGGACGCGATAAGAGTGGCACAATACTCGCGTTTGGCCACTCTTAGCACCACTAAGTAAGTCCTAATATGGTCTCTCACTAGTGTTCGGTCAGCTTCGGATCGAGAAGATCTCCACCTATTCACATATTAATGTGAATGATGTCGTAAATGCTGAAAGCTGTTGCACAGAGATATTTGTACCCAGATGAAACACTCTTTAAGGAAAGATGAAATGTTTATATGTTGAAAAATAAAAAATAACTTTAAAAAATCATTTCTTACCTTTGGTCTTAATATATATGAATTCAATAGGCAAAGTCTATGATTTTGTTTTTCTAAAGTTCCTTAAACAAATCCTGATTATTTATGCCAAAGATGACAACAACATTCACTTGTGTCTAGATGTCTGCTAGGGGCTACGCAAATGCTTCAAAAGGATTTGAATCTTTAAAAATATTAGAGCCAAACTGGTCTAGCAGTTAAGGCACCAGGCTAGAAACCAGGAGGCTGTGAGATTAAGTCTCATCCCTTGGTGGGATGTATACAGAATGCTTTGGTTGTGTTTGAATTCTGTGTAATAGAGAAAGATGCTCCCTTCAAAGAGCGGATCAGAGAATGAGAGTGCTATGAGAGTGCTATCTCACTTTGCTCAGGAGATAGCAATTCCCTTCACATTGTTAATTTACCCTCTTCAATTCTTCCTGTAAGAGAGAAAGGTACTCCCTGTTGCCTCATCAAGTTCTCTTTTCCTCTCTCACAAACATGAGCTTTTGTCCATTCCAAAAAGCTATGGGAGGAAGAGGAGACGCAAGAAGGAACAGAGGCACCCTCTGACTTCCAGCTGAGCCAGTGTTCTTTCAGCCAAGGCAAGGAAGATGAATTCTTTGATGGATTTCTGAAATGGGATATATGTAAGAAAGATCTCTGCAGTTTTCCAGAATACAAAATGCCTTTCAAAATCAGGGTGTGTTGTGGAAAGATATCAGAAGACTTGCATGGTTTGCGTGCCCAGCCCTCCTTTTCATATTCTGGAGAGTAATTGATGGTGATGCAGGGAGAAGTAGAAAGGATAGCAAAGAATGTACCTGGTGCTGACCTTAACTTATCTCAATTATCCCTAGTCATCATTTACTGGCCTTACTATTGAAGTTTGATAAGTGTAAGTTGTAGAGGCAGAACTTTTAAAACACCTGCTTGTTTCCCATCTCAAAAGAGGGAAGCACATTGTCTTTACTAATGTAGATGAGTCTTAGAGAACTGGTTCCCACACGTGCTGGGATAAATGTATCTAGTTATGAGGATGCTCTGCACCAACTAGCTGACCTTCTGCTTTAAATATTACATTAGTGCTATTGTCCATAAGATCTCCATATGTATAGAATGTATGATTTTATTGCTGCCTGTTCACTGCCCTGAGTCCCGCTAGGGAGAAGGGCGGTATACAAATGTGAATAAAATAAAATAAAAAATAAAATAGCAATGTGGAGAAAGAGAGAAAGGGAGGATGTCATATAAGAGCTATTTTAGACTTGTGATTCATTCCATGGAACCTGTGGCAGCTTGACATGAATTATAACAGTTGGAAAACCATGTATTTGCAGCCAAAGAAACCTAATGCCTGGAAAGATTGTACAGGAATAGGGTTAACTATATGACCTGATTGGAAAATTACACTGGAAATCTTGAAAGGATATTTTTCTAAACATTTCTACTGCCAAGGAAGTTAATGAGTTTGAAAATTAATTACTTTCTTATTTGGAAAATCTCATGGTAGAGAGAAAAAGAACTCTCTACCCATCTGACTTTCTCAGGGCTGCTCTACTATTGTTTTCATATAAATAAATGCATATTACCGTATTTATCGGCGTATAACACGCACTTTTCCCCCCTGAAAATAGGGAGCAAATGATGTATGCGTGTTATACGCCGAAGCCATGTTTTTACAGTGGTCGGCAGCAGAGGGCCCGGCATGTCGGGGAGCTGCGCCGGACCCGTCCGGGCACCGGGCGCCCGCCTCCCTGTACGCGCGGCTCCACAGCCCCCTCGAGCGAGCGAACGGGCGGGCGGAATGCCCGGGGCTGTGGCTGCGCCGGAGCCACAGCCCCCTGGAGCTAGCGAACGGGCGGGGGGAAGGGCCAAAGAGGGGGCATCGGGCAGGGAAGCCGCGCGCATCTCCCCCGGCTCCCTCTGACAGCCACCATAGCACACGTTTCTCCTCCCTGTCGGAGGAAGCCGGCGGAGATACGCGCGGCTTCTCTGCCTTTCGCGCGGCTTCTCTGCCTTTCGCGCGGCTTCTCTGCCCTTCCCAGAGCCTTGCGCCCGGCAGGGGCATCGGGCAGGGAAGCCGCGCGCATCTCCCCCGGCTCTCTCTGACAGCCACCACAGCACACGTTTCTCCTCCCTGTCGGAGGAAGCCGGCGGAGATACGCGCGGCTTCTCTGCCTTTCGCGCGGCCGGCGGAGATACGCGCGGCTTCTCTGCCTTTCGCGCGGCTTCTCTGCCCTTCCCAGAGCCTTGCGCCCGGCAGGGGCATCGGGCAGGGAAGCCCCGCGCATCTCCCCTGGCTCTCTCTGACAGCCACCACAGCACACGTTTCTCCTCCCTGTCGGAGGAAGCCGGCGGAGATACGCGCGGCTTCTCGCGGCTTCTCTGCCTGACGCCCCTGCCGGGCCACCTGGCCCGCTGTGGGAGGAGGCGTCCGTAACCTCTGGCATGCCGGCCCTTCTGCTGCTTCCCCGGTTGGGGCGGGGGGAGAGGGAAGAGAGGGAGTGACTGACATACACAGAGAGAGACAGAGGGGAAGGGAGGGAAAGACAGAGACAGAGAGAAAGAGAGGGAGGGAGAGAGACGGAGAGAGACACAGATAGAGAATGAATCGGAGACAGACAGGGGGAAAGAGGAAGAGACAGGCATACAGAGACAGAGAGAGGGAGGGAGAGAATCAGAGTGAGTGACACACACAGAGAGAGGGAGGGAGAGACAGATAGATAGAGACTGATTAAGTGAGTGAGAGACAGACAGACAGACAAACACAGAGTGAGAGAGATGGGCAGAGGAAGGAGAGAGAGACAGATAGAAAGAGAGAGACGAAGGGAAAGAAAGAGAAAGAGAGAGAAAGAAAGAGAAAAAGAGAGAAAGAGAAATGGAGAGAGGGGGGAAGGAGGAAAGAGAGAGAGAGAAAGAAAGAACTTATGACCACAATTGAGCCTAAAAGTTTGGTTGCTAACCAAGGCCGTCGTTAAGTGAGTTTCACCACATTTTCCTTTTACATTATTTACCTTATAAGTGGTAATAATATTAATAAAAAAAAGTTCTGAGCTACCCTTATTTTGCTTCAAAGTTCTTTATTTGAAATTTAATTTTTCCCCCTGAAATTTCCCTCTTAAAATGAAGGTGCGTGTTATACGCCGGTGCGTGTTATACGCCGATAAATACGGTAACTGTATTCATGCAGTTTACTGCACATACAATTCAGCCCTGGTGTGCTCTCCTGACTGTTCAGAGTGTGTTTATTTTAAGCAACAATTACCCTAATATTATTTCTCCATCTCCATTTCCTTGCTGCATTCCTTTTTAGATGCTGCTGCAAAGAGAGTGGTATTCATGGTCAGAGAGGAGGGGAAGAATAGCACGATAGGAAAGCACCTGAAAATGGGTTTGGACAAGATTACTAATGTATATTTGCACAGATTATTAATATATTTGTGTGTCTGTGTGTGCTTTACGGCCAGTATGGATTCCTGGTGACTGCCTGGACATGTCCCTGCTGTTTCTTGGCAAGATTTCAGAAGTGAGCTTGCTTTTGCCTTCCTTTTCCTAGAATTGAGAGTGATTGGCCCAAGGTCATCTAGCTGTCTCAGTTGACAGTGGGACTAGAACTCATTGCTCAATAAATTCAGCTTCTGAAGTTCTTCTCTGGCTTAACTTTCTGGAATTGGTTGCTTTATAAATACTGGAAATAATAATTTTATATCAAAGAAAATATTATTGTCAGTTCTACTGCTAGGAAATCAAGGAATGTTCAGATGGAACCTTTCAATTTGTTTCTTTCTAGGGCTGGCAATTCAAATTGTCAATTCTAGTTTTATTGCTACTAAAAGTTGCAGTGATGCAGGGATTAGAGTGTAGTACTGCAGGCTACTTTTGCTGACTGTCAACTGTCTGCAATTTGGCAGATTGAATCTCAGCAGGCTCAAGGTTGACTCAGCCTTCCATCCTTCCGAGGTGGGTAAAACGAGAACCCAGATTGTTGGGGGCAGCATGCTAACTCTGTAAACTGTTTAGAGAGGGCTGTAAAGCACTGTGAAGTGGTATATAAGTCTAATTGCTATTGCTATTGCTATTGCTAAGCAGTGAGAATAAAGAAAACCTGTCATGCTAACTTCCAGTAAATAAATAATAGGCTAGAATGGCCCCTCAAAAATTGGATTCCTTTATCTCTGTAGGTTGTTTTCAATCTACACCAAACTGACTCTCTTAATAATGTTCTAGAATTTTAAATATCCTGAATTTTTTTTAAAGAAAAAGGAAAACACATCTCACACGTTCCACAGCTAGTTTTAGAATACTTTGTTCTGACTCAGTTTAATGGATTGCATGAGTAGAGAAAGAGAAATGAAATACATATACTGAAAAATAACACAGTTCAAAATTGCTTCATCCAGGTTTGTTAAACATTTGCTGGAGGCACTTGGGTAATGAGGATACTAAAGAATTACCTTACTTGTATTCTCAGAGACATTTATTCTTAAGAGGGTGCAAGACAAAACAAGTTGTCAGTAAAACCCCACCTAGTGTGTTTCTGCTGCTCTATAACTGTCTCTTCAATGGAATGAGAGAAGCAAGCTAGAACTGTGACTCACCCCAAATGAGAAGTTCCACTTTTTGTCTTCTTGCATTTGGAACTGTTGTCACCAGAAATTGATAAAATATGCACAGATATCTCCATGGGTAGTTTCAGTAGCAGATATATCTGAAACAAAAGCAACACGTGGTTTTTGATAATTTCAGTATTACAGACTGTTAAGTTGGGTGAATGGAAGAAGTAGACTAGGTCTACCTATACAGGTAGAAAAATGGACCATGAAAGTAAAGGGAATATGTAAAATAGATAGAAGTAAAACTAAATTTGAAAGTTTAGTATCTCAAATTATTAAGGATGAAATTGGGTTAAAAGGACTCGTTAGTAAGATATATAAGATTATAAATTTCGATGGAAATCCACAAATGGTAATGAAAAGGAATTGGGAGGAAGACCTTAAGATTAAAATATTGGATTTGGATTGGAATGAGAACTGGAAGAGTCGAATCATGAGGACTTTGTCTATAAGGATTAAAGAGCATAATTTTAAGGTTGTTTGGAAATGGTATTGGACCCCATTAAGATTATCATTGATAGATAAAAAAATGAGTGATAAATGTTGGAGATGTAATATGGAAGTGGGAACTTATGAACATATGTGGTATAAATGTGTGAAAATTAAAAAGTTTTGGCAGCAATTAGAAAAAACGATGGGTGAAATGATGAAAAGAATAATAATATTGAGATCAGAAATTATATTGTTATTGATAATTAATGAACCTGAGTTAACAAAACATGAGAAAGAATTGATCAGAATTATGATTATAATGGGTAGGATTGTAATAGCAAGATATTGGAAAATAGAGGTAAATATTAAAATAGAAGAATGGTACTGTGAAATGTGGAAATTAGCCTTAAATGATAAAATGACGTGTGATATTAAATTTAGAGAGGGGGTTTATAAAAAAGATATCTTTTGGAAGACTTGGAAGCCATTTGTGGACTATGCACTTGGAACTTTGGATGCCTTGACGCCTGTACCTAGAGAACGTGGATTTTGGAGATCTTAAAGATAATAGAAGATACTTGAAACCAACTCTTCCTTTTGTTTTGTACAGCACTGGGTGAAATATTGTAAAAAATTATAAAAACTTCAATAAAAAAAAAAAAAAGAAGTAGACTAGGTCTTGGTAACAACAGCTCTTTAGTAGCACAGAACAACTGTGTACAAATAGCAAAGGTTTTGTCTGGCAGCAGCCCTTTTATAGGGAGCTGTCAGACGGTCAGCCAATCAGATTAAACCTCTGTTCCTGCCTAAACAGAGGACCTTGGTGGAAACCATTATAACTGTTACAGGGATGTAACACTCCTCCCCTTTTAGATGGGATAATCCTACTTGTGACATAGTCACGCAAGTAGGCGGGCTTTCTGGAAACTTGCCCTGACTTGGCTGGAGATCTTCGGTCAGGTCAGATCAGGGGTGGGTTTCAAAATTTTTGGAACCTATTCTGTGGGTGTGGCCTGCTTTGTGGGAGTGGCTTGCCGGCCATGTGACCGGGTGGGAGTGGCTTGCCAGCCATGTGACCGGGTGGGAGTGGCTTGCCGGCCATGTGACCAGGTGGGAGTGGCTTGCCGGCCATGTGACCGGGTGGGAGTGGCTTGCCGGCCATGTGAACAGGTGGGAATGTTAGCAGCTGCTGGAATTATGTTTGTACAACAGTGGAAAAACAGATATGAAAATGAATAAATACTACAATGTGCAAGAATAAATAAAGTGACAATTAAAATCAAGAAGGCTTTGAATATTTTTTCACGTGGGATTTGTTTTAGCAGTTGCTAAGTAACAGAAACAGAAAATAGAAATCCAAAAGTATGAAAGACAACACCAATTATGTAAGGAATGGTCACTAAAATATATCATTATTAATGTGTACAACTATTGCAGGACATAACACACCCAAGCAAACTATGACAGTGCCAGGAAAACACCAAAAAATAGAATCCCTCCTACAAAAGATTGAAAATGAAACCAGTTTTTCCCCCCTAACCTTAGGGACAGGAGAGACAAAGCCACTGGAACAAAAACCATCAAGGCATTGTGGAAATTTATAAAGGACACACAAGCTCACAGAACCAGCAACCACATAAGAATTACTTAGACAACCAAGATGAAACACACTCTTTCTGGCAAAGCTGCCGTGCACCAACCTGGCAACCCATAGAAAAGCAGCCACTTTATAAACCTGGTCTGAACACTTAAAAGCAACATATTGCATCTCAAAGAAAACATTTGCAAAAAGGAATAACATTTCTTTAAAAAGAAATATTTTATAAACAATTACAAAATAAAAATTCCCTAAAATAATTAAAAAAGATATTTTACAAATAAAAAAATCCTTAAAGACCATTGTTAAGCATTCCGTAAAATGACACAATTGCAAGGTATTCTACCAGCAATAAAGCATACTGAAACCATTTAAAGATATTCCTTGTAATAATTTAAAATATAACCATATTAAGGGTAGAATAACACTATAGTTCATGAGATTAGAAATACTGTATTTTTCAGAGTATAAGACGCTCTGGAGTAAAGTTGCACATTAGTTGTTTTGGGGGAAAACAAGAACAAAATTCTGCCTCTGCCTACCAGCATCCACGAGTATTCATCTGGATAGCGTCCTTGCAGCAACCCGCAACCAGCTTGGTCAGCTTGAGCACATTTTTGCAGGCTGATTCAGTATGAGCAGCTGTTTGGCGGTTGGATTGGCCTCCAGGTATACTGCCAATCAGCTGTTCCAGGCTGCGGGAATTGCCACAGAACATCATCTCCCATTGCCGCATTCGCATGTCGCATTTTTGGCCTCCATGCATCACATTTTCGGCCTCCGCATGCCTCCGCATGTTGCGTTTTCAGTTGGTTCCAGGCAGTGGGGATCACTGATCACCAAACTGTTAAAGAGGGGGGGGGGTCAACAACCAGGCCGAATCAACCCCTAAAGTGGACCTAGAACAGTGATGGCTGACCCTTTTCCTGTTGGTGCCAAAAATGCAAGGGTTCACATGCAATAGCACACGAACATGCCAGCACCCATAATACGCATGGGTGCACCCATGCGTATTTTCACCTCCCCAAACTCCAGGAAAGCCTTTGGAGCCTGGAGAGGGCAAAAAATGGGCCCTGGAAGTTCAGAAATGGACCATTTCTGGCTTCCTGAGGCCTCTGGGGGGCCGGAAGAGGCCATTTTCACCTTTCCCTGACCTCCCGGAGGGGCTCTGGAAGCCAGAAACGGTCCGCTTCCGGAAAGCCCAGTAGGCCCATTTCTCACCCACCCCAGGGTCTGGCCTGGGAAGGGTAAAAATGGTCTCCACTGGCCCTCTGGAGTGGCCAAAAATCAGTTGGCCGGCGCACACATGGGCGCTGGAGCTGACAAAGGGCTTGCCTGCCCACAGAGATGCCATAGGTTCACCATTGTGGGCCTAGAATGTCAGCGAGCAGTCAAGAAATTAAAGAGGCTGTCTGACCTAAAACAGTGCAGGAAAAGTATCATTTTGATTTTTTTAAAGACTGTTTAAGACTTTAAATGAGAGAAACCTGACCTCAAAAGTGAAACTGACTGTTTTGAAGTGAGGCTTAAAAACAGTGGAGAGGCTTGAAAAAACTACTGCATTTTTCAAAGTATAAGACACACCGGAGTATAAGACACACCCAGGTTTTGAAGAGGCAATTTTTTTAAAAAAAGTAGGTAGGTAGATAGAGGAATAGAGAGGGAGAGAAAGAGAGAGAAATACAGTAGGTAGGTAGGGAGCGAGTGGGAGTAGTTAGGTAGGTAGATAAAGGGATAGAGAGAGAGAGAAAGAGAGAGAGAAATACAGTAGGTAGGTAGATAGAGAGAGAGTGTAGTTAGGAAGGTAGGTAGATAAAGGGACAGAGAGAAATAGAGAGAGAGAGAAATACAGTAGATAGGGGGGGAGAGAGAGTAGGTAGGCAGGTAGGTAGGTAGGTAGGTAAATAGAGTGAAATACAGTAGATAGGTAGGGAGAGAGAGAGATAGGTAGGTAGAGGGATAGAGAGAGAAAAATAGAGAGAGAGAGAGAGAAATACAGTAGATAGGTAGGCAGAGAGAGAGAGAATGGTAGGTAGTTAGATATTTCCAGGTGTATTTACCCATGTGCTGGAGAAGGAAATCACTGACCACCTTTGGAACAAATCTTTGTTTCTGCAGGCACAGTACTTGACCAATGTAATTCTCATCAATAACTCTAACTAAAGTTTTCTGAAAGGGAAAAAAAAGTTTTTGCACTCTGCAAACCTCCCCCAAACGGCCCGTTTTTCGTGAAAATGGGCCTGTTTTTTTCAAATAAAAGGCATGAATAGCCTTGGGGGGCGAGGGCTTGCAGAGTGCTCATGGGGGGGGGGGCAAAAACGAGCAAAAAACGACCCGTTTTTTGTGAAAACAAGCCGTTGTTTAGACAAAAAAATTTGCATGCATAGCCTTATGGAGGCTTATAGAGTGCTGCTGGGGGCTGGGGCTGGGAAACGCCCTGTTTTTTGCTCATTTCTTCCTCCCCAGCCCCCAGGAGCTCTCTGGAAGCCTCTATAAGGGTATGCGAGTGGCCATTTTGGTGAAGGGACAGGGCTTCAGGAGACAAAAAAATGCTGTATTCGATGTATAAGATATACCCAGATATTCAGCCTCTTTTTAGAGGAAAAAAGATGCGTCTTATACTCCAAAAAATACAGTACATCATCCTGTCTCTTTCAGTGCATGTAGGTGCAGTCTCATTGATATAACACAGCCAGCTTGAAAACTTCCTTATTTATTAAAGTTCAGACATAAGAAGCAATTAGAACAAAGACCTGTGGGAAGTTACAACCATCTCTCTCTCAGAAAAATGAAATGCACTAGGAAATATTGAAAAGGCAGAATACTATTCTACCCCAGATGTGAAAAGGAAGAAATATGTTTTGTCTCCTGCAGCCTCCTGCCCCCCCCCCCCTTTTTGTCAATGGGCCATTAAGCAGCCTGGGCTAGTCCACTTTACATAATAAAGACTTCTCCCCTTCAGCTCCAGAGTCTTGGGATTAAGGTAAGACTTGCCTTACCAAACCTGGACTCAGCCCATGGGAGCCTGGCAACCAATCAGAGTACACTTCTTACACAGGAACAAGAAACAGATAGGTGGGGCCAAACGGCCCCTTGCTCAGCCCTTCTCTTCCTGTCCACCAACATTGAAGCATGTGAGCACCTTTTCTGGTCAGGACTCCAGCCATGTGGTCCTGTCCACCATTAAACCATCTTTCCAAGCAGCCTCCATGTCTCCAGTGTCTTCTTCCCCACTTGGAGCCAAACCCAGAAGGACATTTCCTTACTACAATTGGCGACCCAACAAAGGGACCTGAACTAGCCTAACCAATGGATGTGGCCCAGGTGAAAAAGACACCCATGCCGGCACAGACCTCATTGAGTCTGTGGGTGGACTTTTACCTGGTCTTTAGCCATCTGGATCTAGGTTTTAAAGGGGTTTTGAGTTTGAGCTCAAAGGCTGCCTGGAAAGAAGGTGAGTACCTCTAAATTTTAATTCTCTAAAATTTAATTTAAAGCATGGAAAAGCATGAGAAATGTGTGTGTATGCATGTGTGTGAGTGAAATCTTTCTCCCAATCACAGCTGGATCTTGGTTCCTCTGTGTGTTCTACCAAGAGAGCCTGGAAAGTATTAGGGTCAGGCCAGAGCACAGGACCTTCTGTTAGGGAAAAGAGAGAGTGTGTGAAAATGGATGGAAAAGTGAGTGAATTTGTTGTTGTTGTTGCTGCTTTTGTCCTGTGAAAGCAAAAAGGCAAAGACCCAGAAAGAGTAGAAAACAGTGAAAAGAGTAGAGGTGCCGGTACTACTGCAGAGGGGCAGAGGTCCTCACAGATCACTTTTTTGATCTGCAAAACCCAGGTGATTCCCAAGGAAGGGGCCGTTTTACTTCATGGGAATGAAGTCCTTCCCAGAATCTTTTTTTTCTGAAACTTACGGCGGGTGGTCACCAGGCTAGGCCAAAGTGAGCCCTACATGTAAAGGGTCATGGGAAGCATTAGCTCGTGGGTGCCACAGATGCCCTCGGAGATTTCCTTAGATGCCAAGAGTTTGGCTGAGAGCAAGGAAATTGTGTGAGAAACGGGCTTTGCTGAAAGATGATACAGGAAAACTAATTTGGCTACATAAGGGTACTTAAAAGAAAAAGGGAAAATGTTGGTTTCTGTTCTTTTCTGTTGTCTGTCTGTCTCTTTCTCTGTCTTCAATGTAACCACGTGGTTTATTTGTTAAGATTTGTGCCTTCCCTAATTTAAAAGATTTGTGCTGGGAATGACTAGAGTGTATAAACCTGAGAGTTCCTTTTCCTTTCTTATTTTCTCCTTCTCCTTATGTATATGTGTGCCTAGGTCTTTGTGCATCCTCGAGTTAATAGTAACTATAAAATGTCTCCAATCCAAAAGGACAGGAATTTTAAATTGTTGAAAGAAAGAAAAGAGTAAACTGGTAGAAATTGCCTTTGCTCAGTTTGTCGGGGGCCCAGAAAACTGAGCGAAGGGGGGGGGGACTCTTTATTTTGCATCTGTATGGCCAACAAAAACAATGAAGAAATATTCTTCCTTCCTTGTATCTTTAAATAACAACCCAGAAAATGTTTAAGTTTATTTACAAGAAAAGTTTTGTCCTTGAATTTATTGTGTGTTTAAATGTTTTTACTGAATCCAGGTCCTATTTCTTATCTGAGATCCTCATGTTACCAGTTTATCTATTTATTAACTGAAGGTTTTAATTTTCAAACTGTGCTTGCAAGCTATCTACCCCCCCCCCCCCTATTCCTCCAACAATGCCTTTTCTGTGGGGGCGGGAACCTCGTTATCATGTCTTTCAGCCCTGGAAGAATGTATACTGTGAGGTGAGTAGAGAAATTTTTTTTCCCTTTAAGGAGGAGTGTTGCCTTGTGTGTGAATCACTACTAAAGGTTTGCCTTCAACCTGAGTAAAAACTCTGCACATCTATCTGGCCAACTACTCTTAAGTCCTAAGGTAGAATAGGTGCTTTTACCATTTTCTTCCCTATTTCAACTTGAGTTCCTAATCTAATTTTGTGATGCTATTCTGGATAGGTTGGACTGTTTATCCCTTTGTGTAAAGACAGATAAAAAAGTTAAATTGTTCTGCTTTCTCCCTGTTGCTTGTCACCTTCTTGCCCCCCCCCCTTCTCCCAGCAGTGGACCAATTCTTTCCTTAATTTTTTTCTTGTTTTTAACATGTTGGAAGAAGTTTTTTTGTGTTAATTTTTACTTTTGTGGCAAAGTACTTTCTTCATTGTAAGCTTTAGCTCTCCTCACTTCCTCTTTGCAGGCTTGGGCTATTTGTTGATATTTTGCCTTAGTTATGCCCCATTCTTTCCACTTTTTTATACCTTTTGTGTCTTTAAATTTGTCAGTGCTCTTTATGCAGCCATGCTGGTTTCTTTTGGGAACTGTTATTTTGCTTCTTCATGGGTATCATGCTATACTGAGCTTTTATAATTTTTCAAAATTTTCCAGACTTCCTGGGTGAGCTGATCCCTGACATATAGTAACTGTACATTTTAATACCATTTTCATTTTTGAGGTCCTTTTGTTTTCTTTGTGCTATTGTTTTAACACTTTTTGTGTGTGCCTCTGCTAATGTTTCTAATCCTGTCTTGTCCTTTCTTATTCTTCTGCCCTAAAGTACTTCCCCTGGGGCAGAGGTGAGCCCTAGTGCCTTCTATTGTATTTCCTATTTTTGCATTTTTGCCCCAAGCTAATGAGTCTTTGTTGTCACTCCAACCTTTTGCTATTGAAGAGGTAACTTCTTCCTATCCTTCCTGGGTCTTTTGTATTATCTTGTACTCTGCAACTATTTCTAATGGCCCTGATATCCTGGTAATTATTCTCAGGAAAGTTTCGTTTAGAATGTATGCTGGCTTTGTTATTCTAGTGACTTCAAGTTTGGTTATGGCCTGTATTGGCCTTCCTAATACAACACTGTCCTGGTGAAGTTCCCTTCCCACAGTTTTATTTCCCAGTTGACATCTAGGTAATTAAAATCTCCCATTACTATTGTGGTGTGCTTCCTACATATCTTAGTTAGCTGGCTGAAAAAAGAAAAAGTTCATCTATTTCCTCTGATTGGTTGGGTGGCCTGTAGTATATACCTATGGCAAAGTCATCCCCCACCAACCTTTAATATTGATCTAAATGCATTCAAGATAGTTCTCATCATTGTTATGCTCTATTTCTGTAGATATGTAGATATTTCTTATATATACTGCAACTCTTTCTCTTCGTTTATTTGGTCTATTTCTATTAAATAATTTAAATCCTTCTAGCTGTATATTCCATTTGTGGGTTTAATCCCACCAAGTTTCTGTAATGGCAACAATATCCTATCTGTCCTCATTCACTTGAATTTCTAATTCTCCCTGTTTACTCCTCATACTCTGTGCATTGGTGTATAGACATTTGAGTCCATTCTGATTGACCCTGTGTTTACTATCTGCATAAAATGTTATGCTGGACTGTCCCTATTTTCTTGCCACTTCTATGGTTCATGCACATGGTTTGGCAATCTGTGCACTTAATGCCAAGTAACTCAGTCCCTTTCTTGGATGGGTGCAAACCATCTCTTTTGTTACAGTTTTCATTGGACCAGCTGCAGACATCATGACTAAAACCAAAGCCTTCCCTTTACACCACTCCTTTAGCCACATTAAACTCTGCTACACATTGGTCCTTCCCCTTTTATTCCTTATATACTGGTAAAACCTCTGAAAAGATAAGCCTTCAACTTGTGCAACTAAGTTCATACCCTAAGCTCTGGAAATCATTCTGTACAGAAAGAGCCCACCTGGATACCTTAAAAAAGGTGTTGCAGCAGTAATAGTTGCCTTTAAAAAGAAAAGTAAAGCTCAAGAGCCCCCACCCAGATGCAAATGATGTGTTAATGAAAGTCTCCATAAATCTTGGATCTTTAAAACTATACCAGCGGGTGCTGGGAGATCCAATCAGAACCCTGACTGAATGCAAACAATGTGTGGACAAACATCTCTATACATTGTCTCTATACATCTTGACCTTTAAAACTATGCCAGCGTGTGCTGGGAGTTTAAGATGGATATAGAAGAATTTGGGTCTTTAAAAATTAGCCAGCGTCTGCTGGCAGATTCAAATTAGAAACACCACAGGGCGGGGACAGGTATTAGCAATCTAGTGCTTAAGGAGATGGAACAACGGGCATAATTTTGAGCAAAAGTAATAATTTAGCAGGTAATAAAGAGGTAAAGCCTGTCTGAATGGAAGACCTAGGTAATTGGGCTTGATTAATTTGATATAATGTCTGATAACATTCTTAGCTGTGCATGAAGAAAGAATAAAATAGAATTTTTTGTGTGTGAAAGTAATTTACACAAGCAGTCTGATTGCAGTGCAAATGTGAGTATGTTGATGGTAACAGTTGGTGTGAATGTACTTTGATTCCCTTTCATATAAAGAAACAGTAAGTTACAAGGGTGTTTTTTTAATGGTATCTCTCTGTGTGTGTGTATGTGTGTTACCATTTGCAAACCTGAAGGGAGGGTGAGAGCCTCTAATAATACAAAATGGAGCTCAGTGGCTTGTGTAAAAAGCTCCCTGAAATACTTATAATATTGATTGGCATGAGCAAGCATGAAGGTATGATTACAGTATGAATGTGCGTGTGTGTCCCCAATGCCCTGAGGGATTGATAAGTGAAGGGATCCAAAGACCTGCGATTGCCTGATATCCCCCCCCCTCTTCCTTCTGGGTCATCCTTTGAAGGGAAGCAGGAAAGGGGAGAAGTGTGATTGTCTGCTCATTTAACCATGAGTGCGTGTGTGAGATGCCCCAGTGATACCTGTGAATGCCTCTGTGCATCTGCGCCCCCCCCTTTTTTTTGTTCTCCCTCCTTCCTTCTAGGTCATTAAAAGCGGCTGTGGGTTTTTCTGCTCACTGTGACCATTTTGTTTTCTCTCTTCTGAGACATTTGGGGTAAATGAGTGACCTGCTCCTGCACCTTTACCTTTCACCATTGTGATCTTTTTTGTCTGCATATAAAAGCTATGCAGTTACATTTCTTTTCTGCTCTGAAGATAATTTTGATTTTTTTTCTCTCTTCTAGAAATTTTGAGGTTTAAAATGCTTAATTAAACCTACCAAAAGAAATGTTTTTGAGAGATTTTGCTAACACATGTAAATGTTTTAACATACTGAATGAGAATTTGATTCCATCTGAATGGAATCTGAGATTTTGGAGTGCTGACTCAAAGTACCCTTTTTTATGTTTGATAGTTTTATTTTTATTTTTTAAGTGGTTTGTCTCCCCCCTTTTACACCTGAGAACATTTTTAAATGCTTATGAGTCAAGGTGCTCTACCCTATGAGATTTTGGTTTTTTTGTTTACAACACAAGTTGTTTTCCTTTTGGAAATGTACTCATTTTACTGCAAGTGTTTCAATCATAGTCAGTGGGAATGTCATGTTCCAAGAAATTTATATCATCTGCCTTCTAAAATAATGTTTGGATTTCCACGCTTGGACAGTATCGGGGAAAATTCCACAACATGAGACTAAAAATCTGCCTGTAAAAGAACTGTATACTTGGCCTCTCCTCTTCTTTACCTCAGAAACAAAGGACTGCTAGCTCAAACGATAACTCTCAGATTTGCTGCTGGTGATTGCCTCCTGATAAAACCTGACAGGAAAAACTTTGCCAAGCCTGGGACAGATTCTACCAAGTTTGATTGACCACTCTTACCAGCAAGCCAAGCTAATGCCATCCAGCAGACATAAAAAGTGACCCTGAGATGAAGAAGTCAAGACCAAAAGGCTTTTTCAGTACCTAGAAGACAGCTGTAAAGACTATGGGGGAGGGTGGAAAATTGATTGTAAGGTTTTCTTTCTCTGCTTCATTCACAGAAGTTTGTTGTAAAGTTTTCTTCCTTTCTCTCATTTATATTGTACTCAGTTTAATGTACATGTAAGAATTGTATTTCACAGTGGCTGGCACAGCAAGATCTGAATACCTTAGATTTCTGTCTGGTGGGAGGGAGATTCTCCCAAACTGTAGTTTTGTATTATAGAAGCAACTACACACACACACACACACACACACACACACACACACACAGAGAGAGAGAGAGAGAGAGAGAGAGAGAGAGAGAGAGAGAGAGAGAGAGATACTCAATTTAGAATTAGATTAAAACTATGTCTCAACACAAAGCTTCTCTAGGATGATTTTGCCCTGCCACGAAAGCCTAAGCTTAGGGGGAGGGTCAATTCCCCTCAGGCAATTCCCCCACTTGAAGAAGAGCAGAAAGGATCTCCAAAACCCAAAACCTTGACTGATTGGCAAATGATGATGCCCAGTAAAGCAGGATACTGGTGGTCCCATGAGTAGGAGTCCCAGGGCTCATTGGGTGTAATTAAAAGAAAATATATGGATTGGTTGGATTGCACATTTGCTAAACTCAATTTGGCATCACTAAAATAAGAGCTAGGACAGGTTCAAGAACCATCCCTTGGAAATGAGCAGCCTGTAGTCACTTAAAGGCAAAACCATGGTTGTGAAGAATTTTGGGATCTCTGCTTGCTTAAAACCTGTCTGGAAGCTCACAGAAAGTCATCTGATATTAATTGGCATGGAAAATTGGACACTGTAAATTTCTTTCCAGAACTTGTGCCCCGACTGCTAGACCTTCATGGTTGAAAGCTCTCTGGGGGTCACTGAAGGAATTCTTCTGTCTCTTTCAATGCTCTCCCATCAGAAAAATTATAAGTCTCCCTGATCTGACCAATTTTA
This sequence comes from Rhabdophis nuchalis, assembly GCA_039707465.1. NCBI lineage: Eukaryota > Metazoa > Chordata > Lepidosauria > Squamata > Natricidae > Rhabdophis > Rhabdophis nuchalis. Next base: position 81,185,410 of record CM077647.1, read on the forward strand.
ATCTTTTGTCAAAAACATGTGCGTTCCACTCACATGTTTTGAAAAAAAAAGTAGGGATTGTGGGAAGTTACAACCATCTCTCTCTCAGAAAAATGAAATGCACTAGGAAATATTGAAAAGGCAGAATACTATTCTACCCCAGATGTGAAAAGGAAGAAATATGTTTTGTCTCCTGCAGCCTCCTGCCCCCCTCCCCCTTTGTCAATGGGCCATTAAGCAGCCTGGGCTAGTCCACTTTACATAATAAAGACTTCTCCCCTTCAGCTCCAGAGTCTTGGGATTAAGGTAAGACTTGCCTTACCAAACCTGGACTCAGCCCATGGGAGCCTGGCAACCAATCAGAGTACACTTCTTACACAGGAACAAGAAACAGATAGGTGGGGCCAAACGGCCCCTTGCTCAGCCCTTCTCTTCCTGTCCACCAACATTGAAGCATGTGAGCACCTTTTCTGGTCAGGACTCCAGCCATGTGGTCCTGTCCACCATTAAACCATCTTTCCAAGCAGCCTCCATGTCTCCAGTGTCTTCTTCCCCACTTGGAGCCAAACCCAGAAGGACATTTCCTTACTACAGACCATTTCCATTTAATCATTTTAGCAAACCTAATCAGATCCTGGCTCAAAAATGTGAATGATCACTAGACAGCAACAGAGCTAGAAATTCTTGCATTTACTGCTTATCTAGTTAGTGGTTGCCTGCATTTCTGCAACCCAAATCTAATACAGTAAACCTAACTTTGACACATGGATTAGTTAAACGATCTTACTTTTAAGTAAAGTGCAATGGGCAACACAGATCTATTGGGGTAATGTAAGAAATATGAGACAATAGTTAATTTTTGTTGTTGTTGCCTCTATTGTTTATTGTCAATGAGAGATGCTTACGTAATAGTTTTTGCTTTGACTGACAAACAACTTGCCTAAGTTTGGATTACGAGTTAAACATCTACATATAGGTGAAGTCATAAAACTTTACGGAATAACTGCTTGTGCAGACCAAGTCCGAGATCAGCTTGGTGATTCATTGGAAACTGGAACAGCAACATCGGTGGGGAAACACGATCTTAAATCGGACTAATTGAGGAGGAAATTTGGCCTTCGTCCTTTGCCGTAGTTGCTTAGCCTTGAAGGTTTTTGTTTTTTTTAAAACTCGCCCACGTTGCTCACGCATGCGTTGTAACCATTGTTTGATCACCTGAGGCTTATAAACGGGGTAAAGAGGTAAAGCGGATGTAGGGGAAATAGAGATAAAGCTCTTCGCGTTACTTCCGTGAATCTTCGAAGAAAGTACCCTCGGGAGGGTTTGATGCCCTGAGGCTTGCAAAAGGGAAGACTTTCCTCCGGCCGAACCTTCCTTTCGTTTCATTCAGCCGACCGCCGTCATGTTCAAAAAACTGAAGCAGAAAATCAGCGAGGAACAAGCTTCAGGGTTTCCTCAGGTACGCGGTAGAAAATACGTGACGCGAGGCAGCCCGCTTGCTTGGCATAGAATGCGGAGAGTAGTACTTTTTCTCCCGGAAAATGTCCGGTGGTTTAAAAGGAAGTAATTACACGCTTCAGAGGGGCTGGCTCCGGAATGTGTGCGAATCCTGTTTTTGCATCCCTCTCTGGCATGGGAGGAATCGTTGAAAGGGTTTAAGGCGCCATTGTTTGAGTATCGCTTTAGGACACTTTGCGTAGCCACAATGGCAGCTTCTACTTATTCTACATTAATATAGGTTGTCTAGTTTAGTTTCTGCCTTTGTAGGACTTGCTTTAGCCTGGTCCGGTAATAGCCTGAACAAGTACCCATCAAGTTCATTGCATTTTAGCCTAATGTTGTGAGAACCAGACACTGTTAAGTGTATGGTTCTGTGTGCTTGTTAAAGAATTTAAGAATTTGGGCAAATTAGAAATATAAATGCAATTCGACTATGCTTATTCAGAACAGAGGCCTGCTAAGTTAAGGGCAATCTTTCCACTGCTCTGGATAGGTGCCATTAAGTTTGATGTGGCTCGATTTCAGCTATGAGCTCATAGGATTATGTGCCTAAGGCCACCAGAAAAGAATGTATCCCAAAGAGTTCCCTTTCAAATATATCCTATCTTTGACAACACAGCCTTTTATTTATTGGATTGTATTAAGTATTCGTGTCAATTCTTAGTAAAAAGAAACATTAATATAAATGTTGCTTTTCATTTGTGCAGGAGCAAATATATGCCTTTTTTATTAAGAATTGATGCATATTTTCTAATGATGTGTCCTTTTTCTGTGTGTCAACAGTTGCGAATAGTTTTTGAATCATATCTTCTTAAATCAGGATATTAGATAGACTATTGTTTTCTATTTGTAAATGATTAGAGAATACGATATTTCATTGTAACAATGTCTTGATGGGAATAAACTAGTGTATGAAAAGAGATTTTTGAGAATCTGTCAAGGATGGAATGAGATGCACTATTCAATAGCTAGGTCATGCTGTAGTGCATTCTTAGATGTTTTATTGTTTAATGACTCTTGAATATTAGTTACATATATATTCTGATGTTAATGTGTTTTCTGTTATGTCTTTTAAAATGGATCTTGATATAAACAAGTCAATAAATGATAATCTCGAGATAACAACATATTTTCCAATATTCTTAGTAGTTACATGATTGAAAATAAGAGCTAATTTCAAACCTTTGCTAGCAACACGGAAAAGTTTAGTCAGATTATAGGGGTTTCAAAGTAGTGAACTCTTCCATACTTAAAATCTGAAGTTTTTTGTTTTATGTAGCTATACAAGTCATGTTTTTATGTTGTAAGGATTTTTTTGCACTTTGAAATGGCAAACTACCGTATTTTTCAGAGTATAAGACACACCTTTTTACTCCAGAAAAGAGAGTGAAAATCTGGGTGCGTCCTATACAGCCTGGGTGGGCTGAAAACGGGGAAGGTGAATCTGGTGCTGAAGAGATCGTGATGGCTGGAAAGGAGAGAGGTTTTGCTTTCCAGACTCCCGCTTGGCTCGACTCCCAGGAGGGCTTAGGGCATGGTGGCGATGGCAGTGGCCATCACATTGCTGGGGAATGAAATTGTGGCCACTGTCTCCCCTGAGCTACCCGCTGAATCTCTGAGGCACCTTTCGCTTGCAAGAGGAGGAGGACGAGGACGGAGTATAACAAAGACTTTGAGTAACTGGGAAAGAAAGCGGCACTTGGAATCTGCCGGAAACTGCCACCTGAAAAGCACGCCTTTCTTTCCCAGTTACTCAGAGGCTTTGGTTTAAGGAGGTGCTGCTTTAAGTTGCCCTCCTCCTCCTCCAACCGAAAGGTGCTCAGAGATGGTAGATTTCTCAGAATGCTACTTTGAGAAGTTAAAGACCAGAAACGGGGACAATCAAGCTTGATTCAAAGGTTTTGGCTGCTGAGAATCCAGAGAGATGGGGGGGGGGGGGGGAGGAAGTCTAGTTTTCTGATAAAAGTCATCGTAGAGAGATTGTTCTTCTTCCCTTCCTTCCCCCCTCCCCCCTCAATCTCTCCCTGATCTGCTTATTGCTATTGCGCCCAGCTATCGTATCTCTTTGCAGCATGACAGATCCGGACAGCTTCAGGGAGGGAGTGGAGGAAGGGAAGAGAAACAATATCCATAAAGGCTTTTCTCAGGATCCTAGATCTCCACTTTCTCTCTGGAAAAATGCTATTTGCATCATCGGGATTTTGGCTAATTGGAACAAGCATGGGATGGAAAGGAAATTTCGGCATACAGTAGCATCGTATTCCTGGAGCTTGGCAGCTGCCGCATTCCGAAGTTTCCTTTCCATTCAGTGCTTCTTTCACTAGCCAAAATCCCAATGATGCCAATAGCTTTTTCTGGAGCGAAAGTGGAGATCTAGGGTCGTGAGAAAAGTCTTCGTGTAGAGGTGATTAGTTCTCTTCCCTTGCTCCCCTCCCCCAATTTCTCCAAATCTGTCATGTAGTACTTATTGCTACTGCTGTTTTTTTTTTTAAAATTGAAAAAGTTTTATTGAGTTTTACAAATTTTTTTAACAAAAAGGGTAGGGTAAGGTGAGTTAACAAGATATTTTGAGAACTTTCACGTCAGAAACGTTGGCCCCTCCCAGGCTTCTCAATAAGACATTTTTCGGTAGTACAACAAGGTGAAAATAAATGCATACATATAAATTCTGAATTTTATGCTGGCAGTCGTATACAAACATCCAGATAAAAAATTATACTGTATTAATAAAAATAAAGATAAAAGTCATTTTTTAGATCTAAGTCTCTTAGCAATTGTGTCTTCTTCTCCTTCCTGGCCCCAAGCGGGCGGGGCCACGGCCCCCTCTGTCCCCCCTGAATCTTCCCCAGCTACTGCTGTTGAAGCCAGCTACTTATCTCTTTGCTGCATGACAGATCCGGGTGAATTTGGAGTGAGAGAGAGACAAAGCAGCCTCGTGTCCTTTATGCTTCCCTTTTGCCACTCAGGCGCCGCTGCGAGTAACCATTAATCCAAATGGAAGGGATCACCACCCCTCCTTATCCAATGGGCCGTTCCCAGCCAAGCACAGCAGCAGCCATTCAGCAGCCCCCGCATGTGTTTCCCTCCTCGCTGAAGAGAAAAGTTGATTTGAGATCAATAAAAGCCTTACTCTTTAAGAAGATCAAACTCCCAAACTTCACAAAATGGGGTGTGCAGATAGTTTGGAATGCCTGCAGAGTGCTCCTGGGAGCCAGGGAGGGCAAAAATGTTTTTTTTAAATTTACCTCTTCAAAATCATGGTGCATCTTATACTCTGAAAAATACGGTATGAGGTTCAGAAAAAATGTCTATGAAAACAATGCATTTTTTTAAAAGTATCTTTAATAAATTGAAACATCAAGCATCAGATATTCAAAACCCCTTCAGTTCAGAAGGAATATAGAATGTTGTATTTGAGAATTAACTACACATTTATAATAATGTATGTATTGTGACTCAATCCTAGCAAGAAAGAGTGGTTGTGAGACTTCCGGTTCCGCCTTCCAGCGGCGACGGACGAGTCTTTGGGCTTGTCCGCCGCTTTGCTCTTTTTTCTGCCCCCCCACGGGGGCGAGACGCCCCTTTTTGGGGGTCTCCCGTAGGGCTGGCTTGCCTGGGTCGGTTCCCCCCCGCGGCAGCGGGGAAACGGCCCTTGTCTTTGGCCTAGGTGAAGAAGGACATGCTGCGGGGGGTTTCCCCTTCGCCAATGGTGGTCGGCAACGCATCGTGAATATGGAGAGAGCTGGACGTTCGGGTCGAAAGGCTCTCCGGGACTTTGGCGGCGAGGTGAGGAGTGAGTGGTTTTAAATATATTTTTGCTGTCAGCCTGGACTGAAAAGAACTTGGAGGGGGTGTTTGTTGTCAAACCCCCCCTCGGATTCAAAGCGGCGCTTGGAAATGGCTCCTCGTTACGAGGAAGCGGATATCCTAAACCCGGATTGCTTTGAAGCAAGGGAAAGTGATTTGCGGCTTGTCTTTTTAAAATGTATCTAAGTCCGGCTGGCTGGAAACAATCTTTCTTTTATTACTCTCTCCTGCCGGCTCTCAGTTTGGGCGGTGGAAGATGGCTTCCCGTTGTTCCTGAATGACTATCTCACTTATGGAAAGTTACCAACATCCCTTTGTGATACGGACTTCCTCTCGCTATTAATGAAGATTTTTTTTGGACTAATTGATTCCTTCCCTGGAGCGCTTTCTTTGCTACAACTATTGATTGTGAAACGTGTTTTCTCTTTGGGTCTTGAACTTTCTTTTTCTTTTTGCAATCCTGATTTGAACTTTCTCCTCTCTCCTGAACTGCTTCACCAGCCCCACCCAAAAAACGCCATCTTAGTGACACTGACTTTAACAGCTTACCATGGCACAAAAATCAGAACTGGCAGGTTTGGAACAAAGAATGTCATCTATGGAGAATGTGTTACAAGCTTTGGTGCAAGAAATTAAGGCTTTGAGAGAAGATCGTACCAGCTTAAAACAGGATATTCAGAAACACGGAAACAAGTGCTGGAAAACATACAGAAGACTGAAGAGCTGCAAGGGGGGCTGGCTGGGGCAAAGGGAGAGCTTAAAAATGTTAATAGTGAGATTGGAGAATTAAATGGGCATATGTCTAGGATGGATTTTGAAAGGATGATATATTTTTTAAGATTTCAGAACATTTCTGAAGAGTCTGGTGAATGTCTTCCTGAACTCATGAGCACAATTTTAGCAGATTATTTAAATAAACCCAAAGATGAGATCAGGGGGGACATTGACCTAGTCTACAGAATAAATTCTGCATATGCCAGGATAAATGAGGTACCCAGAGAGATACATATTAAATTTGTTAGGAGGTCAACCAGGGAGGGAATTTTGAAGGCACAGAGAGGTGGTCCGTTAATTTACCAGCAAAAAGTAGTCGCTATCTTGAAGCAGATCCCTAAAAAAATTAGAGAGATGAGAAGGAAATTTTCCTTCTTGTCCAAAAAATTGTATGACCACGGGATTTGGTTCAAGTGGGCGATGCCGGAAGGAATGTTGGTGTTCTGGGAAGGAGGAAGAATAAGGATTAAAACAATTGCTGAGGCGGAAGCCTTTCTTAAAAAACATTCCTCTGTCCTGGGGAAAGATCCAGGGGGGGCAGGGGGGGCCACGGCCCCGCCCGCTGGGGGCCTGGAGGGAGAGACAGAAGACACAATTGCCAAGAGACTTAGATCAAAAAAATAACTTTGCTTTGACTTTTGATTAATTTTGTATAACATCTGTATCTGGATTTTTGCAAACGGATGACAGCATGGAATTGAGAATTTAGAAGTATGTACTTGTTTTCACCTCGTAGTATTTATGAAAAATGTTTTTCTTTAACGATTTATTATGAAGCTCTGGAAGGGCCAATGACTCCGACGCGAAAGTTCTCAAAATTTCTTTTGTATCCCTTACCTTACCCGATTGAAAAATTGTAAAAACCAATAAAACTTTTTCAATATAAAAAAGAAAGAAAGAGTGGTTGTATGTATCCCCCCACCCACGCCTGGTTCTTCCATCTCTGATTCTGGATGGGGTTGAAATGTCCCAGACAGACCTAATGCACAATGTGGGGTTCCCCTAGACTCATGGCTACTATTTGAAGAGCAGATGACAGCCATGGCTAGGAGGGCCTTTACATATCTTCAGATGGTGCACCAGTTGCACCCATACTTAGACTGGGAGGCCCTGCTCGTATAATTCATGCCATTGTAACCTCCAGGATTGACTATTGTAATACATTCTACATGGGGCTGCCCCTGAAGACCATTTGGAAATGCTAGCTGGTGTGGAAAGTTGCTGCATGGGTAGTAAATGGTGCCAGATATATGTCACGCATAACACCACTCGTGTGTGTGCTGTGTTGGTTACGAGTGCATTTCTGAGTGCAGTTCAAAGTGCTGATGATTACCTACATGGTTTGGAAGTACCTGAGGGATTGCCTTTTTTTCAAGAGCGTCTACCCATCCAACTAGGTCAATCAGAATGGGCATGTTCCAGATCCTGTTAGCCAAAAAATGTTGACTGGTAGGGACCAGAAGGTGAGCTTTTTCTGCAGTAGCCCCTGATCTATGCACTAGTCTTCCCTTTAGAGATCAGAATGACCCCAAATCTATTAGCCTTTTCTAAAAACCTGACTAGGTGACTCAGTGGCTAAGATGCTGAGCTCGTCGATCAGAAAGATTGGCAGTTTGGCAGTTCAAATCCTTAGCACTGCATAACGGAGTGAGCTCCCATTATGTGTCCCAGCTTCTGCCAACCTAGCAGTTTGAAAGCACGTAAAAATGCAACTAGAAAAATAGGGACCACCTTTGGTGGGAAGGTAACAGCATTTAGTCATGCCAGCTACATGACCATGGAGAGATTTTCGGACAACACTGGCTCTTCGGCTTTGAAACGTAGATGAGGAACCTTTACCTTTATCTTAAAAACCTGACTATGTTCTGGGCCTAGGGTGCAGAATGTACCAAGATTCAAGATTCAAGTGCAGAATGTACCATTTCCCAGCTATATTATTAACTAAAAAGTTAATGGGAAAATGCTAGCCAATGAATGCCTACATAGAAATGCAAGGAGTGCTCAAACAACCTTTTCTTTGTTTGTTAAATTTATTTGCTACCTATCTTGTCATGGAGCTACTCTAGGCAGTAATAATGTATTTATTATTAAACTGGTAGAATACTATTCAGATTCAGAAAAAAAGCCAGCTACAAAGCTTTCAATACACAATCAGATACACATTGTGTCAGGCCTGAAGCTGGTTCCTTTTGGGATCCTTGGCCTGCCACACTAATATTCTATTCTACTATGCTGTTTCATTAGTGGGGAATTGGGATGGGGCATAGTAAGGAATAGAATGTGATGTTGTCAAAATAAAATTCCTTTTTAGAACCCAAGGTCATCCTTTGTCTCTACACCTCTGCACCTGACCGGAACTGGATGGGTGGAACTGCCAGCATGGCAGTGGAAGATTGGGCCATGTGATACACTTGTGGGTGTGGGGGCAGGATCTTGAACTTTCAACTGGAGGGGAAAATCGGGAAGCTTTCAGATTCGGGTTTTCCAGATGTGCCAACATGAGACTCTTAATAAATTGGAACTTTGTGCAATGCTTTGCCTTGGACTTTGATTTAATTTTGGATGTTATTTGAAACCCTGACATTAACCTGAATTTCCCTTAAAATACTTCACCATCTACCCCTGCAGTGGGTGCTGGGAGAGGTGCTGACTCCCAACACTGACCCGACCCGAATCAGCATAAAATATCAGTGAAGATGAAGATAGATCCCATGAGAATTGTAGCAGATAAGGAGTCACTTCTTTGTGCTGACACAATCTGAAAATATTCCAAAGCTGTGGAGGAGGAAACCTGGAGATTTACGGCATCTGGAGAAATGCTGTCTGAGCTGGAGGGAATTGAAAAGGCTATTTTGACATACGGCTAGAAAAGACAAAAGCAATCAACCAGTAGCCAACCAGATGATTGGAGCCTCCCAGACCAACTTGTGCAGCTGAACGTGAGTGAAATCAACCCTTGCGTTAGCTCAGGACCATCTAAATGGGCTCTGGCTCACCCCACGTTCTCCTTCTCTAGCAGAGTCTCTGCAACGCACTGGAGTGGAGATTTTTACTCCTTCCACACAGTGACAATTTGAATGACCCATTACCCTGCAGCTGAGCTGCAGACAGATCCTCCATCAACATGGGGAAATCAATCCAGCCAGCAAAATGCTTGGGCAACATCTTTCTCCTGTGAGCTGCTTGGAGAGTCCAACAATGGGTTAATCCTGCCTTTCTGCCCTTCTGGACTGGATTGATTTTCTTTTAAGCCACGCCTCCTCCGTGTGCTTGCCAGAATTTCAATCCAGTCTGAATGCCCAGGACATGTTCTGTTGGTTCTCCCTAAGAGATTCAGGACATTTAGTTGGACTCTCCAAGTAGAGTATTTATTTTAATTTAAATTATTTTATTTAGGAATTTTTTCCTTACAGCAAACAGCTGGTGAAGCTCTGCGACTCACCAGCTGCTGCAGACCCGACGCGACCTGGGTTCGCCCGGGCGCGCGTGGGTCCATTCACCTGGCCCCAGGTGAGGATCGACCTGGGAGCCAAGAGACGTCTCGGTCAGTGGCGAGGAGCCCTGCCGCTGACGTCCCAAATCGCCGGACCGGCCAGACCTGAGCCGTTTTCGCAGCGGCAGCTGCAGGCTCTTTTTTCTTTTTAGGCAAACAGGACGGCTTCGCGCCGTCCGTTTGAATCGCGCCCGCCATTTTGGAGGCTGATCGGCCATTGGCGGGCGCCTGATACAAGAGAGAAGCCGGAAGCGGCGTGATGGGCCGCTCGTCCTCTTCCGGAGGACTGTGTTTTTTCCGACCGGCAAGCGGCAAGGCGCGCCATTTAAAACGCGTGCGGAGCCGCATTTTAAAGAAGAAGAAAATCTTTTTTTCCTTTTGAATTTTTTCGTCCATTTTCTTCAAGAATCCCTTTGGCCGGCTCCAGGCGAGAAGCGGGGGAAAGGTTTCTGTCCGGCCCAGATCCGGCAGACTTTCCTCAGCTCGGGTGCAGACCTGCTCCTGCGGAGGCAGCACTTGAGTCTTGCTTGCAAGCTGATCTGCTGCTCCACCTTGCCATCCTCAAGCCTGCGGATCAGGATTACCTGGCTGAAGCCCCTTTGACCAGCGATCTTCGAGTGGTGAGTTACTGGGGCCCAAAATGTCGGAGAGAGCTCCCCAAGATTCTGAACAGCCAGGGCCATCCACCAGCAGGGGGCTTGTGAGACAGGCCAGCAGGGCCGCAGCTGAAGCCCTGAGCAAGGCAGGGGGGAAGAGGCAGGACAAGGCCCAAGACAGGGCTGCCTCCAGGCGGCAAAAGGCCCTTGAAAAAGAATTCGAGAAGGCCCAACGAAAGGCCAACGAAGACCCCATAGAGGATCCAGAGGGGATGGCTCAAGCGGATCCCAGTATCCCAACAGCATCCATTCCCCAGATAGTCAGAGAAGAGGAAGAAGAAGAATTCTCCTCTGATGAGTCCCCAGAACCCTCCTTGCTAGGAGATGAGGACCTGTTTCAAGAAGACAGCTTAGCCTCCTCCAGAAGGATTACCCCCCCACCTGCCCCAGAGAGGCCCCCCAAGAGGCCCAGAGCTGAGGAGGGCCAAGGGACTGTGATATCCCCAGAATTGCAGGCCATCATTAACAGGGCCATCGCCCAGGGCATTGCTGATGGCATTAAGCAAAAGACCAAGCGCCCCAGGGGGCGCAGTAGATCCAGAGCATCTGGAAGCCAAGAAGCTCCAAGATCCCCCTCACCTCATTCCTCGCTGGACAGCGGGGATTCCACTGTGGAGGATGATCTGCTCCCAGAGCAAGAATTCTCAGGGGATGAGCAGGCTGTCCCAGAGAAGCCCGCTTTCAAGGGGTTATTCCATTGCTCCTCCTTTAAGACAATCTTAACGAAGGCCAAGGTTTCCACCCGCATGACGGTTACCACCCCCACTCCCACCACTGAGGTGGCGTCTGAGGATGATGAGGGTCTTTTTGAGGAGCCAGAGGAGACCCAGGAGGTAGTCCCCGTACCAAAAATGTTTCTTAACCTAGTTCAGAAACAGTGGGCACAGCCAGGCACAGCTGCCTCGCACAGTAACATCGACAGGCAACTGTACACAGTTGACGCTCCCCTGGAGGACCTACTCAAGCTACCCCCGGTAGATGCCCCAGTGCAGGCACTCACATCCACGTCAGTGCTACCCCCTGACCTCTTGGAAGGTCTCAAGGCGGAGGACAAGAGGTCGGAGAGGGCCTGTCACAAGACCCACATGGCGGCTGCCTGGGCAATCAAGATGGCCACCTCAGCCTCATTCATGTCCAGGGCCACTCTTAAGTGGCTCCGAAAGCTGTTAGCGAAGGTTCCAGCAGGGGATGCTAGAGCTAGGCAGGAACTGAGGAAGATAATGGCAGGTGTCTCTTACACCGCCGACGCCACCCTGAGCTCTGCAAAGTTCGCCTCTAGAGCCCTGGCCTCCAATGTAACTTCCAGGAGGCTGCCTTGGCTCCGCCACTGGAACGCGGACATGCGCTCAAAGTGGAAGATCGCCTCCGCCCCCTATAAAGGGGGGAAACTGTTTGGTGAGGTCCTTGACCCGGTGTTGGTGGAAAACAGGGACAAAAAGAAGGTCATGCCTTCGGTCTACAAGAAGTCGGACCACAAGAGGTCGGGTTCCTTTCGAAAGCAGCCCTTTCGGAACTCAGAACCTTCCACCAGTTCAGGGCAGTTCCATCGGCCCTTTAACCAGGGACCAGATAGGGGGCAGGACCGCCACTCCTTCAGGGACAGAGGCAGACAGCAATCCTTCTCCAGACGCCCCTTCAGAGGAGGATCCGGTTCCCGTCCCTTCCGAAAGTTCAAGTGACTCCCCGACGGACGCTCCCATAGGAGGCCGCCTGCAGCTGTTTCAGGCGGCCTGGGAGCAAACCACGTCGGATCAGTGGGTCCTACAGACCATCAGGTTAGGGCTCACGCTGGAATTCCTCTCCATGCCTCCCAGGCGATTCATCCGCTGCCCCACCCCATCCTCTCCCCTCAAGAGGTCTCTGATGGAACAGGAGGTGGCGCACCTGAAAGAGATAAATGCCATAGAGCCGGTCCCGGCAGAGCAGGCAGGGTCAGGCTTCTACTCCATCCTGTTCCTGGTCCCCAAGAACTCGGGAGGATGGAGGGGGATCCTAGACCTAAAGCAGTTGAACAAGCACCTGGCGTACAGGCGCTTCAAAATGCAGTCTCTCCAGTCCATCCTGAGCTGCATCCGGACAGGAGACCTGCTGACCTCGATAGACCTTCAGGAGGCCTATCTACACATTCCAGTCCGGGAGGCGCACCGCAGATTCCTCAGGTTCTATTATGCGGGCCAGCATTACCAGTACAGGGCTCTCCCCTTCGGCTTGTCGTCCGCCCCGAGGACCTTCACGAAGGTCCTTGCCGCGGTCCTGGCGTACCTCAGGGCGCGGCCAGTCAGATTGCAGGCGTACCTAGACGACATCGTGATCCAGTCGTCCAACCACCGGCAGGCGCTCAGGGATCTCCGGCTGACCATGAGGACCCTCGAACATCACGGGTTCTCCATCAACCTGAAGAAGAGCCACCTGAGCCCTACCACCAATCTGACACATCTGGGAGCGGTCATAGACACCATCTCCGGCCGGGTCTATCTGTCTCCAGAGCGGGCGAACAGCCTGATCCCACTGGCGCTGAAGGTAGGATCAGCAGGAACCGCCCCCATCGTGCTACTGTCACAGCTCCTCGGGAAAATGATATCTTGCCTCTCCATTGTGCCTTGGGCGCGCCTCCACTCGAGACATCTGCAGTGGTGCCTCCTACCACACCAGCGAGCCAAGGAGAGCGACTCACCCAGACACGTACCAGTCCCAGACAAGGTCAAAGCGTCTCTAAGGTGGTGGACAGCGAGGTCCCTGACCAAAGGATGCCTCTTTCGAGAGCCAGAAAGGACCGTCATCACCACAGACGCCAGTCTCTACGGCTGGGGTGCCCACCTGGACCAGCAGGTGGCGCAAGGGAAATGGTCACCCGAGGAACTCAAACACAGTATCAACTGGCTGGAGCTCAGAGCTGCGCGCCTAGCACTTCTCCACTTCCGCCCGAGGATCAAGAACTGCCACGTGCTACTACTCATGGACAATGTGTCCACCAAGGCCCACATCAACCGACAGGGGGGCACCCGGTCCAAGTCACTGATGGAGGAAGCAGAACGGCTGGGTCTGTGGGCGGAGAGACACCTGGCCTCGATCAGAGCCGAACACATCTCGGGCGAGAGCAACATCCAGGCGGACTGGCTGAGCAGAGCCACCATCGACAACTCAGAGTGGCAACTACACCCGAACCTCTTCTCCAGCATCACGCAGAGGTTCGGTCAACCAGCAGTCGACCTGTTCGCGTCTGCAACAAACGCTCAAGTTCCAAGGTATTTCACCAGGTACCGGTGCCAGGGGGCGGAGGGAGTCAACGCCCTCAGGTGCCATTGGCCCCCGGGCCTCCTGTATGCCTTCCCTCCACTTCCGGGCCTGGTCCGGAAGATACTCAAGGAACAGGCAGAAGTCATAGTGATAGCCCCTTACTGGCCCAGGAGAGCCTGGTTCGCGGACCTAGTGAGCCTCTCCATAGCCAGGCCGTGGAGAATTCCGCAGGGGGAGGTGTCACTCGTGCAGGGCTCCATCGAGCACCCGGAGCCACACTGGTTGCAACTGACCGCCTGGCTTGTGAAAGGCAACTGCTAAGAAGAGCACAGTTTTCCGAGGGGGTCATCCGGACCATCCAGGCCTCGCGACGAGGCTCGACTACCAGGATATACGACGCCACCTGGAAGACCTTCGTAGCTTGGTGCAGCTCCAGGGGAGTCGAACCCATCTCAGCCTCCATCCCGGACGTGCTGGATTTCCTTCAGCGAGGTCTGGAGCAGGGGCTGGCTGCCAACACGCTCAGGCGCCAGACGGCCGCACTCTCAACCGTGCTAGCTTTCGACTCCTACTCATCCCTGGCTAGACACCCAGGGGTCAGGGCTTTCCTAAGAGGAGCTACCAACATCCGACCACCGGTAGTTCACAGGTACCCCACGTGGGACCTACACGTGGTGCTAAGGGCACTGATTGACCCGCCGTTCGAGCCCCTACGCACTTGCGACCTACAGCGTCTTACCGTAAAGACGGCCTTCCTAGTGGCCATCACCTCGGCACGCCGAATTTCGGAACTGGCAGCTTTGTCCGTCAGAGACGACCTCTGCATCATCCATGAGGACAGGGTGACCCTACGGCTCGATCCCACATTCATCCCCAAGGTCAACTCAACCTTCCACCGGACCCAGGAGGTCGTCCTACCGAATTTTTGCCCAAGACCGGTACATCCCACAGAGCGGCGATGGCACAAGCTCGACGCCAGGCGTGCACTTAAGTACTATGTTACACGCACCGCATCCTATCGACGGTCTGAGGCCCTATTCGTCACCTTCCAGCCCCGCAACATGGGCCAGAAGGCCTCACCAGCCACCATCGGCAGATGGTTACGTAGCTGCATCGCCTCAGCTTATGAACTTCAACGCCAGAGGGCACCTCGCCGCATCACAGCTCACTCGACCAGAAGCGCGGCAACCTCGGCGGCCTGGGCGACCCAGGCATCGCTTGACGAGATCTGCAGGGCGGCCACTTGGGCCTCCCCGTCCCAGTTTGTACGTAACTACAGATTGGACAAGTTTGCATCTTCAGAGGCGGCCTTTGGGCGCAGAGTGTTGCAACAGGTGCATTTGTCCACGGAATCTACCAGAGACAGTTTTTCCCGCCCTGGGAACATTTAGCTTGGGCATTTTCCCATTGTTGGACTCTCCAAGCAGCTCACAGGAGAAGAGTCGTTGGCTTACCTGAACGATCTTCTCTGTGAGCTGCGAGGAGAGGCCAACCCCGCCCTAGCTCGTAGATTCCTCAAGTTGTGTGTTGTTAAACGTTTGTGTTACTGTATTTATAGTTGACAGAAGTATTTGCATTAAAGCCTACGACGATAAAGGAACCAACCAGACGACTACTGGTCCACGCCTAAATTGAAATTCTGGCAAGCACACGGAGGAGGCGTGGCTTAAAAGAAAATCAATCCAGTCCAGAAGGGCAGAAAGGCAGGATTAACCCATTGTTGGCCTCTCCTCGCAGCTCACAGAGAAGATCGTTCAGGTAAGCCAACGACTCTTCCTTAGATAGCCACCAATGTTTGAGCTGCAGCCTGTGAATCAAGCACCACCAGGGTGGATTTTCTTTCCAAGTCATGGATGGGAGAGATACTGCTGGTTGCCTGCTTGGCCACCAACATGGGGAAATCAATCCAGCCAGCAGAAAGGGGCTTGGCCCACATCTCCCCCTAGCCAGCCAGCCATGTTTGGGCTGCAGCCTATGGATGAAGCACCACCGGGATGAGTATTCTTTCCAGGTACTGGACGGAACAGATGTCAGTTCCTGTCAGACTGCCTTCCCTCAGAAGATGGCACCATGTCAAATAACTGGGCAGGGGCTAACCCAGGGATACACACACACACACACACACACACACACACACACACGATTCCAGTCCCACCTGCAATGCCCTAACAGGCTCTTACCCCACCTTCCAACAGAGAAATAATATCAACAATGGCAGAAGGGATGAATGAGGGGGAAGCTGCAGGATGGATAGCAGAGCATCATGATGAGGTGGCTCCTAAGTTTAGAGATGCAACTGGGTTCCTTCCTTTGGGGGGAGGATAAAATGTCACCATTGCTGTCAACCTGGCCACAGAGCATCAGAGTGCCTGGCTCCAGCCCCAATCTCACAAACGCGTGCACCAACTGCCAGCGCGGTAAAGAGAAGGCCCCAGAAGCCACCAGAAAAGAGTCATCTGGGTAAACAACCTCAGGAAGCTGATCCCCAACCTAAGGTGATGAAAAATCCAACCAATGGATAACCTTGGAGGAAGAGAATAGTGTAGACGATCTGATGGTGAGTGCACCCATCTGTCCCTTTGCCATTCAATCCAAGCTCCAAGTACCTGAAACAGGGATGGAAGGGGAAGTTGAAGCAGTCGTGGACACCGGCTGCTCCGATGCTTAATCAGCATGTCAATTGTAAAGTAACTACACATATGCACAAAATCTCTAGCCCATCCCATTCTGTTTGAGCAGGTAGATGGAACGCTAATTGGGGGAACCCTGGCTACGCTAGTGACTGAACTGGTAAAGTTACAAATAGGCTGCCACAATGAACTCCTCAGATTCATTGTGGCTCCAAAGATGCCGGAATTCATTATCTTGGGGCTTGCATGGCTGGACAAGTGGATGCCTACAATAAAGTGGGAAGACGGCTTTAGGAAATTGATTATTGGATTTGGGTCACTACCACCGATGGAGCCAAAGGGCCATCCAGGGACGATTGAACCCAAGAGCCCAGAACCTGCGGCTTCATATAGATGTTGAACAGGAGGGGTGAGAGGACCGATCCCTGAGGCACCCCACACATGAGGGGCCTAGACGTCGACCTCTGCCCTCCTGCCAACACAAATTGCGACCGGTCGGAGAGGTAGGAGGAGAACCACCGCAAAACGGTGCCTCCTAACCCCAGCCCCTCGAGCCAGTGCAAGAGGATACCATGGTCGATGGTATCGAAAGTCACCGAGAGATCTAATAGGACAGGATAGAGGAATGACCTCTATCCCGAGCCTGCCAGAGATCATCCACCAACGCGACCAATGCCGTCTCTGTGCTGTACCCAGGCCGGAAGCCGGACTGGCGTGAGTCTAGATAGACAGTTTCCTCCAGGTGCCGAGGGAGCTGTCGTGCCACCACACTCTCAACAACCTTCGCAAGAAAGCGAATGTTGGAGACCGGACGATAGTTGGCTAACGCAGCTGGGTCCAGGGAGGGTTTTTTGAGGAGGGGTCTCACCACCACCTCTTTCAAAGCGGTCGGTAGGAACCCCTCACTCAGAGAAGCGTTGACAATTCCCTGGAGCCAGCCTCGTGTAACCTCCCGGGAGGCCAGTACTAACCAGGAGGGACACGGGTCCAATAAACATGTGGTGGCATTCAGCTGCCCCAGCATCCTGTCCATGTCATCAGGAGTCACAGGGTCAAACTCCTCCCAAATAACGGTCTCAAGACCTTCCTCCATCAGCCCGCCCAGACTATCCCAATCGGAGGCCAGCTTTTATCATGCAGATAAGACCCAAATTCCTCTGCACAACCCTGTAAAGGAGCTTCCCGCGGCCTCTGGTGAAGGAGGGAGCGGATCACCCTAAACAGGGCGGCAGGGCGGTTATCTGCAGATGCGATAAGGGCAGAGAGGTAGTCCCGCTTCGCTGCTCTTATCGCCACAAGATAGGTCTGCAAATGTGACCTTACCTGTGTCAGGTCAGATTGAGTGCGAGTGGACCTCCAAATGCTCTCTAGGCATCTCTTTCGGGGCTTCATCACCCTCAGCTCCTCAGAAAACCAGGGAGCCAGAGTGGATCGTCTCCGAGTGAGAGATCTTTGTGGGTTACAATGCAAACCATAAGTCATACAGGTTTTGGCAAAAGGGCACAACGAGGATGGTTCACAGTCCTAACGCAAAGTTCATGAAACATTTGAACTGGGATAAACTTGAGAGTGGAAGAGAAATAAATTTTGAGGAGGAAAGATAGCAGGAACACATAAAGGTGGAGAGTCTATCCGCAAGTCCTGAACTGCCGAGGAGGTCAAAAAGAGTAACCAGGCCGCCTGATCGTTATCAGGCGACCATGGTCTATCAGACAAGTAAGGTTCCTGCAACATACTGAATTAACTGCATACCCAAAGGATGATCAAAAGGTGTGGAGAGCTGCGATGAATAAGGAGTTGATATCATTAAAGAATCTGGGAGTTTACAAGCCACTTGCTCTACCACAGGGGACGAATATAATAGGATCAAAGTGGATATATAAGATAAAGACAGGAGTATCAGGAGAGGTAATATACAAAGCAAGATTGGTTGCCCAGGGTTTTAATCAGTCTGTAACTGATTATGACGAAGTGTATGCACCAAGTCTTAAAGCAACGACTCTCAGGGCAGCATTAATGTGGGCAGCTAGACACAAGTATGTCATGAATCATTTAGACGTGGAGACAGCATACTTGCCTGCACAGTTAAAGCATATAATATACATGCAGAGGCCAATGGGTTATGAGGAAGATAAACAACCTCAATGCTGGTTGCTAAAGAAGAGTTTATATGGTTTGAGACAATCTGGTTTTGAGTGGAACCAGTGTATTGTCCAAGCATTAAATAAAATAGGGTTCAAGGCAGGATTGGCAGATCCATGTCTGTTTAAAATGGAAAGAGATGGTATGACAACATTATTATTGCTGTTCACCGATGACATAGCTCTGGTAACGAAAACACATCAAGATGCAGAGACAATAGTTGATCAATTAAAGGCCAATTTCAGAATTAAGAATCTAGGGGAAATACGGCAATACCTAGGATTAAGAATAGAGAAGACCGGTAAAGGCTTTAAGATATCATAGACTGAAAAGATCAACGCATTATTAAAAAGGTATAATAAGGAGCTATGCAAACCATCAAAAACTCCAATGGGTCAGGAGTTTATTAATAGCGACACAGAGAGCCCATTGTTTGACAGAGGGATATACCAATCGCTAATAGGTAGCCTAATGTCTATCAGCAATTGGTCAAGGCCCGATATTGCCTATAGCATTAACCAACTGGCGAGGTATAGTGCAGAACCGACTGAGCGGCACTGGCAAGCTGCAAAAAGAATATTGAGATATCTGAAAAATAGTATGCATCATGCATTGTATTTAGAACCAACAGAGGAGTTGGAATTAACAGCGTACGCAGATGCAAGTTTTGCCACTGACTTCGACTCGAGAAAGTCTACCTCAGGGATTGCAATATTTCTAGGTAGATCATTAATAAGTTGGCATTCCATTAGACAGAAGCATCTTAGCCTGTCTACAATGGAGGCAGAATTTTCATGTTTGTCGCTGTTATGTACTGATTTAATAAGTGTAAAGTAATTGTTGGTAGATTTAGGTATTGAAGTAAGTTGTCCAATTACTGTATATGAGGACAATCAGGCAGCTATACAAATGGCTACAAATATAGCTGTAAAGACAAGATCAAAGCACACTGATCTTAGGTATTTAAATGAAAGTGAGTGTATTGAGAGTGAAATGGTAAACCTTGTTTACTGTATGTCAGAAAATAATGTGGCTGACCATTTTACGAAGGCTCAAGGAGCAATAAAGCACAAGGAGTTTTGTGATGCTTATGGTTTAAGGATGTGAATATATATTGATCAACCCAAGGGGGAGTATGTTAGGATATTCAGCTTTATATTGGGTTGACAATATATATGAGCCTATGTTCTTAAGGAGTTATGTAGCTTTAAGAATTGTGTTTGGGACTCGACTTCCGGTTTTTGTAGGCTGCGGACGTGCTTTGGTACTCGTCCGCTGCTTGCTCTCCTGGTGGGCCCCCCGGGGGCACAGGGGGTTCTGGAGGAATCCCCTGCCATACAGGCGGCTTGCTGGAGACCCCCAACCAGGCGGCGGCTGGTGGGGCGTCTTTCCAGCTTCACCCCAGGAGCCGGGAAGCAGAAGGAGGGGATTTGCCCTTTCACCGATGGACTCCAGAATTAACGGAAGAATTTGAAAGCTGGCTGGAGTGCTGGGGATGGAGGGTCTTTCCTAATCTCCTGGTTTGCAATTGAGGGACAAGCGAGCACTGTGAGTTTTCAATCAAGTTCAAACGGAGAATGGAGGGGGGAGTTTATCTGGTTTAACCCCCCCTTGGAATAAAGCAGCAGTTGAAAAAGCTCTCCCCAGGAATGGGGAGAAAAAGAGGACTAGTCTGCTATCTGAAATAACAATAGTAAAAAAAAATTGTATCTATATTATTGCAGTTGCAACATTATATTGTGGAAACTTTTTGCAACAAGAAATGAAACTTTCACTCTCCTTCCTGTGAGGAGGCGGGGCAAATGCCTCTTTGTTCCCTGCCGGAAAACTTTCCTTTGTTCATGAGCTCTTCCTTCGGCGTTTGAGATCGCAAGACTTTAAATTTTCCATTTTAACTTCCCCTCGGAAAACCTTTGGTATCTCTCCCAATATATGGACATCTAGATTTTGATAACACAATCCTTTTTTCTTGGTTTTCTTGGTTTTATATGCTACCCGGACTGAACTTTTATTCGAGCTGTTCCGATACCTTAGACTTCATGCCTGCTTTTCTGACACCATTTTTTCTACAAATTACAACTTATAATCAGGACAATGGCTTCTAAAAAACCACCTATTGGAAAGTCCTTTTCTGCTCCATCATCAGCTCGCTCCAGTCCAGTTATGCAACAGACAAAGATCACTGCATTGTTGCAAAAAGAAGTGACTGGTGAGAGCACCCAGGAATTGTCAACAAATGAGATGCTTCAGGACATAATGAAAAATGTACATGAAATCCGAAAAGAGCTGACAAGTCTAAAAATAGAGCTGTTGGAAACATAAAGAAGTACAATGGATAACAAACAAAAAATTGAGGCATTAGAGGGGGGATCAGCTGAGATGAGGGAAGAGGTAAAGGAAATTCGGAAGGAAAGTGGAGAACTGGGAGGTCATATGACCAAGATAGAATTTGAAAGAATGTCTTTTTTTCTCAGGTTCCAGAACGTACCAGAGATAGAAGGAGAAGATCTTAAAGATCTTATGAGTACAATTTTAGCAGATTATATTAAAAGAAATAAAGAACAACTCTGGTGGGATATGGACCTGGTTTATAGAATTAACTCAGCATACGCTAGAATAAATGATGTATCAAGAGAAGTTCATATTAAATTTCTAAGGAGGTCCACAAGGGATGAGATATTGAGTGCCCAGTGGGGAGGACCCTTGAAATATCAAGAAAAAGAAGTTACTATTTTGAAACAAATTCCCCAAAAAATTAGAAAGATAAGAAGGAAATATTCCTTCTTGTCCAAGAAATTATATAAAAAAGGAGTTTGGTTCAAATGGTTACTGCCAGAAGGAATGTTGGTTTTCTGGGAGGGAGGTAGAATTAGAGTTAAAACATTAAGAGAGGCGGAGGCCTTTCTTCAAAAGCACTCCTCACTCCTAGGAGACGAAGAAGAGGGAACGTCGATGGGAAGGGAGAAAAAGAATCAATAGCAAAAAGACTCAGATCCCAAAAATGATTTTATTTGAAATTTCTACTGTGATTGTTGTAGATGGCAATGAAAAACATGATTGAACGTATGAATTATACAATGTAACGTATATGTATGCTTGCCCTTTGTTTTTTATTAAAATTTTTTTTAATTGTATGAAGTTTTGGGAGGACCACCACCTCCGGCATGGAAGCCACTAAAATGTTATATTTACCTTACAACCCTTTTCCGATACATATTGTAAAAACCAATAAAAATTGTTTATAAAAAAAAAAGAATTGTGTTTGAATTCTGATTGGCTGAGCTCTACCATAAAGGAAGCTCAGAATCACTGTCCGTTCCCTTTTTGATTCCCTTTGATTCCTGTGCTGTGCTGAGGAGCTGAAACTGTGAAGAAGGAGGAGTATTTGTTTTGCATCACTGTAAGATATCTGTGTTGGGTGAAGGATTGTTTTTATTTTATTTTTATTTATTTCTAGACCGCCCCCTCTCCCCGAAGGGACTCGGGGCGGTGTACAGGTAAAAAATTAAAAAGTGACATCAACATTACACATAAACTAAAATCAAATTAAATAATCCCCTGTACAAATTTATAAAAATTAAAACTTAACCTTAAAACCTGATCATATAATTTAAAATTACAACTGAGGCAGAAGCATGGAATTAGCCCAGGCCGGCTAGTTGAAACAGATGGGTTTTGAGTTTCTGGCGGAAGGAGCGGAGGTCCGTGGTCGTTCTAATGTCAGGGGGAAGGTCATTCCAGAGGGTCGGGCCCGCCACAGAGAAGGCCCTTCCCCTGGGCGTCGCCCGCTGGCATTGCCTAGTGAACGGCACCCAGAGAAGTCCCTCTCGTGAGAGCGAATCGGCCGAAGGGATGTATGGGGTAGGATACGATCCTGCAAATACCTAGGTCCTGTGCCATGGAGCGCTTTTAAGATAATAACCAACACCTTGAAACGCACCCGAAAGGCCACAGGCAGCCAGTGAAGCCCGCGCAGGAGAGGTGTTACGTGGGAGTATCTAGTGACTCCCAGAACTGCCCGCGCGGCCGCATTCTGGACCAGCTGCAGCCTTCGGGTGCATCTCAAGGGGAGCCCCATGTAGAGAGCGTTACAGTAGTCTAGACGGGACGTCACAAGCGCATAAGTGACTGTGCGAAGGTCGTCCCGGTCCAATAGGGGATGCAACTGGCGCACCAGGCACCAGGCACTCTGACACAAGGTCATTTATGAGGGGGGCTTTGTTCACCATGGACCTGGCGTTGCAGAACATCAGCCTAGGGCCCCCGTTCTGTAGTCCCTGACCGCCTAGCCCACGAGTGGAGCACGGGGTTGGGGCAAGCGACCGCCTGTAACCAGCGACCACGAGCCTCTAACCCACGATGGACATCCTGTCTCCCACCGCTCCTGCCCCTCCCCAAGACCAATCGAATGGGACGGCCCTCAACAGAGACGACCCCCGATCCCCCCTCCCTAGTGGACCCCTCCTTTATCCTACTTCCGCCAGCCGGCCCTATATCTTGACCCCCCTCTGACTGAATGGACCCTCCCTCCACCCCAGAACCCCTTAAAAGCCGAATTAAAAATTTGCCTAAAAACCCCCTGAGCTTGCACTTTGCCCACCTCTCTGGGTTAATTAATCCATCCTCGAGGTGGGCCCGAGATAGACCAGGGGGCCAAACCTGCGAGAGGGGGGACTCTCACAGGTAAAGGAGGGCGGACCTTGAGTATAAAAGCATCCCGTGACTCCATTGCTGGCTCTAGGGGGAGGAACGCCTAGATAAAAGTGCAAGTCAAACAGAGGGTATTGATAGAAATAATAGTCTGTGTCGGTCGGCTCAGCCTGTTCTTCCTTCGGGTAGGGGCTTTCAACGGGGTAGCTGGGACTCTTCTTCCTTCGGGCTGTTCTTGCTTCGCTCTCCCACCCCCCCGTAGATGTTATACTGGGGGATCCTGGGGGGGGGAGAGTTGCCGGGATTACTCCACCATGGTCTGAGTCTCTCGCCGCAGGGTCTCTCGCCGCTCATTACTCGCCCCCCCAAGGTGTTTTAC
Source organism: Rhabdophis nuchalis (assembly GCA_039707465.1). NCBI lineage: Eukaryota > Metazoa > Chordata > Lepidosauria > Squamata > Natricidae > Rhabdophis > Rhabdophis nuchalis. The sequence continues at coordinate 81,208,657 of CM077647.1, forward strand.
CGGGGGGGGGGACGATGGGGCTTTCACCAGAACTGCTGGGGCTGCTACGGCTGTAGATGTTCTCACCGGGACCATCAGGCCGCACCAAGGCCTCCGCTGACCAGCAGGCCACACGAAGGCCTCCGCCGCGTCGCAGGCTCGCCACTCCACGCCGCGGCCTCCACCGGGGCCTCCACTGTTCCACCAGGCCTCCGCCAGGGCCTCGCCGCATTGCATGCTCGCCACTCCATGCCAGGGCCTCCACCACTCCACCAGGCCTCCGCCGGGGCCTCCAACACTCCATCGGTCCGCCGCTCTTCTCGCCTCTCCGCGGCCGCCACCTCACCAGCCACTCCCCGCCGCAGCCTCCACCAGGCCTCCACTGCTCCGCCAGGGCCTCCGCCGGAATCTCCGACGGTCTGCCGCCGCTCCGCCGCCGCTCCGCCACTCCGCCGGGGCCTCCAACGTTCCGGCGCTCCACGCTCCTCCAGCGCTCCGCCGCGCCTCCCGTCTCAGCCATCACACTGACCGGCACTGGAAAGGCCTCGGTGTGATGGCTGGCACTTTGACTGGCTGGGCCGGCCCTCGTCGATCACCCTAAGGGGCCGGCCGCGTCCTCCGGAGCCGAATGGGCCTCCGGTCACCATCGCCCTCAAAATGCCATCACCATTCCTTCGCGCATGCGCAGCGATTTTGAAGTTAGAATCACTGGTTGGAAGAAGCATTTTAGTTGCTACAAAGTAAAGACTATATTTTCTTACTATCACTGTTATAGAGTTTGTTTGTGGTTACAGCAACGTATCTCTTTACTGTCCGGTGAATTACACTATTCTGCATTTATTTGCTAACTGGTTAAGGGACCAGAGTTGTAACACTGATTCAGAACCCAGAGTAACTAACAAACTACTTGGTTAAAGGCAAGGTGTTCACCAAACTGGACTTGGGAGGGGTGTTTTACTGCATATGAATCAGAGAGGAAGATGAGTGGGAGACCGCTTTTAACTGCCCCCTTGGCAGCTTTTAATTCAAAGTCATGCCATTTGGGCTACAAGGAGCACCTGCAGTTTTCATGCAGTACATAATTGAGGGTACTACAGGAGGGCGGAACCGCGCCGCGTCGACACAACGCATGGTCTCAGCGCTCTGAGACCTCCGTTGATACTTTTACTGCTCCCTGGTCCATTCGGACCTAAACCGTCCTGTAGGGACGGTAACGAGGAAGACCAAGCCTTGCTGGTCACAAAACCCGTGTTTGACCCAAGGGAAGAGCTTCTGCAAGGCAGCAAACAGGCAGCCCCCAGGGCTGGCAAAGACAGGGCAGCTCCGGAAGGAAAGAAGCAAGCTGAAAGGGACAGTGCGAGACCGGGAAGGTCTTTTTTTTTCCTTTTGAAACATTTTGCTTAAAGAATCTTTTTTTTTCTTAGTAAAACTAAAGCTTTTAATCTTGAAATAAGTGGCAGAATCAATCTAATATGCTTTGAACTGGGAGGTTTCCTTTCCCCCCTAATTATTCTGTAATTGTGGATTGAAGCATCAGTAACAAGGTTTTTTTTTCTTTGAAAGTGATTGGACTATTTTCCTTTTATTTTTTGTTACTTAAAATCTTGAATTTGGGATTATTTTTAAAATTCTTCCTATGACTTACTGCTTATTTTTAAAATCCAATAAAAATACTTTTTACTTTTTTTTAACAATAAAGAAAAGAAGGATATATTAAAAAGTGAAAATCTGCAACACTGCCACTGGGAGGTCAGAGGCTGGTCTTTATGAAACAACCTATTTTTTCTTATTTGAAGCAACTGGTTGAAGACGGTGAAATTGTTTATGGAAACTTTCAGAGCATGAATTGTTTTTAACAGGTGCTCTTGGATAACTGACAATTTTTTTTTGAAGATGCAACACAACAGGATCAAAGTAACCCAATCAAAAGATAAAACAGGCCTGAGACCAGGGTGGCAGTGAGAACCAAATTTCATTACTCTTTGGATTTGTTAACATGGTTACATATCTAGAAGAGGATACTTTAGAAAATCAGAAGGCTTTAGCCAATGAGAGGATAGAAATGGAGCCCCATTTTGGGAGATAGGGCGGGATAGAAATCTAATAAAGTAAGGAAAAGCGTGTTAGACTGTGTTAGACTGGAAACCTCCAAGTACTTCCAGACAACTACAGAGCTTTCTTGGATTTGCCAATTTCTACAGGCAGTTCACTCCAGTTTTCGTGGAGATTGCCCTCCCATTGACTGAGCTATTGAAAACGGCGCCTTCCCCAACAAAGCCAAAAGCAAACCAACACCTAAAGTGGACAATAAACTGTCAAAAAGCCTTTGAGAAATTAAAATGGCTCTTTGCCCAAGAGCCCATATTGCAACACCCCGACCTAGAGTGACAGTTCATAATCCAGACAGATGCCAGTGATGTAGCAGTAGCAGTAGTGCTACTCAAAAGAATAAAGAATACCACCTCTTGCTGTGCTCTTACTTCTCCAAAAAACTCACCACTACTGAAAGGGGGAGAAAACCATTTGGGAGAAAGAGGCGTTTGCGATCAGGTGGTCCCTGCTCACTTGGAGACAATTCTTGGAAGGGGGAGTGATATGCCATTTGAGGTCTAGAGTGATTATAAAAACCTCGAAGCTCTCAAAGCCCATCGAAGACTATCCCCAAAACAATTTCACAGGGCACAATACTTCCAGAGGTTCCAATTTGAACTTAAACACATCCGTGCATGGAAGAACGTTGATGGATGCTTTGACGAGAAAACCGCAGTATGATAGTAAGAAGGAAGAAGTTGTTCACCCCATCCTTTCTTCCTCCCACCAAAAGGCAGCCCAAGTCACCACCCGAAGCCAGGATAAGCTGACGACAGCGATTAAATTGGCACTCCCGCCAGACTTGTGGTTCAACAACAACCAGTACAATTTCATTGCTTGCTCAGGGCTGCTGTCCGCAAAGAAATTAATGAAAATGTTTGTGAAACACATTTATTGCCCGTACAGAGTGCCCAAGAGGATCATTTCAGATCGCGGAATCCATTTCACCGCCAAGTTCTGGAGAGAGTTCCTGAGGTCCATTGAGTCCACAAGGATTGAGCTCATCATTTTATCCCAGCATGAATGGCGCAGCAGAGAGGGCAAATGTGATGGTGGAACAGTACATCTGATGTTATGTGGACTATCAGCAAGACAACTGGTCAGATTTGCTACTTTTTGCCGAAGTTCTAGGCTGGACAATTCTAGGCTGCATAAACAGAGGGATAGAATCAAGATCACGTGAAGTGTTAATACCACTTTATAATGTCTTGGTAAGGCCACACTTGGAATACGGCATCCAGCTTTGGTCACCACGATGTAGAAAAGATGTGGAGACTCTAGAAAGAGTGCAGAGAAGAACAATAAAGATGATTAAGGGACTAGAGACTAAAACATGAAGAACGGTTGCAGGAACTGGGTATGTCTAGTTTAATAAAAAGAAGGATTAGGGGAGACATGATAGCAGTGTTCAAATAGCTCAGGGCTTGCCACAAAGAAGAGGGAGTCAAACCAAAGCAGAACAAGAAGCAATGGGTGGAAACTAATCAAGGAGAGAAGCAACTTAGAACTGAGAAATTTCCTGACAGTTAGAACAATTAATCAGTGGAACCGCTTACCTCCAGAAGTTGTGAATGCCCCAACACTGGAAGTCTTTAAGAAGATGTTGGATAGCCATTTGACTAAACTGGTATAGGGCTTCCTGCCTAGGCAGGGAGTTGGACTAGATGACCTCCAAGGTCCCATCCAACCCTACTATTGTATTTGTATTTGAAGTGGCGTACAACAATGCAGTCCACAGCAGCACTGGATTAACTCCTTTCCAAATTTCCAGTGGCATGGAATTTGTTCCCATGCCTAGACAACCCATGCCTAGACAACCTCCCTACTCTATGTCTCTGACTGAATGGATGGACACGTTAAAGAAAGGATGGCAAAATATGAAGAAAGCGACAGAAGCCTACAAGAAGCAAGCTGATAATACTGCTTGCTCTAACCTCCCTTTTGTGTGGGAGGCAAAATTTTTGTATCTACCAAATACATAAGATTAAAAATGCCTAGCAAGAAATTTGATCCAAAATTTCTAGGTCCATTCCCAATAGTGAAGATAATTAACACAGTTAAAGTTCAACTCAGTTAATCCAGAATTCTAGGGAAAATTTACCCAGTATTTCAGTGTAAGTTGTTGAAGCCAGTAATTGAGTCTTGCATAAGACCGTCCACGCAAGCTCCCCACCCTCCCACCCTTGTAGTGGTAAAAGGGGAAACACATTATGAGGTGAAAAAAATCTTAAACTTCAGGCTGTATAGGGGTTAAGAGGTGGTTAATTCTGTTGTGTTAACCCCTATATTCTCTTTTCAGGAAATGTTTTTCTTCTGATGAGAGGCTGCCTGTCAGGCCTGCAGCAGGTCCCTTTTGGGATCTTTGGACTGCCATGCTAATATTCTATTCTACTCTGCAGTTTCATTAGTAGGGAATTGGGAGGGGGAATAGTCAGGAGTAGAATGTGATGTTGTCAAAATAAAATTCCTTTTTAGAATCCAAGGTCATCCTTTGTACCTGACCGGAACTGGGTGGGTGGAACTGCCAGCATGGCAGTGGAAGATTGGACCATGTGATGGACTTGTGGGTGTGGGGGCAAGATCATGAACTCTCAACTGGGTGGGAATACCAGGAAGCTCATATTCGGGTTTTCACAGATGTGCCAACATGACTCTTAATAAATTGGAACTTTGTGCAATACTTTGTCTTGGACTCTGATTTAATTTTGGATGTTATTTGGAATCTTGACACATTGTGTATGTCATTAGTGGTCAGTTGCTGATTAGAATAAATTAGTCATTTATATGTGTATAATAACTAGTCTATACAACAACTTTGTTTCTGTCTCTAGGTAAACAACTATCTCCAGAAAACAAAATTAGCATAGTTGGAAAAAATGTGAAGCTCAGATAATAAAAAACCATATTCATCCTTGTCAAATATATAAAAATAATCTAAACATTGTATGGTTGGAAGAACCAATATTGTTCAAAATGGCTATACTTAATGAAGTATTGATATTTTTAATTCAATTTAAAATAATTTTAATACAGTGTAAATTTTGTATGACTAGATGTATTCTGTATTGTATATCACAGTGATGGCAAATCTTTTTTGGCTCGTGCTAAAAGTGGGTGGAGCGCAGGGGGGGTTGTGCGTGGGCATGTCACACCCATAGTGCAATGCGTGACCCCCAGTGCTCCCTACCATTTTTTGCATGCTTTTATTGCCCTCCCCAGCCTCCAGAGGCTTTATAGGAGCCTTGGGAGGGTGAAAACAGCCCCCCTGCCCCCTCCCCCCAAGACCCTCTAGAGGCCTAAGGAGCTTCCCTGAAGCCTCCGGAGCGCAAAAAACTAGCCCTAGAGGCAAACTGGAACTTCCAGTTAGCCAATAGGGCTCTTTTTTTGCGCTCCAGAGGCTTCATAAAGCCTCTGGAGCCTGTGGAAGGTGAAAAATGACCTTAAAAAAAAGGCTAAAGTCAGCTGGCTAGTGCGCGCATGCCTGCTAGCCAGCTGACAGGGCAGCGCCTCGCATGCCCTGACAAATGGCTCTGCGTGCCACCTGTGGCACATGTGCCATTGGTTCGCCATTCCAGGTATATCAAACTAGCTGATAATCCGGCATTGCCCAGGTATTTATTTATCCCAATCCTGTATTAGGATTGGGAAAAGGAATGAATTATATGCATAATGTCAAATGAAAGGTATTTTATTTACAGGTGTTTAGAATAGTCAAAGCAGTGTTGAAAATCTGGACCGAATGTAATTTCTAATGTTGGATTTTCCCCCTTGCCAGAGGGAGCCCCCTTGTGGAGTACTGTGAAGCCATTACCATGGCAACTCTACTGCAGTAGAAGCCATTCTCAGGTGTACTGCTGCGAGTGTCCATGCAAGGGTTAACATCAGCTCTGCTGCCCTGGACTGAATTGAATTTATTTAAACACGCCTTCCTTCCCATCATCCTTCAGTTCTTTCAATTCAGTCCAAGCCCTAAGACGGATTTTGGCAGCTTAGCTAGATATTAATTCCTTTTCTATTATTTACTGCCTTTTTGTATTATTTCCTTCCTTCCCTTGCATGGTTTTTTGGTTTAGTTGAGTTTAGGATTTATTTTCTTCCCTTCGTCTGCCGCGACCAGGAGGTATTGCCTTGCCCAGGGGGGGGGGGGCAGACCCTCGCGGGAGCGGCGTACCTCTCTATCTTCCGCGCGGGGGAAAGTGAAGAGGACTTGCGATCGTCGCTTTTCCCCCTCCTCTTCACCGGCGGGCCTGTCCTTTACTGGCGGTCCGTTCGGCTGCGGAATCACCGTCGGAGCCTCGGTGACTTGGACAGCAAGATCGGCTCTCCGCGATCGCGCCACGTGGAGCGCACTGGGCGCCGCCATTTTGGGTCGCTTCAATCAGCCTATCAGGAAGCGGGATTCTCCCGCCGGCGCCAGAAGAGCCACGCTTTCTGCCACATTCTCTCGCAGGCAGCGGCGAAGATCGGAGACTTTTGCAGCGGCTCTTCAGGGCAAGTGCAGGCCTAGCATTTGCAATCCTCCCTGCGACTGGCTTTTGGAGACCCGGTTCAAAGACCTCCTCCAGCTCTTCCTCCTACCGCAAGCTACGATTGGCAAGTGACTCTTCCCTTCCCTCCCGCGGCTTCTCCCTGCTCCAGCCTCATGTCTTCCATGGCTGAGGACGCCATTATTGAGCTCCCCGAACAGGGGGCTTCATCTTGGGAGGACAGGCCCCTGGTTAGAAAAGCGGGGAGGACAGCCAGAGAGGCCATTAGGGACATCAGTAGAGGGCCCTATGCCAGGAGGGATGAGCTGACACAGGACAGGGCAGAGGCTAGACGCCAGAAAGCCCTAGAGCGCCAATTTGAAAAGGCGCAGAAGCAGGTGGTCGCTGTGGCCCAGGTCCATCGGTCCCAGTCCCTGGAGTTGGGAGATAGGGGGTGTTCCACTCAGCCTCGGGTCCCTTCTCGTGACAGAGCAGCACGGGAAATTTCCCTGGATAGATCTTCCTTGGGCTCCAGGTCTGTCTCTCCTTCTATTGGCAGAGGCACAGATCTATTTGAATGTGAGATGGAGGAGGACCAGAGGTCCTCGGTTACTGTCCCACCTGTTCTTCCCGATGTTCCCCCAGCATCATCTTCGGGGTCAGGGGGGAGGCCAGTGGAAGACCAGGGCCCGTCTCTCTCGGCTGAGATGAGACAGGTTATCACCTCAGCCATCTCCCAGGGCATCACCCAGGGGCTAAAGGAGCATGATTCGGTGGCAGCTCAAGGCCAGGGATCTAGGCCCCATCGCACCAGATCTTCCTCTCCTCGCCCCTCAGTGGTTAGTGCAGGGTCGGTTTTGGAGGTCGATGACCTGGCGGAACCTGAGTTATCTGACTATGAGGGCATGGCAGCGGACAAACCCGCTTTCTCGGGTCTATTCCAGCCTTCTTATTTTAAGTCCATTCTTCACAAGGCTAAGGTCATCACCCACATGAATGTGGCCCCTACTCCTTCCCAGCAGGTGTCTGACCCCCTGCCTGTCTTGGATCCGGAGGACCCCAGTGGGGGACTTTTCGATGAATCAGTGCAGCCTCAGGATTTGATTCCCGCACCCAAATTGTTTCAGAATGTGGTCCAACGCCAATGGGTGCAGCCTGCCACCTGGAATACCCCTGGGGCTAATGACAAGAAGCTTTATTTGGTTGTCCCTGACATGGAGGAGTTGCTGAAGCTTCCAGAGGTTGACCCACCTGTTGCGGCCTTGACCTCAAATTCCATCCTGCCGCCTGACCTGCTGGAAGGCCTTAAGGCCGAGGACAAGCGTGCGGAGCGGTCTTGCCACAAGGCCCATCAAGTCGCGGCCTGGGCCATTAGGGCCCCAACTTTGGCCTCCTTTTTCAGTAGGGCTTCCATTGCCTGGCTACGCCAGCTAGTTAAGAAGGTTCCCCAAGGGGACGCCAGACTTCGCCAGAACATTAATAAGATCATGTTGGCGGTGGAATACACTGCTGACGCTTCTCTGAACGGGGCGAAGTTTGCCTCTAGGGCCATGGCTGCTAATGTTACATCGAACCGCCTGTTGTGGCTTAGACATTGGAATGCCGACATGCGTTCCAAATGGAAGCTGGCTTTGGCTCCCTTCAAGGGAACCAAATTGTTTGGGGAGGCCCTAGATTCGGTATTAGTTGAGAATAAGGACAAGAAGAAGGTCATGCCATCTGTGTCCTGCAAGACGGACCGTAGGCCTTTCTCCTTCCGCCGTCAGAATTCCAAGCAAGCTGAGGCCCCTTCCACTTCTGCTCCCTCCCCATCCTCCTATCAGCGGAGCTATTCTCGGGGCAATGATCGTCCTCAGGACAGACAATCCTTCAGAGACAGAAACCGGTATCAGCCGTATGCTAAGCGTTCCTTTCGAGGGGGTCACTCCAATCGAGCCTTTCGTCACAATAAGTGACCATCACATGTCCGTTCCCATAGGGGGTTGACACCAACTGTTTGCAGATCGCTGGGAAGCGACCACGTCAGATGCGTGGGTTTTGAAAATGGTTCGACTCGGCCTCACCTTAGAGTTCGTTTCGCCCCCTTCCCGTCATTTTATCCGGTGTCCCACCCCCAGGTGTCCCTCCAAACGGGGACTCATGGAGGCGGATATCCACCACCTCCTCGACATCAGGGCAATAGAGTTAGTTCCCAAGGGTCAGGGGGACGGGTTTCTACTCCATTTTGTTCCTGGTCCCCAAGAGCACGGGAGGGGTCAGAGCCATCTTGGATTTGAAGGCCCTAAACTACCACGTGGCCTACAAGAAATTCAAGATGCAGTCCCTGCAGTCCATCCTGGGCTGCCTTCGGCCCGGGGACCTGATGACGTCCATCGACCTGAAGGAGGCTTACCTTCATGTTCCGATACGCCTCGCCCACTGTCGCTTCCTGCGCTTCACCTATGCTGGCCGCCACTACCAGTATCGAGCACTGCCCTTTGGCCTATCGTCCGCCCTGAGGGTCTTCACCAAGTTGCTGGCGGCAGTGGCAGCCGATCTCAGGAGGCGACCGATCCGGCTTCAATGCTACCTCGACGACATCTTACTCCAGTCCTCGTCACGACAGCAGGCTCTGCAGGACCTTCAGACAACTCTGGACTCTCTCCACTACCACGGCTTCACGGTCAACACCGGCAAGGACCATCTTTCGCCTGCACATCGAGTGTTGTACCTGGGGGCAGTAATAGACACCTCCTCCTGCCTCGTCTCCCTCTCACCGGAACGGGTGACCAGCCTTCAGACTCTGGTCTGCCAGGTGTTAGCCTTCGCAATGGTTCCAGTCATTCTGTTATCTCAGTTACTAGAGAAAATGATATCGTGTCTTGCCATCGTTCCCTGGGCACGACTGAATGCGAGAGAGTTGCAGTGGTTCCTCCTTCCCATTCAGCGGGCCAACGCCAGCAACTCCACCACCAGAATTCGGGTGCCCGCAAAGGTGCTGAGGTCGCTAAGGTGGTGGTTGACCCCGCCCCTGGGGAAAGGCTCCCTATTCCGGGAACCCGACCGACTGATCCTCACGACCGACGCCAGCCTATTCGGCTGGGGCGCACACCTCAACAACTCCATGGTGCAAGGCAGATGGTCTCCCAGAGAGCTACAGCACATCAACTGGCTGGAGTTACGCGCAGTCCGCCTCGCCTTGCATCACCTCCGGCCGGAGGTCCAGGGCCGCCACGTGCTGGTCCGGACGGACAACGTGGCGGCAAAGGCGCACATCAACCATCAAGGCGGCACCAGATCCTCGGCACTGATGACGGAGGCCGAGGCATTGGGCAGATGGGCCGAACGTCACCTAGGCTCCATCCGCGCAGAGCACATCTCGGGTGTGGACAATACCAGGGTGGATTGGCTGAGCAGAGCCACCCTCGATCCATCAGAGTGGAAACTTCACCCGAACGTCTTCCAACAGATCTGCCCCAGGTTCGGTGTTCCCCTGGTCGACATGTTTGCTTCACCGCAGAATGCCCAACTTCCCCACTACTTCACCCGCTACCGGGCTCCCCTAGCGGAGGGGATGGATGCCCTCAACTCTCCCTGGCCCAAAGGGCTGCTGTATCTGTTCCCACTGACTCCTCTGCTACCTCGGGTCATCAGGAAGATTCTCGTGGAACAGACCGACATTGTTCTTGTGGCGCCTTATTGGCCATGTCGGACCTGGTTCGCAGACCTGTACAGCCTCTCCATCGACCCCCCATGGAGGATCCCAGCGGGCCTAATCTCCCTCAGCCAGGGAGCTGTCTGCCATCCGGAGCCCCAGTGGCTCAATCTGACTGCCTGGCGCTTGAGAGGGAGCTCCTGAGCCAGGCACGTTTCTCCGACCAGGTCATCAGAACCATCCAGGCCGCAAGACATCCTTCTACCACCAGGATTTATGGTCAGGCTTTTCTACTTGGTGCACCCTGGTCAGCCTTTTCTACTTGGTGCACCCGCAAGAGCCTTACTCCCCCCTCAGCTTCCCTTCCTCACATTCTGGATTTCCTGCAAGAGGGGCTGGACAAAGGGCTAGCTCTAGCCACCCTTCGTCATCAGGTGGCTGCCTTGTCTACGGTTCTTTCGGCAGGTAACTTCCAACCTCTCAGCCGACATCCCAGTGTGTGGGCCTTCCTGAAAGGGGCCTCGAATCTCCGCCCCCTGCCATTCATCGTTACCCTTCATGGGATCTGGCCACGGTCTTACGCGCTCTCTCTGACCCGCCTTTCGAGCCCTTGCGTTCGTCTTCCATTAGGCATCTCTCATTCAAAGCCGCCTTCCTTGTAGCTATCACATCTGCTCGCAGAGTATCGGAGCTGGCGGTGCTATCTGTACGCGAGGACCTGTGCCGTTTTCACAGCGACAGGGTGGTTCTCCGACTTGACCCATTGTTCCTACCAAAGATCAATTCCCTTTTTCATCGCACACAGGAGATTGTCTTACCGAACTTCTGTCCTCGACCTGTTCACCCTAGAGAACGATGTTGGCACTCATTAGACGTTCGTCGGGTGCTGAAACATTACATCACCCGTACGTCCTCCTTCCGGCGTTCAGAAACGTTCCTTTCCTTCCAGCCGGCTTCGATGGGCCGAGGAGTGTCGTTATCCACCATTGCACAGTGAATCAAGGCTTGCATCTCACTTGCTTACGAACATCAGGGTCGAGCAAAGCCTCCGGGCCTCACGGCGCATTCCACCAGAAGCGCATCCACCACGGCGGCCTGAGCCTCCCAAGCGACCATTGAGGAGATTTGCAGGGCGACACCTTCCTTGTTTGTTCGGCACTACAAGTTAGATAAATACGCCTCTGCTGACGCTGCTTTTGGCTGTCGAGTTTTGCAGAGTGTTGTTTCCCATGACTCTCAATGATCCTGTGGGTGCCCACCTTAAAGACATTTTTGCTTGGGCATGTCCCTTGCATGGACACTCGTAGCAGTACACCTGAGAATGACCATTGTCTTACCTGAAGGGTCGTTCTAGGTGTACTGCGTAGAGTGTCCATTCCCATCCCTTGTTAACTGTTTTCTGTTTCCTCCTTTGAGGTGTTGTTGGATTTTTGCTGACTGTTTCTCCTTTTATGGCCGAACTTCATTGAAAGAACTGAAGGATGATGGGAAGGAAGGCGTGTTTAAACAAATTCAATTCAGTCCAGGGCAGCGGAACTGATGTTAACCCTTGCATGGACACTCATAGCAGTACACCTAGAACGACCCTTCAGATAAGACAATGGTCATTTTAAGGCACAACAGGCTATATCTTAACAGAGCTCACACCCTGAGTGATATTAGGGGTGTCTTATCCCCACAGTATTTGTTTCCAGAGTAAGTCATCTGGAATGCTCAAGGAATTCCAGAGTTATGCTGGAAAACACACACACACACGTTTTTACATATATAGATTAAGATTATAATTATATTTTTTGTAAAAAGGAACTGATTGTTCTTGGTATTTCTTTACAGAGATCTTCTGCACTGCCACCATCAATACACAGGAACAGAACATCTCTTACAGATGACAATATTTCAACTCCTAATAGAGAGGTGGGTTGAAGATCTATATCATAAAGAGTTATTTCATTATTCTTATTATGGCTAAATATTTGTTAACTAAAAATCCTTCAATAACAATCTAAAACAATCTAAAACAATCTAAAAATTACTAAATTTCTACTTATTAATCATCAAGGAACAGCTAATCTTTTATTGTCAGCTTTCATTATCAACCAGTATCTTTCTAATAGCGAAGTAGTCTCATCTCTCTTGTCATTTGTGGTTTCAATCTTCTTTTGTTCTCCCTTGTAAGGTTGTTGTAAACTTCTTTCCGCACTTTACTGATCAAGACAACTCTCAATGGTATTATTGCCCTCCTTCTGTTATTAAAAATTGTTTATCTTGGGTTATCAGACGTGCTTCTGGAATAATTTCTCCTCTTACATCCATCATCAATCCTTTTTTCCCCTCTTCTTGGAGACCAAGATGGAGCTCAGAGTCTTCAGATTCCCTTTCCAAGTTCCCTTCTTTCTGGTTTTTCCTACATTTGATCCATTAGTATTATCCTCTGTTGTCTTATCTTTATCTTCAACTGAAGGGGATATCTCTTTATCTTCTACATCTTCTTCCTTCTCTTTGATTTTTATCTTCTGCATCTTCTTCCTTCTCTTTGATTTTTGGGGCCCCAATCCCTCATATTTTGTTGCAATAAACACCAGTTTTTCCAATTTCTTATCAATTCTTCTATATCCTTTCAAAAGATTTCAGCCAAACTTTTTGTTATTCTAAAGTATCTTCATCTGGATATTGATCCATGTTACCAAAAAGAAAACGGAAAAGGAATAAGGAAAGTTAATTACCACTGACACCTTGGTCTCAGACTTGGTCTCTTTTCATTTTATATTAATTTAAATCACAGCCTCTATTGTACTCTTCAAAGGAGAAGGATTCTGTGTTTTCTTTTCCCTTCCTTTGCCTAAACAATTATCAAAGAGCACCTGCAGAAAGCAATTCATTCCCTTGAGTCTTTATCAGTTTCTATAAAAAGTTGTAAACTCTTCATCCGAATAGTCAATAATCTCCAAAGAAAGAAAAATACATTGTATCAAAAGATCCAGCCTCTGACCATTCAGTGGCAGTATTGCTGCTTTTCACTTTCTAATATATCTCTCTTCATTATATATATATATATATAAAAAAAAGTAAAGTTCTTATTGGAATTTTAGTAGCAAATCATAAGAAGAATTTTACAAGTAAAAATAGGGCTTTAGTCCAAGACTCAAAAAATAGAGTAACAAAAAAAAACCAGAAGAAGAAGAAACAATCCATTCGCTTTAAGAGGAGAGGGGAAAAAAACCCTGTTACAGGCGTTTCAATCTTTCCGGATCAGTCCAAAATAGGTTAATTCCGCCGCTTATTTCTTTTGCTTAAAAGATTTAGTTTTACTTTAAAAAAAAAAGTTTCTTTGAGCAAAGAAAAAAAAAACCTTCCAGATGGACTCACTTTCTCTTTCAGTTTCCTTCCAGGGCCGTCCCTGTCTGTCAGCCTGGGGCTGCCTGTTTGCCGCTGAGGAGAAGCGCTCCCCTTGGGTCAAACACGGACTTTGCGGTGTCCCTATGACCAGCAAGGCTTCGTCTTCTCAGTCGCCATCCCTCTGAGACAGTTTGGGTCCAAACAGACCGATCTGTGGCAAAAGTATCAACAGAGGTCTTGGACCATCGAGACCTCACGTTGTGCTGACGGGACGTTGGCTCCTCCCCCTCGCCAGTAGGTACTTCTCAGTTTTAAAATTTTATAGGTATCTTTGTCCACAAATCATCCTGTTTTTATTGTCATTTATTGTTGATGTGATGTAGTGATTAAAATTATGGACTGTGGAAACTTATTTCAGTCTTTTCTCAGCCACAGAAGTTTGTCATTGCTCTTTCTCTTTTGGCCCAGTTCAACTTTTCCTGCACTATTTAGATAGTACAGATAGTCATTATTTTAACAACTATTCACTTAAAGAAAATCTGATATTACAACAGCCTTTGAAAAGGGTTTTATACCCTTTAAGCCCTTTCACCTGTCATAGATTTTTGCACTACCATTTTCACTGGTATGAAATCAATTGTGTGACTGTGATCAGGGTGCCTGGCAGTGTGTTCACACAATTGTAAAGTATCACACAATCATGCGATCACCATTTACAACTTTCTCTGCTAGCTCCTCAGAAAATCAAAGAGGAAGCCAGCAGGACAGTTGCTGTTCCTAGGCGGAACTGGCTCTGATAGGGTGCAGAAACAAAGCCAAAATCATGAAGATTTGAGCTTCATTCCTGCACCCTTCCAGAGGAGTTCCTTTCTATGTACAGAGGAGAACTGAATTCTCTTAGCAGGCAGTTCTTTCAGCCAAGCCAAATCTTTCAACCCAGAGGCTGAAAATCCTACATAGATTTTGACAGACTTTCAGCTTCCCCAAAGAGCCTCCCACAATTGCTGCTATCTATTACCCTGGATTCTGTCTGCTTAATGCCCTGTGACCATACCCAAGAATTCAGTTGTGTGAAGCAATTATTTATATCTTGTTTAATGGCCATGTTGCTCAATGACTGTGATTTCACTCCCAATTGTGGTTTTAAACTATCTGTAATGGAGAAAAATTGGAAGAACAGATTAGGTACCTTTCCTTGAGTTCCTGGAGGAAAGGTGAGATATAAATTAATCATTAAATGAACCATCATTCTAGCCATTGTCTAAATAGTGAGGGGTGAAGGCCTCTTCCTCATGTTTAAACCAATACAGTCTTGAGCTTCGGGGCTACAGAGCTCATGGTCCTTGCCTCCAATGCCACCGGAAGCCAGCTCATTTCCATTTCAATTTTTTTACTTTAGATATATAGTTTTATTTGTTCTCTGATCCATGCGCAGGTCTTTCTATCTTGTGATATCAAGCATGTATCTTTCCGTGACTCTTTGTACCATTCATAGCTTTTGTATTCAATTGTGAAGTTAGTGTCCATGTTTCACTGGCATATGTTAGAACAGGTAGCACACACTGATCAAAAACTTTTCAGGCATTGGGGTGGTGGTAGTGTGTTTCTTAAAAATTACACTTAGTTTTGCTGAGTGACTGCCATCCACATTTAACACACAATTCAATTTCCCTAATAGTATCATCTTCCACTGAGATACATTGGCCAAGGAACCATATTTTTCGGAGCATAAGATGTACCTTTTTTCCTCTAAAAAGAGGCTGAAAAATCTGGGTGCATCTTATACACCGAATACAGCATTTTTTTGCCTCCCAAAGCCCTGCCCTCTTTACCAAAATGGCCGTGCATAGCCTTATAGAAGCTTTCAGAGAGCTGCTGGGGGCTGGGGAGGGCAGAGCTGCTGGGGGGCTGGGGAAGGCAGATAAGGCTATGCATGCAATTGTTTTGATAAAAAACTGGCCCGTTTTTGTGAAAAACAGCTCATTTTTTGCTTGTTTTTGCCCCCCAGGAGCAGTATGCAAGCTCCCCCAAGGCTATTCATGCCTTTTTTTTAAAAAAAAAAAAGGAAGGACCCATTTTTACAAAAAACGGGCTGTTTTGGGAAGGTTTGCAGAGTACAAAAACATTTTTCTTTCCCTTTCAGAAAGCAGTTTAGTTAGAGGGATTGATGAGAATTAAATTGGTCAAGTGCTGTGCTAGCAGAAACAAAGTTTTAGGTGCTACAGGTTGTCAGCGATTTCCTTTTCCTGCACATGGATAAATACACCTGAAACATCAACCTACCTACCTACTCTCTCTCCTTACCTATCTACCTACTATATTTCTCTCTCTCTCTCTGCCTTTATCTACCTATATACCTACCTTCTCTCTCTCTCCCCTCTCTAATATATTTCTCTCTCTTATTTTTCTCTCTCTATCCCTCTACCTACCAATCTACCTACCGTATTTATCGGCGTATAACACGCACTTTTCCCCCCTGAAAATAGGGGGCAAATGATGTATGCGTGTTATACGCTGAAGCCATGTTTTTACAGTGGTCGGCAGCAGAGGGCCCGGCATGTACGCGCGGCTCCCGGATGGCCGGAGCCACAGCCCCCTGGAGCGAGCGAACGGGCGGGGGGAAGGGCCAAAGAGGGGGCATCGGGCAGGGAAGCCGCGCGCATCTCCACCGGCTCCCTCTGACAGTCACCACGGCACACGTTTCTCCTCCCTGTCGGAGGGAGCCGGTGGAGATGCGCGGGGCTTCCCTGCCCGATGCCCCTGCCGGGCGCAAGGCTCTGGGCTAGCTGCTAGCCCAGAGCCTTGCGCCCGGCAGGGGCATCGGGCAGGGAAGCCCCGCGCATCTCCACCGGCTCCCTCTGACAGCCACCACGGCACACGTTTCTCCTCCCTGTCGGAGGGAGCCGGTGGAGATGCGCGCGGCTTCTCTGCCTGACGCCCCTGCTGGGCGACCTGGCCCGCTGTGGGAGGAGGCGTCCATAACCTCTGGCATGCCGGCCCTTCTGCTGCTTCCCGGGTTGGGGCGGGGGGAGAGGGAAGAGAGGGAGTGACTGACATACACAGAGAGAGACAGGGGAAGGGAGGGAAAGACAGAGACAGACAGAGACAGAGAGAAAGAGAGGGAGGGAGAGAGACGGAGAGAGACACAGATAGAGAATGAATCGGAGACAGACGGGGAAAGAGGAAGAGACAGACATACAGAGACAGAGAGAGGGAGGGAGAGAATCAGAGTGAGTGACACACACAGAGAGAGGGAGGGAGAGACAGATAGATAGAGACTGATTAAGTGAGTGAGAGACAGACAGACAGACAAACAAACACAGAGTGAGAGAGATGGGCAGAGGAAGGAGAGAGAGACAGATAGAAAGAGAGAGACGAAGGGAAAGAAAGAGAAAGAGAGAGAAAGAAAGAGAAAAAGAGAGAAAGAAAGAGAAATGGAGAGAGGGGGGAAGGAGGAAAGAGAGAGAGAGAAAGAAAGAACTTATGACCACAATTGAGCCTAAAAGTTTGGTTGCTAACCAAGGCCGTCGTTAAGTGAGTTTCACCACATTTTCCTTTTACATTATTTACCTTATAAGTGGTAATAATATTAATAAAAAAAAGTTCTGAGCTACCCTTATTTTGCTTCAAAGTTCTTATTTGAAATTTAAATTTTTTTCCTGAAATTTCCCTCTTAAAATGAAGGTGCGTGTTATACGCCTGTGCGTGTTATACGCCGATAAATACGGTACTTTCTCTCCCTACCTATCTACTGTATTTCTCTCTCTCTATCTCTCTCTATTTCTCTCTATCCCCCTACCTACCTACCTACCTACACACACTCTCTTCCTACCTACCTACCTACTGTATTTCTCTCTCTATTTCTCTCGCTCGCTCTATCCCTTTATTTACCTACCTAACTACACTTTCTCCCTACCTACATACTGTATTTCTCTCTTTCTGTCCCTCTCTATCCCTCTACCTACCTATTTTTTTTAAAAAAAATTGCCTCTTCAAAACCTGGGTGCATCTTATACTCAGATGCGTCTTATACTCCAAAAAATACAGTATATATAATTCTCTACTATATCTAGTTCTTCTCCAGAAAGTTTTTTTCATTTCTTTGATGATGTTAGTAAACATAACTTGTCTCTTTCTCAGGTTTTTTTTGAAACCAAATTGTTCTCTTGCTTTGTGCCACTCTTGTATGTATCTTTGTAACTCTTCTAGGTCTTTTGAGAACAATGTCATCAGCAAACCTTAAGTGATTTAAATAGGCACCATTGATTTTCATTCTTTCTTTCACCCAGTCTAGTTTGCTAAATACTTCTTCAAGGCTTCTGGAGGGCCAGAGATGGGGGTTGTTCCTCCATCCTGGTCCTATTAGACCTCTTGGCGGCTTTTGATACCATCGACCATGGTATCCTATTGCATCGGCTGGGGGGGTTGGGGATGGGAGGCACCGTTTTACGGTGGTTCTCCTCCTACCTCTCTGGCCGCTCGCAATTTGTGTTGACAGGAGAGCAGAGGTCGACCTCGAGACCCCTTACCTGTGGGGTGCCTCAGGGGTCGGTCCTCTGAGAGCATCCGTGGTTTTGGGGTAGAGTACCATCTCTACGCTGATGATACTCAGCTGTATATATCTACCCCACACCACCCCAACGATGCCGTAGCGGTGATGTGCCAGTGCCTGGAAGCCGTGCGGATCTGGATGGGAAGTAACGGACTCAGGCTCAACCCGACCAAGACTGAGTGGCTGTGGTTCCCGGCTGCCCGATTCAACCAGCTAACTCCATCGCTGGCCATAGGGGGCGAACGTCTTGCCCCTGTGGATGGGGCGCGCAATTTGGGTGTCCTCCTGGATACCCGGCTGTCCATGGAAGATCAAGTGACAGCCGTGGCCAGGAGGGCGTTTTACCAGGTTCGCCTGGTTCGCCAATTGCACCCCCTATTGGATCGTGACATCCCGACTGGACTATTGTAACTCTCTCTACATGGGGCTCCCCTTGAGGTGCACCCGGAGGCTTCAGTTAGTTCAGAATGCAGCTGCGCGAGCAATTATGGGAACCACTAGGTCTACCCACGTAACACCGCTCTTGCGCGAGCTGCACTGGCTACCTGCCGTCTTCCGGGTGCGCTTCAAGGTGTTAGTCATCATCTTTAAAGCGCTCCATGGCTCGGGACCTAGCTATCTGCGGGATCGGATCCTGCCTCATACATCCTCATGGCCGATTCGCTCCCACAGAGAGGGGCTTCTCCGGGTGCCGTCCACTAGACTTTGTCAGCGGGCGACGCCCAGGGGAAGGGCGCTTTCTGTGGCGGGCCCAGCCCTCTGGAACGACCTTCCCCCCGACATTAGAACAACTACGGACCTCCGCTCCTTCCGCCTGAAACTAAAGACACATCTTTTCTGCCTGGCCGGCCTTGGATAGTCTCTCTGCTATAGGGTTTTATTTATTATTGGGTGTTTTAGTTATAATTGGGATTTTAGCACAGGAATTGATTTAATTCGTTTTTATGTAATGCTGTATATTTATTGTTTTATTTTCCCTGTGCACCGCCCCGAGTCCCTGTGGGGAGAGGGAGCGGTTTTACAAATTCAATTAAATGAAATGAAAATGAAAAGGCAGGCTGAGAAAAGGATAGATAAATATTGCATCACCTTGTATACCTCATTCTATGTTGACTTCCACTTTAAGATCATTAAGGCAAATGATTGTCATTGTTTTTTTATATGCTGACTAGCTATACCCGGCCATGCGTTGCTGTGGCCCAGTTAGGTTAAATGGCCAACCAATCTGTGTGTAGATCTACACCTGCACACATACACACAACCACCGTATAACCTCCAACCTACCTACCTACTATATTTCTCCCTCTCTATCTATCCCTCTACCTACCTACCTACTGTATTTCTTCCTTTCTCCTTCTACCTACCTACCTACCTACCTATTGTATTTCTCCCTCTCTATCCCTCTACCTACCTACCTACTGTATTTCTCCCTCTCTATTCCTCTACCTACCTACTGTATTTCTCCCTATCGATCTATCCCCATACCTACCTACCTACCTACCTACCTACCTACCTACCTACCTACCTACCTACCTACCTACTGTATTTCTCCCTATCTATCTATCCTCCTACCTACCTACCTACCTACCTACCTACCTACCTACCTACCTACTTACCTACCTACTGTATTTCTCCCTCTCTATCCCCCTACCTACCTACCTTATTTCTCCCTATCTATCCCTCTATCTACGTACCTACCTACTGTATTTCTCCCTATCTATCCCTCTATCTACGTACCTACTTACCTACCTACCTACTGTAATTCTCCCTCTCTATCTATCCCCCTATCTACCTACCTACACGCCTACTGTATTTCTCCCTCTCTATCTATCCTTCTACCTACCTACCTACTGTATTTCTTCCTCTCTCTTTTCCTCTACCTACCTACCTACTGTATTTCTCCCTATCTATTTATCCACCTACCTACCTACCTACCTACCTACCTACCTACCTACCTACCTACCTACCTACTGTGTTTCTCCCTATCTATCTATCCCTCTACCTACCTACCTTACCTACCTACCTACCTACCTACTGTATTTCTCCCTATCTATCCCCCTACTTACCAACCTACCTACCTACCTACCCTACCTACTGTATTTCTCCCTCTGTCTATCCCTCTACTTAACTACCTACTGTATTCATTTCTCCTTCTATCTACCTACTTACCTACTGTAATTCTCCCTCTCTATCTGTCAGCCTCCGCTTTTTGCTTGCTTCGGCTGTCATTTTGAAACGGGGCGGGAGAGGGATGTGGCCGGAGTCTCTTATCACCTAAGCTAACGGTCTTGCATTCCATTGTGATGATGCTCCTGGGCAGGACGTGCACCTGACATCGTGAATGTCTCTGCATTGGACAATATACTGGGGTCAAGGGGATAAGGGTTGGGTTATGCTTTGATACGTATGTTACGCGCCTAAAGACCCTTGCTTGACTTTCGCTGCAGTCTTATCATATTCAGTAAAAGTAACCTTAAACTTTCCAAATGAGCTTAAGCGTGGTCTTTCCTGATTTATGATGGAAGCAGATCTGACAAAAAGCAAGGAATCAAATTACACTCATCTCTGAGTTAATAGCTTCAGCAGTGAGTGAGATAAAAACCTAAACATCAAAGAATGTCGGACGCTGGGAAAGAAGAATTACTGGGAGCAAACGCGCCCGATACAGCCTCCGCTCCCAGTCCAGACATCCAGAAAACAGAAACCAAAGATTCCAGGTCAGTCATTGAACTCTTAATGAATATTAGCATGGGGGTTGAACCTGAAGATAAATCAGTTTGTCACCGATGGTCCGAGGGAGTGGGCAGAAAAGAAATGTTTGAAGAAATCCCTTGGGGAGGAAATACTAGACGCAGGCGGGCCCCCTCCCCCCCTTCTGGGAAGTGCCAGAGGATGAATTTCTTCTAAGACAGCAAGCGCAGAAGCTAATTACAGAAGCTGATGAGCTGAAACGCAGCAGAGAAAGCAAGGGAAAAGGGGCTCTTGACCCTCAGGATTGGTTATTACCAAGAAGGAAGGAGGAAAAACCCCTAATTGGAGGGAACCCTACCCAGAAAGCACCCAGCGACAGCAAGGGCAGGTCCCCCCTCCCCACGCCGAAGGAGGGAGGCAAGTCCTAGAAGGGAAGCAAGCCCCCTGGCCCGCAGAATGGCTACTGTCCCTCCATTTGGAGTGAAATTTGGACGTGATGCTAAGGACTTAGGATTTTTCCTACTACATGTCAGCAACTTTGTGAGGCGAGCTGCACTTGATTTGCCAGATGACGAAGCGAAAATTAGGGTGGTTTATCTTGCTCTTGAGGGCAAAGCAGCAGATTGGATTGTGGCTATGCACAATAATAACTCCCCTCTGATGAGAAATTTCGACAGATTTATGTTCGCCCTGAGAAGGCGTTTCGAGGACAGCTTCATAGAACGTAAAGCCCGGATAGAAATGAAGACATTACATCAGGGAAATCAGCCAGTCCAAGAATACTGTCAACATTTTCTGTTTACATGAGAGGTTGGAGTGAGGAGGCCCTTATCGACAGTTTCACTGAGGGCTTGCATCCTGATATATATCAGAACTGTATCAACAGACGGAACCCACATACCCTCGAGGGTTGGTATGATTTATCTGCTGACGTGGAAATTGATTTAATCAGAAAAGCCAATATTCATTCAGTGGAAAGAGAAGTTAAAGCACCCCCATTTGCTACACCACGTCGTGATAGCCCAAGGGAAGGAAGGGGAGGACCCTCGAACAAACAACGCGGTACTGCTTGCTTCAAGTGTGGGAAGGAGTGGCATTGGGCGAATGCTTGCAGAATGAGATTGAAGCCCCGCCCCAAGCCACCCTCTGAGATGAACAGAGGCACCAGGAAAACTGATCTACGTACCAGACCAGCGATGTTGGGGATGGAGCCACTGGACCAACCAGGAGAAGAGCCGAATGACTGGGAGAAGGAGGCCGGGTCTGACGAGGAAACGGACAGACATTGGGTGAGTTCCCGGTCGGAACCCCTGACTATTTCCCTTAAGCTAAAAACGCCCTCTAGTGGACATTTCTCAGAATTACTAGCCCTTTTGGATTCTGGATGTTCACGATGCCTTATAAGCCAAGATCTAGTACAGCAACTAGGAATTCGCCTTAAGACTTTAAAAGTCCCGATCGCATTTTGTCAAATGGATGGATTGGTCACGGGGGGAGGTCCAGCACAATTTGTTACTGAACCAATTGAGTTGGTGATTGGCGATCAACATAGGGAAACCATTCATTTCATTGTTACTCCCATTGCAGACAACTGGATTATTTTAGGATTAATGTGGTTGCGGAAATGGAACCCTATCATAGTTTGGAAAGAGGGTTGGATACATATCCCCCTAAGTACGCCCCCCCACCCCTAGGTGTGGACCCTGCTCCGGTGCCCCCCAACCCCAATGAAAGCGTGTCGACTGACCAAGTGGCAACCATTTTGGAGCAGATACCGGAGGAAGAAAAGATCCCTAAAGAATATTGGGATTTGAAAGACGTTTTTAGCGAGAAATCCACTGATAAGCTACAACCCCACCGCTCCACAGACTGCACCATTGATTTCCTCCCAGGGGTGCAACTACCTTAACCACGCATTTATTCCATGACACCAGGGGAAATGGTGGAATTGCGCAAGTTCATTGACAAAAATTTGGCAAGGGGTTTTATTGAACCTGCTAGACCTCGAGTAGCGGCTCCTGTTATGTTCAGAGAAAAGAAAGATGGCCAACTACACCTAGTGGTGGATTACAGGAACTTAAACACGATCTGCGCTGAAAATGTCTACCCCCCTCCCCCTCATGAAAGACATGCTCGCCCATCTGGCGAGAGGTAAGATTTTTACAAAACTGGACCTCAGAGAAGCTTACTATAGAATTAGAATTAAAGAAGGGGATGAGTGGAAAACTGCTTTTAATTGCCCGTTAGGTTGTTTCCAATTTAAAGTTCTGCCGTTTGGGCTACAAGGGGCACCAGCGGTTTTCATGCAACTGATAAATAAAGTCTTACATCAGCACCTGTACAAAGGCGTTATCGTCTATCTTGATGATATCCTTATTTACACGAAAACTCGTGAAGAACATGTGAAACTTGTCCGTTCTGTTTTGCGCAAACTGAGGGCGGCAGAACTATATGCTAAACTTTCAAAGTGTGACTTTCATCAAAGCAAGATCGACTATCTCGGATATCGGATTTCGTCAGGGGTTTTTGAGATGGATCCTGCTATAGTAAAAGCAGTGACTGAATGGGCCCCGCCTCGCACCCGTAAACAATTGCAAAGTTTCTTGGGTTTTGCAAACTTTTACCGCCAATTTATCCCTTCTTTTGCAAGTATTGCTCTACCAATTACGAACTTACTAAAAACAAAGGGTGAAGAAAAACCACGACCTAGTAAACCCCTGAACTGGTCTATGGAATGCCAAGCGGCCTTCGAAAAACTTAAACGCTTGTTTGCAGTGGAACCTATTTTAATACACCCTGACATGGATGTGCCTTTTGTTGTACAGGCAGATGCCAGCTATGTGGTGGTTGGAGCTGTTCTACTACAATACAACTCCAACAGGGAGTTACAACCTTGCGCTTATACCTCTCGTAAGCTCTCCGATACTGAAAGAAGATGGGTTATTTGGGAAAAGGAAGCTTTTGCAGTGCATTGGGCCCTTATGACTTGGAGACATTTCTTGGAGGGAGCTTCTCACCCGTTCGAAGTATGGACTGATCATAAGAACTTGGAATTACTTTACTTTACTTTAATTCGACATTAACTGCCCCCTCTCCCCGAAGGGACTCGGGACGGTGCACAGGAAATATAAAAAACACAATATATCACAATAAATACATAAATATTTAAAACTATATTAAACTAACACCCTGTGCTAAAATCTTCCCGTTAAAATCTCTACGGACACCTCGCAAACTTTCTCCTAAACAAGTCCGTTGGTCTCAATGTTTCAGTCGATTTAATTTTTCCATGAAATATATTCCTGGGGGACGAAACGTTATGGCGGACGCCTTATCACGCCTTCCTCAATACAACAGCTCTAAACTTACTATTGTCCAGCCTGTTATTCCGGTGTGTAACTTAGCTGCTCTGGTGACCCACTTGCAGCCATTCAACTCTGCAGACTGAAATCCCACCCAAATTGATCTCTAGAATTAAGGAAGAATTTCAGGCTGATGATTGGTTTGCTGCACATTGTGAAAACTGTACATTGCAGGATGACTTACCTTGGGTGGATTCTAAACTTTATGTCCCAGCTAAGCTCCGTACTTTTGTGCTCCAGAGGACACACGATTCTGGTTTGGCGGGTCATTTTGGGTTCGTAAAGACCCTACACTTACTTAAGCATCAATTCTGGTGGCCTTGTATGAAGAAGGATAATAATAATAATAATAATAATAATAATAATTTTTAATTTGTTGACCGCTCCTCTCCCCACAGGGACTCGGAGCGGTGCACAGGGAAAACTAAAACAATAAATATACAAACACATTAAAAACAAATTAAACATACTTGTGCTAAAATACCCCATTGAAATACTAAAATTCCCAGTTAAAACAACTAAAACCCCATAGAGAGAGACTACCCTAGGCCGGCCAAGCAGAAAAGATGTGTTTTTAGTTTTAGACATAAGGAGCGGAAGTCCGTGGTCGTTCTAATGTCGGGGGGAAGGTCGTTCCAGAGGGCTGGGCCCGCCACAGAGAGAGCCCTTCCCCTGGGCGTCGCCCGCTGACAGAGTCTAGCGGACGGCACCCGGAGAAGTCCCTCTCTGTGGGAGCGAATCGGCCGTGAGGATATATGAGGCAGGATCCGATCCCGCAGATAGCTAGGTCCCGAGCCATGGAGCGCTTTAAAAATGATGACTAATACCTTGAAGCGCACCCGGAAGACGACAGGCAGCCAGTGCAGCTCGCGCAAGAGCGGTGTTATGTGGGTAAACCTGGAGGTTCCCAGAATTGCCCGCGCGGCTGCGTTCTGGACCATCTGAAGTCTCCGGGTGCACCTCAAGGGGAGCCCCATGTAGAGAGAGTTACAATAGTCCAGTCCAGTCAAGATGTCACGAGAGCATGAGTGACTGTGCGAAGGGCGTCCCGATCCAATAGGGGGTGCAACTGGCGAACTAGGCGAACCTGGTAAAACGCCCTCCTGGCCACGGCTGTCACTTGATCTTCCATGGACAGCCGGGCATCCAGGAGGACACCCAAGTTGCGCACCCCATCCACAGGGGCAAGATGTTCGCCCCCTATGGCCAGCGATGGAGTCAGCTGGTTGAATCGGGCAGCCGGAAACCACAGCCACTCGGTCTTGGTCGGGTTGAGCCTGAGTCCGTTACTTCCCATCCAGATCCGCACGGCTTCCAGGCACTGGCACATCACTGCTACGGCATCGTTGGGGTGGTTTGGGGTAGATATATACAGCTGTGTATTATCAGTGTAGAGGTGGTACTCTACCCCAAAACCACGGATGATCTCACCCAGCGGCTTCATATATGTGTTGAACAGGAGAGGCGAGAGGACCGACCCCTGAGGCACCCCACATGTGAGGGGTCTCGCGGTCGACCTCTGCTCTCCTGTCACCACAAATTGTGATCGGCCAGAGAGGTAGGAGGAGAACCACCGTAAAACGGTGCCTCCCACCCCCAACCCCCCCAGCCGATGCAATAGGATACCATGGTCGATGGTATCGAAAGCCGCCGAGAGGTCTAATAGGACCAGGATGGAGGAACAACCCCCATCTCTGGCCCTCCAGAGATCATCTACCAACGCGACCAATGCCGTCTCGGTGCTATGCCCGGGCTGAAAGCCGGACTGGCGCGGGTCTAGATAATCAACTTCCTCCAGGTGACGGGGAAACTGTTGTGCCACCACACTCTCAACAACCTTCGCCAAGAAGGGAAGGTTGGAGACTGGACGATAGTTGGTTAATAAAGCTGGATCCAAAGAGGGCTTCTTAAGGAGGGGCCTCACCATAGCCTCTTTTAGGGAAGCAGGCAAGGAACCCTCACTTAAGGATGCGTTGACAACCTCTTGGAGCCAGCCTCGTGTCACCTCCCAGGATGCCAGTACAAGCCAGGAGGGACACGGGTCCAATAAACATGTGGTGGCTCGCAGTCGCCCACGTAACCTGTCCATATCCTCGGAAGTAACGGAGTCAAACTCCTCCCAAACAAGATCTGTCTCGTGGCATCCCACTGGGCCATCAATGGGGGCAAACTCGTTCTGTATCTGAGCGATTTTCTCCTGCAGAAAAGTCACAAATTCCTCTGCTCTACCCTGTAACGGGGCTTCCCGCACCCTCTGTTGAAGGAGGGAGCGGGTCACCCTAAACAGGGCGGCAGGGCGGTTTTCTGCGGATGCTATGAGGGTGGCACAATGATGACGTTTGGCCACTCTCAGCCCCACAATGTAAGTCCGTAAATGGGCTCTTACTTGTGTCCGGTCAGATTCAAAACGGGTCGACCTCTAGGCATCTCTTGTGGCGTTTCATCACCCTCAGCTCCTCGGTAAACCAAGGAGCCAGGGTGGCTTGCCGCCGCAAGAGAGGCCGCAAGGGTGCGACCCGATCCAAGGCTCCCGTGGTCGCAGTATTCCATGCGGCCACGAGGTCCTCCATCGGGGCGCGGGTCAGGGGTACAGGAAGTGGCCCAAGCGCCGTCTGGAACCCATCAGGGTCCATAAGGCGCCTGGGGCGGAACCAGATCGGTAACTCTGGTTCCGCCTCCCCGCAGAGGGGAGTAGCGGTCGGAAAGTCGAGCCGGAGAAGTGAGTGGTCTGACCATGACAAGGGCGTGATGACTATATCCCCTATACCCAGATCACTCTTCCATTGGCCAGAGACAAAGATGAGATCCGGTGTATGTCCACCCTCGTGGGTGGGGCCTTGAATTAATTGGGTCAGGTCCATGGCCGTCATGGAAGCCATGAACTCCCGAGCTACCACGGATGATTCGCCCACCGATGGCAGGTTAAAGTCCCCCATGACTAAAAGTCTGGGGGTCTCGACTGCCACCGTAGCGATCAACTCCAGGAGCTCGGTCAGGGCTGCTGCTACATAGCGAGGAGCCAGGTATACAACCAGCAAGCCCAACTGCCTCCCTAGGCCCCACTTCACGCAGAGGGACTCACAACCGGTGGTCTGTGGCACAATGGTCTCTCTCAGCTCAAGACCTTCCTTTACTATGACCCCCACCCCACCACCCCTACCTAGGGCCCGGGACTGATGAAAAGCGCGGTAGCCTGGTGGGCACATTTCAACGAGGGGGAGTCCACCCTCGTGGCCCAACCAGGTCTCCGCTATTCCTGACAGGTCCGGCTCCCCCTCTGACACAAGGTCATGGATGAGGGGGGCTTTGTTGACAATGGACCTGGCGTTGCAAAACATCAGCCTCAGGCCCTGGCTCTGTATTCCCTGACCACCTAGCCTGCGGGGGTTGTGACACCTGACCGTTTGTAACCAACGGCTACGTGTCCCCAACCGGGAGGATGGAACTTGCCTCCCCTCGGACCTGCTTCTCCCCACGACCTTCTGAATGGGAATGCCCTCCTTCGGAACGACTCATGATTCCCCCCCTCACGGATCCTTCCGCTTCCCTCCGTCGCCTGCTGGCCTGGCCCTCTCTCTCTAACTGTTTGTACCCTCCCCCCTCCTCCCTGGATTCCCCTAAAATCCGAATTAAAAACCTCCCTAAAAAACCCCTCAACCTGCGCTTCGCCCATGTTGAGTCTTACATTGCTTCGCGGATGTTGAGTCTTACATTGCTAGTTGCCCAGTTTGTGCTGCATGTAAAGGTCCCCCTGGCAAACCTCAAGGTCTCCTCCAATCTGTAGCACGGCCGGAGTCTCCTTGGAAGGAGATATCTATGGACTTCATTGTGGATCTTCTGAATAGCCGTGGTTTCACTGTCATATGGGTAGTTACTGATCTATTTTCGAAACAAGTTCATTTTGTTCCGTGCTCAGGAATCCCATCAGCTATGGCCTTAGCAAAATTGTTCCTGAATCACATTTATCGACTACACGGAGTTCCTTGACGTATTATTTCTGATAGAGGAGTTCAGTTCACTTCTCGGTTTTGGAAGGAGTTTTTGAAGATGATTGGCTCCTCCCAAGGTTTAAGCTCCTCCCACCACCCTTAGACGAACGGAGGTTGTGAAAGGGCTAATTCCGTTTTGGAGCAATATCTGCGGTGTTTCATTAATTACCAACAAGATGATTGGGCCGACCTGTTAATCCATGCTGAGGTGGCATATAACAATTCCGTTCATAGCAGCACCGGTATGACTCCCTTCAAAGTGATTTATGGCCAAGATTTTGTGCCTATTCCCAAGTTTCCTCACGAGTCTCCTACCGTTCTCTCACTCTTGGATTGGAATAGTAAGATGGCGTCGTTTTGGCCTGTGGCACGGAAGACGTTGGATGATGCTCACCAATCTCATAAATTGTATGCTGAAAAAAAACAAGTTGCCCCTCCAGATTATAAAGTTGGTGACCGTGTGTAGCTTTCTACCAGATTTTTGGAGAGTCCTCAAAAATGTAAAAAACTGGGCCCGAAATTTGTTGGGCCTTTCCCCATTGTTAAGATCATCAGTTCCGTGTCAGTCAAACTGGATTTGCCAAAAACTTATCGTCGGCTTTACCCGATTTTCCATGTCTATCTATTGAAACCTGAACACACATCTTATCTTCGTCGACCGCAATCTGATCCCCCGCCGCCATTATTAGTAGCTGGTGAACCCCATTACGAAGTACAGGACATTTTAGACTCTAGAGTCTGGAGAAATAAAGTGCAATACCTAGTGTCTTGGAAGGATTTCCCTCCATCCCATACCGAGTGGGTGGATAAACGCCACGTTCCGGCTCCTAAGATACTGAAGAAGTTTTATGGAAAATATCCTGACAATCCTTAACCACTGTTGTTCCTTTGTGTCTCTGTTTTGTGTTTGTCTCTGTCCCTCTCGATGTTTTTGTATTTGTTTGTGTTTTATTGCAGGACTGACGTCGCTTTTCTGGAGGAGGGCCAGATGTCAGCCTCCGCTTTTTGTTTGCTTCGGCTGTCATTTTGAAACGGGGCGGGAGAGAGATGTCGTTTTGAAACAGGGCGGGAGAGAGAGGAGTCTCTTATCACCTAAGCCAACGGTCTTGCATTCCACTGTGATGATGCTCCTGGGCAGGACGTGCACCTGACATCGTGAATGCCTCTGCATTGGACAATATACTGGGGACAAGGGGCTAAGGGTTGGGTTATACTTTGATACGTATGTTACGCGCCTAAATGTTTCATTCCTTGCTTGACTTTCACTGCAGTCTTATCATATTCAGTAAAAGTAACCTTAAACTTTCCAAATGAGCTTAAGCGTGGTCTTTCCTGATTTATGATGGAAGCAGATCTGACACTATCTATCCCTCTACCTACCTACCTACCTACTGTATTTCTCCCTCTATATCTATCTACCTACCTACCTACTGTATTTCTTCCTTTCTCTCTCTACCTACCTTCCTTCCTACTTACCTACCTACCTACCTACCTACCGTATTTCTCCCTATCTATCCCTCTATCTACGTACCTACCTACCTACCTACCTACCTACCTACCTACCTACCTACCTACCTAATTACCTACTGTAATTCTCCCTCTCTATCCCCTATCTACCTACCTACACACCTACTGTATTTCTCCCTCTCTATCTATCCCTCTACTTAACTACCTACTGTATTTCTTCCTTTCTCCCTCTATCTACCTACCTACTGTAATTCTCCCTCTCTATCTATCACCCTACCTACCTACCTACTGTATTTCTCTGTCTCTATCTATCCCCCTACCTACCTACCTACTGTATTTCTCCCTCTCTATCTATCCACCTACCTACCTACCTTCCTACTTTATTTCTCCCTCTCTATCTATCCCCCCCTCTTTCTATCCACCTACCTACCCACCTACCTACTGTATTTCTCCTTCTCTATCTACCTACCTACCTACTGTATTTCTTCCTTTCTCCCTCTACCTACCTACCTACCTTCCTTCCTACCTACCTACCGTATTTCTCCCTATCTATCCCTCTATCTACGTACCTACCTACCTACTGTAATTCTCCCTCTCTATCTATCCCCCTATCTACCTACCTACCTACTGTATTTCTCCCTCTCTATCTATCCACCTACCTACCTACCTACCTACCTACTGTATTTCTCCCTATCTATCCCTCTATCTACGTACCTACCTACCTACCTACCACATTTCTCCCTATCTATATATTCTCCTATCTACCTACCTACTGTAATACCATAATACAATAGCAGAGTTGGAAGGGACCTTGGAGGTCATCTAGTCCAACTTCCTGCCTAGGCAGGAAGCCTTATACCATTTCAGACAAATGGCTATCCAACATCTTAAAGACTTGCAGTGTTGGGGCATTCACAACTTCTGGAGGCAAGCTGTTCCACTGGTTAATTGTTCTAACTGTCAGGAAGTTTCTCCTTAGTTCTAAGTGGCTTCTCTCCTTGATTAGTTTCCACCCATTGCTTCTTCTCCTGCCTTCAGGGGCTTTGGAGAATAGCTTGACTTCCTCTTCTTTGTGGCAACCCCTGAAATATTGGAAGGCTGCTATCATGTCTACCCTAGTCCCTCTTTTATTAAACTGTATTTCTCCCTCCCTCTCTCATTCTCTATGGGCCACCTGGGAGTTTGCTATCTCAGTGCCTCTTTTTGGCCCTAAGAGGCCTCCATATGAGGCCTCTTCAAACAATGACAGTTGGAAAGCAGCCTGATGGGCAGGGCTACAGGGAGGTGAAAACCTGATTAGTGGGTACATTTTACATTTGTGTACCTTGCACATACACATTGTGTGCTAGGCACAAAATGAGTACGTATTCTATTATCGGAAGTCCTTGAGAACATTGTCAAAATTTGAGGTAAATCGGTGCAGTAGTTTTTGAGATTAGCTGCTTCGTACAAACTATTTTACATTTTTATTTATATAGATAAATTCCATCTTCTACATTTTATTTTTATTATAATAGTTCCACATATGTCATCTTTTAACTATATATTTCTATATTAATGCTTTTCTGTTTTTCCCTTCCCCTTGTCTTAGTTTAATAGTGTGTTATCAGGGTTGCTTAATCTGTAGTCTTTTCATATTCCTTTTCTAACCAATCATAAAATTGCACCCATGTTCTGAAGTACATTGATTCCTCTTTATATATATAAACTTCATTGTCATTGTACGTATATACACAGTATACAGATACAATGAAATTCACATGACACCCAGAGACCAGGCCCAACACACATGAAAATCCCCAGACACACCCACCCAAAAATCCCCCACCCCTAAATCACCCAAGCATCCACACAACAGACCAAGTAGTGCTGATCAACAGCTCACTGATGGTGGTCCAGTCTAGAGAGAAAGGTTTGGGTACAATGTTGCTAAACATTCTTCAATTATTCTAGAGTTAAAATGTGTTTCTTAAAAAAAGTTTAAATTATAATCTTTCATTCTTTTTGGTTGCCTCAGCCTTCAAAGTCTCCTCTTACATGTTGTTTTTCTCATACAGAACATTTCCCAGAAAGAGATTTCTTATACTTAAAAGTACTTCATATATTTTAATCAGATGTTAAATATAAAATAAGAGGTATTCTTATAAGTTTTAAAAAGTTTTATTTCCTGTCAATCTAGCGCCTCCATTTAAAATCTTTCCAAAATCAACATTCTATTCACCCTTGCACGGTTATTTCCACATACAGGTAGTCCTTGAGTAATGAATATAATAGAGCCTACCCATTCCTTTCATAACCTGAGAATTCATGGGAGTGAATCTCGTACCTCTCTCATACTTTTGACCATGTATTCACTAATCAAATGTGCGACTCATTAAGTACACATGAGTTACTTCAAAGTGGGGAATACCAGGGGGGGGGGGGAAGACTACTGTTAAAACAGGCCATCTGCCTAAAATGACCCAAGGCCTTCCCAGCCTACTGAAATACCTCATGCTTTCCACAATTGTTCTCCCCCCAATCTGCTGCACTGGGTCCTTTAACTTGTGAAGATCTAACAAGCAGTCTCCTCTCTAGCCTCTCAGCCACATGTGCTCCTCTGCAGTTCCATTCAGGCCTCCACAGACCTTGCAGGACTTTGAACATTCACTAAAGGAATGCTCATAACCCAGGGATTACCTGCAAAAAGGGGTTTTCTTTAAACTTGCATCAATCATTGTTTGCTGCAGGAGGAAAATCACTCAGCTTACCTTTCTGGCAGAATGTGTGAAGCCAGTTATCACTATATTACAAGATGTTGTGAGGCTTTAAAGAGGAATTAGATCCATTCATTGATGAGACAATCAAAAATTACATATTTCAGTTGGGGCTAGCTGCCAGCACGAATGGCTGCTTGAATGGAGAGCTCCATGAAGAGCAGCTGGGTCTGGTGTCCGGAGGACTTTCTAGAAAGACTTTTTTTTTTCAAATTCAATTATTTTATTATTATTTTTTTCCCATTTCAAAAACATTCATTGATATACATTCTTATAAATACTATTTAACATTTATCTATTCATCATTAATCTCTATACACATTCTTACATATATACTATATGATAGTTTGAATCACTTTCTTGCCACCCCGTGTCTCCGTCTTATTTTGCAACAGCCTCACTCCTACTTTCTCAAGCTCCCTTCTCTGCCTTCTTGTTTCCTCCTCTCATTTTTCTTCTCCCCTTTCCCCCTCTCTTTCTTCTCTCTTTCTCTCCTCTCTTCTTTCTTATCCTCTCTCCTACTCTTAATTCCCCACCCTTACTTTCTCTACTTTACCCTTTCTTCCTTTCCCTCCTCATCTCTCCTCTTTCCATTGTTGCCTTTGCTTGTTTATTTTCTCTGATGGGTTCTGGGGTGGCGTTTCAACGTTCCAAACTTAATATATATATTTTCCCTTAAAATAAGTTTCTATTAAACAATAATTCATATAAACATTGAACAAAGACTGAGGAGTTTAATACCTCCTCCAATTTTACTCTAATTTTGTCTAGTAACAAACTCAAGCTCAACCCGTCCAAGACTGAGTGGCTGTGATTTTCGGCACCCCGGTTCAACCAGGTAACTCCAACTCTGGCCATTGGGGGCGAAACACTGGCCCCCGTGGAGAGGGCGCGCAATTTGGGTGTCCTCCTGGATTCCCGGCTGTCCATGGAGGACCATGTGATGGCCGTGGCCAGGGGGGTTTTTTATCAGGTACGCCTGATGCGCCAATTGCGCCCCTTACTGGACCAGGCTGCCCTTCGCACAGTCACTCAAGCACTCGTGACGTCCCGACTTGACTACTGTAACACTCTACATGGGGCTTCCCTTGAGATGCACTCGAAAGCTACAGCTAGTCCAGAATGTGGCCGCGTGGGTGATTATGGGAGCCTCTAGGTACTCCCACATAACACCTCTCCTGCGCGAGCTGCACTGGCTGCCTGTGGCCTTTCGGGTGCGCTTCAAGGTTTTGACAACCATCTTCAAAGCGCTCCATGGCTCGGGGCCTAGTTATATGCGAGACCGTCTTCTGCCCCATACATCCCTTCGTCCGATCCGCTCCCACAGAGAGGGCCTTCTCAGAGTGCCGTTGGCTGGGCAATGCCGGTTGGCGACACCCAGGGGAAGGGCCTTCTCTGTGGCGGGCCCTACCCTCTGGAACGACTTACCCCCCGAACTATGCACCATCTCAGACCTCCGCCTCTTCCGCCAGCGTCTTAAGACGCACCTTTTCCAACAAGCCGTCCTAGCATAACCTCCCGTTTTGACTGTTTTTAGATAGATTTTAATTTGGGGGATTTTATACTATTTTAGCACAGAGTATGGATTTAATAGCTTTTTAAAAATTTTTATTTTTTGTTATATTTGTATTATTTTTATATTTCCTGTGCGCCGCCCTGGGCCCTTTTTGGAGAAGGTGCGGGGTATAAATTTGAATAAAACTAAAACTAATTCATCCCAAGCTGATAGGTCTTATACACATCTTACAGTCATCTTTTTTTTCAGATTGCACAAGATTGACAGAGCGGGGACTGGTGGTCATCTAGACATACCCCATGGGACTAACCCCAGCCAAGTCAAATGGGGAGGGGGGTTATATCATAACTGCAGTAGCCACAGCAGTGGCAGTTCTTTAGTAATTTCAATATTTAAATATACTTCTGTCACATTGGCAAGAGGTTTGACAGACTGGCGTCTGGTGGTCATGTAGACTAACCCCAGACAATTCAAATTAATGGGTTTTATTTTTCAACTATAGTAGCCACAGCATTTGTAACTCATTGGTGATTCATATTTATAATCACATTCCTTATAAGGCCAAAATTGCAGTGATCCAACAAGCATTGCTGACAACAACACTTTGTCTGGCTTGGGTCAGACCAGGGGTGGGTTTCAAAATTTTTGGAACAGGTTCTGTGGGTGTGGCCTGCTTTGTGGGAGTGGCTTGCTGGCCATGTGACTGGGTGGGAGTGGCTTGCCAGCCATGTGACCGGTGGGAGTGGCCAACTTGGAAAATGTGAAACTCACTTAACAATGGTCTTGGTTAACAACTAAACTTTTGGGCTCAATTGTGGTCATACGTTCTTTCTTTCTTTCTCTTTCTTTCCTTCTCTCTCTCTTTCCCTCTCTCTCTCTCTCTTTCTTTCTCTCTCTCTTTCCCTCTTTCTCTTTCTCTCTTTCTTTCTCTTTCTCTCTTTCTCTTTCTTTCTTTCCCTCTTTTTCTTTCTCTTTCTTTCTTTCTCGCTTTCTCTTTTTCTCTCTTTCCTTTCTGTCTCTCTTTCTCTGTATATCTCTCTCTCTTTCTTCTCTCGCTTTTTTCTTTCTTTCTCTTTCTTTCTTTTTCTCTCTCTGTCTCTCTCCCCTTCATCCGCCCATCTATCACTCTGTGTTTGTGTGTGTGTGTGTCTGTCTCGCATTCACGCACTTAATCACTTTCTGCGTCTCTCTCTTTCTCTCCCTCCCTCCCTCTCTGTCTCTGTGTGTGTGTCTGTCACTCTCTGATTCCCCCCTCCGCTCCCTGTTTCTCTCTGTGTCTGTGCCTCTCTCTGTCTGTCTGTCGTCGTCTTTCCCTGTTCCCCCCCACAGACACACACGCTTCTCAGCTGCAGGCGGCCGGGCGGCGGGGAGGGGAGGCTAAGGTGAGTGAGCACAGCGGCCCCGGGATGAAGAGGCTCCGCGGGGGACGGGCGGGCGGGCGGGCACGACGACAGACAGACAGAGAGAGGCACAGACACAGAGAGAGACAGGGAACGGAGGGGGGAATCAGAGAGTGACAGACACACACAGAGACAGAGAGGGAGGGAGGGAGAGAAAGAGAGAGACGCAGAAAGTGATTAAGTGCGTGAATGCGAGACAGACACACACACACACAAACACAGAGTGATAGATGGGCGGGGTTCGCGCAGCCTAGCGCGCTCTTCCGCCCCTGCCGAGCATTTAGAGGAAAGAGATTCTTAGTCCACAAATACAAATAATGGAGAAAAATAGAAGAAGGAGAAAAAGGACCAGTCCAATTTAAAAGTAAGAGGCATTTGTAAAAATTCCATCCATAGAAAAGAAACGAAATTAATGAAAAAGATAACACAATAGTTTTAATTCAGGTTAATCCGCCGCTTACACTCTTTTATCTTTAATTTTAAATTTACTCTCTTTTGGGG
The DNA here is from genome assembly GCA_039707465.1 of Rhabdophis nuchalis. Classification (NCBI taxonomy): domain Eukaryota; kingdom Metazoa; phylum Chordata; class Lepidosauria; order Squamata; family Natricidae; genus Rhabdophis; species Rhabdophis nuchalis. The sequence goes on from CM077647.1 coordinate 81,244,397, forward strand.
TGTTCTCTTCTCTAATAATAAAATTTATCTCACCAATTTCGACACTCTTTCTCTTTCTCTGCTTCCATTACAGAGGGGCTGTCCCGACATTATGTAGCTTCAATGGCTGCTTCTCTTGTAGCCGAAAAAAAAAGCTTTTCCTGGATTGATTAGGGGCTTTGCGATGCCCCTGAGGTCAGCAGGACGTACTCTTTTCTATCACCGTCTCTACGGGATGGTTTAGGTCCAAAAAGGACCGTCCAGCAACAGAGATTTCAACAGCAATCCTGGAGCTCCAAGATTGCATGTTGTGTTGTAATGACATCAGCCCCGGAAGTTCTCCGGCCTTACCAGCTTTTAAGGGTCTGTTTAATCCTTCTCTGTTTAAGTCCGTGCTTTCAAAGGCGAAGACCAATGCCCGCTTGGGGAAGGATCCAACTACTACTGATGCTGCCCAGATGACAGATGACAACTTCCTTTTTATGGGAAAGACAGCTAATAATTTTTGATCTACTTCTTCAGAAAACTGTCTTTATGCAGTTGATTCTAACCTTTTGAATTTAGTGCAGGTGCCTAAGGTGGATGCTCCAGTGGCTTCTTTGACTACTTCTTCAGTGCTGCCTCCAGATGCTGAGGATGCCTTGAAGGCTGAGGAGAGAGGAGAGGAGATGGCTCTCCACAGAGCTCATCAGGTGGATTTTTGGGCCATTTGGGCTACTACTGCTGCTTCCTTTTTTACCAAGGCTTCTTTGTGTTGGCTCTGACAGCTGCAAAGCAGGTTTCTAGCAGATGACATTCGGGCCCATCAGGATATCTCGAAGATCATGGCTGCAGCTGAGTTCACCGCAGATGCCTTGCTGAACGCAGCTACGTTTTCGGCTAAAGCCATGGTTTCTGCCGTTACATCCCATGGTATGCTCTGGTTGTGACATTGCCAAGCATAAGTGGAAACTTGCATCATCTCCCTTTGTGGGAGGAGACCTTTTGGGGGATTCTTTAGCATCCTTTCTCATAGAGACTAAGGACAAAATAAAGGTGCTGCCTTCACAGGGCAGGATATCTGATTTTTGTCCCTCACCATAATTTAGATGCCCTTCCTTTTGTCAGCAGGTGGCAGGGTCTAGTTTTAACAGACAGCAACAACCATTTCTTGGCCGCTCCACTTACCAGTTGGATAGATCCAGATTTGGAAGTGGAGCAAGAGGCAGGCAGAAGACATAGACCAAATGGCCATTTTGTGCCAGGAATAATAACAATAAACCCTACAGACGGCAGAAATGACTCAGAGAACACCCTCCCCATAGGGGGTTGCCTACAATTTTTTTCAGAAAAGTGGGGGGAGACCACAACCGATTCTTGGGTATTGGGGACAGTAAGATCTCTCTGGAATTTTCTCCCTGGAATTTTGTTCCCATCCTCCAAAGTTCTTCCTTCGCTGTCCTATGTCCAGGGACCCAAAGAGAAGGGGTCTTAAGGATGTGGCAACCAAAATTAGTTGAACATTTGGACCATACAGCCAGTTCCACTGGAACAGCGGGGACAGGGATTCTATTCAGTGCTTTTTGTGATCTCAAAGGCCTTGGGGGTGGGAGTGTGGAAGGCAATTCTCAATCTATGGGGTCTCAATAGGCATCTGGTTTACAGAAAGTTCAAGATGCTTGAAGGTTCAGTCTATTTTGGTGGGAATCCGGCATGGGGATCTTTTGATTTCAATGGACCTGACGACAGGCATTTCCAAATGCAGCCCTTCCATTCGGACTTGTGTCGGTCCTAAGGACATTCACCAAAGTTCTAGCAGCACTGGCCGCCTATCTTTGGATATTGCCCATCGGAATCCAGTGTTACCTAGATAACTTGCTGATTCAGGCTTCGTCCCGTCGACAGGCAGAAAGGAACCTTCATACCACCATTCAGGTCCTAAGAGATTATGTGTTTTCTGTAAATCTGGACAAATGTAATCTAGTCCCCTCTACAAAACTAATGCACTTAGGGGCACTCATAGACACTAACAGGAAAGGTCTTTCTTTCTCAGGAGAGGCAGGACAGCATCAGGGCATTGACAGCTCACATTCAAGCGGGCAAGGTGGTTCCATTGGCACTGCTGTCCCAGGGTTTGGGGAAACTAGTTTATTGCTTCTCCCTGGTACCATGGGCAAGATTCCTTGCCAGACCACTCCAGTGGTTCATGCTGCCCTATCAGAAGGCGTGTCACAGTACATCTCCAGTGAAAGTGCGGATGCTGCCAAAGGTTCTGCATAGTGTGGGGGAGGAGTATCCAGACTGGGTTAACTTCATTCTCTTTCTGATTGGATCAAGCCTGAAAAAAGTCCTTAAACCACACCCTGTCATCAGGAAATACCCAGTTATAATTCAGTCCTCTGCTGGACAGCTGTGTCATTCTTGGCTTCCTGTTGGAATTGAGTCTTTTCAAACTGATTGATTTTTGCACGGCTGAGTGAGTCGTTTGGAAGCCCAGGCTAGAGAGGTGATTCCTAGATTGCCACTAGCCCCTTGGAGTGGTGTGCTGCCTTGGTTCTAGGGCTGGGACTGTGGTCACTGTGGTCACCTTGCCATTTGACTGGCTGCGACTTCCCTGCGCATGCTCTATAGCGATCTCTAGCCACGGAGAGGCTTCCCAGCAGTGCTGGAGCACTCCGCCACTCCCCCTGATAAAACAAATCCCATGTTAAAAAATATTCAGTTTCTTTCTTCTCCTTAATTATAAGTGTTAATCTATACATTTCTGCTCATTCTAGTATTTTTTAAATCACATTTTCATTGTAGGGATCTCTTTGTTTTTCCACTGTTGTGCAAATATAATTTTAGCCACTGTTAACATGTGTAAAATTAAATATATATTCCCTTTATTGTAGTTTCTGGTAAAATACCCAACAAAAATATTTCTGGTTTTAAATCTATATGTTGTTTTACCATTTTTTCTAACCATGTATGTATTTTATCCAATATTTTTTTGCCTTTGGGCATCTTCACTATAACATATCGTAGGCGCATAAGCTTTGAGGATTTGAATCTTATATGGTTTATTTTATTGAATAATGCATTGAGCTACTCCGTCTGATACACTTTCAAATTTTACTACAGAATATTTCACGTTTTTGATGAGAAAACCAACTCCATCACATTGTCCATCCTTGATACTTCTAGTGTAGAGTAAATGCACAGGCCTGCCAATTTCAATTAAATTTTTGCTTTTTCTTTGTGTTTCAAATAATCCAATGATATTGTTGAGTTCAATCAGCAATTCTTCTAGTTGAGGGTCCGTTTTCATAGTTTGAATGGTGGATATACCTATGTCCATAATCCAAAGGCAGCCTAATTTAGCCTGGCAGTTGTTAGACCCTTTGCCTTTGGGTAGGTCTTCCTGCGGCCATGGGTAGTCACCCTAGGCTTAGGGCCTCTGGGGAATGAGGGACGTTTTTGAGGTTGTATTGACATGTTGAAGGAGTAGACTGTAATCTGTCATGATGGTCCAATGCAGGTTGGCAGATATGATTGATTGAATGAATAATTGATACTATTGTTTTCAATGCAAATTGCCAAATTAAAGCCCATAGTGTTAGGGATGAACGTATAGCCTTCTTCCAGCAGGTTGATAGCTTTGGCCAGAACTTCAGTTTCATGATAAAACTTCATTTAAACATTCAAGACATGGCTTCTCAGACTGTGGATTACAACTCACCTTTCCCAGTAATGAAATGAGTTGTATTTGGATATGGGTAAAGTTCGAAGGGCTTTTGACGTTGATTCTAGACAATTCCAACAACTTTTGTTGCTGAACATATCCAAGATTACCCCTACCGGGTTGAGGTTCTCCTTCCTGATTCAACTTTGTCTTCTTTCAGGGCTGCATTTTGTGGGGGCCTGGACCTTACTCCGCACTAATGTTCAAGCAGCCAGTATAATCTGAGGGTAGCAGAGATACTTGATCCTGAAGCGATGTCACATCAATGCTTCATATAGATATAGATATAGATAATGGGGGCAGAGGTTACTAGCACATGCCTTCCTGTTGAGCAGAACTTCAAATTTCTGCTTTGTTGCAATCAGGCAATTTAAGGAGGAAAAGTTGATGTCTTGCTTCATTGTACATCTGCACAGTGAGCTGTTTGACCCCACTGCAGTGTCAGAGGCCATCAGGATTTAACAGGACCAGTCCCAGGCTAGATTATGATCTTCCCATACATTAACTCGCACTCAGGATTCAATTACTAGATTTCAGTTTGTAGAGAGCAAATTCAAGAGGTCATATCAAGAAACAACAAATATCCTCCCCTGAGGTAGGGTTTAAACATAGGACAACCAAATATACAGTTCTTTTACAAAAACATTTCACGTGCCACATATGGAGTCTCCCAGTGTTGTAACCCAACTTCATCTTATAATAAAATTAAATTTTATTAAATTTTATTTAATAAGATGTAAAAGAGGCAAAGGCACCCTTTCATTCATTCATTCATTCAAGGAACCGACCCAAAGTTTTGATTCCACTGAACAAAACTTGTTTCTGCTTGGTTTATTGCCAATCAATTCCCAATTGTCCCATTATCTGCAATAAAGCGTGTACCTTTATCACTATTAATGGCTTCAATCAACCCATGTCAGGGTATAACCCACTCCAATATGATCTTAACAGTCATTTGAACATTCACTCTTGCACATCAGCCAAACATTCAGTCAAATGACCCACTGAATAAAAAACTCATCAAAAATATTTCACACTTTCCCAGCTGCTGGTAATTCAGTGTAATCCATTTGGATTCCACTTAGAAAGGCTATACAGTCAATTCCCATCCTCCAGCAACCTGCTATTTCACATTGAAATATAGTGAAATGTAGCTTCTGTTTTACAAAAGCAACCAACACTTGCATTTCCTCATGCTTGCTTTATTCACTATCCACAGTCCATTCCTTATAATCCTTCTCTATAAGCGTATCTAAAATCTGTATAAATGTTTCCCACTTCCTGCTTCATTATTCAACAATATTGAAGTTTATACTAAAGAAACAATTCACATATTAGCAGCAACCAATTAGATCAACCAGCTTCCCGGCTTTTAAAACCTTCTCAAATGTGTCACTATTAACTACTACATATATCCCCCAAGAAATAAATTACTACCCATCCTGGTATCATATATCATATACTGAATACTGGTATCCTCGCAGTATTGACAGCTATCCTCAGGATACCAATCCACTCAAAAGCCAATTTTGCATTAACAGATCCATTTTGAGGGGGGGGGGGAAATGCCACAGCCCAGGCTTTATCCCAGCCCAGGCTTGAGCTGAATACTCCGTCATCAATACAGTCTTTCACTGCTTCAAACTCGTGAAAGCTTTTCCTACATCAGGCAAGCTCAAAACAAAGAGCTTGTATCATCACATCTCTATATCTCCCCGATTCTCCACAATCTGCAATAACCAACTCGGCCCAACCCCCGTCTTATTCCTAACCAAGGGTTGTATGACTATTCCTTCCATCTCTCCTGGATTTATTCTCCTTGCATCCCAATTAGGTGACCTAAATACTTAACTTCAGTCTAGCGTCTCCTTCGACACTTCCAAACCCTGACAACCTAAAAAAAACCTCATTTGTACTGTCCTCAACCCCAGCCTTTTTTGCTCCAGACAACTACAAATCATCTACTTATTGTAACATCTGCAACCCTTTGAACTGGGTACATTTCTCCAACACTTGTTCCACATTCGCAATTAACAAATGCAGACTTCTTGAAAAGTCCTGTGGTTGAACCCACCACCTCTAAAGCTTTTACCATATGTATTCAAATAGAACCACCCAAAAGTAAACATGAAAAAAACCTTTCAAACCTACCACACTTAAAATATTTTAAATCCATGCCTCTGTTTGTTTACAAATCAGAATTCAGCATTGCATTCCAGTTAAAAGTTTCAGCATTCAAAAATGCTCAGCCCTAAAAACATAAATGAGGGTGTTAAAAAAAACTGCCCCAAAAGGGGGAAAAAACTTAAATGAGATATCTCGAGTCTCCACTCTGAAATTTATTTAGCTTTAACTTTAAGGTCAACTTCTTTGTGCTATAAGTGCATCTAACCACCTTAAAAAGTTCCAGGAATAATAAATCAAGATCACAATTCAGACCGCTTCCTACAAAGTTATTCAGCTTGTCAGCAGATGTAAGCCACCCTTGGCCCCTCCCCTCTTTGACAAAGAGAGGGGGAAAATGTGTTAAAGGGAAATCAAGCCAAATCCCCCCTCCTCACTCACCCCCCTCCTACTGCTGCAAAGCATCAGAAGAAGAAAACGAGAGGGAAGGGAAAAATACTTTAACAAAGCCATTTTCAAAAACCCTTTTGAACTCACTGACATCTCCCACCGTCATGTTCAGTTCCTTTGTCTTTCCAACATCAACTATCGTCGTTACAGCAACAACCTTTCCAATCTACTATTCCACAATTTACATTAGTCGTCAACAGACCAACCACAGACATTTACAGGTCCCAAAATCACTTATCTCATATTTCCTGTAAACTAACAAACAAGCTGCTCCAAATCAAGCCAGCAACACCAGCATCACCGTACGGGCTAATTCTACAAACAACAATGTTATCAAGTTTCCCACAGTCTGTCATCTGCCAGCAGATCACACATATAATAGCTTCAAGCACAAATATGCATCCTGAACACAATTAACAACAATCACATCACATTATTGAAAAACAACTTAATCATTTTTAGATAAATTTGACTTCAGTCCAATTAGTGCCTAATAGCTGTAATGAACACTTTGGAATTCTATTCCCTTCAAGCACTGGATCACCCATCTCCCCAGGAGATGTCCTCTTCAAAGACCTTATTCTGGGCATTTATCTAGTTTGGCTCCCAGAACCTAAATTCCAGCAAAATCCTAGTGCATCACTCAGTAATATTATCACATCAGTACCCCCCCTCCCTCTATCAAAGGGAAATAAGAGGGAGAAAAGGAATGTCCTCTTCGCATTCCTCAGGATCCTTAACTAATCGGGCCCCATATCATACCTGAGAGCCTAAATCACATTGCCTTCTTGAATCAGTCTCCTGCATAACCTCAGCCTGCCTAGCTGAGGGTCTCAGCTAAGCCAGAGGAAAGCTCCAAGCACACATCACTGTCAAACATTCAAGAGAGGAATTTAGCCACCCAGACATCATCCATATGAATCCCTTTGCATACATTATCTGGGTCAGACGCATCAGTCTCGGGATTTTTACTGCACACATGCTTCTCTGTTGCTCAAATCTCTGTCCAATATAGATTAGGAGCAATCTCTCCAGAGAGGAATTTCAATTCCCTTCGGAACACTTCAAATTGAAATGTGTCCGGCCTCCAAAGGTATGTCAAACCTCCTCCCCAGAAGAGAAGTCCTGGTCCCGGTCAAGCTCCCAAATTGTGAGAAAAATATCCCAGATATAATTTCTTCATACCAAAAAATGGTCGCGGAGACTGGTAACAGGAAACAGATATTTTATTTCACCTGCAGATAGATTCCCAAGCAAATGAGAATCCTAACCAGGTGCATAAGCGCACCTTAAATATATAAAATGACATATCATAAGCCAATGCAAGGCTGGCCCCTGCAGCCCCGGGGAGGCTGTGCTGGATAGAGGTGGAAAGGGCGCCAAGGTGTGGGCAGCCAGGCCAATGTTCCTCTGGACAGAGCAGAGGGCTTTTGCCCTTGGGATGCTGGAGGGCTGCCTCCCTGGCCCAGCCCACTCAAGAGGTGAGCGGGGAGGCAGCTGCCCAGGGCCAAAGCACTGGCAGAGCCCTAGGGAGGGCTCTGAAGCAAGAAAGGGTCCTGCTTGCAGCCCATTCCCTGCCAGAACTGGAGTACCGCTGCATTTCAGCAGATTTGCCTGGGTAGCTGCTGGAAAGCAAGACGGGCCAGTTTCAGCACCTGGAAGCCACAAGATGAGGCAAGGCAGCTGGCGTGGGTGGGTGGAGCTGCCTTATGTGCTCCAAACCCATGCACCTCAGAGCCCCTGCAGTCAGGCCACTCCCTGCTCAGCAACCTACCCCAGCCTGTTCAATGACCCGATTGCTGACCCAATTCTTCCCTTTCAATCCCCTCCAGAACTGGACTGCTATGCTATGGAGGATGGGCAGGAGAGTTTCGTTCCCTCCCACCATTTTGGAGCAAGGGGGAAGTTATGGCAAAAGGCCTCTACTTGCAGAGCATCAGCCGCTTTTGTTGCTTCCGTTGGTCCTCACCACCCAACTTGCAAATCATCTACCCAGCGATCACTTCCTCCACCTGCTATACCGCTTCAAATTGTCTGCTTCCCATTTACCGCCTGCATTGTATATTTTCAATGGCAGGTCTGAAGGATGCTGGTAGGTTTTCCAGCACACTGCTTGGAGAGTCCAAGCAATGGGTTATTTCAGTCTGGTTGCCCTGGGAACTGAGGAATCTTTTTCGTCCTGGCCACATCTCCCTGCCCAGGATCTAGGGGAGGGACTGGTCTACTCTCACTAAGAGAGGAAGACCCAGGCTGCTCCATGTCACAGATGGTCTAACCTTAGTCACGCTTGAGAGCGATGGAGACTCAGGAGGTGAAGGGCACGAAGTGCAGACACTGGCCACCCATATCTTCCCCCTTCCAGGGCTGCTGACAAGGATGCTGCACGCAGGCAACAGGCCCTTGATAAGCAATTTGAAAAGGCCTATGCCTAGCAGCTGGTGTTTCCTCTCTCCCTGATCCAGGCATGGGCATCTTTGGGGGGCTTCTCCCTGGGGGATACCCCCTGAACATAATTGAGGAGGAGGTGGCGTCCCAGGACCTGTCACCTGACAGGTCCTTACCCCGTCCTTCGTCTGCTCCATCTTTCACTTCAGAGGTGGCACCTCTGGAGGCTCTTACTCCTTCCCACCTGGCTCCTGCCATACAGGGTCAGGTGGTGCCTGCTTCCTCTGTCACCCAGGAGCCTGAACTTTCCCCTTACATGCAGGCGGTAATTGCAAGGCCTCCAACGGAAGGGGATCATTGAGGGCCTCCAACGGAAGGGGATCATTGAGGGCCTCCAACGGAAGGAGCAACATCAACCAGTGCTCCCTCCTGTTGTTCCCCAGGTAGTGACACCTACCGCTCTGGCTGTGACTGCTCCTGATGCCCCCATCTCTAGTAGTAGGGTCCGCCATCCCTCTCTATAATCTTCTGTGGTCAACGAGGCCTCTCTCCTGGGGGAAGCTGATCAGGAGGATGCAGGTCTTTCTGAGGATGAGGGTCTCCCTCCTGAAGCCCCCGCCTACAAGGGCCTTTTCAAGCCCACTCTTTTCAAGTCAATCCTTCATAAGGCAAAGAACACTACCCTTGAGGCAGTCAAACCTCCACCTGCCCAAGGGGCCCCTGAGGCCCCACAGGTCAATCCTAATGCTAGTATGTTCAAGGTTCCCCCGGATGCTCAGGAACTAGCCCTTGTTCCTGAACTATTCTTGGACATGGTTCAACGTCAATGGGTTCAGCCTGGGTCCCTCTCAGGTCCCAGTGGCTGTGACAAAAAGCTCTACTCTGTGGATCCCTCCTTGGAGGATGTCCTGGTCCTTCCAGAGGTGAACCCCCCTGTGGCGGCCCTCACCACTAATTCGCTCCTTCCAGTGGAACAGATGGAAGGGCTTAAGGCCGAAGATAGAAGGGTGAAGAAGGCCTGCCACAAAACTCATTTGGCAGCTGCCTGGGCCATTAAGGCCTCCTCCTCCGCGTCCTTCTTCAACAGAGCATCTATCATATGGCTGAGGGAACTCCAGGCTAAGCTTCCTGCGAACAACATTCGTCTTCACCAGGATGTGTCCAAAATTATTGCCACGTCCCAATACTCTGCTGATGCTTCCTTGTCCGCAGCTAAATTTGCCTCTAGGGCACTAGCATCGAACGTTACCTCCCGTTGCTTGGTCTGGCTCCGCCATTGGCAAGCAGACCAGAAACATAAATGGAAGCTTGCTTCCGCCTCTTTCAAGGGGGTGAAGTTGTTTGGCAATGTCCTTGACCCGTTCCTTATCGAGTCCAAGGACAAGAGGAAGGTTCTTCCCAACATGTCTAAGAAACAAGACCGGAAGTCTACCCATTACTCGAGACACCAGTCCCAATGACTCCTCCCTCAACCAACCTTCCACTAGCAGATCCTCCAACCAGTCGGCTCACCGTTCCCAGGACAGGCAGTCCTTTTGGGACAGGGGCCAGCAGCAGTTCCACTCCCGCAAGTACAATCGCGGAGGCGCCGCCAACTGTCCCTTCTGTTGCTCTAAGTGACCACCATCGGTCCGCTCCGATAGGGGGTCGACTTCAATTATTCCCCCCTCAATGGGAGCTGACCACGGAGGACTCCTGGGTTCTCCAGTCGATCAGAGAGGGCCTCTCCCTGGAGTTCCTGTCTCTTCCACCCAGGAACTTCATCTGTTGCCCCACCTCATCCTGCCCTGTAAAGAGACAGTGCATGTCTCAGAAGATCCAACACCTCCTGGATATCAAAGCAATAGAGCAGGTTCCAGCTCTTCAGGAGGGGAGGGGGTTCTACTCAATCCTCTTCCTGGTTCCCAAGAGCTCTGGCGGTTGGCGTGCCATATTAGATCTAAAGAACCTCAACAGGCATGTAGCATACCGGAGGTTCAAGACCATCTTCAGACCATCCTCTTAGGGATCCACCAGGGGGACTTCTTGACTTCCATCGATTTGCAGGAGGCATATCTCCACATTCCGATTTGGCCATCCCACAGAGGGTTCCTGAGGTTCTTCTATGCCAGCAGTCACTTTCAATACAGGGCCCTGCCGTTCGGCCTGTCTTCGGGACCTTCACCAAAATTCTGTCCGCCCTCGCAGCGCATCTCTGGCAGAGGCCCGTACGGTTGCAATGTTACCTGGATGACATTCTGATCCAGTCATCGTCCAGGGAACAAGCCGTGCGGGAATTCTGCATCACCATGTGGACCCTGCGCTCCCACGGGTTCTCGGTGAATGTGGCCAAAAGGCACCTCATTCCATCCACCAAGATCACCCATCTGGGAGCGGTCATAGATACAGTGTCCTGCAGGGTGTCCCCATCACAGGACAGAGTAGGCAGTCTAGTCTTCCTTGTTCAAGAAGTGCAGGGTTTGAGGCGGGCCCCGGTGCTGCTTCTCTCCAAGCTGCTGGGGAAGATGATCTCCTGTATTTCGATTGTTCCCTGGGCCAGACTCCACTCCTGGGAGCTGCAGTGGCTCCTGCTACCGTACCAGAGGGCCAACAGGAGCAACTCTCCCATGAAGATTTCCGTCCCTCCTTCGCTGAGACGCTCCCTCAGGTGGTGGAGTTCCCTATCACTCCGCAAGGGCCACCTGTTCAAGGAACCGACGAGACTGGTCGTAACAACGGACGCAAGTCTTGTCGGCTGGGGTGCCCACATGGGCACGCAGTAGCACAAGGCATGTGGACTGCGGCCAAAGCCGCGTCCAGCATCAATCTCTTGGAATTGTGGGCGGCGCACCTAGCTCTCCGTCACTTCTCTCGGGACATTCTAAAGCAACATGTCCTATTAGTGACGGACAATGTGGCCACCAAGACACACATAAACCGCCAGGGTGGCACGAAATCTTGGAAGTTGAAGGCAGAGTGGGAGCATTGTGCAGGTGGGCAGAGCGGCATCTCCAGTCAATCTGCTCGGACCACATCTTGGGGGTGAAAAACACCCAGGCAGATTGGCTGAGCAGGACCACAATAGAAGTTGCATCCAGCTCTGTTTCGCCAGCTGTGTCGAAGGTTCGCCACTCCAGCGGTCAATCTGTTTGCAACCGGTCTGAACACACAGCTCCCCCGCTTCTTCTCTTGCTTCAGGTCTCCAGAAGCGGAGGACACGGACACTCTGCAGTGCCCTTGGCCCAAAGAACTGCTGTATGCCTTTCCGCCTCTACCACTCCTTCAGCAGCAGATTCATAGGATCATCGTGGAGCAGGCTGAGGTTCTGCTTGTTGCCCCCCACTGGCCGAGATGTTCGTGGTATGCAGGCCTGGTCAGCCTCTCCGTGTTCAGCCCGTGGCACATTCCTCCAGATCAGGTCTCTCTCAGCCAGGGGGCCATCCTCCATCCAGACCCTGCATGGCTCCAATTGGCTGTCTGGCACTTGAGGGGGACCTCCTGATGAGGGAAGGGCTGTCAGAGGAGGTTATTCATACCATCCAAGCCTCCAGGTGACCATCAACAACCAGGATCTACGACTCTACCTGGTCCACCTTCGCTGCGTGGTGTTCCCATCACGGACTTGATCCTATCACCGCTCCGGTTCCGCGCGTTCTAGACTTTTTGCAAGAGGGTCTTATCGGGTTTGGCCCCCAACACGCTTCAATGCCAGGTGGCGGCCTTGTCCACCGTCTGGTCTGGACATACTGTAGGTCCCATTCTCTCAGCAAGCTTCCCAGAATTCGGGGCTTCCTCAAGGGGGCCACCAACCGGCAACTTCCAATGGTTCACCGCTACCCGTCGTGGCAGTTGTCGGTGGTCCTGCAAGCCCTCACGAAACCTCCATTCGAGCTGTTGAGCACGGCTTCCTTGAGACATCTTACACTCAAAACTGTGTTTCTTATTGCCATTACTTCTGCGCGCAGGATTTCGGAGCTGGGAGCTCTGTCCGTCCAGGAGGACCTTTGTATTGTCCATCCGGATCGTGTTGTCCTGCACTTGAATCCGGCCTTTCTACCAAAAGAAAATACATGGTTCCACAGGGCACAGGAGGTCATACTACCAGACTTCTGCCCCCATCCCAAGCATCCCCTTGAACGTGACTGGCACACGCTGGACATGCGACAGGCCTTACAGATCTCCATCAGGAGGTCAGCCAACTTTCGTAAATCCGAGGCCCTCCTTGTCTCCTTCCAGCCAGGGTCCTTGGGAAAGAAGTTGTCTTCCTCAACTATTGGTCGGTGGCTCCGAGCTGCCATTTCTGCTGCCTACGAATATCAGTCTAAGGCAGTACTCAAGCATATCACCGCTCACTCAACAAGAAGCGCGGCTACTTCCGCAGCCTGGGCCACCGAGGCCTCCATTGAGGACCTTTGCAGGGCGGCCACGTGGTCTTCCCCGTCTCCCTTTGTCAAGAATTACAGATTGGACACATTCGCCTCGGCTGAGGCCTCCTTTGGCAGACGGGTTCTCCAGGCGTTGGTTTCTTCCATCGGTTCCCAGGACAATTAATTTCTTCCGCTCTCGTGACATGTAACTTGGGTATGTCCCATCGCTTGGACTCTCCAAGCAGTGTGCTGGAAAATGACCATTGGCTTACTTGAAGGGTCCTTTTCAGCACACTGCGGGAGAGTCCAACCCTCCCAGGTTGTGTACGGGGTTCCGTGGATCCCCTTGTTGGCTTTTTCGTTTGACTTTCTCCTACTACAGACTGACTGCAGACTGCATGGTCAAAACCTCGTCAAAATTCTGGAGTGCACAACCACAGGGAGGCATGGCCAGGACGGAAAAGATTCCTCAGTTCCCAGGGCAACCAGACTGAAATAACCCATCGCTTGGACTCTCCCACAGTGTGCTGAAAAGGACCCTTCAGGTAAGCCAATGGTCATTCTCTGCATCATCCCTGGGCTGGTGGTTTCAGCCACCTGGCTCCCCTTGAGGATGTGCCCCCATAACGATGGAAGTGTTGATGGCTGAAATCATGGCAAAGCAGTCTTCAGAGGGCCCCTGTTGCATGTGCTGCTACAGTATAACTTTCTGAGGTTGGAAAGTCTCTCTCTCTCTCCTTCCCTCCCCCCCCCTCTCTCTCACACACACACACACACACAAACACACACACACACACATTGTGTGGTCACGCATCTCTCTTCTCTGTTCTGGAAATGGCAGCCCTGCTTTCTGCCACTTTTCTTCCTGCCGTTGTGTTCCTACTTTGTATGGAAGGATGCTAATCTCTGGGAAAACTATGCCACTTGGGTGTAGGTGAGCTGAATGAAGAAGACCAGGGTCTCCTTTCCCAATGGTTCTGCAAAGCCCTTGAGCTTTTGCATGGAGAAGCAGATCCGTTTCCTGCAGGACTGGCCCAGCCCATGACAAGGGGGCTGGACTCACACATACACTAATTTTTCTACAAAAATCATACAGGTAGCTATCCTCAGCTGAGCAGGAGAAAAATGTGTCTGCTCTGGATTTTAAGGCAGGAAAGTGAAGGGGGATTTCAAAGGCCCTGGAGACAAAGAGCAAATGTCTTCTGTTTGCTGTCCAAAGCAGATGTCAAGGCCAGCCCTGTGGAAAGCTATCTGCTCCTCCATGCAAAACCTCAAGGGCTTCGCAGAGCCATCAGGGAAGAAGATCTTGGCTTTTCTCATCCAGCTCCAGGCAGCACAGTTTCCCCAGAGCTTAGCCAGCCCAGGGACGATGCAGAGAGAGGGTGCTGCCATGGTGAGGCAAGACAGGTAGCCACGAGGATTGTTAAGGGTTATACAGTATGTGTATGTCAAGAAAGATTACACACACACACACACCCGCATCCCATTCACAATCAAACAATGTGAATCGGGAGCAGGTGGCATGAGGCGGCATGGCAGGTGAAATCCGCCAGCTGGGTGGGGAGCGGGGACCAAAGAAAGCCCCTCCAGAGGCAGACACAACTGATGCCCAGCAGTGGTGGAGGCCTTTTGCCTTCAGTCTCTGGTCTGAAAAGGCAGAGGGGGACTGTAAAGGGACCGAACCTCCCTCACCCATCCTCCTTAGTATGGCAGTCTGGATCGGGAGGCTAGTGAAAAGGAGCAAAGAGCAGCCTGACTGAGGTGCATATGTCCAGGGTGCATGGGACAGCTCCACCCTCCATCTGCTTCGCCTCACCTCGTGGCACTGGCAGATTGAGCGACCTACTGCCTATTGCAGCCTCGAACAACTAGATGGGGGACAGAGTGGGCAGGGTCTTAACTAGAGCTTGTTTTGGGGGTAGATCTTAATATTAGGTGTACATATAAAATCATGCTAGGGCTTATTTTCAGCATATGTCTTATTTTTGGGGAAACAAGGTATTACGTATTTAGAATACTCTGGATATAAAACTGGTATGTACATTAAAAGTAATTTTTGATTTGTAACTGTTCATTTAATGATGGTTCAAAGTTGGTGAGCTCAGAAAAAAATGACTTACAATCTATCCTCAAATTTAAGAAATCACATGACCTCTACAGTCACAGGATCTTAATTCAAGCACTTGACAAATGGCTCACAATTGTCGTTGTTGAGGCCTCTTGTTATCATGTGATCATAATTTGCAACTTTCCCAGCCCACTGGGAAAGCAAAGTCAATTGGGGAAGCCAGATTTGCTTAATAATAATATGACTCAATGACTATGGTAAAAATGGTTCTAAACGTGGATCTGGAATTGCTTATCTTGTTGCTTAGTGAGCAAAATTCTGGTCCCAATTGCAGTCATACGTTGAAGATTATGTGTAAATAGATCTGAGAACTGTTATTGTTTCATGAATTATTACAGTGTTCACAGTTACAATTTTACCTGCTGTTTTATGCATTTATGCCCATGTATAAATCTTGGTTGCTTTGAACATCTATTAAACAACCTGTTGTAGTTATACTGTATATGCAATCTTATACATATTTGCAGCTTTGTGACCTGAATGTGAAATCTATTGTGCTAAAAGTACAATGTGCTTTTCTATTGTTCTTTACTATTATTTTTGACTTTATTGTTTTATTCATTGAATGTCACAGCTGCTAGCTGAGATGATATTAGAGCCTGCTTTTCTTTCTGAATATACTGTTTTTGCTTTGGAACCTACCAAACTACCTAAGTCAAAGTGTGCGTGTGTGGTGAGTCCCCACTGTTCTATCCTTCACATTGATGCCTTGGTAGATGCAAAAAGATACTAAAATACTAGAAGCCAAAAATAATCCTGCTCTTTGTTTACATTTTTAAATCATACTAAATACTATGTTGCTAACCTGTACTACAGAATGCTAACACTCAATTAACACACCTTAATCAGCAATGAGCAACTTTTGAGCTGTGGGTTGTAAGTCAGCACCTCCACTTTCTGAAATATCCAAAGAGGCCATTTGATGATGTGATTTCTTTGAAAAGTATGTGGTTGAAATTTGTCAGCCTCTTTTGTTATTGTGGTTACTGCTTTTGGAAGGATGTGTAAGAGTAAAGATATGAGGAAAGAATCAGATGGACTGTTCCAATTTCTACTCTTAAAATCATATCTAACCTAAAATAAATGGTTTGAAATATTGATGCTCAAACCTATCTATTTCATTTCTAAATATTACCTGGTGTGAATTCAGGATGTTGACAGGCTATTGATAGGGGTTGGGAGCCACCTGCAGACCATTACTTCCTCTCCCTTTTTTTAGTTTAATATTGCAATGAAAATTAACATAGCTAAGCTAGACATATTTTAAACCAGGGGTCCCCAACCTTTTTGCACTCACTTTAACTTTAACTTTTAACTTTTATTAAATTTCTATCTGACCCTATCTCCCACAAAGGGACTCAGGGTGGCGCACAGTAGGGACCAGTTTCATTTTAAAGAAAATTCTGCGGACCGGCTGGCCTAGAGGAGGAGGGGGAGAGGGGGAACAGGCGGCACATGCGCACGCGGGGGGGAGTCGGCTCACTTGGCCCTTTAGGGCCTCCAACGGCACGAACAGCCGCGCCTGCACATGTGCACACGAGGGGGGGAGTCGGCTCACTTGGCCCTCTAGGGCAGTGGTGGGCAAACTTATTAGTCAATAGAGCCAAATATCAACAGTACCACTACTGAAATTTCTTTTGAGAGCCAAAAGGTGTTGCCTGTTTTGTGGGAGTGGCTCAGTTGTCATGTGACCTGGTGGGCGTGGCCAACTTGGAAATGTGGTGAAACTCACTTAACGGTCTTGCTTAGCAACCAAAATTTTGGGCTCAATTGTGATCATAAGTTCTTTCTTTCTTTCTTTCTTTCTTTCTTTCTTTCTTTCTTTCTTTCTTTCTTTCTTTCTTTCTTTCTTTCTTTCTTTCTTTCTTTCTTTCTTTCTTTCTTTCTTTCTTTCTTTCTTTCTTTCTTTCTTTCTTTCTTTCTTTCTTTCTTTCTTTCTTTCTTTCTTTCTTTCTTTCTTTCTTTCTTCCTTCCTTCCTTCCTTCCTTCCTTCCTTCCTTCCTTCCATTTCTGGCTGGTCTTTGGTCTTCTGAAGATGGTAAAATGGATTTATTTTTAAATTTTTTTTATTTTATTCAATTTATATCCCGCCCTTCTCCAAAAGGACCCATGGGCACTCGTTATATATAAAGGCAGCCCATGACTCTTTGGGATGCTGGTTTGAATTGAGGAAATGTCTCAGAGGATGTGATTCCTTTGAAATGACCATTGGGAGAAAAATAGATCTTTAACCTGGTTAATCAAACAGGTAACTTGAGGTGGAAGGAAATAGGAAAATAGATTTCTTCCTTTCCTTACCTTTCCTTTCCTTCCTTCCATTGCCTCCCTCCCCCTTCCTCCCTTCTTTCCTTCCCTCCCTCCTACCCTCCATCCCTCTTTCTTTTTCTTTCTTTCTTTCCTTCCTTCCTTCCTTCTTTCACCCCTCCCTTCCTCCTCCCTCCCCCTTCTCTCTCTCTCTCTCTCTCTCTCTCTGTGTCTGATTCCCTCCCTCCCTCCCTCTATTTCTGTCTCTCTAAGTCTGTCTCTCTGTGTGTCTGTCATTCTCTCCCCCCCCCCCCCGGGAAGCAGCAGAGGGGCCGGTATGTCGGCAGGGGAGGTTACGGCTGCCTCATCCTGCAGTGAGTGGGAGGGCGGGCGGGGGGAGGACCCAAGCCTTATCTTAAGCGCTGCCGAGGCTGTCCAGGCGCCACACGGGGCTGGAAGGGAGGTGGGTGTGCGGTGTCCGGATGGCGTCGGCGGCGCTTAAGATAGCCGCAGCTCGGGTCCTCCGCCCGCCCGCCCGCCCGCTCACTCGCTGCGGGATGAGGCAGCCGTAACCACCTCAGCTGACATGCTGGCCCCTCCGGGTAGCCCTGGAAAGTGCGCCGCGGTGGCCATCGGAAGGAGCTTGTGGAGGCGTGCTCGGCCATCCTCTGCCCAGGGGGCTGCTCCCTCCTCCTCCTCCTCCTCTCCGGCCCTGTGGCCCGGTTCCTATCAAGCCGCAGACTGGCACCGGTCTGTGGACCGGGGTTGGGGATCCCCTGTTTTAAACTTTCATGCAAAGTATTTTTGTAATATAGTTGATTATATATGATTGTTTAGATTTTTTTAAAATCAAATCAAATATTCCTTTTTATACTGTTTTTTTCCTGTAAAAAGTAAGTTTTTGGAAAAGTGCTGTTTGATATAGTGAAAAATAACAACTCTTCATTGTAACCAGTTTTACAGAGAGTAATGTTTTATAGATCTGATTAGATATAGATTTAAGAATTAAGACAAGTAATGAGAGAGAAAAATAAAAGGAATTTATTCAGAATTAAAAGATGTACCATATCTTTTGGAGTATAAGACGCACCAAGATTTTGAAGAGGCAAATAAAAAAAAAGTTTTGCACTCTGCAGACTGTTTTTTCACAAAAACAGGCCCGTTTTTTGTCCAAAAAAAAGTGCATGCATAGCCTTTAGAAGGGTTATAGAGTGCTCCTGGGGACGGGGTGGGGTGGGGGGAAACGGGCCATTTTTTGCTCATTTCTGCCTTCCCCAACCCCCAGGAGCTTTCTGAAAGCTTCCATAAGGCTATGCACAGCCATTTTGGTGAAGGGGGTGGGGCTTCAGAAGGCAAAAAAAATGCTGTACAACAGCTAGCTTTAGAATTGTCAATGGATACCTTTTGCCTTTTTGGATTGACCATCAACACTAAATAATTGGCAGTCAAGAACTATGCCACAGACTAGTATTGATAGTATCTAGCAGAATTTCGCTGAGCTCAGACAAACCAAGCAATGTGTCAGGGTTTCAACGGATGCCCTAATTAACTCATGAGAACTCGAGAGCAGGCCAGGAATGCTTTATGAGTTGACACAATGATGAAAAAGCTAAATATTTAGATGTCAGTTTAATAGGAAACTCCTGATAGTAGATTGAGACTTTAAAAAATATATATCATGAAATAAAAGAATGGCAAACTACAAGTAATCCTTGATTTATGACCTTAGTTGTGCCCAGAATTATAGTCATAAATAATTGTTTTCATAAGTGAAGGATCATATTATTGATCCCTTAATTAACTTCCTTTATATATCACTGTGATCCCCTAAGTGGCTAATCATAAGTCAATAACATCCCAAACTTTTTTAAATTAAATTTATCATATTACATGGATATGTAGAATTAACTTCAGGGAATCATTATCTTATATTCTTTTTTAAAAAAAAACAATTTTTATTGGTTTTACATATATAAAAGAAAAAGGAGTATATAGGGTGTTTTGTTAACATTTTAGGACTTCCATGCCAGGGGCGGTGACTGCCCCCGAAGCTTCATATAAGATACAGTTAAGTAAATGATGGCAAGAGATACATATATATCATGTCATAAACTTCATACATTCAATCGTTTGTTTCGTATTAACATCCATTTTCAGGAATTACAATAATAGTTTCAAAATAAACTCATTTTTGTGATCTGAGTCTCCTTGCTATTGTTTCTTATTCCTCTTTCCCGCCAATGGGCGGGGCCATGGCCCCTCCCATTCCCCCTTCTTCATCTCCCAGGATTAAGGAATGTTTCTTTAGAAAGGCCTCCGCCTCTCCTACTGTTTTAACTCTAACTCTACCTCCATCCCAGAATACCAACATTCCTTCAGGCATTAACCATTTGAACCATACTCCTTTTTTGTATAATTTTTTGGATAAGAAAGAATATTTCCTTCTTATCTCTCGAATTTTTTTTGGAATCAGCTTCAATATGGTAACTTCTTTTTGTTGATATATCAAAGGCCCCCCTCGTTGTGCCCTCAGAATCTCATCCCTTGTGGACCTTCTTAAGAATTTAATGTGAATCTCTATAGGTACATCATTTATTCTAGCATATGCTGAATTAATTCTGTAAATCAGGTCTATGTCCCCCCAGATATATTCTTTATTCTTTTTAGTATAATCTGCTAAAATTGTGCTCATTAAATCCTTCAGATCCTCTGCTTCTGATTCTGGGACGTTCTGAAACCTTAAAAAAAAAGACATTATTTCAAATTCCATCCTTGACATATGCCCAGAAATATCTATGTTTTCTTTTCGTATTTCCCTTATCTCTTCTTTCATCTCAACTGCTCCCCCCTCCAACACCTCAATCTTTTGTTTATTATCTGCTATGGTTCTTTGTGTCTCCAACATCGCCCCTGTTTTCATCAGTCTTTCTATTTAGTTTTGTTGTTTTTTGTGTTTTATACTACATATTCTGATCTGTAATTCCATTAAAGTCTCCCATCATACAAATATTAGCTTAGTCTGATTCAATTATTTTCATATGTATTTTTTTATAAAATACCTCTTGGCTATCATTAGGAGCCTAAATTGCTATTAAAAGTATTTTCTTATTGTCCATAATTTCCACCATTAAGATTCTTCCATTGTCGGACTTGGTTTCCTGTTTCCAGAGGCGACGGGCGCGTTTGCTAACGTGTCCGCCGCTTGCTTTCTCTGGTGATTTGAGGGTCCTGGAGGGACTCTCTTCACCGTAGGGATGGCTGCGGGGGCATCCACACACAGACGGCGGTCAGTGGGGAGCCTTTTCCGCTTCAACCTAGGAACTGGAGAGCTGATAGCGGGAGGGAAAAATCTCTCGCCAACCGATGCCGGAATAATTGGAAAATTCCTATCCGGACGGAAATGTCGGGGACGGAGGATTGCACCCGGTCTCCTGCATTTAAAAAGTGACTGTAAGGTATTTAATTCATTCAATCTGTTTGCAAAGAAGAATAGAGGGGGGAGTTTTGTTTGCAGAAACACCCCCTCGTAAAAGCGGCATTTTGAAATGTTCTCCGTAAAGGAGAAGGAAAAAGAGTTATTGACATCCGAATGAATACTACTTCAAACTGGAAACTGTTATTTAAATGGCTATAGTGGCAATATTGTAATGAGCTCTTTGCAACAAATAGAACTTTCCTTTTCACTTTCTTCGCAACAATGAAACGGAAAATGGCTTCCCTTTGTTCTTAATTGGAACTTCCCCTGACTCAGTGAAAGCAGTCTCACGGCGCTGTTAACAACTCAATGAACAATTTATTTTACACCTCTTCCCCAAGAAGCCTTCGGTGACTCTCCCAAAGTGGATGCTTCCTTTTTCAATTAGAGGATCAATCTACTTCTCTGGTCTTTACTACAAATTTGGATTTGTACTTTTCTCCGGCTCTTTGGACTTCTCTGACTGCTCACTTTTCTGACGCCATTTTTATTGTATAATTAAATTAGAACAATGGCACATAGAAAACCTCTCGCTGGAAAATCGCTTTCTGCCCCATCATCTGCTAGATCCAGTCCGATCCAACAACAAACCAAAATCACTGAGATGTTACAGAAAGAAGTGACTGGAGAGAGCTCTCAAGAACCAACCACTAAGGAGATGCTGCAGGACATAATGACAGAAATACGTGAAATTAGAAAGAACTTGGCAGATTTAAAGTTAGAAATGCGAGAGACAAAAGGAAATACATTAGAAAATAAACAAAAAATTGAAGTTTTAGAGAAAGGAGCAGAGGAGATGAAAGGAGTTAGGAGAAATACAGAAAGAAATGGGAGAAATTAATATGCAGATGTCAAAGATTGAGTTCGAAAGAATGTCTTTTTTCCTCAGATTTCAGAATGTTCCTGAAGAGGAAGGGGAGGACCTTAGAGATTTAATGAGTACAATTTTAGCAGATCTTACAAAGAAAAATAAAGAATTTTTCAGGGGGGATATAGACATGATTTATAGAATTAATTCTACATATGCTAGGATAAATGTTCCAAGAGAAGTTCATATTAAATTTTTAAGGAGGTCAACGAGGGATGAGATACTGAGGGCTCAACGGGGTGGACCATTAAAATTTCAAGACAAAGAAATTACTATATTGAAGCAGATTCCCAAAAAAAATTCGTGAGATCAGGAGGAAATATTCCTTCCTATCCAAAAACATTATTTAAAAAAGGAATCTGGTTTAAGCGGTTGATGCCAGAGGGATTGCTGGTATACTGGGAAGGGAGGTAGAGTTAGAATCAAAACAGTAGGAGAGGCGGAGGCTTTTCTTAAAAAGCACTCCCCATTCCTAGAAGAAAAAGAGGGGACAGGGGGAGGCAGCGGCTTCGCCCATTGAAAAGAAGGAAGAAGAAGAAACTATTGCTAAGAGACTTAGATCTCAAAAATAATTATGTTTTGAAATTCACTATAACCAAGATGGATGTTAAAAATACCTTACCACGTCCCCCTTTCCTATAAAATTGTAAAAACCAATAAAAAATTGTTTAAAAAAAAAAGATTCTTCCATTGTCATCTGTGTAGATTTGCTCTGCTGGAATTGTATCTTCTATACCCTTATGTAGAGGGTATTTGTAATCCAAAATGATCCTAAAATAAGAACAAAAAAGAAATGGGGATTAAAGGAGAAAAAGGGGAAAAAATCTTCAGGCTCTTTTGAGTCCTAATTCAATTGATTCCAGATACTTGCAAAAAAGAAAAAGAAAAAAAGGAAAAGGAAAAAAAGGAAAAGAATTTTGGCAGATCAATCACAATAAAAATAGAAAGAGTGAGAGAAAAAGAAAAGGCAGTTATAATCTTCAGGATCTTCTTTAACTTAATCCAATTCAGTGTCGTATGAAAACAAAGTCAAAAATCCAAAAGGAAAAAAAAAGGGGGGAGGGGGAGAAAGGGAGAGAGAAAAAAGTTGTATCTATCTATATATTCAAAAAGGAAAAGGAAAAGGAAAAGAAAGACATGGCTTTAAGACAAATAGAGAAATTGAGTGAAGAGAGAAAGAAAAAGCAAAAAGACGCTAGGCTTCTACTGCCAAAAGCCTCCAATCAGCTAAAAATAACTGAGGGGGAAACAGTGAAGTGGGAAAAATAAAAAATAAAGGTAAATAGAAAAAGAAATCACAGCCACTACTGAGGCTCTCATGCTAAATTCCAGACAGAGTTGTCAGTTCTCTTTTTCAAAGGTCACAACAAACTTATTCCTTTAAACTGCAAGGCTCCCTTCACTGATAATATCGCAGGAAAGCACCTAAATAAACAATCTTCAATGCTCTCCCAATTATCAACAGGCTCAAGGTCTTTGAATTGTAACAACAGTTCTTAACTTTTCTCAGAACACACATGCAGGGAAAAGAAAACAATGTTTCAAAGCCTCTGGGTGGCAGTGTTACTTATTTTTTAGCAGTATACGCTTCCTTTCCCCCTATTCAAAAGAGGACAAAAAAAATTCAAAAAGAAAACAATAAAGCATTAGAAAGAGAATGGTAGAGAGGAAGAGGTCTTAGTCAATAAGAAATTGTTTATGCCAGTATTTAAAAAAAAAGAAGAAGGGGGGGGGGGGGAAACCAATCCAGTTTAAAAAGTAACGAGCATTTATAAAAGTCAGCAAAAGTTCCACTTTAAAAAGAAGATGGTTTATTTAATTTAATTTATTTAATTTATAAATTAAATAAATGTTTTCCCAAAAGGGAAAATAAAAGCACTCTGTTTGACTTCTGGCCCAATCTCGCCGCTTATCCACTTTCTGTCTTCAACTTTAACTTTACTTTTAATTAATATTAATGAAGAAAAAAAAATTCACCAAAATGACACACTTCTCTCCTGCTTCTCTTCCGTTCAGGAGCTGTCCCAATTTCAGCAGCTTTAATGGCTGCCTCACTGCTGCCAGCAAGAAATGGCTCCTCTTGGATCAACCAGGGACTTTGCAATATCCCTGGGATCTACAGGATGTGCCCCTCTCTGTCACTGTCTCTACGGGATGGTTTAGGTCCAAAAGGACCATCCAGCAGCAGAGATATTGACAGCAATTTTGGAGCTACAAGATTGCACGTCATCTCATCCAGACTTCAGCTCTGCCTCCTCTTAATTTTTTTATTTTTAGACAAGCATACACAAACAAAACATAAAACCATCTTCTAGTTCCATACCGTGTGTCGATAGGTTACAAGACATTTGTGCATCCTTTCCATAGTCCTCACTTACAATTTATATAAAATCTCATATTATCAATCTAATATATACGTATACGTTATTATCATTATACATCATTTATTTGACTATAACTATTATTCCTTCATTTTATACGAGATATTCTAGATTTTAAATTCATTTATGTTATAACAATTCATTACACATCCTAAATCCAACCAAAAGTAGTACATCTTTATATTATATTCTGTATCATTCTATTATCCTTATATTGTAAAATTCTCTAGTATCTTTCATTTCCATGTTTTTTTTATCCAACCACTGATAAAATAAATCCAATATCTTATAAAATTGTTTATATTCTTGTTCTCTAATTTCAAATGTCAATGTATTCATTTCAGCACATTCCATTATTTTCTGAATAACTTCCTCCTGTGTTGGTATTTTCTCATTTTTCCAATTTTTAGCAAATACAATTCTAGCCGCTGTTAACATATTTACAATAAAATATTTCAGTTCTCTACTGTCTATTTCCTTTATTTATTTATTTTTATTTTATTAAATTTATACCCCGCCCTTCTGATTGTTAGGACCCAGGGCGGCGCACAGGCATTATTAAAACCACAAAAATACAATAAATATCAATTTAAAATATATTAAATTAGATTAACCCGTGCTAAAACCCATGTTAAAAACCTTCCCAAATTATAATTTTTTTTTTTTTTTTTAAAGTCAGGAACAGGGGGCTATCCTAGGCCGGCTTGTTGAAATAAATACGTCTTAAGATTCCTGTATAATCTCTGGTTTAAAGCCTATGTTTTTGTATCATTTTTTTCCAACCATGTGTGGATTTTAGTCCAGTATCTTTTAGCTTCTACACACGTCCACCACATATGGTAGTATGAACCCGGTATCTGATGACATTTCCAACATTTTTCAGATTTATTCTTAAACGTTCTTGCTATTCTTGTCGGGAGTAAGTGCCACCTGTAAAACATCTTATACAAATTTTCTTTATATGATGTTGACATTGTCATTTTTTAATTTTGAGATCACAATTTTTGCCATTTCTCTAAATCAATCCCATGTCCAAAATCCCCCCCCAAGCAATCATTGATTCTTTAACGTTGTTCTTCTAGCCTAACCTCTAATAAGTATCCATATAGTTTTTAAATCACCTTTTCATCAGTACCTGTCAAACCTTTATCTAAATCAGTCAATTTATCATAAAAACCTTCTATTTTAAGATCTTTATCATATCTAGAATTTTTTTGTGTATATGAAAACCAGTTCATTCTTATACCTTGTTCTTCTAGTTCTTGCAGAGATTTAAGTTCACCCTTTGCATCCAATATTTCACCATATCTAACTGTTTGTTCCCTTTTGTATGTTATTGAATATGAAAATACTTCAATGGTTGATAACCAGACTGGAATTTTTAGATAATGATGCCTTTTAATCTTCTCCCAGTTTAATAACAAAGCCTCACATATATAATGTCTTCTGAAATACCCCTGTATTTTAGTTCCCTTGTGCCATAAGAAAGCATACCATCCCAACAAGTCATGTCCTTTTAATGTCAATAATATAGAATTTCTTAGCGTTATCCATTCCTTAACCCACATCAAGCTTATTGCCTGATAATATAACTCCCAGTTAGGCAGACCAAATCCTCCTCTTGTTCTAGCATCTTGCAACAGTTTTAATTTTATTCTCGCTCTCTTTCCCTGCCAAATATACTTCAACACTATTTTATTTAAATCTTCAAAATAATCTTTCCCTAATCTAATTGGGATTGTCTGGAACAAGTATAAAATCCTGGGTAGTATATTCATCTTGATTGTTGATATTCTCCCTATTAGTGAATTTTCCCATTTTGCCAGGTCTGTCACAATGTGTTGTTTGAGTTTATGATAATTATTCTCTTTAAGTGTACTGTATCTTGCTTTTAAATATATCCCCAAATACTTAACCTTATTCATGACCTGTATCTTCAAAGCTTTCGCCAATTCTTCCTTTTGTCTTACTAGCATGTTCTTTGTCAAAATCTTTATTTAATCTTTCTTTATTTTCAGACCTGCTACTTTTCCATATTCCTCTATCTTTTCTATCAATTTAAGTGTTGTTTCTAATGGATCCTCTAAAATGAAGACCAAATCATCTGCGAATGCTTGCAGTTCATATTCTTCAAAACAACATATAGTAGGCTTATTCCCTTTGCCTTCCACCAACACTGATTTTATCAAATCTCTCCAAATTTCATTATAATTATTTGTTTTGATCATTTCCTTTTTAAATTTAATTTCTGTTGTTAATTTATCTTTTGTTGCCATACTCCAAATTTCATTATACCACTCATTTCTTTGAATATCCCAATTTTGTCCCCAATATTTAGCCATCACTAATTAAATTAATATTCTGTATATTTTCCCAATTCTTCCTTCCCCTATATAGTATTCATTTATCTAACATTCTTTTATAATCATTTCAAATTTTGTTAACTGTCTTATCTTTCTCCTCGAATCTTTCTTCCACTTTTATCCATTTCTCTAATTGTATTAAATTCAACCAATTTAATTTATATCTTCTTTCTACAAAGCTTATCCATTGCTTAAATTCCTGTAGCACTTCTATTTTACTCTTTAATAAATAGCAGAATCCAAACCTGCTGCAGTCATCTACAATGACCAGGGCAATAATAGGAGCACACAACTTGTGTTTATACAAATCAGTTAACCTAAGCCACACCCAGGTTCGAACTATTTCAGCTCCCAAACAGCCCTTGTTGGCTGACTTATTTGCTATGCCTATACATTGGCTGACCTTGTTACCATGTTCTATTCCAGCCAGTCCCCAATGGCTGTCCTGTTGCCATGTCTATCCCAGTTCATGAGCTATATATGCTGACAAAAAAGCTCTATGCAGATCATGCAGAAGGTGCATGAGAGGTGCTGAATAGGTCAGCTGCTGAATAGTTAAGCATGGGGTGCATGAATGGTTGGTATGGCATGAATACACAGGGGCTAGGGGAAAATGTACAAATGGGAAAGACTTGCAACTTTTCCTGCTGGCTTTCCTATTGACTTTCTAGGAAAGCTCAGCAGTGAAGGTTGTGTCAGCCTTTCCAGATATATCAGACAGAAAGCTGACAAGATAAACTACACTAGTCCTTGACTTACAACCATTCATTCAGTGACTTCAATATTTCGGTGTGCTGAATAAAGGGACCCCTATCCAAACATACAGCACTTGCAGCATCCCTGTAGTCATGTGATTGTGATCTCGGTGTCTGGAACCCCATTTGCACTTAACGGGTTGCCAAGTGCCCCACAATCACGTGGGGCACTTGAAAAGTTGCAAGTTGTTGCCACCTGGTTAATTCCTTGGGGCTTGCTGAAAAAGCTCTACTACCATATTACAAATTAGATTACGGGACTGAACTTTTTTCAGCTAGCCTGAAGTTTGGTTTTCCTTTTTCTGGCATGTCTCTGGGAAGTACTCACAACAGTAGGGCCAGCCTCTCCATGTGCTTTGGTGTAATGGTCTATTTTAACTGTTCCTTTAGTTTTACCATGCTGTGCTGATATTTATTGATAGCAGTTAGAAGATATGTTGAAAACTCTTTCATTTCACAACATATGGACAGATTCAACCTTAGTTTCAGCTGGGAATTTGTGACCTTCCTAAACTAAGCCAAGTCCAAAAACATTAGGGAATTCCTAGAAGCTTGGCATTCTGTCAAACTGGCTATCAATAGATATATAGACATAAACAATATCTGCATACTGCGCAGAAAATTCAATGAAGAAGCCAAAAATGAAACAAAAATATTAAATCAATACCCAGATGAGCACTAATATCAGACCGCCAATCAAGAAGCTAACATTAACAGCCCAATCAAAGAACCTGTAACAACCCGATACTGACAGGGCAAACCACAAAAATGTACACTGAGAAAAAGCCCCAATGCTTATTAGCACTGATGATGATACCTGGTTTAAATAATGAAACATGTACAAGAAACCCACTAAGGTAAGAGAGTAACAAGGACCGCATAGTTCAACCCTGAGCTCCAAATATTCTTCTTGATCAGATTTTTTATTGTGTTCACACAACATACTAAGCTAAAAAGTATGAAAATTTCCTCATCTCTAGTTGCATGTACTACATAAATAGCTTTCTATAAATTGGGATGTGTTATCTATGATAAACCTTTAAAAGAAATCTAGTTCTTGGAAATCAAAATAGCAATTTTGGGTTTGGGTGATATACTGTAATAAGTTACAATGCTATTTTTTTTAATAAGATTTTGTTTACTTTGTGTGTGCATCTGTGCGTGTGAAAAATTTGAATATCTTGAACTGAGTGTTTTAATTTAGCACATTCTAGAAACACACTTTTTTTTATTAATAGTACTCTTACCTTGCATGCTTTTGGATAGTTTGGGAAAGAGCATCTAATAGTCAGGATTACAAGTAAATCTTCAATTTACAACCATTTGATCAGCAGTCTTTCAAAATTATGATGACGCTAAACAAAGTGACGTATGACCTGTACCCAAAATTATGTCTGCTGACATGCCCCCATGGTTACATACCCAAAATCTGAATGTTTGGCAATCTGATCTGGTACATGACTTTTCTATTCAAAGACAGCATGGTGCTGCCCCAAAATGGGCATCATTTTGGGAGTGGCCACAGTTCTCAAAAGAATTGTGTCTGATTCCAAAATGATGTCCACTTCTGGGATGTCATCATGCAGCTACTGTATAGGAAGTTAATCTTAAGAAAAGGGAAGCCCAACAGTGTTAGTCCCAACTGGCAGGGAGCAAAGCACCATGTGCCTGAGGGAGTGGGGGAGGCCCTGAGAGTTACAGTATGCACTCCCCAATCACCTGAGGCACCACACTTCACAGTCGCCCTTAACAACTGTCAGAATGTACAACCATAATTCTTGGCTGAATTGTGGTCTTAAATTGATAACTACCTGTACTGCCAATTAACTTGATTTCAAACTGAATAGCATTTTAGAAGTAAGCACAATAAACTGAGCTTGGATTTTAACTCCTGGCTTTGAGTACTAATTATGTATATGATTCTATTTTCACATTAAGTAGTCGTGTGAATGTTTCTGGACTGTCTGCACCTTTATGGCACATTTTAATCCGTCTTAGAAGTATGTGATACAATTCCCATGTAAATTGGATTACAACATCCTGTGCTACAGGTTACAGAATTTTTTTGGGGGGAAATTTATTTATTTATTTTTTAGTAAAACCAAAATGCAAAAAGGAAAAATAATCATTCTACATTGTAACCTTTGGAAAGTATATTGACTGGATACACATAACTCTTGTGCATTTCTAGGACCATTATTATTCATGAATAATCTTGTTTTATAGATTTTAGATAAAAAATTAAATCGCCCCAGTCTGTGATTTTAAATGATTTTATTCGGTTTTATGGGGTTAGTTTTTAACTTTTATAAATTTGTACAGGGGATTATTTAATTCGATTTTAACTTTGTATGTATTGTTTTGATTTTAGTAGTTTTAATTTTTACCTGTACACTGCTCCGAGTCCCTTCGGGGAGAGGGGGCGGTCTAGAAATAAAATAAAATAAAATAAATAAATAAATAAATAAATAAATAAAAAATTCATTGTATATCTTAATATCATTACACCAGAATTCTCCTCGAATATTCCATATTTGGTCTATCTTCTTCAAACGTCTTACTTAAACATAACCACATAATGGCATTGATTGTCTATTCCAAACATGCATGCATACATACACACACACACACACATATAATTGTTCCACAACAAAACTAACACACACACACAATCTATAATTTTTCTGTTGCTCTTATTATAACTCATTGTTTATTAACTGGTTAAATTTATATCATTAAACTAAAACATTATTATTAGTTACTCTTATTTGTAGGTAATTATTTACTAACTAACAATCCTTCAATGATAATCTAAAACAATCTATCTACTTATCAATCATCAAAGAATAGCAACTTTCATTATCAGCCAGTAGCGAGTTGGACTTATCTCTGTTGCCATTTGCGGCCCCAATCTCTTTATTCTTCTTTCCAGGTTTCTTATAAACTTCTTTTTGCACGTTATTGTCCAGCGTGTCTCTCAAATAAAACCGCTGCCCAATTTCTGTCTTTACACGTTGTATGTATTTGAATATCACGTATTTCTGGAGAGATTTCTCCTCTTACATCCATCTTCAATTTGCGGCCCCAATCTCTTTATTCTTCTTTCCAGGTTTCTTATAAACTTCTTTTTGCACGTTATTGTCCAGCGTGTCTCTCAAATAAAATCGCTGCCCAATTTCTGTCTTTACACGTTGTATGTATTTGAATATCAGACGTATTTCTGGAGAGATTTCTCCTCTTACATCCATCTTCAATTCTTTTTGAAGACCAAAATGAGGCTCACATTCCTCTAGGATTTCCTTCTTTTTATTTTCTCCCATATTGGATCCATTGGTGAAGTTCTCTGTTACCATATCTTTATCTTCAACTAAAATGAACATCTCTTTATCTTCAACATTTTCTTCTCTCTCTTTAGTTGTTGGAGCCTCCAACTGCTCATGGTTTGATGTGACAAATAAAAGTTTATCCAATTTTTTATCAATTCTTCTTCCATGTCGTTTCAGAAAATTTAAGATTCCAGCCAAAGCCTTCTGATTTTCTAAAGTATCCTCGTCTATATATGTAACCATGTTAGCAAATCCAAAGAGTAATGAAGTTTGGTCTCAGGCCTGTTTTGTCTTTTGATTGGGTTACTTTGATCCTGTTATGATGTATCTTCCAAAAAAAAATATTGTCAGTTATCCAAGAGCACCTGTTGAAAACAATTCATGCTCTGGAAGTTTCTATAAACAATATCACCGCCTTCAAGCAGCTGCTTCAAATAAGAAAAATAGGTTGTTTCATAAAGACCAGCCTCTGACCTCCCAGTGGCAGTGCTGCAGATTTTCACTTTTTAATAATAATAATAATAATAATAATAATAATAATAATAATAATAATAATAATAATAATAATAATAATAATAATAATAATGATTTAATTTATAGACCGCTCCTCTCCCCGTAGGGACTCGGAGCGGTGCACAGGGAAAACTAAAACCACAATACAATAAATATACAAATACAATTAAAAACAAATTAAATCTGGGCCTGTGCTAAAATCCCCTTAACCTGCTAAAATACCCAATTAAAACAGCTAAACCCTGTAGAGAGAGGCTACCCAAGGCCGGCCAAACGGAAAAGATGAGTTTTTAGTTTCAGACGGAAGGAGCGGAAGTCCGTGGTTGTTCTGATGTCGGGGGGAAGGTCGTTCCAGAGGGCTGGGCCCGCCACAGAGAGAGCCCTTCCCCTGGGCGTTGCCCGCTGACAGAGTCTAGTGGACGGCACCCGGAGAAGTCCCTCTCTGTGGGAGCGAATCGGCCGTGAGGAAGTATGAGGCAGGATCCGATCCCGCAGATAGCTAGGTCCCGAGCCATGGAGCGCTTTAAAAATGATGACTAATACCTTGAAGCGCACCCGGAAGACGACAGGCAGCCAGTGCAACTCGCGCAGAAGTGGAGTTATGTGGGCAGATCTGGAGGTACCCAAGATTGCCCGCGCGGCTGCATTCTGAACCATCTGAAGTCTCCGGGTGCACCTCAAGGGAAGCCCCATGTAGAGAGAGTTACAATAGTCCAGTCGCGATGTCACGAGAGCATGAGTGACTGTGCGAAGGGCGTCCCGATCCAATAGGGGGCGCAACTGGCGAACCAGGCGAACCTGGTAAAACGCCCTCCTGGCCACGGCTGTCACTTGATCTTCCATGGACAGCCGGGCATCCAGGAGGATACCCAAGTTGCGCGCCCCATCCACAGGGGCAAGATGTTCGCCCCCTATGGCCAGCGATGGAGTCAGCTGGTTGAATCGGGCAGCCGGAAACCACAGCCACTCGGTCTTGGTCGGGTTGAGCCTGAGTCCGTTACTTCCCATCCAGATCCGCACGGCTTCCAGGCACTGGCACATCACTGCTACGGCATCGTTGGGGTGGTTTGGGGTAGAAATGTACAGCTGTGTATCATCAGCGTACAGGTGGTACTCTACCCCAAAACCACGGATGATCTCACCCAGCGGCTTCATATATGTGTTGAACAGGAGAGGCGAGAGGACCGACCCCTGAGGCACCCCACATGTGAGGGGTCTCGAGGTCGACCTCTGCTCTCCTGTCAACACAAATTGCGATCGGCCAGAGAGGTAGGAGGAGAACCACCGTAAAACGGTGCCTCCCACCCCCAACCCCACCAGCCGATGCAATAGGATACCATGGTCGATGGTATCAAAAGCCGCCGAGAGGTCTAATAGGACCAGGATGGAGGAACAACCCCCATCTCTGGCCCTCCAGAGATCATCTACCAACGCGACCAATGCCGTCTCAGTGCTATGCCCGGGCCGAAAGCCGGACTGGCGCGGGTCTAGATAATCAACTTCCTCCAGGTGACGGGGAAACTGTTGTGCCACCACACTCTCAAGAACCTTCGCCAAAAAGGGAAGGTTGGAGACTGGACGATAGTTGGGTCCAAAGAGGGCTTCTTAAGGAGGGGCCTCACCATAGCCTCTTTTAGGGAAGCAGGCAAGGAACCCTCACTTAAGGATGCGTTGACAACCTCTTGGAGCCAGCCTCGTGTCACCTCCCAGGATGCCAGTACAAGCCAGGAGGGACACGGGTCCAATAAACATGTGGTGGCTCGCAGTCGCCCACGTAACCTGTCCATATCCTCGGAAGTAACGGAGTCAAACTCCTCCCAAACAAGATCTGTCTCGTGGCATCCCACTGGGCCATCAATGGGGGCTAACTCGTTCTGTATCTGAGCGATTTTCTCCTGCAGAAAATCACAATTCCTCTGCTCTGCCCTGTAGCGGGGCTTCCCGCACCCTCTGTTGAAGGAGGGAGCGGGTCACCCTAAACAGGGCGGCAGGGCGGTTTTCTGCGGATGCTATGAGAGTGGCACAATGATGACGTTTGGCCACTCTCAGCGCCACAATGTAAGTCCGTAAATGGGCTCTTACTTGTGTCCGGTCAGATTCAGAACGGGTAGACCTCCATCTTCTCTCTAGGCATCTCTTGTGGCGTTTCATCCCCCTCAGCTCCTCGGTAAACCAAGGAGCCAGGGCGACTCGCCGCCGCAAGAGAGGCCGCAAGGGCGCGACCCGATCCAAGGCCCCCGTGGTCGCAGTGTTCCATGCGGCCACGAGGTCCTCCATCGGGGCGCGGGTCAGGGGTACAGGAAGTGGCCCAAGCGCCGTCTGGAACCCATCCGGGTCCATAAGGTGCCTGGGGCGAAACCAGATCGATGGCTCTGGTTCCGCCTCCCCGCGGAGGGGAGTAGCGGTCGGAAAATCGAGCCGGAGAAGTGAGTGGTCTGACCATGACAAGGGCGTGATGACTATATCCCCTATACCCAGATCACTCTTCCATTGGCCAGAGACAAAGATGAGATCCGGTGTATGTCCACCCTCGTCGGTGGGGCCTTGAATTAATTGGGTCAGGTCCATGGCCGTCATGGAAGCCATGAACTCCCGAGCTGCCACGGATGATTCGCCCACCGATGGCAGATTAAAGTCCCCCATGACCAAAAGTCTGGGGGTCTCAACTGCCACCGTAGCGATCACCTCCAGGAGCTCGGGCAGGGCTGCTGCTACATAGCGGGGAGCCAGGTATACAACCAGCAAGCCCAACTGCCTCCCTAGGCCCCACTTCATGCAGAGGGACTCACAACCGGTGGTCTGTGGCACAATGGTCTCTCTCGGCTCAAGATCTTCCTTTATTATGACCGCCACCCCACCACCCCTACCTAGGGCCCGGGGCTGATGAAAAGCGCGGTAGCCTGGTGGGCACATTTCAACGAGGGGGAGTCCACCCTCGTGGCCCAGCCAGGTCTCCGCTATTCCAGCCAGGTCCCTCTCCCCCTCTTTTAATATGTCCTTCTTCTTTATTGTTAAAAAAAGTAAAAAGTATAATTCTTATTGAATTTTAAAAATAAGCAGTAAGTCATAGGAAGAATTTTAAAAATAATCCCAAATTCAAGATTTTAAGTAACAAAAAATAAAAGGAAAAGAAATAGTCCAATCACTTTCAAAGAGAAAAAAAAGTCCTTGTTACTGACGCTTCAATCCACAATTACAGAATAATAATAAGAAGAAAAAAAAGGAAACCTCCCAGTTCAAACCTATTAGATTGATTCAGCCGCTTATTTCAAGATTGGAAGCTTTAGTTTTACTAAGAAAAAAAGATTCTTTAAGCAAAATGTTTCAAAAGGAAAAAAAAGACCTTCCTGGTCTCGCACTTTCCCTTTCAGCTTGTTTCCTTCCTTCCAGAGCCACCCCATCTTTGCCAGCCCTGAAAGCTGCCTGTTTGCCACTTTGCAGAAGCTCTTCCCTTGGTCAAACAGGGGTTTTGCGGTACCCCTGTGACCAGCAAGGCTTGGTCTTCCTCGTCACCATCCCTACAGGACGGTTTAGATCTGAATGGACCAGGGGGCAGCAAAAGTATCAACGGAGGTCTCAGAGTGCTGAGACCCCACGTTGTGTCGACGCGGGGCATCTCCAGCCTCTCCAGGTTACAGAATTTTGAAAATACCATTTTGCTTTAAATTTTATATTTTAGTTAGCCAATTAATTATTTATTTTAAATAAAACTTGATGTTTGGGCAAGTAACCTATGATTTCCAGTATGAAGCCATTCATAGTTTTGTGAATAGCCAGTTCATATTGGTAATCCCTTTTATGATGAGGGAAGATTGTAATTAATATGGTTAAAATTAAATATTTTAAAGAAAAAAAAGGAGAAAGAAAAAAGAGACTCATCCAAAATAATATAAAATACATGACAAATAAACAAGAAATTTACAAACTTCATAAAATTGAATACATTAAGAAGTTACAGAAGACATATAGTTAAGTCTCTTCTGTAACTTTATTATTAAAACTATCAACAACAATAATCAAAAGTATTAAATGTGATTCAGACTAGAATATTATAGGTAACTATTCACTTACAGCCACAATTGAGTCTCAGAGGTGCTTTTTCAAGAGGCATCTGGACTTTCTGTTTCCTTTGGCCTTTTTTTTTTTTTTGAAAGACGTTTTGCTTCTCATCTAAGAAGCTTCTTGGATGAGAAGCAAAACGTCTTCAAAAAAAACCAGAAAGTCCAGTTGCCTGTTGAAAAAGCACCTTTGGGACAACCATGACATGGATGACTGAGAATCTCCATAGACAACTACAATTGACCTTGGAATTTTGCTTGTAAGCCATTGCCTTATTAATCAAGGTACCATGTGATCGTCTTATCAGTGACTGCTATCACAGCCATCCCAGATGTGGTTGCTAAGCAAACAGAGTGAATGAGATGGCTCCTGAAAGAAGGCAGGTAATTCCCTCCTGTGCACATAAGGGAATTCCTATCCTGGGCTGTAAAAACAAAGCCAGGATCCCAAAGATATGCGTGTTATTTCTTCAGCTTATTGCAAGCCTTCCCCTCACCCCCATGTTCAAATCCAAATTTGGGAACAAAAATCTTCTAGGGCTTTCCATTTTAGTCTCCACCCTTTCTTTTTTCCTCCACTAAATCCCCCATCCGCCAAATAGCTGCTAATTTCCACTCCGGGTCTCTTTTTAGATCCAATTTAAAGTTTCTTTAGCTAGGGTTGGTCACTCTTTCACCGAGGTCCAATGCACCACTCCAGCACCACTCCTGCTCAGATAGCTTGGTCTGGTTGCTCCGACTTTGAAGCAGCCATTTGCATGTCCGCCTTTGCTGAGAGTTTGGAGAACTTTATCTCCAACCTATCAAGGAACTGCAGGTTCCTCTTTGGTCGTTCAAGATGTTTCTCCTTTTTCCCTGTTCCTCCAAAACAGTTCTGACCCAAAGGTCCCTAGCAGTGGTTTATCCAGTTGGGTTTTCACGGAGCCTGTCAGAGCTCCACTATTTTCCAACCAGTCTCGTCGCAGTGCTTCCGGCTTCTCCTTCTGCTATGCATTTTCTATTGTGGGAAAATGGGAGGGGGATTGTATGGAGTTAGATGCTATGTAGCCATAACAAAATTCTTTCTAGAAAGCCAAGGTCATCCTTTGTCTTTGCACCTCTCCACCTGACCAGAAATGGATGGGTGGAACTGCCAACATGGCAGTGGAAGATTTGATCATGTGATGGACTTGTGGGTGTGGGGGTAAGACCTTGAACTGTCAACTGGGTAGGGAAAATGGGAAAGGTTTCAGATTTGGGGTTTCTGGGATTGATAACCTTTCTGGTACATGTTTGGAGCTCTGTCGAGCAGTGGAGAGAGAATCAACCATGAAAAAAGTTGGTGCATAAATGTGGATGATTTCATTTTTCATATAGAACATTCTTTGGGATTTTTTTTCTTCATCATATTTCTTTGATTTTGTTTCAGTCATTACTGTGATAAAGTTTGAGAGTTTTACAACAATCTTCTGCACATAATAACCTTATACAAAGTGCAATAATTCTAGTTTTTTCTAGGTTTTGAGTCCATACTTATTAATTTTATATAGATAAAGCCTACATAGAAATATTATTTTTATGGGTGTAACAATACTGAAGCTAAATTTTAGCTTTTAATTCCATTCTTCAGAATAAGAAGCAACATAGTTTATATTTAATTTTTTCATTTAAATTATTAGAATCTTGTTATGTATAACATTTAAGTAGATTTTATATATATATATATATTTATTTACATTTTGTATTTTATTCATTCTATTTTCCAATGTTTTTCTTAACAGAGAATTCTTGAGCTGGAAAGTTCCCCTACAAAGTACCCACAAAATGATAAAAGCCAGTTAGAAGATCTGGTTGTCCAGATAGAATCAGACAAAAATGAGGACAGTAAAGTAATATGTACTATGACTGAAAAACATAGAAAAGAAATTGAATATGTGAAGCAGCAAGAACAGCAACACTGGAGAGAACAGTTTGACATATTTACCCAGCAGCAGCAATCGGAAATGGAAAAACTGAGGAAACATTGTGAAGAAGAAACAGCCAAGCTGTTAAAAGAAAAAGAGGCTACATTTCATGCTCATATAGAAGAAATGAATGAAAAAACTTTAGAAAAGTTAGATGTGAAACAAACAGAGCTAGAAGCACTTTCATCTGAATTATCAGATGCTCTGAATACCTGTCAAAATCTTGAACAATATATTTCTAAGTTAAAAAAGGATGCAGATAAAACAAAGGTGGAGTTTGAATCAAAACTTGATCAGCAAAGGAATATTCATAAGGAACAAGTTAAAGCTATTTTTCAAGACCAGCAAGTAATTGAGAAATCATTTAAAGAAGAAATAATCCAACTCAAACAACTCTTGGAAGCAAAAGAGAAACGTGAAGAATTAGAAGAGAAAAAAATGAAAGAAACTCTAGGAAAAGCTGAGTCACAAGGTAAAAGAATGTCTGCAGAATTAGATTTTTTATGTCAGTTCAGGGAAGATAATGCAAGTATTTATGAAAACAAGTTTAAAAATTTGCAAGAGAAATTGGAAGATATAAAGCATAAAAAGTCAAAACTTGAAGAACTGGTTATAAAAACTGAAACCCAGCTAAATGAAGTAAAAACTGAGTTAGATATTCAGACATCCCAGGTAAGTGATCTAAAATGTGAATTGGAAGAAGAAAAGAGAAAAAATATACAGAGCACCTCATCTCTGACAGAAAAGTATGAATCACAGTTAAGAAATCTTGGAGAAGAGATCAGTCAATTAAAAAGTCATTGTACTGGCAAGGAAAGTGAAATTGGACAAATAAAGCATTTCATGAAGCAACAAATTGAAAAGTATGGGCAGCTGTTGTCAATCAAAGAAGGAGAAATTAGTGCTTTCAGAGACGAATATGAACTCAAATTAAAGCAACAAGAGACACAAGCAGAGGAAGCCATAGAAAAAGTAACAAAAATGCAGGAAGAATGTAAGCAAAAATTTTCAGAACAAGAAGCAAAACTGAAAAAAGAGATTGAGGACAACCAGTTGGAATTTTGTCAGAAAGAGAAGCAGTTCACTTCAAAAATGTTGGCAATGGCACATGCCAGTTCACCTGGAATAAATGATGCTGTTTCAAAACACGAGATGAATCAGAAGAAACAACTAAAAAGCATGGATGAAGCTCACAAGCAAGAAGTGGATAAAGTTTTACATCTTTGGGAAAAGAAACTAAATCAACAGGCTGAAGAACTTTGGGAAAAGCATGAAATAAGATTGCAAGAAAAAGAGCAGGAAATAAGAGATCTGAAAGAAAGACTGAGCACCTTTGATGCTGAAAGAGAAGGGAATAATGCAGATATTACATGGTCAAAGGACAAAAATACAAAGAAAGAAAAAACTATATATGAACTTCAAGAACAACTTCAACAGACATTAGCACAAGTGAACCTTTTGAAAGAAAAAGAAATTGATTTTAAAAAGCAACTTTTAAAATTAGAGACCGAACTTAATTTTTCTTTGAAGGAGAAAATAACAATACAGGAACAGCTTAATGAGATAAAGATAACAGAAGAAAAAAAGACATATGACCTTTTGGTACTGGCGGATAAATTGAAAATGACTGATGTGGAACTCCATGCCTTAAAGATGTCTCATCTTAAAGAACAGGAAAATTATGAGACAAAGTTAGAAGGGGAAAGAAATGAGTTTCAGCAAAAACAAGTTGAATTTGAAAATTTCAAGAAAGATTCAATTAGACAACTGGCTGATTGCCAGCAAAAAGCAGAAACTTT
This sequence comes from Rhabdophis nuchalis, assembly GCA_039707465.1. Classification (NCBI taxonomy): domain Eukaryota; kingdom Metazoa; phylum Chordata; class Lepidosauria; order Squamata; family Natricidae; genus Rhabdophis; species Rhabdophis nuchalis. The sequence goes on from CM077647.1 coordinate 81,283,237, forward strand.
ATTGAAGATAAAAGTTGGGGAACTGGTTGAACAATGCAATGAAAACATTTCTTCAATAATAGTTAAAATTGCTCACTGTCAGCAACAGACAATAAAAATTAAAGAAGGTGTATTAATGAAAATCAATCAGATTCCAGATCTAGAATTTCAACTTAAACAATTAACAGGGAGTCATGTAACTTTAAACAGTAGTTTACAGGAGTCCAAAAAGCACTTGGAGGAAAAAGAACACTTAATGATGTCTATGAAAGCAGACATGGAAAAACTTCTAATTGAAAAAGAACTATTGCAAAAAGAAAGTTATCTCCAGCAGCAAACAGCAACAGAGAAGGAATCTTGCATCACAGAGCTGAAGAAAGAATTATCTGAGCATAGTAATATTGTTACTTCTATGAGGGAGGAGATAAATGAGAAAAAAGCAGAAATCACAGATCTCAACAAGATTATTAGTGAATTGAACCTCAGACTTGAAAAGACCATATCAGAAAAAGAAACTGCAACAATGTTAAACAAGCAACACAAAGAAAACCAACTGCAGTTACTGAATGAGATGGAAGTACTATCTTCCAAACTTGAATCATTGAATGAAGATAAAGTTACTGCCCTGAAACAGGTAGACCACTGGATGAACAAAATGTCAGAATGGAAGAAGAAAGCTCAATTGAGATTTACACAAAATTATAATACTATTAAGGAATTACAAAGTAAGATTGAACTGATTAATAACCAAGTTAGTGAAAAAGAAGAAGAACTGAGTAGAAGGAAGGAAGAGCATGATAAACAAACCAAACAGTTAGAACATTTAAAAAGCTTAATGGAACAAAAGCAGGTCAGAAAAGAAAAACAGGAATCTGATTTGATTGCTGAGATAAAAATTCATTCAGCGAGAATTGCTGAATTAGAAGAGCATATCGCTCGGAAAACAATGGAAAATGATTCATTAATGGAAGAATGTAAAAAGTACCGTGAACAAGACAGTGAGCAAAAAGAAATGGCACAACAACTCCAACAGGCTCAGGGGGCAATAGTGGACAAGGATGACAAGCTGATGGAGATGGAACAAAAAGTTCTAACTTTTGAGAAGAAAATGCAGGTTATGGAAATTGACCTGGAAGAAAAATCAAAAGAATTTGAAAGAATAAAACAGGCTCTATTGAAAACCAAAGAGGAAGAATTAAAGGCTTTAGAAGAAAGGATTATTTCAGAAACAACTTCTAAAATAGCAGATCTGAAAAAAAAGGCTGAACACAAAGTTGCTTCTATTAAAAGGCAGTTGACAACTCAGATGGAAGAGAAAGAACAGCAAAAGAAGCTACAGAAAAAATTGCAAGAAAAAGAAAAGAAAATCATGTCTTTAGATTTAGAAAAAGAATTGAAACCAAAAGTAGAAACAATAAACGTTTCTGTGGAGCAAGATAAAGTCCATGCTTTGGAGAATATGCAACAGATGTATGATTTAAAAATTGATATTTTAAGAAAGGATTTATTGGATAAGGAGAGATTACTTGAGAAGTATAATGAGAAAACAAATAGATGCAATATTTCAAAAATGGAGATTCAAGATCAGCAAGAACTTCTTAAAAGAGCTGAAGACGATAAAAATAAAATTCAAAATCTTCAACAAGAACTTGAGGAACATATCAAGAAACAGGCTTCATTACTTGAACAACATACCAAGTATGAGAGTGAATTAACAAATATTAAAGTAGAATTGAAAAACAAAGAACTAAATCAGCAAAATATGGAAATTGCACTTAAAGACTTAGAAAAAAAGCTTCAAGAAAAGGAGGAGGAAGGACAATCTTTACAACAAAAGATAGACCATTTTGGTGAAGATTTTATGAAAGAAAGACAACATAGGATTGAGGTGAAAAATAGGATTACAGAATATGACGAGAAATTAAACAGACTGCAAAATCAGGTAGATGAAAGAAGTGGCCTTATAAAAATTCTGGAAGGAAATATAGAAGAAAAGACTAAATCAGTCTTTGAACTTCAGAAGATGGTTGATAAGATGCAGATGCAACAGAAAGATTTGCAAACTACACTGAAATATGCAGAGCAAGAGAAACAGGAACAGCACAGAAATTTTATTAAACTTCAGAAGGATTTGCGAACCTTGCGGAAAGAACATCAACAAGAGCTGGAAATTATGAAGAAAGAATCTAGAGAAGAAATGGAACAAAAAATAAAGTAAGTTGCTATTAAATAACTGTTAACTATTTAATGAAATGTATGTAGAGTAAAACTGAATGAAATAAAGGTTATGATTAACATTATTTTCCAAATATGGATATATGTATTATCAAGCCGGCAGACTCTGCTGTTTAAATTGGTTGAACACTTTTATGGAGAACAAATCTCAGTTTGGATGAACATCTCTCAATGCAAAATGTCCAGTTATGAAAAAGTGTATTTTCTGAATGTACAGTGTCTTTACTCCTTTCTTTGTGAATCAAGCAATCACATCTGAAAAATATATCAGTTATCATGGTTTCCCATTTTATACAAATCAGAGTTGTCGATTTGCTTTAAAACAAGTCAAGATGTTGAACTTCACAAGTTCAGATAAAAACCAGAAATTATGATTATTTAAAAATATTTATATTTGCATACTATATAAAGAAGCACATAAGGAAGTAAAAGATTAATTCAACCTTCAGTTTATGAGCTAAGATATAATAATAGCAATCTAACCATCAATTAGGTATAAATTTATACAAAACAATTGAATACATGCCTATTTTCAATAATTAATCCTTTAAGATATATGTTTAAGATGCTATAATATTGTTTAATTGTGTTTTAAAGTATATATTTTTGTATTTATTGTTTATATTGTTTTTAGTTCCTCCTGTGCACCGCCCCGGGTCCCTGTGGGGAGAGGGAGCGGTTAATAAATTCAAATTTATTATTTTATTATTATTATTATATTTAAAATTGCTGGATATCAGTTTATAGTTCACATATATCTACCTAAGTTGTCATCTATTTACCGTATTTTTTGGACTATAAGATGCCCCAGTGTATAAGAAGCACCAAGATTTCAAAGAAGTAAGTAACAAAAAAAATTTTTGTCTTCCCCAGCCACCAGGAGCACTCTGCAGGCTTCAGCAGGGCTGGGGTAAGGCAAAAATGCCCCATTTTTTATCAAAACGAGGGCATTTTTCTCTTCTCCCAGCTCTACTGAAGCCTGTAGAGTGCTTCTAGGGGTGGGGGTGGGGGGCAAAAAAAACCCATTTGGGTGAAAAATGGCCCATTTTTTGCCCGTTTTTCACAAAAATTGGATGGGGGACAGGGCTTTGGGAGGCCAAAAATGGATGTATTTGGTATATAAGACACACCAACATTGTCATACTCCTTTAGAGGAGAAAAAGTTGTGTCTTATACTCCAAAAAATACAATACATTGTTCATTGATTGCCACCTTTTACATTATTCCAATATTTTCCTACATTTCATTGTGGTAAAAATCTAAAGGATCAGATATCATTTTATGTATTGTATGGAAAAATAATAAAACAAATTATTTAACCACTTTTTAACCCAATATAATCTATAAGAAATATTTTAGAGTTTTTTACCATGCTGCTTGAGCTAAAAACTTCTTACATTCTGATGTCTTAATAGATATGAACAGGAAGACATTGAATTGAAACACAATTCCACATTAAAGCAACTAATGAGGGAATTCAATACCCAACTGGCACAAAAGGACCAGGAATTAGAAATGGCTGTAAAAGAAACTATCAGTAAGTTACAGTGATATAATTTGTACATCTCAAATGCTACAAATATTAAATATGGGGTTTTAAAGAGAATTTGGGGTAGCATTTGTGACATGATACTCTGCAGGTGTTATGGACTACAAATAGCATCACCCGTCACCAGTTTATTCCTCATATGACAACTGAAGAAGGAAAAAAAGAAATAGAATTCAAGGAATTTAAGCACCAAAAAACCAGGAAAATACAGAAGGTGAAATAAGGACATGCCTCTGATGCAGAGAAGGAAAGTTGATGGGACTTTTGTTGAAACTGGGAAAAGCAGGAAAGAAAAATGTGTGTGTGTGTATGGGGGGGGGGGTTGTAAATTGTTAATGCAGACAAGTTCCATGGCAAACAAGAACCAGCATAAGGCCATGTGAGGGCAAGGCTTGAACAGTATCCTCAGCAGCATTTTACTTCCTTCTGAATCAGAGTTCAAAATGGTTGCATCAATCAGGATACTAGAGAAGGAGGAGTGGAGAAGTGGTTTAAAAATGGCTAGTTCAAATGGCATTGCTTCAATATGAGAAGACTGCCAATACCTGTCCTGGAGAATGATACATGAGAAACTCCAAAGAAGAGTTGATGGCTGTGAACTCGGAACTCAGTACACTTTAAGAAAAAGGCACCAAAAAGCCAGTGACTGAAGAGAGAAGAGTGAGAAAAGATATTAAATAATAAATGCTAGGAGTAAAGTAAAACACAGTCAAGAAGTAAAGATCAGCAGGATTCCTAAGGCAGGAAGAGCAATAAAGTAAAAACAACAACAATAGATGTTCAAATTTTAACACAAATTGAAATAATAACAGAATAGATGTTACTATTTAAAATGGGGATTTTAATTCGGTTTTAGCACAGGCCCTTAGTGGAATAAGTTTTTTTAAAAAAGAAATAGTTTTATATGTTTTGTATGTTTTAATGTTCCTGTGCGCCGCCCTGGGTCCATTCGGAGAAGGGCGGGGTATAAATTCAATAAATAAATAAATAAATAAATAAATACTGAATCCTTAGCAATAGAGAAAATAACCATTCCATCTTTTGTTCACTCTAAAATAAAAACCAACCCTTTTTTCAGTCATTCATGCCCTGGTCATCTCTTATATTGACTACTGCAAAATACATTACCTGGGGCTACCCTTGAATAGTGTCCAGAAGATGCAGTAGATGCATAATGTGCTGGTGTGAATAGTTTTGGGTGCCCAGAGACTTGTATCTGCTATGTGAGCAACATTGGGTGCCAGGTATTTATTTATTACCTTCAAAGCCTTTCATGGCATATGGTTGCCTGAGCAACTCTTGTCCTTATTTCATTAACTCACCCCACCTAATCAGGCAAAGGTAATGTGTTGCAGAACCAATTGTTAAGAACTTTGCCTAGGGTGGGAGAAATTCTTTTCTGTTTTGCTCTCATCCTATGAATCGAGATGAGGCAAGCCCTCACCTAACATTTTGGAAGAGCATCAAGACTTTGCCAACTGGCATTGGAGTCTTAAAGTATCATGTAACCCTGGGAGTAGTTAGTGCAGGGATGTCATACTCGATGTCATGGAGGGCCGCATCAGGTTTGTGTTTGACTCGTGTGTGTGGAATGCAGCCAGGGTGGGCATGACCAGCTTCACATTACTCATATCAGTGGTACCTGTGGCCTGGTCAAAGAAAACGGGCTACTGAGTTCTGGTTTTGGCTGGGGCGGCCTCCTGCAATCCTCTGCCAACAAAAACGGAGCTCTGGAGGGCTGCGCTTTTGCTGGCAGAGGCACCATGGGCCAGTCCTTTGCTATTTCCAGGGCTCCCCCACAGGCCAGATCTAAGTACCCTACAGGCCAGATCTGGGCCCTGGGCTTTGAGTTTGACACCCCTGGGTTAGTGTGTTCCATCTGCGTTTTAGCTTTTATATTTTTTAATTTTCTTTTTTAAACTTTGGTTTTGATTATGGCTTTTATATGATTTTTTTAAACATTCAAAGTTACACAAATGTGATGGGCAGTATAGATACTGATCAATTAAATAACCTAAGTTAAAATATGAATCTCTATCATTTTTATTTTATGTCTATCTTTTTAAATAAAACACTCATGCCTTTCTTGGTTGCTATCATCACTTGGAAATAGTCTATATCCATGATGGTGAATCTATGGCACATGTTCCACAAGTGGCACACAGCACCCTCTGTGGGCATGTGCGCTTTTGCCCCAATTCAGCTCTGCCACGCATGCACTCTGGTCATTGGGTCTCTGCCGTGCCTGCATGGGGACAGGGCACACATGAGAGGCGCATGCATGGAGGATGGGGCAAGTGCAGGGGCCTGCACACGTATGCATGTGAAGTGTGTGAGGGGTGCTTGCGCATTGCATTTGGGGGGTTCAAGCGCATGCATGTGCATTCATGTGCCCACAGGTGTGTTTTGGGCACTCAATCCGGAAAGAGTGAACCATCACTGGTCTATAACTGATTTCCTTGAATTTTCTGAGGATTTGTCACTATTTCTGCTTAGGAATATTTTTATTTGGTTTGAAAATGTCTGAAATTAACCCAATTTAGGAAATAAAAATTTAAGAGATCAGATAAATAGTAGGACTATATGGTTCTCCTGTGCGCTGCTTTGGGGAATCCAAAGCATGGGTTTAACTAGCCCTTTAGCCTAGAGACTGAGTTATTAAAACTGTAGACCACGCCTCCTCTGTCTGGGCGTGCTCAGTTTTTTTAACTCAGTCCAGCCTAAAGAGACACACAATTTTCCTTTCTAGGATACTTTGACAAAAATAGTTTATTTATTTTAATATTTGGAGTTTTTTCTTTGCATTCTGACAACTTGGATGTTCCTGTGACTTCACTGTAAGTTCTCTTCGCTTTATTTTGCTCCCAGTGGCTTCAATGGCCGAGGGGGCTTGTAACTTCGCTGATTTGGTTGCTGGCCGGGCTGGTTCACCGCCTGCAAGCTTTGTCCCACGGTTGGAGGCCAGCCGCTTTTTAGCACTGGAACAACGAGGGGCTTGTGGCGCGCTGCGCTGTTGCATGTCCCCCCCTCTGTTTCATTCGGATCGGCATGCTAGGCTTGCCTCCCAGTGAAAGGGGGGAGCGGCATTGCGGAGCGATTTTGGCATTTCAGAGTGGCTTCTCTAGCGCAGCTACCTTGGTGCCACTGCGGTTGTTTTGGTGCGTGTTTTGGCACGGCCATTTTGGGTCGCAATTTAAACTTGGTGCCGTTTTTGCTGCTGACAGCAGCCATTGGACACGAATTTTGCGCCAGGGTCTCCTGCGCAGGCGCGATCTGGTCTTTCTTTCTTGTGGAGCCACATTGTCGCGCCTGTGGTAGAAGTGGACTGTTTGCTGCCTCCTGCCTCTCTGAGCTGTGATTTGTAGGCCTCGCTTCGGCTGGCTAATCTGTATCAGGTTTATTTCTCTTCTGATTTTGAGCCTTTTCAAATCCTTTGCCTTACTATGGCTGAGCAACCGGCAGTCAACGAAGGCGCTGGTTCTTCTTCCCCCCTCCTCCCCCTGCTACTTTGAGGGCAAGTAGAGCGACGGCCAGGGCTGCTGGGAAGGCTGCAAAACAGGGGGATAAGGGAAAGGCTAGCACTGCGGCCCACGTGGCCCCCAGGGCTCCCCCTGTGCTTCAACCTGACCTGCCCCCCGGTTTTACCCGTGGTATTGCCCCAGGTGCGTGGGTGGTCTCCTGATATTTCTATGGAGATGGGAGATCAGTCTGCGGGGGTGGTTTCGGGAGCTCATGGCTCTTTGGGCCTGGCTGAAGCCACCTCAGACCCTAGGCCTTTGAGACCCGGGGTATCAGCCACTTTCAGCCCTACAGCAGCAGGGCTTAGGCCTGAGGATGAGTCAGGGGAGGCCCTTTCTCCCAGCATACGCAGCATGATTGCTGCTGCCATTTCCCAGGGCGTGGATGCAGAAATGCAGCACAGGGCCCATCGCCCTGCTCCTTTGGCCTTGCCCAGGAAACTTTCGGTTTCCCCAGCTGACCCTACCTCGCCTGCTCACTCTACTTACAGTGAGGGGCTCGAATTGGTTGAGGAGGGAGAGATTCCTGACCTTGAACTTTCTGATGATGAGGGCCTGGATCAGGGGTCCACCCTACATTCTGGATTATTTGCCCCAGGCCTGTTCAAGTCCCTGTTGTTTAAGGCCAAGGCCTCCACCAACATGGGTGGGGCCTCTGCCCAAGCGAGTACTGATGTGGGATTGGAGGCCACTGAACGTCTATTTGCAGAACAGGTCAGGGAGCAGGATCTCATACCTTGCCCCAAACTGTTTATGGATATGGTCCAAAAGCAATGGGAACAACCCACTGCTGTTTCCCCACCCAGCAACGGGGACAGAAAGCTGTATGCTTCCACATCCGAATTAGACACTCTTTTGCAATTTTCAACTGTTGACCCACCGGTGGCAGCTTTGGCTTCCCCGGCTTTAATTCCTTCTGAAATATAGGAGGGTCTCAAAGGTGAGGACCGCAAGGCGGAATTGGTCATTCGTAAGACTCACCAAGCTTCTGCTTGGGCCTTGAGGGCTGCCACGGCGACATCCTTCTTCAATAGAACTTCCTTAATCTGGTTGAGACAGTTGCAGGCTAGATTGGCCCCTGAGGACCTCCGTCTTCACCAGGATGTTAACAAGCTGGTGGCGGCTCTGGAGTTTTCAGCGGATGCCACGCTTACAGCAGCCAAGTTTGCTTCCCAAGCGGTGGCATCGTTCGCCCTAGGCAGGGGTGGGGGGTGGCGGTTATTATTAAGGAAGGTCTAGAGCCGAGAGATACCACCGTACCACAGACCACCGGCTGTGAGTCTCTCTACGTGAGATGGGGCCCTGGGAGGCAGTTGGGCTTGCTGCTTGTGTACCTGGCTCCCCGCTACGTATCAGCAGCCCTGCCCAAGCTCCTTGAGGTGATCGCCGGGATGGCGGTTGAGACCCCCAGACGTTTAGTCTTGGGGGACTTTAACCTGCCATCGGTCGGCGAATCAACCGAGGTAGCCCGGGAGTTCATGGCCTCCATGACGGCCATGGACCTGGCCCAGGAAATTCAGGCCCCCACACACGAGGGTGGACACACGCTGGATTTGATTTTCGTCTCTGGTCAATGGACAAGTGATCTTGGTGTAGGGGAGCTAGCCATCATACCCCTGTCATGGTCAGATCACTCACTTCTCCGGTTCAACTTTCCGACTGCTACACCCCACCGCGGGGAGGCGGAACCAGAAATGCCTAGGTGGTTCCGCCCCAGGCGCCTGATGGACCCTGAGAGGTTCCAGACGGAGCTTGGGTCATTACCTGCGACCCTGACCCGCGCCCCGACGGAGGACCTGGTGGCTGCATGGAGTTCGGCGGCCACGGAGGCCTTAGATCGGGTCGCGCCCTTGTGGCCTCTCTTGTGGCAGAGAGCCACCCAGGCTCCTTGGTTTACCGAGGAGCTGAGGGGGTTGAAACACCACAAGAGATGCCTAGAGAGGCGGTGGAGATCCACACGGTCTGAATCTGACCGAACACAAGTAAGATCCCATTTGAGGACTTATCTTGTGGCGATAAGAGTGGCCAAACAACATCATTGTGCCACCCTTATTGCGTCCGCAGATAACCGCCCTGCCGCCCTGATTGGGGTGACCCACTCCCTCCTTCAACAGAGGCCACGGGAAGCCCCTCTACAGGGCAGAGCAGAGGAGTTTGGAGAGTATCTGCAGGATAAAATCACTCAGATTTGGAGCGAGTTGTCCTCCACCGAAAGTGGTCTAGAGGGATTGTCAGAGGCGGGTGTTGAGACATCTTTATGGGAAGGGTTTGACTCTGTTACTTCCGAAGATATGAACAGGTTACGTAGGCGACTGAGAGCCACTACATGTTTATTGGACCCGTGTCCCTCCTGGCTTGTACTAGCATCCTGGGAGGTGACACGAGGCTGGCTCCAGGAAGTTGTGAATGCTTCTTTGAGTGAGGGGTTCTTACCTACCGTCTTGAAAGAGGCGGTGGTGAGGCCCCTCCTCAAGAAGCCTTCCCTGGACCCAGCATTATTAGTAAATTATCGTCCGGTCTCCAACCTTCACTTTTTGGCGAAGGTTGTAGAGTGTGTGGTGGCACAAGTTTCCTCGTCACCTGGAGGAAATTGATTATCTGGACCCGTGCCAGTCCGGCTTCCGGCCGGGTCACAGCACAGAGACAGCATTGGTCGCGTTGGTGGATGATCTCGAGGGCCAGAGATGGGGATTGCTCCTCCATCCTGGTCCTATTAGATCTCTCGGCAGCTTTTGATACCATCGACCATGGTATCCTATTGCATCGGCTGGAGGGGTTGGGGGTGAGGGGCACCGTTTTACGGTGGTTCTCCTACCTCTCCGGTCGGTCGCAATTTGTGTTGGCAGGAGGGCAGAGGTCGACCTCGACACCCCTCACTTGTGGGGTGCCTCAGGGGTCGGTCCTCTCGCAGATCCTGTTCAACACATATATGAAGCCGCTGGGTGAGATCATCCATGGTTTTGGGGTGGAGTACCATCTGTACGCTGATGACACTCAGCTGTACATATCCACCCCAAACCACCCCAACGATGCCGTCAAAGTGATGTCCCGGTGTCTGGAAGCCGTGCGGGTCTGGATGGGAAGGAACAGACTCAGACTCAACCCGTCCAAGACCGAGTTGCTGTGGTTTCCGGCGCCTCAGTTCAACCAGTTTGTTCCATCACTGGCCATAGGGGGCGAACATCTAGCCCCCGTGGATAGGGCGTGCAACTTGGGCGTCCTCCTTGATACCCGGCTGTCCATGGAAGAGCAAGTGACAGCCGTGGCCAGGGGGGCGTTCTACCAGGTTCGCCTGGTACGTCAGTTGCGGCCCTTATTGGACCGGGACACCCTACGCACAGTCACTCATGCACTCGTGATATCCCGTCTGGACTACTGCAATGCTCTCTACATGGGGGTCCCCTTGAGGTGCACCCGAAGACTACAGCTAGTCCAGAATGCAGCCGCGCGGGTAGTTTTGGGAACCTCTAGGTTTTCCCACGTAACACCACTCCTGCGTGAGCTGCACTGGTTGTCTGTGGCTTTTCGGGTGCGCTTCAAGGTATTGGTTACCATCTTTAAAGCTCTCCATGGCATGTGACCTAGTTATCTGCGGGATCGCATCCTGCCCCATACATCCCTTCGACCGATTCGCTTCCACAGAGAGGGAGTTCTTCTGGTGCCGTCCACCAGGCAATGCCAGCGGGCAACGCCCAGGGGAAGGGCCTTCTCTGTGGTGGGCCCAACCCTCTGGAACGACCTACCCCCTGAAATCAGAACAACGACGGACCTCCGCTCCTTCCGCCAGAAGTTAAAGGCTCACTTCTTCCATCAGCCCGGCCTGGCCTAATGTTTACATTCCTAGCTGCAGAATGAAATTGTATAAAATTTTTAGGGGTATTGTTAGGGTTTTAAGGGTTTTAATAGTGATTTTAGCACAGGGGTTAATTTAATTCGGTTTTAACATTTTGTATTTGTATATTGTTGTATTTTTGGATTTTTAATTTCCTGTGCACCGCCCTGTCCCCATGGGGGAGAGGGGGCGATCTATAAATTAATAATAATAATAATAATAATATTTAATTTTGTATACTGCGTCCTCTCCCCAAGGGGACTCGGAGCGGTGCACAGGGAAATTAAAACATATAAAATATATACAAACAATAAACACAATAGATAAAAACAGATTAAATTGATCGTCCCTGCGCTAAAAAACCTCATTAAAACTAAATTCCCTAAACACCCCAGAGGTAGAGACTAACCAAGGCCGGCCAAGCAGAAAAAGTGTGTTTTCAGTTTTTGACGGAAGGAGCGGAGGTCCGTAGTTGTTCTAATGTCTAGTGTTCCGTAGTGTTCTAATAAATTATTATTAATTATTTTAAATTATTCACTGGCTCATCATCCCAGGGTGTGTTCCTTCCTCAAGGGTGCCACTAACATCAACCCGCCAGTGGTGCACCGGTACCCGACGTGGGACTTGTCCCTCGTTCTTCAGTCTCTCACCTCGACTCCCTTTGAACCGATTCGGACTATTAGCCTTCGATTGTTGACTTTGAAAACGGTGTTTTTAGTGGCCATTACATCTGCCAGGCGGGTGTCTGAACTGGCTGCCTTGTCAGTTCGGGAGGATCTCTGCATCTTTCATCCAAAGAGAGTCATTCTTCGTCTTGACCCGGCCTCCTTTCCAAAGGTTAACACCATGTTTCATAGGGCGTAGGAGCTGATCCTGCCAGACTTCTGCCAACATCCTTCTCGACCTCAAGAGCATCAGTGGCACGTAAGGTCCTCCATCGTTATATCAAGAGGACTGCCTCCTTCAGGCGATCGAAGCCTCTTTGTGTCATTTCAACCGGCCTCCATGGGCCTGAAGGTATCCTCCAACACGATTGGGCGCTGGTTGAAGGCGTGTATAGCCCTTGCTTATGACAGCCGTTCACGACCGCCTCCCAGCAGGATCATTCCTCACTCTACCAGGAGTGCTGCCACGTTGGCTGCCTGGGCGACCCAGGCGTCTGTGGAGGACATTTGCAGAGCTGCGACATGGTCATCTCTGTCGCCTTTCATACGCCATTATCGGATTGACTCTTATGCCTCAGCAGAGGCTGCCTTTGCGCGGAGAGTGCTTCAGAGAGTTGCCACCACAACTGCAGCTCCTGACCAGCCTCGCTCCCGCCCCTGAAGGTTTACTGCTTTGGCATGTCCCATGCTTTGGATTCCCCAAAGCAGCGCACAGCAGAACGACCGTTGACTTACCTGAACGGTCCTTCTATGTGCGCTGCGAAGGGAAATCCAACCCTGCCCGTTCAGCTTCGGCTGTTCAGGATCCTTGACTTATTACCTACCTTGATTGTGACTGTTACCGGACTGGTCCTATTCCTGATCGGACTTCTGCACTCTTGGACGGCTTTCCTTCATGCAAAAACTGAGCATGCCCAGACAGAGGAGGCGTGGTCTACAGTTTTAATAACTCAGTCTCTAGGCTAAAGGGCTAGTTAAATCCATACTTTGGATTCCCCTTCGCAGCACACATAGAAGGACCGTTCAGGTAAGTCAACGGTCGATTAGTTTGTTAAGATGTTGATTGACTTGAGGTGCAAAGAGCTCCAGGTTCTTGGTGCTGATACTGTGACTTGTTGGATATGCTGCACATGGTTCATTTATTTTTCAAAGAAAAACAGAAACAAACTAGTGCTATTTGTTAAATTGTTTGAATGGAAAGTTTTATTGAGAAAAGCATCCATTAACTCTTTGCTAATAGTTGTTAAATAGCTATAAAATAAAACAAACTTTTAAAGATATTGTAATACTTTGCACACAATTTAATCACAGACTTGTTTGCAAAGAATACCTGTTTAACTTATTTTCTTTTTTTAAATTTCTTCAGGTACAATAGTTGCTATTTACTTTTTAGCCACTGCTGATAAAGATTTAAAATAGAAAGCTAATTTTATTAACCTAGTCATAATAACCCTGTTGTATATTTTAAATAGGTAAAGCCCAGGAAGTGGAATCAGAATTGATAGAAAGCCACCAAACAGAGACAGTTCAACTTCATAAAAAGATTTCAGAAAAGGATGATGATCTACAAAGGACCATGAAAAAGTATGAAGAAATACTTGAGGTATAAATTTGTATTGAATAATGTTTGTGTTCTTAAAATCTAAATATAATGGAAAATTGTTATATACTTGAGATTCATACACAGCTATAGATTGATGCATACAATTGTAATATTTATTTTTTTATTTTTTTATTTTGGAAAATTTATATTGCACATGGCAACTCAATGTGACTTACATGAATATAAAAGCATATATAAAAAACCTAATAGAAAATAATCAAATAATAAATTAATAAAATAATATCCCCCCCACCCCGGTGACAACACATCACACAAGCCATTTAATGGGCTGTATCCTGCCCCGGATTTCCCAGGCTAGCTGGCAGAAACAGGTCTTCAGTGCTTTTCTAAAGAGTTTTAGAGTCTAATCTCTGGGGAAATGATGTTCTAGAGAGGGAGCCACCAGGGAGAAGCCTCTTCTGGGTCCCACCGTGTGTATGTTCCTAGGGGATGGGAAGTGCAAATTCCTTTCCTCCCCGCTCATAGGTAGATATGATCGGCATGAGATGGTCCCAAGCCATGAAGAGCTTTAAAAGTGAAAAACAGCCCTTTGACTTGCACCCGGAAACAAATCTGCAACCAGTGCAGCTTCCTCAGGAGAGGTGATACATGTTGCACACTGAAGTTTGCACAAAACTATATGGGCTACTGCATTTTGCACCAACTGGATCTTCTGGATGCTCTTCAGTGGCAACCCATGTAGAGCACATTGCAGTAATCAAGACAGGAAGTGACTAGGGCATGAGTGACAGTGAGTAGGGATTGTTGGTCCAGGAAAGGCGCACAACCCACAGCTGGAAAATCCCCAGATTATGTACAGGGTCTGTTTGGGACAGTGCCACCCCGTCAAGAACAAAGCTGGCAATTCTCTATGGGCCAAAGAAGCCAGGGCCACTCAGTTTTGCCAGGGTTCAGTTTCAACCCTTTGCTCCCCATCCAGCTCCTAACAGCCTCCAGGCACTGTGAGAGGGAGGACACAGCATTGCTTAACACCATGGGTTAGGAAAAACAGCTGTTGTGGCCTGCCACCGGCCAGCAGAGCTGACAACAGATTCGGACAATAAGGAGGTTGCGGAAGAATATGGGCCAGTCCTGGAGTCTGAGGAAGCCTCTGATCTCTGTGTTGGAGGCAGAGAGGGGGCCAGAGCCGTATGCCAGTTATCCATTGCCTTCAGAGTTAGACATCAGTGAGGCAGATGAACAGCTGGAGCCTGTGTGCGCATGCGCAGACAAAGGGTACAGCTAAAGAATGGATCGACTTGGGAGTAAGGCTGAATGGCCCCTCCCAGAGGAAGTAAAAGAGGAGCGAAAGGGGAGAGAGTTTGCAGAAGACAATTAGTTTGCTTAATTGGTTTGTGACTCTCCGAGACTCCTTGTCAAGTTTTGCAGATATCGGTCTGTCAGCTCTCCGAGCCAGATAAGGTCTGTGACTATAAATCCTCCCTTGAAAGACTTTGCTGGATGTGAATGAGCAGAATTCACAGTAAATTAATAAAAGAGGTTTTTGTCGGGAGAAGGAGTTTGCTTCATGCTCTTGGGTCATGAAGCCTAGGTCAGAACAACAGCTGAGTATTGTTAGGAGTAGACTCCTCTAGTTGGGTAGGCAATATATAATACCATGATGACAAATGGCCATTGTGGCTTTAAGGTTGTTGGAATGTTAGAATGCAATTAGAGAATGTAATTATTTCCAACTATAAGAGGAAGTCAGGAGAGCGCATATTCCTCTCTCTGCCGGATTTGCTAATTGCTCTGCTTGAAGATCTACTGATTTGCTATCTGCTCGTGTGCTGTGACTAACTGTGTTTGAAGAAGGAAGAAGGAGGAAGTGTGGTTTACTGACTGTAAAATTGCTATTTGTTAAGATTTTGTTTTGACTCATGTTACCATCACTGCTTGTTAAGCAGTAGTATAGTTTTACAACACCAGTAAAGCTAATTTGTTTTTACAAAGTGTCTGGTCTACTATTTGTGTGTTATACTAGCAACATTTCTCTAGCTGCACATTCCCACAACTTTCTCTCTCCCAATGGAGATATCCCTTAACAAGTATCATCAGCATGTTGATGATATCTCAGTCCATTGTGACTGATGATCTCACCCAATGGCTTAAATGTTGAACAGGAGCAGAGAGAGAACTGAGCCCTTGCAAACCAGTGGGCGATGGCTGAATCTTCCCTCCTATCAACACTGACAGAGAGCGGCTGCAGAACAAGGAAATGAACTAGGAGAGCGTGGAGCCTCCCACTCCCATCCCCCGAAGCCGCTCCAGAAGAATGCCATGGTTGATGGTATCAAAAGCCACCGAGAGGTCAAGTAGAGCAAGGATGGATGCACTACCCCATTCTGCTCCCACCAGAGATCATCCAAAAGCGCAACCAATCCCATTTCTATCCCAAATCCAGGCCTGAACCCTGACTAATAGGGGTGTAGATAATCTGTTTCTTCTGGAACTTCTGGAGTTGCCGCTCAACAACCTTCTCCAAAAAGGGAAGATTGGAGATGGGTTGAAAATTATCCAATGGGGTGGAATTCAGTGATGGCTTCTTAAGAAGAGGGTGGACCACAGTCTCCTTACAGTGCTGGGGCACTACCCCCTCATCTAGGAAAGCATTGATCACCACCAGAGTACACCAATCTGTCATCTCCTGGGAAGCTTTCACAAGGCAGGAGGGACATGAATTATATAGTTCATACATGAATTATATAGTTCATACATAAACCAAATTTAATACATCAACTATATTTAGTATGGTAATTCAGTAAAAATACTTCAATTCCTGCATAGAATTGAAATCATCATAGCCATCCAATAAGAGTAAAATGCAAATAATAATAATAATAATAATAATAATAATAATAATAGTAATAATAGTAATAATAGTAATAATAGTAATAATAGTAATAATAATAGTAATAATAATAGTAATAATAATAGTAATAATAATAATAATTGGACATGGCTTAAGATGGGAACTATCAAGAAAGAAACAGAAGGTTTAATACTGGCCGCTCAAGAACAAGCACTAGTATATATAATAATAATAATAATACCTAGGGGACTGCCTCGCTATGTGGAGATTCTAGGTTTGCCGGACTTGAACATTCTGACTCTACAAAGGGCCACCCTGCTTGGAATAGCTTATATCCTCCGACATTACCTTGACACTTCCTAGGTTCTTGGTTAGGACTCGAGCTGCTGAGCTACCAACCAGCCCCAAAGGCTGTGAATCTCACCAAAGATTAACCAGAATAATAATAATATTCATTATTATTATTATTATTATTATTATTATTATTATTATTATTATTATTAATAATAATAATAATAATAATAATAATAATAATAATAATAATAATAATAATAATAATACACGAGCAGTTCCAGTGATACGCTATTCAGCTGGAATCATCAACTGGACTCTGGCTGAACAAAACACGCAAACGTTTGAATATATACCATGCTTTACAGCCACGAAGTGACACTGACAGGTTGTACCTGCCAAGAAAAATAGGGGCCAGGGGGCTATTGCAAATCCATCAAACTGTAGAAGAAAAACGAAGTTTAAATGATTATGTGAACCAAAATACAGAAAAATTGCTGCAGGCGGTAAAAATGGAGAACAGCATAAAAACAACAGAAACAAAGGCAGAATATAAGGAAGAACAGCTGGATGCCAGATTTAATAGATGGAAGACCAAGGCTTTGCACTTGAAACAGCACTTGAAAAACATTGAAGGAAAATGTGATGACAACTTGACATGGACACATGGCTTAAGATGGGAACTATCAAGAAATAAACGGAAGGTTTAATACTAGCCGCTCAAGAACAAGCACTACAAACTAATGCCATGAAAACGAAGATTCAAAAATCCATTGACAACCCAAACTGCTGACTTTGCAATAACAAAGTCGGAACTGTTTCACATTTAATATGTGAATGCAGCAAAATCGCACAAACTGATTACAAAGCTAGACACGACCGAGTTGCTAAATTAATCCACTGGTCATTATGTAAAAAATATGGTTTACCTGTATCCAGAAAGTCATGGGAACACAAAGTAGAAAAGTTTATCGAGAATGAGAGGGTGAAGATCTTGTGGGACTTTCGAATACAAACAGACCATCATTTGGAGCACAACATAGCAGCTATCACAGTTGTAGAGGGCCAAAGTGTACAGTTCATTGATATCGCTGTTCCTGGAGATGCCAGAGTCGAAGAAAAAGAACTAGAAAAAGTAATGAAATATCGCGACCTGGCCATCGAAACTACACGGCTAGGGATGAAGGATGTCACAGTGACACCCATTGTCATCGGGGCACTTGGCACCATGTCCAAGAATTTTAATAAATATCTCAACAAATTGCAACTTCCTGCAATAACACTAGCGGAACTGCAAAAAACGGCGCTACTTGGCACATGTTATATTCTACGAAGATACTTGGTTGATACCTAGGATGCTGGCAGCAAACTGTATCAACCATTAGCACCAGTCAATAGTATTTGCAATGCATTTTTAAATGTTTGGTTGAGTTTCGTGTTTTATGAATAAAGTAAATAATAATAATAATCTTTATTGTCGTTGTACTAAAATTACAGTGAAATTGGTTTTAACTTCACTGGTGCAAAATTATAACAGAAACAAAAAAAAGAGAGAAAAGAAAAAAGAAAAAACTAGCATGTGGAGTGATTGTGGTTGAATGTAAAAGTCTCACAGCCCAAGGATAGAAGCTATCTTTAAACCCGTTTGTTCGGCAGGCTGTACTTTGATATCTTCTGCCTTATGGTAGAAGGGCAAAGAGATACCAACCAGGATGTGAATCATCTATGAGAATCTTCCTTACTCTGCTAAAGCAGCGAGATCGGGCGATGTTATCCAGTGATGTCAGAGGGCAACCGATGGTTTCTTGTGCCGAATTGATCTCTCTCTGTAGTGCCTTCCTCTCCGCAACTGTTAAACCAGCATACCACGCTGTGATACAATATGTGAGGACACTTTCTATGGTGGACCGATAGAAGGAGGTCATCAGCCGTTGTTCCACCTGATTTTTCCGCAGGACTCTAAGGAGATGAAATCTCTGTTGGGCTTTTCCAATCACCAGAGGCATGTTGTTTTTCCAGGTGAGATTTTGGCTAATAAGCACTCCTAAGAATTTAAAAGAGGAAACCCTCTCCACACAGCCCCCCTCAATATACAGTGAGGCAGGTTCCTCTCTGTGCTTCCGGAAATCTAGCACCATCTCCTTTGTCTTGCTAGTATTTAGATGTAAGTTGTTTCTTGAGCACCATGCGGATACCTTCTGGACTTTTTCCCTGTATGCTGATTCGTCCCCTCCAGTTATGAGACCCACCACCGTTGTGTCATCTGCAAACTTTATTATGATGTTGGATAGATCAGAGGATATGCAGTCATATGTATACAGTGAGTAGAGGTAGGGGCTGAGCACACAGTCCTGAGGGGAGCCTGTGCTGAGCTTCAGCGTGGAAGATGTAAAGGACCCAACCTTTACTGTTTGTGGACGATCAGTCAGGAAGTCTTTGATCCATTCACAAGTGAGGGAACGGAAATACAGGTCAGTCAACTTTTCAATGAGAATGCCTGGTAAGATGGTGTTAAAGGCCGGGCTATAGTCTATAAAAAGCATTCTGACGTAATTCCCAGATTTCTCAAGGTGGCTCAGTGTGATATGTAGAGCAGTGGTGATGGCATCCCCTGTCGACCTGTTGTTTCTATACGCAAACTGGTGTTGATCAAAATTTGGTGGAAGACAGGACCTGAGGTGTTGTAGGACTATTCTCTCAAAGCACTTCATCACTATAGATGTCAGTGCAATGGGTCTATAGTCATTCAAGATTTTTTATGGCTGCTGTCTTTGGAACTGGGATAATGGTGGCTGCTTTCAAGCATGATAGGACTCTAGCCTGTTGCAGGGAGATATCAAAAATCCTTGTCAGAACCCCTGCTAATTGGTCAGCACAGGTTTTTACCACTTTCCCCAATACCCCGTCTGGACCTGCAGCTTTGTTGGGATTTACAGCCTTCAGCTCAGCTCTCACTTGATGTTCACCCAGGGTGAGCAGCTGGATGTTAGAGGGCCTTTGGGCTAAAGCCACAGAGACTGATCATCAAAGCGGGCGAAGAAGCTATTTAGCTCCTCTACTAGCAGGGCATCAACATTGGCTATTTTTATTTTTTTTTGTATTGCCCTTATAGTTGGTTAGGTGTTGTACTCCCTGCCACACCTGTCTTGAGTATCTTCTCTACCTTTTGCTTGTATTCCTGTTTAGCCGCCTTAATGCCTCTTCTCAAGTTTGCCCTGGCTTCATTATATTTGTCTTTGTTTCCTGCTTTGAAGGCGGAGTTTTGGGCTCAGCAGTGATTGTACCTCTGCTGATATCCAGGGTTTACAATTGCTGTAAACTCTGAAACGCTTATTCACTGTTGCATTATCTGTACATTTTTTAATATATGAGAGTATAGTGTCAGTGAATTCTTGCAACTCCAAATGTTCAAATATACTCCACTCGGTAGTCTCAAAGCAGTCCTGTAACTGACAGAGTGCTCCATCTGGCCAGATTTTGACAGTTTTCAAGACTGGTCGTATCCTTTTCCTGAGAGGGATATAATTTGGGCACAGCAGCAGAGAGATGTGGTCAGACGTTCCCAGATGGGAGAGGGGGATTGCTCTATATGCCTGTCTTAAGTTTGAGTACATATGGTCTAGAGTATTCTTACCTCTGGTGGTACACTGCACATACTGTACAAACTTAGGGAGAACAGACTTTAGACTGGCTTGATTAAAATCCCCAGCCACAATAAAAGTGCCCTCAGGGTAAGTTTGCTGCTGCCCCTCGATGGCATCATGTAACTTAGAAAGCACTGTGTTAACATTTGCATCAGGTGGAATATAGACAGCAGTGATAATTATAACAGAAATCTCTCTAGGTAAATAAAATGGCCGACAAATGACAGTTAAGAATTCCACGTCTGCAGAACAGTGTGTGTAAGCAACTCTACTGTTGGTACACCAATTGTTATGTGTGTAAATACACAGTCCTCTACCTTTGCTTTTCCAGAGTTGTTTCTGTCAAAGCGGTGTGGTGCGGTTAGTTAGTTCCACAGATACATCCGGTACAAGTGGATGAAGCCAGGTCTCTGTGATGAACATCACACAGCAGTCACGAATGAGCTTATTCGCTGCCATCTATAGCTCTAGTTCATCAGTTTTGTGGACAAAGGATCTAGAGTTGGTTAGGAAAATGCTTGGTAATGCTGGCATGTGAGGCTGCTTCCATAACTGAACTAGCAAACCAGCTCTGCATCCCTGCGTCTGCTTCCGTTCTCTTCGCCGCCTCCTAGGCCAGACAACAATCCATGGAGAGCCTGGCAGTCTTATTATGTCACTCAGTATATTATGAGACTGCTGGAAGTCGCTGGTAATATCTAGTTGACTAGAGCATCTAATCTTTAATAACTCCCTGGGGGTATAGGCTAGTTTTTGCCTAACTCTATTGTGACACCAGGAGCTCAAAGCCGCAGCGCCTAAGCGCACCGCCATCTTGGAATGGTGAATTTCCTATATTTAAGATATAATCAGTATATTTTTTGAATAGATATAAATGCAGTTGTATTGCTTTTTGCTGGTGCTTAATTCTTCTCTTTGTTTTATATGCAAAAAAACATATTTAGAAAGCATATTCTTTCCAAACACCATTCCAGAATTGAGGTAACTCTCAGTATTGATCTTATCTCATTCCATTTGGCAGGTTAAAGTCCTCTGAAGATCTTTTTGTATAATTTTTATTAAAACTTTTAAGCTAGAAGATAAAAACTAACACAAACTAACCCAAAATGTGGAAGATAAAAAAATGGAATGGAACCAAAGGAAAAGCAGAAGGTGCTAAAAAGGAAAAACCTAAAGGAAAAATAGAAGAAGTGGGGGGGGGGGTGGATATAAAATAGTTTCCAATATTCTTCACAGCAGTACAAATACCTTTTACCTCTCTCTTTCATTATATCATATTACTCTTCTTCCTATAATCTACCGTATTTTTCAGAGTATAAGACACACCGAACTATAAGACGCACCTAGATTTTAGAGGAGAAAAACAAGGGAAAAAGTATTCTGAACCAAATGGCGTAGTAATATATTATTTAATAAAATACCAGTATAGCAGAATAATTTTTACAACCATATATACTTTTTTACAACTCTTCAACTCTGGTACTTGAAGTGCACAAATCAGCACTGTCAGCTCTAGACTGGGAATTTGACTTTGAAACTTGAATTTGACCGGCAAAAGAGCGAGAAACGGTGGGCCCATGGCGCTTGTCAAACAGCGCGCCGCCCCGCCGGACTGACAGGGCCGCCGTTTTGGGCCACCCGGCCGTTAAGAAAAGGCACGAACGCCATTTTAAAGGCATCACTCCCCCACCCCCGCCTGGCCGCCATCTTGGGTGTCCAGCAGCAGGTCATGCCATCTTGTGTGTACGGAGGTACGGCGGCCATTTTGAGGGTCCGACTGCGGCGGTGGCCATTTTGGGTGTACCGGACTCTTCCGGTCGCCATTTTGTTCACGCACGCACACTGCTTCTCTCTGTTGCCGGCCGAGCCGATCTAACAGCGCGGCAAATCTACCGAGCGTGTGAAGCATGGCGGCGACTGGACTGCAGGGTGCCTTGGCTGAGGAGGCCCTTGACCTTCAAGGGCAGTCATCTGTTGGTGTTTCCCCCTCGCTTCCGCCCACGCCAGAAAGCGGGCTGGGGACAGAGCGCAAGGCCCAGAAGAATCACAAATCAGACAAGAGCAGCAAAACTAAGAAGGCGGGCAAGGCCTTGGCTAAGACCAAGCATTTGGACCCAGGTACTGGACCTCAGGCCTCCAATGGTAGGCAGGGCCAGGAGGCCCCTTTGCACAGGGGCTTGGCCCCTGGGCCCTTTAGTCCACTATTAACTATTGACACCTCTGGCATATGGGGGTCTATTCCGAGGGCCTCTTTTCAACTCCTAGCTGCTGCTCATGGGACTGGCGAGCCTAACCTCATACCCAGGGCCTTGGGTCCACACTATGATTGGCCAGCCTATGGGGCCCTCAATGCCCACCAAGCTGTCCCGCCGCTGGCATTAGTACCCGAGATAATCTCGGAAGCCATTAGACAAGGAATAGCAGCTGGTCTACAGCCCAGGCCTCAGAGGGCCGTAAGACTAGCACTCAGAAAGGCCCTGCACTGCCTGCCCGGGGGGCATATCCCCAATAGAGGATCCGGACACCCCTGACTCTGGCTCAGAGGATGGGGAGCTCAGGGACACCAACTTATCCAAGGATGAGGGTTCCAAACCTGAAAAGCCTCGTTCCAAGGGCCTTTTCCCCCGGGATCTGTTCCGCACATTGCTGGCAAAGGCTGTAGCTTCGGCCTTGGGACCCCTACCTGACTTTTCACAGAGTCACCTGACCCCCACCACCAGAATCCTACACTTGGGAGCGTGGATTGACCCGGTGTCCGAACAGGTGTTCCTATCAGATGAGCATATAACGAGCCTTCAGACTCTGGCTTCTCAGGTGTTGGGGGAGGACACGGTTACCTTGGCTACATTGTCCAGATTACTGGGTAAAATGGTTTCCGCTATCTCTGTTGTACCATGGGCGAGACTACATTCCAGAGAGCTTCAGTGGACTCTACTGCCTTTTCAGAAGCAACGGCTGAGCACCTCACGTAGGATACGCTTGCCGGGGGCAGTACGGCGAGCCCTACGCTAATGGGGCTCGTCGGCCTTGTCTAGGGGATGCCACTTTGGGGTTGACCAGAGGGTCACCATTACTACTGATTCTTGCCTCACGGGGTGGGGTGCACATCTGGATGATCACATGGTTCAGGGTCAATGGACTCAAGAGGAGACCACTTTCAGCATAAACCTTCTGGAGCTCAGAGCCATTAAGCTGGCCCTATATCACTTTGAGTCATACATCACTGGTCGACACATACTCGTGCTCACTGATAACATCACTGCCAAAGCACATGCTAATAGGCAGGGTGGCACGAGATCCCTATACCTCATGCAGGAGGCCAGGGAATTGGGATGGTGGGCAGAATCTCACCTTCTTTCCATTGTGGCAGAACACATTTCGGGGCTTGAGAATGTGCAGGCTTACTGGCTCAGCAGATCTACGACTGATCTGACCGAGTGGCAGTTACACACTTCTCTTTTTCAAGAAGCCACTCAGAGGTTTGGGGTCCCGGTTATCGACCTGTTCGCCTCTCCAAGCAATGCCCAACTCCCCAAGTTCATGACCAGGTTCCCTTCACTGGGGACAGAGGGAGTCGACGCTCTGAGGCACCCTTGGCCGCAGAGGCTACTTTATTCTTTCCCTCCGACAGCCTTGCTCTCCAGGGTGATATGTCGGGTAGTTTCCTACAGGGCGGACATCATTCTCGTTGCACCCCATTGGCCCCGACGCCCGTGGTTTGGGGACCTTTTGGCCCTGTCAACGGACGAGCCTTGGAGGATTCCTCCAGACAGAATCTCCCTGAGGCAGGGGTCTCTTCAGCATCCGGACCCGCAGTGGTTACACTTGATCGTGTGGAGGTTGAGAGGGGACAACTTGCGTTAGCCAGTATTTCCTCCAGGGTCATGGACACCATCCAGGCCTCCAGGAGACCTTCCACGGTCCGGATTTACGATGTCACTTGGCGAATCTTTTGCTTCTGATGTTCCCCTAGGGATGTATGTCCTACTAGGGCTTCCATACCGCAAATTCTAGAGTTCCTACAGGACGGTTTAGAAGGGTTGTCGCCTAATACTATCCGACGCCAGGTAGCTGCGCTGGCATCTGTTATATCATGGGGCGATGGGATTCCTCTTTCGCAACACACTACTATAAAGCACTTCCTGAAAGGAGCTAGGAATATTAGGCTGCAGGTCATTCACAGGTACCCTTCCTGGGATTTATCCAAGGTACTGGAGGCACTTACCAAGCCTCCCTTTGAACTCATACTCACCGTTCCCTTAGAGGTTCTCACATTGAAGGTCGTTTTCCTAGTCGCAGTTACATCGGCTAGACGAATCTCGGAACTTCATGCTCTGTCTATTAGAGAGGGTCTCTGTACATTTCATGAGGACAGGGTGGTGCTGAGACTGGATCCTTCCTTCGTGCCTAAGGTGGGTTCGTGGTTTCATAGAGCTCAGGAAGTGGTTTTACCGGACTTTTGTCCTGGCCCTAGCCACCCACTTGAACAGGCTTGGCATAACATTGATGTAAAGAGGGCATTGCGTACTTACCTCGATAGAACTGCAGATTTTCGTCGCTCCAAATCTCTATTTGTGTCATTTCAGGGGTCTTCCTTGGGGAATAAGGTTTCCATCTCCACGATTGGTAGGTGGATCAAGGCTTGCATCAGGAAGGCGTATCAGTCATCACAAGATCGGGTTCCGAGTGGGGTTACAGCCCACTCAACGAGGAGTGCAGCAACTTCGGCAGCTTGGGCTACCCAGGCTTCCATCAAGGAGATATGTAGGGTGGCTACGTGGGCTTCACCTTCTCCCTTCATCCGCCACTACAAGTTGGACAAGTACGCTTCATCTGACGTGGCTTTTGGCCGGAGGGTCCTGCAAGCAGTGCATTTGTCAACCTGAATGAGACCAGTCACTGTTCTCCCACCCTAGGGACAATCTGGCTTGGGTATGTCCCATTCATGGATGCTATCCCCACCTTATTGAGAAACAGTGTTGTTACTTACCTGATACGCCTCTTCTAATAAGGTGGGGATAGCATCCGGCCACTCACTGCTGCTGACTGGTCTCTCTGTATATGTGCTATCTTTAGAGGGTATCTGGCACTTAATTTGGCTCTTTTGTGAGCGGAGACTTCTTTGGATTTCTGTTAGTTGGTTGTTTAATAATGTTTGCTGTTTTTGTTGGGATAAGGAAATTGAGTGTGCGTGTTGTACTTCGCCAAAAGCTGGGAAAGGGCCAGTGAGAGTGGGTTATAAAGGGGTTCTAATTAATTATTAAACAGACTCAGTCCAATCAGAGAAAAGACAGTGTTAACCCATTCATGGATGCTATCCCCACCTTATTAGAAGAGGTGTATCAGCTAAGTACCAACACTCTTTTTCCACTATTTTTTTATTTTCTTCATTTTGGTAACATGTATTTCCTCTTGATCTATTAATTGATTTATAAATATTTTTCTCTCCTTTTTCATCTTATGTGCCAACCATTGTCCTGGTTTATTTGCATTCTCAAAAAAGTTTTGTCTTGTTGATCTTATTTTATTTGCCACTTCTTCATTTTCCATTAAGTTCAATTTATGTTTTTGCAAGTCCATCACATTCTTAGTCTTTGTATTTTGTGGGGTTTTTTGTAATTCTATCTCCAACCTCCTATATTCTATCTTCTTTCGTTTTTGCCTGTTCTGTTTATTCCTTTTTCCTGGTCATTATCAATCCTCTAATACAGGGGTCCCCAACCTTTTTTGCACCAGGGACCGGTTTCATTTTAAAGAAAATTCTGCGGACCGGCTGGCCTAGAGGGGGAGGGGGAACAGGCGGCGCATGCGCACATGGGGGGGGAGTCGGCTCACTTGGCCCTCTAGGGCAGTGGTGGGCAAACTTATTAGTCAATAGAGTCAAATATCAACAGCACCACTACTGAAATTTCTTTTGAGAGCCAGAAGGTGTGGCCTTTTTTGTGGGAGTGGCTCAGTTGTCATGTGACCCGTGGCCAACTTGGAAAATGTGGTGAAACTCACTTAACGGTCTTGCTTAGCAACCAAAATTTTGGGCTCAATAGTGGTCATAAGTTCCTTCCTTCCTTCCTTCCTTCCTTCCTTCCTTCCTTCCTTCCTTCCTTCCATTTCTGGCTGGTCTTTGGTCTTCTGAAGATGGTAAAAATGGATTTATGGGCACTCGTTATATATAAAGGCAGCCCATGACTCTTTGGGATGCTGGTTTGAATCCAGGAAATGACTCAGAGGATGTGATTCCTTTGAAATGACCGCTGGGAGAAAAATAGATCTTTAACCTGGTTAACTAAACAGGTAGCTTGAGGTGGAAGGAAATAGGAAAATAGATTTCTTCCTTTCCTTTCCATTACATTCCATTCCTTTCCATTCCATTCCTTTCCATTCCATTCCTTTCCATTCCTTTCCATTGCATTCCATTCCATTCCTTTCCATTCCATTCCTTTCCATTCCTTTCCTTTCCATTCCATTCCATTCCTTTCCATTCCTCTCCATTCCTTTCCATTCCTTTCCTTTCCTTCCTTCCATTGCCTCCCTCCCCCTCCCTCCTTTCCTTCCTTCCCTCCTACCCTCTCCATCCCTCTTTCTTTTTCTTTCTTTCCTTCCTTCCTTCTTTCACTCCTCCCTTCCTTCTCCCTCCCCCTTCTTTCTTTCACTCCCTCCCTCCCACCCTCCATTCATCTTTTTTTCCTATTTTTCTTTCTTTCTCCTTCTCTGTTTTTGTCTCTCTCTCTCTCTCTCTCCTCCCCCGACCCATCTGTCACTCTGTGTGTGTGTGTGTGTGTGTGTGTGTGTCTGTTTCCCTCTGTCTCTCTAAGTCTGCCTCTCTGTGCGTCTGCCATTCTCTCCCTCCCTCCACCCGGGGAAGCAGCAGAGGGATCAGCATGTCGGTTGCAGAGGTTATCCCGCAGCGGGCGGGCAAAGGACCCAAGCTGCGTGCTGCCAAAGCCGTCCGGGGCTGGGCATGCGGCGCCCGGATGGCTTTGGCGGCACGCAGCTTGGGTCCTTCGCCCGCCCACTGCGGGATAACCTCCCCAGTCGAGATGCTGGCCCCTCCAGGAAGCCCCGGAAAGTGCAGGGCGCTGAGGTGGCCGTCGGAAGGAGGTGTAGAGGCGCGCTCGCCCATCCTCTGTCCAGGGCGCTGCTCCCTCTTCCTCGCCGGCCCTGCGACCCGGTTCCTATGAAGCCGCGGACCGGCACCGGTCCGCGGACCGGGGGTTGGGGACCCCTGCTCTAATATATGCTTTACTAGTATCCCAGACATTCTGCAGTGATGTATCCTCCTTTCTGTTTTTTTAAAGAAGAAATTTAATTCTTTTTCAATATATTGCTGAACTTTCTTTTCATTTAGTAAGTTTTGATTTAATGTCCATCTCATTCTTTTTCTCTGTCCTTTTCAAATCATTGTTATTGGATTAAGATCTGCAAACATACTCATTTCTATATCAATCTTGTGTGTTTTAGCAGTTAATCTTGTTGTCATCCAAATCATATCTATATTTGACCACGACATATGCCTGTTTGAATAGAATGTATGTTGCTTTTCTTTTGGGTGTCTTCTTCTCCACACATCTTGTAAACTTAATTCAGTGATAATTGTGAAGAATGTTTTGGGGAGTATTCTCCTTGACTTCTTATTCAATTTTGTAGTTTTATAGTTGAACTCATTGTTTACCATCGCATTGAAATCTCCTATTTATGCATATATCTTCATGTTCATACTGTATTATCCTTCTATGTAATTTCCCATAAAGTTCTTCTTGGTTCTCATTTGGTGCATATATTGCCACCAACAGTATTTATTTTACAATTCATTGTTATTTCCACTGTAAATATTCTCCCCTCCTCATCTTCAAATATTTGCTTTGATTGTATTGTCTTTTTGATACATAGTGTTACCCCTCTTTTACTTTGATAGGCAAGTGTTGTGTATAAGTTCCCAAATTTTGGATAGTCCAGAAATGTTTTGTGTTGTTTTTTAATGTGCAATTCTTGCAGACATATTATATCTCATTTTTATTCCTCTAATTTATTAAATGTCCTTTTCCTTTTTATGACCGAATTTAGTCCATTTATATTTACTGAAATCATTTTTATCTCTTCCATGTCTTACTTGTTTGTAGGTTTAGTTGATCTAGTTGCTCTTATCTTTCTTTGCTCTTTCATCTCCTTTGCTCTTGCCCCTTCTCTTAACGCTCTCTCTTCTTGCTCTTTACCTAGCTCTCTCAATTCTTTCTCCTTCTCTTCTTGAAGTTCAATTCCTCTTTCTTCTCTCAATCTCTATTCCTCTTGTAATCCAAAGTATTGTTCATAAAATAGCTCTGCTTTCTTTATCGTATCCAGTCTGTGTCTTTGCTCCTGTCAATTCATTAATATCCCTTCTGGTATTAGCCATCTGAAATTCACTGCTTTGTTAATCAAATACTTGGTCGGGAATTGATACTCTTTTCTTAGATTTCTGACCTTTCTTGGTACTTACTTCAAGACCACTATCTCTCTAGATTTGTATTTTATTGTAGTATTTCTTGCAGCCTGCAAGATCTTTGTAGTCAATGTTTTCTTAGTAAATCTTACATGTACCTCTCTAGACAGACTATTTCTCATAGCGTATTTGTATGCACCCTATATATTTCATCAATCCCATTTAACACATTTTCCTTACTCTCTTCTAATGTGTCCGCTAGAATCTGCAATCTTTTCTGCTACGTTCTCCCACTTCTTCAACATTTTGGAATCTTAAATAATAGTCAGCCTTATCCATTTCCCAGGATATGTTTATCCTTTCTTGATTCTTGTCCTTTATTGCAAGTCTATAGTCCATCTCTCACACCTTTTTCTCTGTTGTTTCTGCTTTTTCTTCCACTTTCTGTAGTCTTTGCTCATTTTTTCCAATTACCTCTTTAACCTCTTTCAATTCTTCTTCCACTTTTTCCATTTTCTCATCCACTTTATTTATTCTTTCCTTAAGATTTTCATGCATAGCCTGTAACATACTCTTTAGTTCCATACTAGTTTTGTCTTGTTGCATTATCATGTTTAATAATAATAATAATAATAATAGTTTATTATATTTATAAACCGCTCCCTCTCCCTGAAGGGACTCGGGGCGGTGTACAGGAAAATTAAAAAACCAACTAAAAACATACAATACACACAAATTTAAAAACAAACTAAACTACCCTGTACAAAATTTAAAAACCATTAAAATCACCACCCATTAAAACCCAATAAACAATTTGAGAAAACAGACTGGGGCGAGAAGCGTAGATTAGGCCTGATGAAACAAATAGGTTTTTACTTTTTGGCGGAAGGCGCGGAGCTCCGTAGTCGTTCTAATATCCGGGGGTAGGTCGTTCCAGAGAGTCGGGCCCATCACAGAGAAGGCCCTTCCCCTGGGCGTCGCCCGCTGGCACTGCCTAGTGGACGGCACCCGGAGAAGTCCCTCTCTGTGTGAGCGAATCGGCCGAAGGGATGTATGGGGCAGGATACAATCCCGCAAATAGCTAGCTCCTGTGCCATGGAGCGCTTTAAAGATGATAATCAACACCTTGAAACGCACCCGAAATACCACAGGTAGCCAGTGCAGCTCGCGCAGGAGTGGTGTTACATGGGAGTATCTAGTGACTCCCATAACTGCCTGCGCGGCCGCGTTCTGGACCAGCTGTAGTCTCCGGGTACATCTCAAGGGGAGCCCCATGTAGAGAGCATTACAGTAGTCCAGCCGAGACGTCACAAGCGCATGAGTGACCGTGCGAAGGGCATCCCAGTCCAATAGGGGACGCAACTGGCGTACCAGGCGAACCTGGTAAAATGCCCCCCTGGCCACAGCTGTCACATGGTCTTCTATAGACAGCCGGGAATCCAGGAGGACGCCTAAGTTGCGTGCCCGCTCCACGGGGGCTAGATGTTCGCCCCCTATGGCCAGTGATGGCATCAACTGGTTGAACCGGGGCGCCGGTAGCCACAGCCACTCAGTCTTGGACGGGTTGAGCCTGAGTCTGTTCCTTCCCATCCAGATCCGCACGGCTTCCAAACACCGGGACATTACTTCGACGGCATCGTTGGGGTGGTTTGGGGTAGAGATGTACAGCTGGGTGTCATCCGCATACAGATGGTAATCTACCCCAAACCCACGTATGATCTCGCCCAGCGGCTTCATATATGTATTGAACAGGAGAGGCGAGAGGACCGACCCCTGAGGCAACCCACACGTGAGAGGCCTCGTGGTCGACCTCTGCCCCCCTGTCAATACAAATTGCGACCGACCGGAGAGGTAGGAGGAGAACCACCGTAAAACGGTGCCCCTCACCCCCAACCCCTCCAGTCGATGCAATAGGATACCATGGTCGATGGTATCAAAAGCCGCTGAGAGGTCTAATAGGACCAGGATGGAGGAACAACCCCCATCTCTGGCCCTCCAGAGATCATCCACCAACGCGACCAATGCCGTCTCGGTGCTGTGTCTGGGCCGGAAGCCGGACTGGCGCGGGTCCAGATAATCAATTTCCTCCAGATGACGTGGAAACTGTTGTGCCACCACACTCTCTACAACCTTTGCCAAAAAGCAAAGGTTGGAGACTGGACGATAATTAGCTAACAATGCTGGGTCCAGGGAAGGCTTCTTGAGGAGGGGCCTCACCACTGCCTCTTTCAAGACGGCCGGCAAGAACCCCTCACTCAAAGAAGTGTTGACAACCTCCTGGAGCCAGCCTCGTGACACCTCCCAGGATGCCAGTACAAGCCAGGAGGGACACGGGTCCAATAAACATGTGGTGGCCCTCAGTCTCCTATGCAACCTGTCCATATCATCGGAAGTAACAGAGTCAAACTCCTCCCAGAATGGTGCCTCAAGACCCGCTTCCGACGTCTCCTCCGGACCACTTTCAGTGGAGGCCAACTCGCTCCGGATCTGAGCGATTTTGTCCTGCAGATACTCTCCAAATTCCTCTGCTCGTCCCTGCAGAGGGGCTTCCCGTGGCCTCTGGTGAAGGAGGGAGCGGGTCACCCCAAACAGGGCGGCAGGGCGGTTATCTGCGGACGCGATAAGAGTGGCACAATACCGACGTTTGGCCACTCTTATCGCCACAATGTAAGTCCTCAAATGGGCTCTTACCTGTGTTCGGTCAGATTGATGACTTTTGTGTTCGGTTTGATGACTTTTGTGTTGTAGGGCTGGAAGATATTGTTGCTGAGGATGAATATGCTGTTATTTTCTTCATCTTGGTCCTTATATTTAACTTTGTAGTCCAAGTGCCAAATAAAATTGTAATCCAAATTTGGGATCCTGGACACTGCTGAAACCAACTAATTTTATCCCCAGATGCTCAAATTTCACCTATTCCAAATCAAATAGTCAAACTTCAGGTTCTTGTTACTTTAATCCAAATATGTTTTATTTCCATCAGGAGTTTCCCCCCATCAAACAGGAGTATTGTAAATAAAAGAGAAAAGGAAAAAAGAGAAGCAGGCAGAGAGCAAAAAAGAATAAACTTCAAATAAGAGAAAAAATTAAAAGAATCCACCTTGGTAACTCCAACTCTCAAAAAAGTAAAAAAGAGTGGAAAGGAGAAAATAAAAGAAAAAAAATAGCTTTAAAAGGGTGTCTTCAAAAAATAAATCTAAAAAAAGAAATTAAATCCAGGTGAAGAAAAAAACCCACAGTTCCAAAACTCCAAAGTTATAGATAAAAAAAGAAAGAAAAAGAAAAACAGCTGGCATTGTTTAAGAGACATTTATTATTAACATTCTGTTTACCAAGTCGCTAAACATTGTCCAATCTCCCTCTTTGTTGTTTGACTGGGTTTGATATATTTCCTCTGGCGCCACTAAATGGCACTATAGTTTATTCATACTGCTCAGTTAAAAGGGGGGGGGGGGGAAGAGTTCCGAAAGCAAATCTCAGTTTCAGATGTTTCAGGATAAAAATCTCCGTAAAAACCAACTCTGTCCAATCTGCTTTCCATTGTCAAATCAATCCTCAAATTCATTTTGTATGTCATTTGCTTATTTTATGGCATCTGCTTCTTCGCCACTGCTTCCAGAGGTAGAGAGATAGCCCACAGTCCACTCTTCCCCCTCCCTTTTGCCATTCTCTTTATATCACTCTTCAAACAGAGTAAAAAAAACCAAGAATGCACTGTACCCAAAGATAGTGTCATGATCTCACCCAGACACTCCACGTCGCTTTCTTCTCATTCTTTGTGTGGCCACCCCAACTTTGTCAGCTCACAATGGCTGTTTCCCTGCCATTGAGTCGGAGGCTATTGCCGACACTCCAGGGGATTGGTGGCTTCTCTGTTCATGCCTGCACGTGCCCTCATTCTTCACCGTCCCTATGAGATAGTTCCAATCTGCAGTGGGACCCCCAAAATGGCAGGGATAGCGACGCTTCTTTGGAGCGCCTGAAATTTGTGTGTGTATCACTGTCACACTAGCCACTCTTTCCCACATGTTGTTTATTGTTGAATATCTTTGATATTCTCAATTTTCTTTGGTTGTCCAAGTTTTGCGCTTTGGTTCCAGTTGTTTTGTAGTTTCACACCCTGGTTCCCTGGCAGTAACAACTGAGCCCTGTAGCCCCTTTTTTGACAGCTGTCCAGAAGCCATAGCATCTGACACAGTCCTTCTTGACCCGGGTGATGACCAACCCAATCTGGAATTTTGTTGATCTTATCATCATTAGTGATGGTAGGAGCCTGGGTTGGTTCTCGGTGGCTAAGCCACTACTGATCCAAAGATGATAATCCAATTGAAACTGCACCAGATAGCTGTCCAGGCCCAGTCACAGTAGGAAAGTGGAAAGATGCCTACCTTCTTGTTTGGAGGTAGAAAGACAGGATTAGGAATGCAGGGGGAGGAGGAGGAGGAAAGAGGCCTACCTTCAAGTTTGGTGGTAGGAAAGAAGGATCAATTGTTGTTGTTATTATTTATTTTATTCATGAAACATGAAACTCAGCCAACTGAAACATTTAAAAATGCATTGCAAATACTATTGACTGGTGCTAATGGTTGATACGGTTGGCTTCCAGCATCCTACGTATCAACCAAGTATCTTCTTAGAATGTAAGATGTTCCAAATAGCGCAGTTTTTTTCAGTTCCGCTGGTGTTATTGTAGGAAGTTGCAATTTGCTGATGTATTTAGTAAAATTTTTGGACATGGTGCCAAGTGCCCCGATGACAATGGGTGTCACTGTGACATCCTTCATCCATAGCGGTGTAGTTTCGATTGCCAGGTCGCGATATTTCATGATTTTTTTTAGTTCTTTTTCTTCGACTCTGGCATCTCCAAGAACAGCGATATCAATGAACTGTACACTTTGGCCCTCTACAACTGTGATATTTGCTGTGTTGTGCTCCAAATGACGGTCTGTTTGTATTCGAAAGTCCCACAAGATCTTCACCCTCTCATTCTCGATAAACTTTTCTACTTTGTGTTCCCATGACTTTCTGGATACAGGTAAACCATATTTTTTACATAATGACCAGTGAATTAATTTAGCAACTCGGTCGTGTCTAGCTTTGTAATCAGTTTGTGTGATTTTGCTGCATTCACATATTAAATGTGAAACAGTTCCGACTTTGTTATTGCAAAGTCAGCAGTTTGGGTTGTCAGTGGATTTTTGAATCTTCGCTTTCATGGCATTAGTTTGTAGTGCTTGTTCTTGAGCGGCTAGTATTAAACCTTCCGTTTATTTCTTGATAGTTCCCATCTTAAGCCATGTCCATGTCAAGTTGTCATCACATTTTCCTTCAATGTTTTTCAAGTGCTCTCCATGCAAAGTTTTTGTTTTCCGTCTATTTAATCTGTCATCCAGCTGTTTTTCCTTATATTCTGCCTTTGTTTCCTGTTGTTTTTATGCTGTTCTCCGTTTTTACAGCAATTTTTCTGTACTTTGGTTCACATAATCATTCAAACTTCGTTTTTCTTCATCTACAGTTTGATGGATTTACAATAGCCCTCTGCCCCCTATTTTTCTTGGCAGGTACAACCTGTCGATGTCACTTTGTGGATGTAAAGCATGGTATATATTCAAAAATTTGTGTGTTTTCCGGTCCAAGTTTTCCAGTTCAGCCAGAGTCCAGTTGATGATTCCAGCTGAATAGGGTATCACTAGAACTGCCGATGTATAAATGGCTTTAATTATGTTTCCAGCATTCAGCTTTGATTTTAATATTTTGCGGACCCTCCTGTTGTATTCCTTTTGTGTTGACTCTTTGATTTTTCCATTCAAGATCTTATCTGCTTCCAATATGCCTAGGTACTTGTAGCCATCATCAATATGCCTAGGTACTTGTAGCCATCATCCTTTTCACTATGTTTCCATTTCCCAGTTCTATTCCTTCTGTTTTTTCCATTTTCCTCGCTGCATGGATAATATAGCACATTTTTCAATTCCATAGTTCATTTTGATGTCACTGCTGAACAGTTGAACTGTGTTGAGTATTGATTTAAGTTCAGTGGGGCTTTTTGCATACATTTTTAAGTCATCCATGTATAGTAGATGGTTTATCTTGCCATGTTGTCTTGAGAATTGGTATCCCAGTTTTGTGTTCCGTAGGATTATTCTCAGGGGAATTAATGCAATGTTGAACAGTAGTGGTGAAAGTGAATCCCCTTGGAAGATACCTCGTCTGATGTTGACTTCACCAATGTTCTCCCCATTTGTTGTTAGAACTGTTTTCCATCTTTGCATATTTGCTTTCAAAAATGTACAGATATTTTTGATAATTCCAAAGTTTTTCAGACAGGTGTTAATCCAGCTGTGGGGTAATGAGTCAAATGCCTTCTTTTTATGAAAAAAAAGTTTTATTGGTTTTTACAAAAAAATTTAAAATAGGAAAAGGGTATAAGGTGTTACAGAAATATTTTGAGGAGGTGTCGGCCCCCTCCGAGGCTTCTTACAAAAAAAAAATAAGATAATACAAATCATTTTTCATTTCCCTACAAAGTGGAAAGAGATACAAATATATCATTTTATATTCATGCAATCAATCATTATTTCTATAAACATCCAGATAAAAGTTACACTATATAGAAAAAAGTCATTTGTGAGATCTAAGTCTTTTAGCAATTGTATCTTCCTCTCCCTGACCTCCAGTGGGCGGAGCCGTGGCCCCCTCTGCTCCCCCATTTTCATCCTCCAGGATTGGGGAATGTTTTTTAAGAAAGGCTTCCGCCTCTGCAATTGTTTTAATTCTTACTCTCCCCCCTTCCCAGAACACTAACATTCCCTCGGGCATCAACCACTTGAACCACACCCCCTTTTTATATAATCTTTTTGATAAGAAGGAATATTTCCTTCTTATTTCTCTAATCTTTTTCGGGATCTGTTTCAAGATGGCAATCTCATTCTGTTGATATATCAAGGGACCGTCTCTTTGTGCTCTGAGGACCCCGTCCCTTGTTGACCTTCTTACAATTTTAATATGTATCTCTCTGGGTACTTCATTTATTCTGGCATATGCTGAGTTCAAATGCCTTCTTGCAATCAATCCAAGCCATATTTAAATTTGTTTTCCTTTGTTTTGCATTTTTTAGTACCATTTTGTCTATGAGCAGCTGATTTTTTGTTCCTCTTGATTTTTTATAATTTCCTTTTTGTTCTACTGGATACAAACTGTTTTCTATCAAATGATTGAATATTGAATTTGCCAGTATCGTAAAAAATTTGAATGTTGTTGGCAGACAAGTAATTGGGTGATAGGTGCTTGGTTCTGTGCCTTTTTCTGGATCTTTCATTATCAAGTGTGTTTGTCCAGCTGGTATCTATTCTTCGCTTGTTGCATCTTGAAGCATTTGATCAAATTGAGTGGCCATGCGATGATGGATATTTTAGCCAGTATCCATGCAGTTCATCCAGGCCAGGTGCACTCCAGTTCTTGACCTTCTTTGCTTGTTTTGTCACCATGTCAGTTTTTATTACAATATTTTCCATCTTGTTTTGTATTGTTTGTTGTTGAATATCTTTGATCCAGGAGGCAGTGTTGTTGTGTTACACTGGGTTTTCCCACAGTTCTTTCCAAAAGTTCAAAGCTCACATGGGTGAATATTTGTTTGTATTCAGCTTTCATCAAGGGACTGGTAGAAGGGGTGTTGGTTTCTTCTGAACTGGACATTTTCACGATATTGTTTTATTCGTCCTTCGTATCTTTCAATTTTCCTTGCTGTTGCTATCGCACGTTGTTTTAGTTCTTCCATAATTTCTGTTATTGTTTTTTCCTCCAGGTTGTATTTTTTCTGTAAACTATTTTTCAGCTTTTTGTTCTTTAGTTTTCCTTCTTTCAAGTACTTCAGATCCCTTATATCCCCTCGTAGTTTTTTAATTTTATTTTCAAGTCGAATTTTCCACTTTGGTGTTCCAGTGGGTTTCTTTTTTGGCATTTTATAACCTAGTTCTGCAATTAGAACAGCGGCTGTGCTATACATTAATTGGTTGGTTTCATATAGTGTGCTAGATGGGATGGAAGTTAAAATGTTGTTCATGGCAGTTAACAGATCTTTCACTCGTTTGCTATGCACTTTGTGAATGATAGGTAGTCTTTTTCTTTCTACATTTTCATTCAATTTTTTCTTTCAGCATTTTTGCTAGATCACTTAGCTCTACACTTTCAAGTTGTTGCACAGGAGGGTCTTCATCCTGTATGTTTGTTTCTTCCACTGGCTTTTCAATTTGTTTAGGTGTTGGAGCAATTTCTTCAGCTTGTTCATCATCACTTGTTGTTTTCTTTTTAGCCAATATTTCTAGATATTGCATTTCCACTTCTGTGAAAACTTTATTATGGATGATGAAGCGCCTTTGATCCATTAGTCTTGGTTCAGTTACACCACTTTCCAGATGTTATTCCTTCCACAGTTGCATCATTCTTTTTTGAAATCTCCTGGCTGTTGGGTCTGCCTGGTAGTAATATTTGAGGATTTGTCAATTTTCTTCGGTTGTCCAGGTTTTGCGCTTTGGTTCCAGTCAGTTTGCAGTTGCACGCCCTGATTCCCTGGCAGTAACAACTGAGCCCTGTAGCCCATTTATCAACAGATGTCCAGGAGCCATAGCATCTAATGTGGTCCTTGTTGACCCGGGCGACGACAGATCCAAAGTGTATTTTTGTTCGTTTCCCCTCATCATTAGTGATGGTACGTGCCTGGGTTAGTTCTCAGTGCTAAGTCACTACTGATTCAAGGATGATAATATCATAACTATAGTAACCGCACCAGATACCTGTTCAGGCCCAGCCACAGCAGGAAAGAGGCCTACCTTCCTGTTTGATGGTAGGAAGGAAGGATCAGGAATGATGGGGGGAGGAAAGGGGCCTACCTTTCTGTTGGTGATAGGGAGGAAGGATCAGGAATGGGGGGAGAGAAAGAGGCCTACTTTTCTGTTGGTGGTAGGAAGGAAGGATCAGGAATGGGGGAAGGGAGAAAGAGGCCTACCTTTCTGTTGGTGGAAGGAAGAATGGATCAGAAATGGGGGGGGGATGAAAGAGGCCTACCTTTCTGTTGGTGGTCGGAAGGAAGGATCAGGAATGATGGGGGGGAGAAAAGAGGCCTACCTTTCTATTGGTGGTAGGAAGGAATGATCAGGAATGGGGGGGGGAGGAAAGAGGCCTATTATTATTATTATTATCATCATCATCATCATCATCATCATCATCATCATCATCATCATTCTATGGTTAATCTTTGGTGAGATTCACAGCCTTTGGGACTGGTTGGTAGCTCAACAGATCGAGTTCTAACCAAGGACCTAGGAACTGTCTAGGTAACGTCGGAGGATATAAGCTGTTCCAAGCAGGGTGACCCTTTGTAGAGTCAGAATGCTCAAGTGAGGCAGTTCCCTAGGCATTGCTCCAAGGGCTCCAATCACAATCGGGACAACACACGACTTTCCCTTCCACAGTCGCTCAACTTCAATTTGCAGGTCCCGGTCTTTTGTGATTTTTTCTTGCTGCTTATTTTCAATTCGTGCATCACCGGGTATTGCAATGTCAACGAACCATACTTTTCTCTTTTCAATTATTGTTATATCAGACGTGTTGTAGGAACAAGTGCCTGTCAGTCTGAATTCTGAAGTCCCACAAGATCTTGACTTTCTCATTCTCTAAAACTTTCTCAACCTGATGTTCCCAGTGATTTTTGCTGTACTCAAATCCAAACTTCTGGCACAATTTCCAGTGAATGATCTTAGCAACACGGTCATGGCGTTGTAGGTAGTCAGTTTGTGAAATTTTGCTGCACCCACTGATCAGGTGGTCGACTGTCTCATCTTTCTCATTACAGAGGCGACATTTGCTGTTGGTGGTAACATGTTGAATTTTTTCCTTCATGCAGTTTGTGGCTAAGGCTTGTTCTTGAGCTGCCAAAATAAAGCCTTCTGTTTCTTTTTTCAGTACTCCCGATCTTAACCAGTTCCAAGTTAGTTTTTGGTCAGCTTTGCCTTCAATACTTTTCAAGTGTTGGCTATGCATAGCTTTGCTTTTCCAATTTTCAGCTCGTTTCTCAATTACTTCTTTCTTGTATTCAGCTTTTGACTTAGTTGTCTTCAAAAGGCCTCCTTTATTTACTTCCTTAATCATTGGTTCTTCACTTTTCTGGATGTAATCATTCAAGCTGTGTCTTTCTTCTTCCACAGTCTGTTTTATTTGTAGGAGTCCTCGACCACCTTCTGTTCTTGGTAGATATAAACGGTCAACGTCACTTTTAGGGTGCAAAGCATGATTCATTGTCATAAGTTTCCTCGTTTTTCTGTCCAAATTGTCCAACTCCATATGGATCCAGTCAATTATTCCTGCAGGTATCCTACAATCACAGGTATAGCCCAGGTATTTATGGCTTTTATGATGTTTCCTCCACTCAATTTGGACTTTAATACCTTGTGGATTCGTCGAATGTACTTGGTTGAAGTTAATTCCTTGACTTTATTATGCATTAAGTCAGAGGCCTCTAAAATCCCCAAGTACTTGTAGCCTTCTTCTGGTTTTACTGCCTTTATCATTTCTTCATTCTCAAGTTCTATTCCAGACATGCGCAAACTATGGCCCACGGGCCACATCCGGCCCGTTGGGCTTTTTAATCTGGCCCAACGGTTAGAGTCTGATTAGAGTCTAGTCGGTCTTCCATTTGGCTTCCGGCAGTTTCCAAACTTAACTCTGTCCGGTCATGGAGCCAAACCCAATGCGACCAACCCACACCCTCAATGTTTAAAATCCTGTCACCCCATTA
Source organism: Rhabdophis nuchalis (assembly GCA_039707465.1). NCBI lineage: Eukaryota > Metazoa > Chordata > Lepidosauria > Squamata > Natricidae > Rhabdophis > Rhabdophis nuchalis. The sequence goes on from CM077647.1 coordinate 81,322,573, forward strand.
AAAATTTGGACCAATAATGGGTTATTATCCCCTTGTATCACCACGATGCATTCCCCCCACAAGTACAAGAAATCGCATATTTGACCGCCCGGTATTTTTGTTTCCCTGTCAAAGATTCGCTAGAAACAGATCTGAGTTTCCTGTCCAAACAAGTGTAGGAATGGTTGTCTGGCTCCTAAAGATATTAAATTAGTATTTTTTTTTAAAAAAATGAGGAAAACTAGGGAGTTTAGTCATTGTGAAAGTGCGGAGCCCATCGGAAAGATACAGGAGGAGGAAGGGAAGAGCAGTCAAGAAGGAATGAAATCCGTGTCGGCAGCGGCAGTGAATGGAGCTTTCGAAGGCGTGAGCGATTTGGAATGGGGCTGCTGTTTCCTAAGTGGAAGAAATCTGCTGAGGTAACGTGCACCATTATCCCTCTGACTCCAGAGGGATAGTTCTTTTGGAGATGGGGAGACCATTCATTTCAACGCGGGTATAGTCCAAAGATCATATTTAACAGAATAACAGAGTTGGAAGGGACCTTGGAGGTCTTCTAGTCCAACCCCCTGCTGAGGCAGGAAATCCTATACCATTTCAGATATATTGTTATTCAACATTTAATTTATATTAGTTCACACAAACACACCATTCTCCTATTCTGGCCCGGCCCCTCGGTCAAATTTTAGAAACCATTGACTTCCGGTTCCGCCTTCCAGCGGCAACGGACGAGTCTTGGACTCGTCCACCGTTTTGTTCTTTTTTCTGCCCCCCATCGGGGGCGAGGCACCCCTTTTTTGGGGTCCTTCCATAAGGCTGGCTTGCCTGGGTTTGTTTTTCTTAGCGGCAGTGGGGAAACGGCCCTTGTCTTCGGTCTAGGTGAGAGGAGGCATGCTGCGGGGGGGGGGGTTCCCTTTGCCAATGGAGGACGGTAACGCACGATGAATTTGGAGAGAGCTGAGTGTTCGGGTCGGAAGGCTTTCCGGGACTTTGGCGGCAAGGTGGAGAGTGAGTGACTTTAAAAAATTTTTTGCTGGCAGCCTGGACTGAAAGAATGTGGAGGGGGGTGTTTGTTTGTTAAACCCCCCCTCGGAATTAAAGCGGCGCTTGGAAATGGCTCCTCGTTGTGAGGAAGCGGATGTTTCTTATCTGGACGGCTTTGAAGCAAGCGAAAGTGATTTGCGGCTTGTTTCTTCAAAATGTATCTAAGTCCGGCTGGCTTGAAACAATTTTTACTTTGCTACTTTCTCCTGCTGGCTTTCAGTTTGGACGGTGGAAGATGGCTGCCCCTTGTTCTTGAATGACTATTTCATTTATGGAAAATTACCAACATCCCTTTGTGATTGGGACTTCCTCTCTCTATTAATGAAGAATTTTCTTGATTAATTGATTCCACCCCTAATTGATTTTCATCTCGTAGTACCTTTGAAAAATGTATTTCTTAATGTTTTATTGTGAAGCCCTGGAAGGGCCAATGATCCCGACACAAAAGTTCTCAAAATGTTTCTGTAACCCTTACCTTTCCCTTTTGGAAAAATTGTAAAAACCCAATAAAACTCTTTCAATATAAAAAAAATTTTTTTTTAGAAACCATTGTGGCCTGTGAGTCAAAAAGTTTGCCCACCCCTATTCTATTCCATCATTTTCTATGACCTTGCCTGCTTTGGTTGCCATTGTTGCACATTTGTCAATTCCAAACTGCATACCAATGTCTTGGCTAATTTTTTTGTGCTTTCAATTAATAAATTCAGTTCAGCTTTTGTTTTACCAAACAGCTTCAAATCATCCATGTACATCAAGTGCAAAATTTTCAGTCCTTTGCAAGTTTGTATCCACAGTTCATCTCCATGGAGTCCAGTGTACTGGACTCCATGGAGGACCATGTGGCGGCCGTGGCCAGGGGGGCGTTCTATCAGGTTCGCCTGATACGCCAGTTGCGCCCCTTACTAGACCGGGGGGCCCTTCGCACAGTCACTCAAGCGCTCGTGACATCTCGGCTGGATTACTGTAACGCTCTCTACATGGGGCTTCCCTTGAGGTGCACTCGAAAGCTACAGTTAGTGCAGAATGCGGCCGCGCGGGTGGTTATGGGTGCCTCAAGGCAAGCCCACGTAACACCTCTCCTGCGCGAGCTGCACTGGCTGCCTGTGGCCTTTCGAGTGCGCTTCAAGGTGTTGACTACCATCTTTAAATCTCTCCATGGCTCGGGGTCTAGCTATATACGAGACCACCTCCTGCCCCATACATCCCTCCGTCCGTTCCGTTCCCACAGAGCGGGCCTTCTCCAGGTGCCGTCGGCTGGGCAATGCCGGCTGGCGACACCCAGGGGAAGAGCCTTCTCTGTGGCGGGCCCGGCCCTCTGGAACGACCTACCCCCCGACCTTCGCACTATCTCGGACCTCCGCCTCTTCCGCCAACGTCTTAAGACGTACTTATTCCAACAAGCCGTCCTAGGATAGCCTCCCGCTTCTGACTTTTAAATATAAATTATAATTTGGTTACGGTTTTAATAACGGGTTTTAGCACGGGTGAATTAATTTAATATATTTTTAATTGATGTATATTGTACTTATGGTTTTATATAATGCCTGTGCGCCGCCCTGGGTCCTAACAAGGAGAAGGGCGGGGTATAAATTTAATAAAATAAAAATAAATAAATCTTCTTCAAAATGATTGTTAGTGGTAGCACTGAGAGTATAAAAAAAAGGGGTGAAAGGGAATCACCCTGGATGATGGTGGTGGTGGTGGTGGTGGTGGTGGTGATGATGATGATGATGATGATGATGATGATGATTATTTCTTTTATTCATTAAACATGAAACTCAGTCAACTGAACTTTAAAAGATGTGTCACAAATACCATTGACTGTTGCTAATGGTTGATACGGGTTACTGCCAGCATCTTAGGTATCAATGAAGTATCTCCTTAAAATATATGATGTTCTTAGTAGTACAGTTTTTTACAGTTCTGCATGTATTGTTGAAGGAAACTGAAATTTCTTTATGTGTTTTCTTAAAATTCTTGGACATGGTACCAAGTGCCCCAATGAACATGTTACATGTTTCATCCATAGCTGTGTAGTTTCGATGGCCAGGTTGCGATATTTCGTGATATTTTCCAGTTCTTTTTCATTGACTCTGGCATCTCCTGGTACAGCGATATCAATAAATTGTACGCTTCGGCTCTCTACAACATTGATATCTGGAGTGTTGTGTTCCAAATGCCGATCTGTCTATATTTCGAAAGTCCCACAAGATCTTCACCTACTCATTTTCAGTAACTTTTTCCACTTTGTACTCCCATTTTTTGGGGGATAAAAGTAAGTTGTAGTTTTTTCATAATGACCAGTGGATTAATTTAGCAACTCGATCATGTCTTTATTATTAATTTTATTTATTATTTTTGTTTTTATTAGTAGCAGTATTAGTACTAGTATTTTATACTATACCATACTACAGTGTACTGGACTACACTATACTACACTACCTTCCAAGAATCATGCTTTGGATTAATGTGAAATTGAAGCTTTCAAATTAAATTTCATAAGCAAGACAAAGGTCTTTTTTATCCCTTTGTGTGTGTTTATATGTGTATTTGTGTGTCCCTATATATGTATGTGGATATGCGTAATGTGTGTATATTTCTCTTTTGTACTTCTGCCTTTCTTTTATAGCTCTTTCATAACCAATCTCATTGTAATTTTATTACAATCTTATTACAATGACAATAAAGATGATGATGATGATGATGATGATGATGATTTCCTGCATTATGGAATTCTTGACATAATGGCATTTCACTACAATGAAAAATGTATCCGAAAACCCATTTCATTGTGTTTTCTTTCATTTGCTCTAACATTTAGCTCTAGTGATACTCAAAAATATTGATAAATTGTGAATGCATAAGTAAGATAATGAGAACACATTTCATTGATTTAAGCTAATGACATAGTACTTCAAATCATAGTATGACTAGTATTTATTTTAATAAATGAGATTTGGTCCTGGTGTGGAATATGGATTCTTTTTAAATGGCTTTTTAAATGTGTTCATCAATGGTTTTCTAAATTATGTTAAAACAATAACAAATCAGTAGAACTTTTAAAATTGAAGTTGATTATAACCAGATATACAAGATGATGGATTTATTAATATTTATTCTGAAGGCCAGAGAAGAAGAAATGACCAAAAAAGTAAATAAATTGGAGGAACAGCTCGTGCAGTTAGAGGACTATAAAAAAAGATTGGCACATGAAGAAAGTTGGAATGGTGATGAAGTAAGTTGTTAATGGTGTTTCTAATTTTTCACTTTGTTTTTATATTTAGTTTTATTGTAGCCTCATGGAACACAGTTTGCTCATTATATATTATTTGTTTGTTAATATATTTGATTGCTTTATTTAAGTAAGGCTCACAATGAAGAAAGGCTTGCCACAAAAGTAAAAAATAACAAAAAAAAAGCTTCTTCCAATATATTAAAAACAAGAAAAAGGTTAAAGAAACAATTGGTCCATTGCTGGGAGAAAGTGGCAAGAAGGTGACAAGCAACAGGGAGAAAGCAGAACTATTTAACTCATTTTTTGCATCTGTCCTTACACAAAGGGATAAAACAGTCCAATCTATCAAAAACAGCACCACAAAATCAGATTAGGAACACAAATTGAAATAAGGAAGAAATTAGTAAGTGAGCACCTGTCTAAACTAGACGAATTTAAATCACTACAACCAGATGGATTACACCCTAGGGTTCTGAAGGAACTGGCAGATGAGATCTGTTTGTATTTGTTTTTTGTTTTATTCTTGTGTTTTTCCTATTTCTTTTCTATCTTTTTCTTAATTGTGGTTTTGTAAACTGGAAAATGTTCAATAAAAACTATTTTTTTTAAAAAGTATTTGGAACTGGCTATTCGTACAATGAAAAGGCATCAAAGTGTTTGCCTCTACTATATGATGGATTCATAATTTCAGATAAATGATTTTTCAGAAATATAACTGCTAAAAGCATGAGACCATGCTATATTAGAATTGCTTTTCTATATGGTGTTGACATAAGATATCAAATATTAACCACCCTGAAAAAATGGCATGTATGGTTGCAAGATATTTGTGCAATATTTTCTGTTGTATTAAGCAGAAAAAATGTTTTAATGCATTTGTTCTTTTGTATTCCCTAGGACAAAATAGCAGAACTTCAGGTAAGAATGACTTCACAAATACATTTATTTTTAATGTAGCAATTTCAGCGAGGCATTTTCGTCTAAGGCAGTGAAGACTAACCATTTTGTCCTTGTGTGTTGAAAGCACAAGCGACAGCATGCAAGCCCACACTCATAATACAATGCGTGCATCACATACACACCGTACCCTGCCCCTTGTACATACGCCACAACCCTCTTCCATGTGTTCTGAGCTCTGCGCATGCATGCATGATACTCCCATCGTCCCGTGCATGCGCCCCACCCCCTCACCCATTTTTGGTTTGCAAGTTGGCTCAGGAGGCTTTCTAGGACCAAAATGGGGCCCCTGGAGCCTTGTGTGGTGCCCCCAGGCCCTGTTTTGGGCCAGGAAGGCCTCCTTCACCTACCTTGAAGCCAAAATGGGGTGTGGGGTGCTGTACAAGGTCCCAAAATGCAATGCAAGTGCCCCATGTGCATGCATCCCGCTCCCCGCACATATGCGTGTCATTTCATTTCATTTATTTCATTTATTTGACTTATTAACCGCCCCCTCTCCCCGAAGGGACTCGGGGCGGTGCACAGGAAATATAAAAATACAATATATCACAATAAATACATAAATAAAACTATATTAAATTATACCCTGTGCTAAAAACTACCCCATTAAAAATCTCTAAAGCCCAATATAAACTTTCTCTGCTAAACAACTGAGGCTGAATACGGTAGGTTAGGCCAGGCCGGCCTGTTGGAAAAAGTAGGTTTTTAGTTGCTGGCGGAAGGAGCGGAGGTCCATGATAGATCTAAGTTCGGGGGGAAGGTCGTTCCAGAGGGTCGAAAATTTTCATATCACTGTTTTGCTGAAGAGTGTATATGTATTGTATTTCAGGTTCAGTTAGCCCAAAAGACAGCACTGGTTAATGATTCTAAGTTGAAAGAAGAGGAGTTCAGAGAACAGGTAAAAAACTACTCTCGGGAGAAAAAGCAGAAATTCAGTTTTAGCTTTAAACTTCATATACATTTGTAAGGATAATTTCAAAATAAAGTTTGATCAAATGCTACATGTTAATCATTTTCTTACCCCTACCACTTTCTGTTGCTTTCCTGTGCAGCTTTCAAATTCTACCTAATAACTCTATTAAACTAAAGTTCAGATCACAAGTGTTCATGTTTCAAATATGAATTCTACTTATGAAAAAGAAAACACTTTTTTTTAAATTACACTTTACTGCTTTTAATTAAATGTGTGAAACTGACTTAATGAAGTTATGCTTCCATCTTTGTTTGTACAAATTAGCACAAGTAATGCACATTTTCATGATATCAGATTTGAAAAGCATGTGTATGTTTGTGTGTATATGTGCGCTTTTCAAATATTTATATAAAAATAGTGGGTATAATGTGTGTGTGTGTGTGTGTGTGTGTTATGTTTGCGCTTTCAAACTTTCTGCCTGGATGGCTCCTAGGGTGAGCCAAAAGACAGAAAAGAAAACTGTTCTGCTCTCTCCCATATTTTAACATTAGGGAATACTGCTATGGTTGTTTTTAAGATTTCTACCATTCCAAAATTTATCATTCTTATTCTAAACCAAGATCATTAATCTGGGTTAATTATTATTGTACTTCCTAACTCACTCTATTTTTAGATTCACACACTACAAGATAAGTTGAAAAATTATGAGAAGGCTGTATATGTCAGAACAGTTAAAACACCTTATCGAGGTAAATAATTTTCTTGACACTACAAAATAGAATATAAAATTTAAGGAAATATTTGGAAGCATAATTTAGATTGCAATTCTATGCAAGTTATCTGGGAATTAAATTAATACCCCAATAAATGATTGGGGTATTAATTGTTAAAATAATAGATGGTTTATGTAGCAGGTAATTTATATGTAGATTTTCTGTTTCAATAGGAGAAAGTCATTTTAACATTTTTAATAATAAGAATATAAATATTTGTAGCCCTTTTGATCAGTAATTTTACAGTAGGATTTTTATAGAATCCCCAAAATATGTATATACCCAAAGTTATTGAAGAAACTTAGTAACCTACATTTAGTGGTTTAAATAATTTGTAGAAATATTGCTTGTGTTGTCATAGATTTCTGAAGAATGTGAATATATATAGAAATCTGTGCTCTATAAGAGTAGAAAACTACTTTCATTGATATTTTGTATGCAGTTAATGTATGCATATTCCTTATTTGATAAAATATTGGCATTGTTACTGACATGTCTTTATTAAATTTCTATGCTGCCCATTTCTCCTACAAGGTGACTCTGGGCGGCTTATAAATTATAGAAACAAGTGAAAAGATTATTGTGAACCAACATTAACATTTTATTAAAAACTGCACTAAACCTACACCTTCAAGAGCCAAGAGATGGATGGGACCTCCAGTGGGAAGCAGCCCCATCAGGTTCCAGGCCAACCAGGAAAGCCAGATTTTTATATCCTGCAAGAAAGCCAAATGGCGGGGGGCAGTTTTTACCTCCTGTGGAAAATATTCTACAGGAATGGTCACAGCAAAAAATGTTCTTCTTTTTGATTCCACCTGCTTCAGTTCCTTAGCAGGCAAGATCTATAGTAGATCTCTTCTGCTGGCATGAGTGAGGCAAGCTTGTCCCATCAGAAAGAGTGACTCCTCAGATACCCTGGACCTATGCCATGTCTGGATTTAAAGATAATGAGCAGCATCTTGAATTGGATCTGGAAGCAAACAGGCAACTAGTGCAGCTCATGCAGTAATGATATTATATATACAACCCTAGGAGCTCCCAAGTCTGTGTGCACAGTTGCATTCTGCACCAGCTGCAGGTTGCAAATATTCTGGTAACCCCATGTAGGGCATGTTGCAGTAATCCAGCCAAAAAATGACTGGGGAATGAGTGTTCATGTGCAGGCCTCAGGATCCAGGTAAGAGCACAACAGCACAAAGTTACACAAAGGCCTCCGAGCCATAACTACCATTTCCTCTTTAAGCAGGTGGAGCCACAAGATCTGTCGGGGGTAGTCACGTGTTGACTACCACTAGATATAGAGGTCCTTTGCACTCACTTCATCTTGTTGGAGTTCAACTGAAGCCTGTTATCCCCCATCCAGACCTTTAGAGCCTCCAGGCACTAAGAAAGGGCAGTCACGGCTTCGCTTAGGTCAATGAAGATGTAGAGCTGAGTATCATCAGAATACTGATCATATCTCATTACAGGGTGTCAGATAATCTCACCCAGAAATTTCATGTAGATGTTAAAAAAGAGCAGAGAAAGTACTGTGATCTGTGTCACCCCACAAATGAGTGGTCAAAGGCTGGACATCTTGCTCCCAAGTAATACTGATTGGATTACATAATGGAATGCTTTATGCCATTTAAATTTCATGTACTTAAATAAAGGAAATTAATATATGTTTAATGTTACAGATCATATGGTATTAAATATGTACGTGTGCTTTAATATTAAAGTATGAATTCAATTTTATCTTTGTTGGGAAATTAATATATTAATTCAAAATGAATGTATTTAATTTTAAAATTAATATAATATGAACATGCCTGATAAAGTGAGGGCCTTAGAAGCATTAGAGCAGTATCAGAAGTAAAATATTTCCTTAACTACTACACAGCACTACATAATATAATTCCCATAGTTATGAGATTAGATGAAATTGAAATGAGGCTCTTTTCAAGCAATCTCTGTTAAAAAGCACGGATAATAAATTTATCTCTGTGAGAGCATAGCAAAGAATAGACATCAAAAGCTTGTATGGGGAGTTTGCCTGCTCCCCTAATTTTATACAGCAGAAATTAGCAGTTTATTTATAAAGAACTTGTTTTGTTTGCTGTCCCTCCTAAACTTTCAGGCCTGATATAGGCTTATATCTAAGGAAGATGCTTTATTTTAACATTCCTCTAATATTTAAAGTAAGCTCTTTTATTGATTGTTTGAATTACTTGAAATGTTTGCCAAGTGCAAACATTCTGAATATAAAAAATTGAATATAAAACAAATTGAATATAAAACAAATCGAATATAAAAGTGCAAAGAATATATATGAATAAATGATTAGAATCTTACCTGTTAAGAAAGAAAGTAACATAAGTGTTTTATGCGAAGATTGAAATATTCTGAAGATGCTTACCACAAGATTAATATAGTACATTAGAGGTCTATGACAGTTAGCCATGGCCAACTTGTCCCAGCCATCTCACTACAGGACAACTCATGTGGGACAAGAGTTACATTAATACCAAAGAAATGGTAGAATAGAATCATTAAAGAAAAGGAGAGACAGAATGAAATGTGAATGGCAAAAATTAAAATAAATTTTATGTTTTTAAATAATTAAATAGAATTGTTAAATTGTCCCACAGTGAGTTGTCCTGTGGCAAATTGGCCATGGCGAGTTGTTCTGCAGTGAGTTGGCCACAGCAAATTGACTGTGGCGTTGTTCCATTCCTATAAATTAGAGTCTTCCTGGATTCAAAACTACAAAATGTTTTGTAAAAAGATTACCAAGGTAATTTCGGTAATTTTTTAATAAGTTTGTAGTAACAGAGATCAGTTTAAAATCCAACTTTTCTTCTATGCAGATGGGAATCTTTGTCATTTGAATGTGTCTGTTTTTGGTGAACCAACTGAGTTTGAGTACTTGAGGAAAGTGATTTTCGAATATATGATGGGCCATGAAACAAAGGTATACTTCATATTAAAAGAGCACCTGAGTGATGATGCCAATAGTTCTGATAATAGTTATAATATTATGATGCTGTCACAAGAGGAGCCCAGAAATGACATATTTGAATAGAGGAAAGTTGATGGGCAGAATGAATTTCAAACAAGCCTTAGATAAGAGATACATGTTCTACCCAATGGTTTCTGAGAGCATTTGACAAAATTATCTTATGCAGTCTACAACATTATTTAATGTATTAATTACTAGATAATTAATGTATTAATTACTATATAAAACACTTAATAAGCTGTTAAAATAAGCAGATAGCACGATCTTAAACCTGACCAAGTAGCAAATTAGTAATTATTGCAATTTCCTCAAGTGAGGCAATAAGTACAGTTCAGTAGCATTTGCAAGAAACTGATATCAAACTGACATAGGTGGTGGTATCCTACAAATGCTGAATTACATATTTATCTCACAAAATAAACTATGGTATTTGCACATACAAGTCACTGTATTTGTGCAATATCATGAGATATATCATGAGATCATTCCTCAACCCAGCCTATATGCAGATAGCCTTGGACAGACGCTATAATCACGATAGTAGCCATAACTTTGATCACTGCTTAAGAGCAAGACCAGGAACAACACATTCTAGTAATCAAGGGATGATTTTATTACTAAGTTTAAAATAAAGCTGTCCCCTTTTAGGAATAGCTTCAAAAGATGTGCCAATTGAAGAGAAAAAGTATAAAGCCTATCATTATCCTTAGACAATACCTGTTTGAGGAAATACATTTTCATTCAGGATAGGTTTATCGGAACAGTGAGTACTTTGCCACAGGAACTCCATATTAATAGAATTCATATGCTGTGGGGTTTCCAATCCATTTCTTCACCTAGACCCTGATTAAAACTGGCAGGGCCATTTCTGATTAATTGTTCCCAGATAATCGGCAAGATCTTTCCTCAGGCATCTCACATGGCCCTGCACTACAGATAGTTTCCAACTGGGAATGAATTGAGTGACTTTATTCGTTAGGTGTTGAACAAATTTATCTGTATATGTTTTAAAAAATTTATCTGCATATATTTTATGCATCTATGTAATCATATATGTAAGATGGGTTTTATCCCAAACATATTTATATTAATTTATGCAACTAGGATCTCTAATCTTGATACAATCTTGCAAAGTAATCTACTTTGATTACTCCAATCTAAGGCCTACCTACAGAATATTGTCAGACAACACTGAATCAATACAACAGATAAAATAACAGACCATCTACCACTATAAATATGAACATTTACAGGACAATATTAAATATTCAGAAAAATGTAGCTTACACTAGTTTCAGAGATAATTCTAGGATTATGGAAGAAAATATTTTGAACAATATGTGAATAAACGTAGGCCGAACATTCTCTTTTAAGTGATTACATTTCTATTGTTTTTAATTTAGTAGAAGAGAAAATGCAGTGTCAATAAATTATTCTGTCGTCTTGACTCTTATTGCTTCTTTTCATGCAGAGATTGGATCTCGGTATAGAATGTGTAATTTTAATTGTTAGTCTTAATAAGTAAATATTCCCTTGATTTATTCACACACAAAAATTATATTTCAAATTATCATGGGAGAAGAAGCATACATGCTTCTATATTTTTACCATGCTTCCATTAACATTCTTAAGAACAGTGTATAAGATTTCATAAACAAATTGACTTGAGTGTTTGAACATTATTTCTTTTGTTCATGTTTTAGACAATGGCAAAGGTTATAACTTCAGTGCTGAAATTTCCTCCTGATCAAACTCAGAAGATCTTAGAACGAGAAAATGCTCGGACACTGGTAAGAATTGATAAGAAATTTTGGAGCTCAGGTAATCTTCAGTTTATTACCAATACTGACCTAGAATTTTGATTATAAGTTATTGTGTACAAGCAGAAGCACCATGTAACCACTGATGATTTTATGATAGTTTTTGCAACAGTTGTAAAGTGAGTCACCACAGATATTAAACAAATCAGATGTTGTTAAGTGAATCCAGCATATCCAATGGAATTTTTTTGTTGAAAATCAGGAAAAATGTCAGAAACAGGCAAAAAGGCTTGCAAATCATGTGGCCACAAAATGCTGCAACTGGGCATAAATGTGATCAGGTTGCCAAGCACCCAAATGTTATCACATGACTGTGGCAAAAGGATGCAGTAATTGTAACTTCATGGATAGGCCATAAGTAGCCTTTAAAAATCTATCATAACTTCAAATTGTCATTAAGCAACTGGTCATAAATAAAGGCATACCTTAACAATTTGAACAATATTGGAATGTTCCTGTGATAGAAGTGGCAAATATAACAAACATTAACATATACCGTATTTTTCGGAGTATAAGACGCATCGGAGTATAAGACGCACCAAGGTTTTGAAGAGGCAAATTACAAAAAAAAGTAGGTAGGTAGATAGGTAGAGGGAGAGGGAGGGAGGGAAAGAAAGAGAAATATGGTAGGTAGGTAGATAAAGGGATAGAGAGAAATAGAGAGAAATATAGTAGGTAGGTAGGGAGAGAGAGAGTAGGTAGGTAGGTAAAGGGATATATAGAGAGAGATATAGAGAGGGAGAGAGAAATAGAGTAGGTAGGTAGGGGGAGAGGGAGAATGTGTGTGTGTAGGTAGGTAGGTAGAAGGATAGAGAGAGAAATAGAGAGAGAGACAGTAGGGAGGGATGGAGGAAGGGAGAGTGTGTGTGTGTGTACGTAGGTAGAAGGATTAGAGAGAAATAGAGAGAAATACAGTAGGTAGGTAGGGAGAGAGCGAGTGTGTGTGTAGGTAGGTAGGTAGGTAGAAGGAGAGAGAGAGAGAAATAGAGAGAGAAATACAGTAGGTAGGGAGAGAGAGAGAGAGAGAGAGAGATTAGGTAGGTTGATGTTTCCAGGTGTATTTATCCATGTCCTGCAGAAGGAAATCGCTGATAAACCTTAAGACTTTGTTTCTGCTGGCACAGAAACAATTAAAGAGCCTTCTGAAAGGTGTTGGTGGGGGAGCCTTTGCACTCAAACCACTCCAAAACAGCCCATTTCTCCGTGAAAATGGGGCCATTTAAAGCATAACTAGCCTTGGGGGGCTTGCAGAGTGCTCCTGGGGGGTGGGGGTGGGGTCAAAAATGAGCAAAACATCCTGCCTTTATCACGAAAACAGGCCATTTTTGTGTCAAATAAATTGCATGCATAAATCTTCATGTACCTATGAAGGCTTATGGAGTGCTGCTGGGGGCTTAGGGAGGGGGAAACGGCCCATTTGAGGCTAATTTCTGTCCTCCCCAGCCCACAGGAGCTCTCTGGAAGCCTCCAGAAGACTAGGCAGAGCCAGTTTCGTGAAGGAGGCGGGGTACCAGGAGGCAAAAAAATGCTGTATTTGATGTATAAGACGCACCCAGATTTTCAGTCTCTTTTTAGAGGAAAAAAGGTGCATCTTATACTCCGAAAAATACGGTAGTACTGTTAGTGAATATGATGATAAAAATATGTGATGCCTATGTCAGCATATATGTATTTGATATGCTTGCCTCACAGTTAAACAGGAAATCTACACAATTTAAATGTGAAGCCATCCAGTAAAATTAGGAAAAACAAATTTTATGAAAATGTTTAACTTTTACTAGATGAACAACTTATATTCTCCCCAGTTAGTGGAGACAGCAGACAGGAGGGGTTGCCTCTGTCCAGTGACCAATAGGACTGAGTCTACAGCTGTGACATCATGCTATCAGTCTGATCAGGACTAGATGCATTTCTTTAACTCTCCTCCAATTTAGCTAGAGAATCAAAATAATTTGCAATTTCAACTAAAAAAATCAATTGGCTTCAGTTCCTCCAACATCAGAAGTCCAAATTATTCAGTTGGCCACAATCATCATCCCTGCCTTTCCTGGGTCTGTGGGTGCCACAAGGCCACTCTGGAGCACCCTGTGGCGTCAGATCAGCAGACAACATAACAACAAAGGCACATATCAACCACCAAGGAGGCATGCGGTCCTGCTCTCTGATTGATTTGCCTGGGCACCTGAGTAGAATGGCACCTGATGTCCCTCCACGTAGAACACATCAGCAGAGTAGACAATGTCCAAACAGACTGGCTAAGCCGCTCCCAGGTCAATGGGGCATAACACCGGAGCTGTTCCTCGAATTGACCAACAGTTCCAGTGATAGACCTGTTATCAACTCACCTCAACAACAAGCTGCCCACTTTCAACAGGTATGCGGGTCCAGCGTCAGCGGTGGATGCTCTCTGTTGCAGGTGGCCAGAGGGTCTCCTCCATGCATTCCCCCCTTCCATTGGTCCAGAGGGTAATCCGCAAGATGATTGAGGAGCGACAGAGCTCCTTCCAGCCCCCCAGTGTCTGCACAAGCCATGGTTCGTGGACTTGGTCAATCTCTCCATGACCTCTCCATGGTGGATCCCAATTCCCAAGGCCATCCTGATATAGGGCTCTCTCATCCATCCGAATCCACACTGGTTGCAGTTGACCGCCTGGGGATTGAGCGAACAGCCCTAGCAGCAGCCAACCTTTCTCCAAGGTTCAGACAAACTCTCCAAGCCTCTAGGCGTACCTCCACCACCCATATATATAATGCTACATGGAAGCCTTCAATGTCTGGTGTGTCAGCCACAAAATTGTGTCAGTGCCTTCAATTTTGGACTTCACTCAACAAGGGCTGGATTCAGTCTTTCCGTCAACATCCTAAAAAGGCAAGTGGCGGCACTAGCATCAGTCCTAATCTTAACATCATTCAAGACACTCTCCCACCTCCCATTGGTGTTTTCTCCGAGGGGTGGCTAACATCAGTCCACCCACTGTGCACACATTTTCCACGTGAACCTGGACAAGGTCCTGGATGCTCTCACCAGAACTCCCTTTGAACCACTTCGATTTGTATGAGATACCTGTCCCTAAAGGTCACCTTTAGGGACAGGTATCTCCTCAGCACGTTGCATCTCAGAAATTGCAACCCTGTCTATTAGGCAAGACCGTTGTATTTTCCATGAGGACAGGGTGGTGCTTTGTCTTGACCCGGCGTTCATCCCGAAGGTCAACAGTAGGTTTTATAGGACCCAGGAAATCGTCCTACCCAATTTCTGTTCCTCCCCGAGCCACAGACTCGAGCATAAATGGCTCAAGCTGGACGTGTGCCATGCACTCTACTTCTACATTTCTCGAACTGCATCATTCAGACACTTGGAGGGTTTGTTTGTTTCTTTTTATCAAACTAACATCATTGCCAAAGTTTTTTCTAGGTCCGTTGGAGGTTGGATCAGGTCCTGCATCTTGAAGGCCTATGGATCCCATGGTTTACTGCTCCCTCCTCATGTGAAGGCGCATTCAACGAGAAGTGCAGCCACCTCAGCAGTGTAGTCTTCAAGCCTCAGTCGAGGAAATATGCAAGACGGTCACGTGGTCTTCACCATCTCTATTTGTAAACCATTACAGACTAGACAGATATGCCCCAGCCGACACTGCCTTTAACAGGTCAGAACAGAACAAAGGGCCTCAGGCCAGTCATCTAACCACCCTTAAAAGCATAGACAGACTGGCTGTTGTCTCCACCAACTGGGGAGAATGGGTGTTGGTTCTTACCTGATACATCCTTTCTCCAGATGGTGGAGACAGCAGCCAGTCCCACCCCATAGATGATTAGCCTCTGAGAGGCTGTTACCACTTCGTTACATTAGGGATAGTTGAGGAGAGTGTGCGTGTGTTATCAGATGTTCGTGATTAACACAATGTGTCAAATCTACCTTCGTTAAGGCTGGGAGGAGTCATCAAAGGTAGTGTGATGTCATAGCTATAGACTCAATCCTATTGGTCACTGGACAGAGACAACCCATCCTGGCTGCTGTCTCCACTGTCTGGAGAAAGGGCTTATCAGGTAAGAACCAACGCCCATTTCACTCCCATGTCTTCCATATTTCCTATTTTTTTTAACTGGACAAGCTGAAATGAGTGATGTAGTTTTCTTATTTGCATAAAAGTTTAGGTATTTCAGCTGCAAAGATGAAATCAGATCTTAACATATTGATGTCTATTTTAAAAAGAGAAAGTAGCCTGTGAGTTGTATTCTCTGCAACTTGATTTATTCATTTATTTATTAAATTTGCCCGCCTCACTCTCAAGCAACTCTGAGTCATTAGATAATTAGACCATTAAAAACTTTGAGTGATAAAACATTTATGGACATAGCTATTAAATTATCTGACCATTGTATAAAAGTCATTTGCCACTATTTTTCATAAATATCTTTCAATTTCCTAGTATATTCTAGAGCCCCCATTTTTCCACCTCCACACTAAAATTTTGTGGATCCAACATTTCATTTTGAATTATTCCAAAATGGATTATTTGGAAAAAGAAAAATATTTATTTTATGATCTTATTTGTATATTATCAAACTATCAGAGAATTGTTGAGTACAACAAGTATTCTAATCTAGAAAGATTGTGTAGCTTTAAATGCAATATGTGTGTTATACAAAATAGCCTTTAAAATTAAGTATCTTTCATTATCCGGACATGCTGTGCTTAATGTTAAGAGCAGCATATGTTTTGACCAATAGCCATAGCTAGAAATAAGCATGCTCTTTCTATAGTCACATCTGCTTTGATTAACACACTAACCCAATAAGCTGTTCTTCTCCTGGCTTTATAGTTCACTTCACCTCCAGTGGTATCTTCTGAATAAATCATCAATCAGTGGTTTAGTTAGTACGTAGGTGAGTGTTACATAACTATTTGTTTTTCTTTTTCTTTCACTAAAACCATAGTCATTTCTTCATGCCTTAGTGATCATGTTTCATTCTTAACTATTTTTTTCTAAAATAATTTTCCTAACAAGCTTTGACTCCTTCTTTATACCAGTGGAATTTGTACAAACCTACATCATAAGATCAAAAGAAAGAATGCTCTAATAAATGAAAATGGCACTAATTAGCTAGAAGCCATTGCAATTTACAGTCACAATTTAAAAAGCAGAAAAGGCAGTGATACTAAATAATAATAATATTTTTATTTATAAACCGCGTCCTCTCCCCAAAGGGACTCGGAGCGGTGCACAGGGAAAAATTAAAAATACCGATATAAAATACATAAATAGATAGATAAAATACGAATTAAACCAAATTATCCCTGCGCTAAAATCACCCTATCTTAAAATACACTAAAATCCCCTAAAAACCCTATTAAAAGACGGAAGACTAACCTAGGCCGGCCAAGCAGAAAAAGTGTGTTTTTAATTTTTGACGGAAGGAGCGGAGGTCCATGGTTGTTCTGATCTCGGGGGGAAGGTCGTTCCAGAGGGCTGGGCCTGCCACAGAGAAGGCCCTTCCCCTGGGCATCGCCCACTGGCATAGCCTAGTGGACGGCACCTGGAGAAGTCCCTCTCTGTGGGAGCGAATCGGCCGCAGGGATGTATGAGGCAGGATCCGATCCCGCAGATAACTAGGTCCCGTGCCATGGAGCGCTTTAAAGATGGTAACTAACACCTTGAAGCGCACCCGAAAGACGACAGGCAGCCAATGCAGCTCGCGCAAGAGCGGTGTTATGTGGGTAAACCTTAAGGTTCCCATTATTGCTCACGCGGCTGCATTCTGGACAAGCTGAAGTCTTCGGGTGCACCTCAAGGGGAGCCCCATGTAGAGAGAATTGCAGTAGTCCAGTCGGGATGTCACGAGGGCATGAGTGACTGTGCAAAGGGCATCCCGATCCAATAGGAGACGCAACTGGCGTACCAGGCAAACCTGGTAAAACGCCCTCCTGGCCACGGCTGTCACTTGATCTTCCATGGACAGCCGGGTATCCAGGAGGACGCCCAAGTTGCGTGCCCCATCCACAGGGGTAAGGTGTTCGTCCCCTATGGCCAGTGATGGAGTCAACTGGTTGTACCGGGATGCCGGAAACCACAGCCACTTGGTCTTGGATGGGTTGAGTCTGAGTCTGTACTTCCCATCCAGGCCCGCACGGCTTCAAGGCACCGGCACATCACCGCTACGGCATTGTTGGGGTGGTTTGGGGTAGATATATACAGCTGCGTGTCGTCAGCGTAGAGGTGGTACTCTACCCCAAAACCACGGATGATCTCGCCCAGCGGCTTCATATATGTGTTGAACAGGAGAGGAGAGAGGACTGACCCCTGAGGCACCCCACATGTGAGGGGTCTCGGGGTCGACCTCTGCTCTCCTGCCAACACAAATTGCGATCAACCGGAGAGGTAGGAGGAGAACCACCGTAGTACGGTGCCCCTCACCCCCAACCCCTCCAGCCGATGCAATAGGATACCATGGTCGATGGTATCAAAAGCCGCTGAGAGGTCTAATAGGACCAGGATGGAGGAGCAACCCCCATCTCTGGCCCTCCAGAGATCATCTACCAATACGACCAATGCCGTCTCGGTGCTGTGCCCGGGCCGGAAGCCGGACTGACGCGGGTCCAGATAATCAACTTCCTCCAAGTGACGGGGAAACTGTTGTGCCACCACACTCTCTACAACCTTCGCCAAAAAGTGAAGGTTGGAGACCAGACCGTAATTAACCAATAATGCTGGGTCCAGAGAGGGCTTCTTCAGGAGGGGCCTCACCATAGCCTCTTTAAGGGAGGCAGGCAAGAAACCCTCACTCAGAGGAGCGTTGACAACCTCCTGGAGCCAGCCTCGTGTCACCTCCCAGGATGCCAGTACAAGCCAGGAGGGACACGGGTCCAATAAACATGTGGTGGCTCGCAGTCACCCACGTAACCTGTCCATATCCTCAGAAGTAACAGAGTCAAACTCTTCCCACAAAACTGTCTCAAGACCTGCCTCGGGGCATCCCACTGGACCATCGATGGAGACTAACTCGCTCTGAATCTGAGCGATTTTATCCTGCAGATAAATCCCAAATTCCTCTGCCCTACCCTGTAATGGGGTTTCCCGCACCCTCTGTTGGAGGAGGGAGCGGGTCACCCTAAACAGGGCGGCAGGGCGGTTATCTGCGGATGCTATGAGAGTGGCACAATGATGACGTTTGGCCACTCTCAGTGCCACAAGGTAAGTCCGTAAATGGGCTCTCACCTGTGTTCGGTCAGATTCAGACCGAGTAGACCTCCATCTCCTCTCTAGGCATCTCTTGTGGCGTTTCATCACCCCTAGCTCCTCGGTAACCATGAACTCCCGAGCTGCCTCCGATGATTCGCCCACCGATGGCAGATTAAAGTCACCCATGACTATCAGTCTGGGGGTCTCAATTGCCATCGTAGCGATCACCTCGAGGAGTTCGGGCAGGGCTGCTGTTAGATAGCGGGGAGCCAGGTATACAACCAGCAAACCCAACTGCCTCCCTAGGCCCCACTTCACGCAGAGGGACTCACAACCGGTGGTCTGTGGTACAATGGTCTCTCTCGGTTCTAGACCTTCCCTAACAATAACCGCTACCCCTCCACCCCTGCCTAAAACTAAACAAATTATAGGAAAAATATATAGAATAATTTTATAACATAAAAACTATTATTTTAAATTTGTTAATAACTTTAAATTATTGCAGAGATCCAGTTCACTGTAGTGAGTGATTAAGGCACCAGGTTAAAACTAGGAGACTTGAGTTACAGTCCTGCCTTAGATATAAAGCCAGCTAGGTGACCTGCCAGTCATTTTCTCTCAGCAATATGAAGTGGCAAGCCTGAAATCTTGCCAAGGAAACTGCAGGAACATGTCCATATAGTGGTCAAAAGTCAACACTGTCTAGAAGCTGGTACCAGCACCATCACATAAGCACACACAAAAGCTGTTAAAACAAATGCCCCAATTCATATTAAACCTCAGAGGGACATAAAGAAAAAAAAGAAAATACAGTCAGTTATAGACTGCATGTCACTTACAGTACATCCCTGGTGATAGACACCTCCCTACCTTGCAATGTGTTGTGTTAACAAACCAAGTTGTCTGCTGTCTTTTCACTGTGTTATTGTGACTATTCTCTTCATATGCTATTCCTTAACTCCCACTGGCACTCTGAAAAATAACTGATTTGCCAACATGTTAGTGGCACTGATGATTAAGATTAATGTATTTGTTTTATAGTTAGTTAGCTATATACTTACAAATATTTGCATGCCATTTAGTCTCTTAATTTATAACAGTCTCTTTGGGGAGAGAGAGCGGGTTATAAATAAATTTTATTATTATTATTATTTCTTATCTGTCTCTTTCCCCTTCCCCCTTTTCTCTCCAATCTTTCCTAGCTCTGGTTTTGATCCTCATGTTGAAGAACTTCACAACAGATTACACAACTGTGAAATCAGATCATATCCCCAAATTAGCTCTTTGAAGCACGTAGCAGACAGAATAGTGATTCAGGCTTTACCTGAGAAAAACACAGCAAGAAAGTTCAAGTTGACAATTGGGACTGTAAATATAGTTAATTTTTTGCCTTTAAGAAAGATTGTTCAACAAGTGCTATGTGCTTCATTTGGATACAATTTTCAGTTTAGTTTTATAGTTTTTTAAAAAGGAATCGAAGTATTTTCCTTCAAAAAAATTTGCTTTCACAAAAATGAATGATTCTGTTTATTTTATTGTGGGCTTTGTTTCATATGTTGCAAAATTATTTCAGACAATGTGTAATACAGGCTGAATGGGAATTGCCAGCTATTTTCTTCCTATTGATTGTTTATTAAAAGCCATTATTTTTAAACTTTTGCTTATAATGAATCCAGATGACAAGATTTCATTTATTAATATATAGCGTTTGTACTAAATTTTGGGAGAAATTAATTTGAAGTCCTATAATTTGTGAATAAGTACTATACTTGTATTATAAGTTGATCTCTGATTGTTGGCAACACTAATCTTGCAGAGCTGGAAGAAAATAAAACTTTATTTACTATACAGTGCTGCAGCCTGCTGTCCTTTTCAAAAGTCAGGGCTTGATTGCTAATTGATTTGATCATGTGCCCCGAGTCCCTTCGGGGAGAGAGGCGCAGTTTTATAAATCTAAATAAATGAAATGAAAATAAAATTTTGCTTTTAAGTGTATCTAATAGAAATAATGCTTTTTGTAGATATGAACAACACAGTTCCTTGGCTCAGCCACAATAAAATGCCTTAAAGTAGGGTATCAGTTAGGTTATTTGATAATTGGACAGTTGCTGAATTGAATATCAATCACTGATGTTTGCAATGAGTAACTCTCAAACCATACTACTCAGATCCTAAGAAGTAAAACCAGCCGCCCCTCAATTCCTCTTCAGAATTGTAATTATGAACTTGATATTGAATTGCACAGCACAAAATATTTCTTAGGTTGAAGAAATATCTTGGTCTGTATAACTTGCTATATATCTTCACATCACCTGATATTTTAAATGCATTTTCAGTTTAGTTTTTAAAGCTTGTTGCTTTATTTGGATTTATCCTTCTTTTCCTATCCTCCCACCGTGGTACACCAAAATAATATTGAATATTATTAAATTATTTTAATAATAATTACAGGGAAGTTGTAAATACACAATAGGGATGTACAAAAATGAATGCAGAAAATTTAAAACTTTGATATTGATGCTGACGGCATCAAGAACACCCTGTGCACAAAAATGGAAGGATACTTTGATTCCCACAATGGACAAATGGCTGCAAAAGTTGATGATTTAGCAGAGATGGCTAAATTGACTGCTTGGTTAAAGAAAAGAATACAATTAGTTTTGTTTCTACTTGGAAACTGCTTCTGGACTTTGTGATTGAAATGAAAAAAGCATGAAACTTTGATTTGGGGATTAGATAGTTTGTATTATGAAAATGGTATATTATTATGCAAAAGTAAAAAAGTAAGAAGGCTCTCCCCCTGGGTGTCGCCAGTCGACATTGTTTAGCTGACGGTACCATGAGGAGACCCTCTCTATGGGAGCGTACTGGCCAGTGGGAAGCTCTCGGTGGCAGAAGGCGATCTCGTAGGTACCCAGGTCCTAAGCCATGGAGTACTTTAAAGATAGTAACCAACACCTTGAATCACACCCGGAAAACCACCGGAAGCCAGTGTAGCTCGTGCAGGAGGGGTGTTACATGGGAGCATCACGTCACCCCCATAATTACCCGCACGGCTGCATTCTGGACCAGTTGGAGCCTCCGGGTACTCTTCAGGGGGAGCCTCATGTAGACAGCATTACAGTAGTCCAGACGGGAAGAGACGAGGGCGTGAGTGACTTTGCACAGGGCATCCCGATCCAGGAAGGGGCGCAACTGGTAGATCAGGCGAACCTAATAAAAAGCCCACCTGGCGACAGCCATCATATGATCTTCCAAGGACAGCTGTGCATCCAGGAGGACACCCAAGTTGCGAACCCTTTCTGTGGGGGCTAAGGTCTCACCCCCCATAGCCAGTGATGGAACCAGCTGACTGTAACGGGACGCCAGGAACCACAGCCATTCGGTCTTGGAGGGGTTGAGCCTGAGCCTGTTCCTCCCCATCGAGATCTGCATGGCCTCCAGGCACTGGGACATCACATCAAGGGCAGCATTGGGGTGGTCTGGGGACGAAACATACAGGGACATGGCTATCTGCAAGACCGCCTCCTGCTACCAAACACCTCCCACCAACCAGTCCGCTCCCACAGAGGGCCTCCTCAGGTGCCATTGGCCAGACAATGCCGGCTGGCGACTCCCAGGGGGAGAGCCTTCTCTGTGTGCCCTCTGGAATGACCTACCCCCTGACCTACGGACAACCACGGACCTGCGCCAGTTCCGTCGGGCCTTAAAGACCTATCTGTTTCGTGCGGCCGGCCTGGCATAGTTTTTTAAATTGTTTTAGTTTTTAAATTGTTTCAGTAAGGGTTTTTTAACAAGATTTAGATCAAGCCAATCTATTTAATATATTTTTAATTTTATTTTTAATTGTATTTTATGCTCTATATTATTGATCTTATTATTGCCTGTACACCGCCCTGAGTCCCGCGAGGGAGAAGGGCGGTCTAAAAATTTAATAAATCATATATCCTAAATCCTACAGCTGCGTATCATCAGTGTACTGATGGAACTTTACCCCAAAACCCCGGATGATCTCGCCCAGCGGCTTCACATAAATGTTGAACAAAAGGGGCGAGAGGACCGACCCCTGGGGTACTCCACAAGTGAGGCACCTTGAGGATGACCTCTGCCAACACAAACTGCGAACGGTCAGAGAGGAAGGAGGAGAACCTCTGAACTACAGTGCCCCCACCCCTAACCCCTCCAACCGCCGCAGCATGATACTATGGTCTAAGGCAGGGATGTCCAAACTTGGGAACTTTAAGACTTGTGGACTTCAACTCCCAGAATTCCCCAGCCAGCATAGCTGGCTGGGGAATTCTGGGAGTTGAAGTCCACAGGTCTTAAAGTTCCCAAGTTTGGACATCCCTGGTCTAAGGTATCAAAAGCCGCTGAGAGGTCTAATAGAACCAGGACAAAGGAACAACCCCTGTCCCGAGCCCTCCAGAGATCATCAACCAATGCGACCAATGCCGTTTCCGTGCTGTACTCAGGCCTGAAACCCGACTGGTATGGATCAAGATAGACAGCTTCATCCAGGTACTTGGGAAGCTGTCATGCCACCACACTCTCAACAATCTTTGCCACAAAGCGAAGGTTGGAGACCGGACGATAATTTGCCAAAAGCACCACGTCCAGGGAAGGCTTCTTTCAAAGCACCAGGTCCAGGGAAGGCCTCTTTCAAAGCGGTGGGGAAGAAACCCTCTCTCAGAGAAGTGTTGATAATACCCTGGAGCCAGCCTCGTGTAACCTCCCGGGTGGCCAGCACCAACCAGGAGGGACACGGGTCCAATAAACATGTGGCAGCACTAAGCCTACCCAAAATCATGTCTACATCCTCAGGAGTCACAGGGTCAAACTCCCTTATAACATTCTCAAGACCCACCTCCATCACCCCATCTAGCCCTACCCAGTCAGAGTCCAGCCCTTCCCGAATCAGAGCGATTTTGTCTTGCAGGTATTGTACAAAATCCTCAGCTTTACCCTGCGACATATTCTAAATAAAGCTTTTAAACCTCCTCTCATAATCTCTGTGTTGTTTATATGAAATTTCATATTATCAAACTAATATATTTATGTGTTATTATCATTATTAATCATTATTTAACTATAGCTATTATCACTTGAGGGCTGGTGTACTGGTAAGTTTGTTCCCCCAAATTTTTCCCATTTGTCTAATTCAATATTATAGCCAAAGTTCTGCACCCATTTTATCATTTGTTCTTTCACAATTTCCTCTTCCATTTTATACTTCAGGAGAAATTTATATATTTTCCCTATCATCTTTCTATCTGAGCTTTGAACAATTTTATCCAATTCATGTGGTTCTGTTGCAATGTCATATAATTTAGTATCATTATTGTATTTAGTTTTGATTTGAAAGTATGTTAGCCAATCAACTTTCATGTTTTGTTCTGCCAATTCTTCAATTGCTTTCAAATTTGCCTGTCTGTCAATTAGGTTTCTGTATCTTATAATTTTATTCATATCTATAAAATTTGGATGGATTGTCCTTTCTGATGGTGATAGCCAATTGGGATTTTCACATAGTGGATTTTTTGGATTTTGCGCCAATTTTGCAATAACACTCTTCTAATTAAATGTTTTTGAAAATATTTGTGCGTTCTGTTTTTATCATCCCATAGGAATGTATCCCAGCATGCTGGGAAATCATGGCCTTCTAAAGTCAAAATTCTTTTATTCTTTAGATCTTCACCCATGTTATTGTTACTGCTAATGCATATAATTCCCAATTTGGTAGTGCTAAACTTCCCTTCTCCTTGGTGTCTTGCATTGACTTTAGTTTAATCCTCGCTTTTCATCCCTGCCAAATGAACCTAGTGGTTATTTTATTTAATTCTTGAAAGAAAGTTTTCCTCGGATTAATAGGTGCGGCTTGCAGCAGGAATAAGATTCTTGGTAAAATATTCATTTTAATTGTAGCTATATGTCCCATTAGTGATTGCTGAATATTTTTCCAATTTTCTTAGTCTTTCTTTATTTGTGTCACTAATTTATTATAATTATCATCTAATAATCATCATATAAATTGTGGAACATTTTTCTGACACCCAGATCTCTAAGTATTTCACTTTATTAGTTATTTGCATTCTAGTTGCGACTTCCAGTTCCTCTTCTTGCTTTTTTGTCATGTTCTTGGTTATCATTTTTGTTTTGTCTTTGTTGAGCTTTAGTTCTGCCACTTCACCATATTCTTCTAATTTTTGAATTAATTTCAGACTGGATTCTAATGGATCCTCTAGAACCAATACTAAGTCATCAGCATAAACTTGGGCCTTAAATTCTTCATTTTTGAGTCTTAAACCTTATATTCCCTGGTCCTTCCGAATTTCATTTAATAAAATTTCCAAAGTTAATATAAACAGCAAAGGAGAGAGGGGGGATCCCTGTCTGACTTCCTTTTTTATTTTGATCTTCTCTGTTAATTCTCCGTTCATCAGAACTTTGGCTGTCTGACTGTTGTAAAGTTCCTCTATTATTTTTGTAAATTTTACTCCGAATTTCATCTTGTCCAATAGTATTATTATACATTTCCAGATTACATTGTCAAATGCTTTTTGTGCATCAAGGAGAACCAGTACCATTTGTTTTTCTGGATGCGCCTCATAATACTCTATTATGTCTAGGATGACTCTCGTATTATTTTTAATGTGTTTGTGAGGTAAAAATCCATTTTGGTCTGGGTGTATTCGTTCATTTAAAACCTGTTTAATTCTTCCTGCCATAATTGCTGCAAATATTTTATAATCGGAATTTAGTAATAAAATTGGCCTGTAATTTTGAATTTCTTGTAAATTGGTTTCTTCTTTCGGGATTAGCGATATTATTGCTTCTGTCCATGATTCAGGCATCTTAGCTTTTCCTGAGACTTCATTAAACATTTCCATGTTTCCAAACACTTCCAATATTATTTTATTATATTTGTATAGCTCCACCGGTATTCCGTCTGGTCCTGAGGTTTTATTATTTTTCTGGTTTTTCAGGACTAATTCCACTTTGGCTAACGTTATTGGTCTATTTATCACCTCCCTTTGTTCTTTTGAAATTGGTGTTATCTTTTCTGTGTTTAAATATTGTTTTATCTTGGTTTCCTCCATGCTATCTTGTGTGTATAGTTTTGCGAAATATTTATGAATAATCTGCTTCTTTTCTTCCATTTTGTATTAAATTCTTCCCTTCTCATCTTTTAATTGGTATATTGTCCTTTTCTCTCTTTCGTTCTTCAACCTGGATGCCAGCCAACATCCCGGTTTGTTGGCTTGTTCAAAATAATTTTGTTTGGCTGCTTTAATTTTCTGTGCTAATTCCTTTTGAGTTATTAAATTGATCTTATATTTTTTCATCTCTTTTTTTCTTTTTTAATTTTATTCTCTGGGTTTCTCTGTAATTCAGTTTTGACTTC
This sequence comes from Rhabdophis nuchalis, assembly GCA_039707465.1. Taxonomy (NCBI): domain Eukaryota; kingdom Metazoa; phylum Chordata; class Lepidosauria; order Squamata; family Natricidae; genus Rhabdophis; species Rhabdophis nuchalis. Next base: position 81,348,878 of record CM077647.1, read on the forward strand.
CATGAGTTCTTTTTGCCTACATTCTTGTTGCTCTTTTTGTTTTCTAGTTTTCCTCACAATGTAGGCAATCGTGAGGCCTCTTGTGTATGCTTTCATAGTATCCCAGAGATTTTGAATTGAGGTGTCTTCTTTTTTATTTATTCTAAAAAATAGTTTTAATTCTTTCTCCAGCATTTGAATGTATTCCATTTCATTTACAATAGTTTAGTTCATCATCCATTTTTTCCTTCTTCTTTGGCCTTTCCATCTTAATTTTATTGAGTTATGATCTGCCCACTCATTTGCTTCAATTTCAATTTCCTCTAATTGACCAGATGATATCCAGACCATGTCAATTCTTGATAGGGACTGGTGTGGGTTCGCATAAAAGGTATACTGCTTTCTTGTTTTGTGCCTTTCTCTCCAAATATCATATAATTTATATTTCATTGCCATTACAAAAAAGGATTTGGGTAACTTTTTTTTGTTTTGTTTTTCTTTTTGCAGTCCATTTTTTTTATCCACTACTGCATTATAGTCCCCAATTAAGCAAATATTTTCATATTCTAATTCATTTATTTTGTTGTGTAATTTTCTATAAATTCTTCTAGTTTCTGATTTGGTGCATATATGACTCTATCGGTTTTTCTGTTGTCTCTATTTCAATCATTAGCATCCTGCCTTCTTCATCAGAGTAAACTGCTTTAGAGTTTAATGTTTCGTTTATATAGGTTACTATCCCTCTTTTTTTTTTTTGTCTGCCAGTGCTGTATATAATTTCCCTAATTTTTTATTTTCCAATAAGTTCATATGTTCCCTTTTGATGTGCACTTCTTGTATACAGGTTATATCCGCCTTTAGTTTCCTAAGTTTATTAAACATCTGCACTGGTTTTGTTTGGTGTGTTCAGTCCATTCAAGTTTATTGAGATAATCGTTATTTCCTGGACCAACTTTATTTTATTTTATTTTTTTATGAGAAAAAAAGTTTTATTGGTTTTTACAAAATTTTAAAAATAGGAAAAAGGTATAAGGTATTAAAGAGATATTTTGAGGACATCTATGTCGGAGGTGTCAGCCCCCTCCGAGGCTTCATACAAAAAAAAAGGATAGTACAATACATTTTTCATTTCCCTACAAAGTGGAAAGAGATACAGATATATCATTTTATATTCATGCAATCAATCATTGTTTTTATAAACATCCAGATAAGGGTTACACTATATAGAAAAAAGTCATGTCTGAGATCTAAGTCTTTTAGCAATTGTATCTTCCTCTTCCTAACCTCCAGTGGGCGGAGCTGTGGCCCTTCCCGTTCCCCCATTTTCATCCTCCAGGATTGGGGAATGTTTTTTAAGAAAGGCTTCCGCCTCTGCAATTGTTTTAATTCTTACTCTCCCCCCCTCCAAGAACACTAACATTCCCTCGGGCATCAACCACTTGAACCACACCCCCTTTTTATATAATCTTTTTGATAAGAAGGAATATTTCCTTCTTATTTCTCTAATCTTTTTCGGGATCTGTTTCAAGATGGCAATCTCATTCTATTTCCTGGTCCATCTTTAGATGGGGTGTTTTTTATTGCTTCTGGTTTGTATCTGACTTTTTCCTCTTGCACCTTCTTTTTCCACTCTCTTTCTTGCCTCTGTTCTTCTTTACTGTTTCTTTCCTTGTCCTCTGGTGTTTCTTCTTCTTGACTTCTACTTTCTAGGTCCTCTTTACTTCCTTGTTCTTCTTCCCCTGTGCAGTATTTTTTATAGAATTCCTGCGCTTCTTCTATATTCTCTATTTTATATCTTTTTCGTTGCCAGGATATCAGTACCCCTTCTGGTACCAACCATCTGTACATTATTCTGTTCTTATTTAACTGATTCATTAAAAATTGGTATTGTCTATGTTGTTCATGGATTTTCCATGGAATCTGTTTAAGCGTAATCAACTCTTTTCCCTTGACTGTAATCATCCCTTCTCTGATTTTTTTGTACACTTCGTCTCTAGTTGTTTTTTTTAACAAATCTTACTGTGCACACAGTAAGCCTCATCAATGTCTCCTCTCAACTCCTTTTCTCTGTAAATTTCAGTGAGGTTTTCAATTATTTTTCCTTTCGGGTCTTCCTCTTTTTCTTCTGGTATATTTTGGAATCTTAGATAAAATGAAGCTCTTTAGATTTCTAATCAGATTATTGATAACTCTTGACTCTTTGTTAGCTTGTATATATTTGAGCTCCATTTTTTCAATCTGATCTGTCCTATTTTTGTTTCGATGTTCTGGATTTTCTGTTCTCTGATTGCTAAAGCATTCTGTATCCTTTCAATTTTGTCATCCACATTTTTGATCTTTTCTTTCACTTCTCCCATTTTGTTTTCCATTTCTTCATGATTCCTCCTTGTGTCTTCATGATTTGTGGCCATCAATTCTTGGTTTTTCATCAATATCTCTTGTATCATCTGGAGCGTCACTTGCATACTCTGCATTGTTGGAGCTGGTCCTGTTGTTCCATCCATCGTTCCGCCTTTCTCCAGCCCCAATGCGCTCTCAATTGATCTTTGATTGGAGGGGGAGGATATTGCAGAAGAAGGGTTGGATGTTATTTTTTTCCCTGATTTCACTGAAGTTGTCATCTTTATCTCTCTATATATCCTTGTCCACAATTGCATCCAAATTCTGTTTTGCTTCTACCCTATCAGCAATATCAACAGTATCAGTAACTATATATCTCACTATTTAACAATAATTAACCATTTTTCACCCACTGTTGGGAGGAGACCACAACAGACAATTGGGTCATCAAAACGATCAAATTTGGCCTTCCAAATTTGTTGTTCCACCCCACCCATCAGGAGCACTTTGTACCCGACCTCCCAGTTCCCCACAAGAGGGTTCTGATGGAACAATCCATACAACACTTGCTAGAGATTAAGGCCATCCAACTGGTTCCCTCATCTCAGAGGGGGCAGGGGTTTTATTCCTGCCTCTTTGTGGTATCAAAGACTTCTGGGAGTTGGAGAGCGATCCTAGACCTAAAGTCCATTAGGTGATCACCCAGGCTCCTTAGTTTACCGAGGAGCTTCGGGGGATGAAACGCCACAAGAGACGCCTAGAGAGCAGATGGAGATCCTCTCGCTCCGAAGCCGACCGAACACTAGTGAGAACCCATATTAGGGCTTACTTAGTGGCGATAAGGGTGGCCAAACGTGAGTATTGTGCCACCCTTATTGCATCCGCAGATAACCGCCCTGCCGCCCTGTTTGGGGTGACCCGCTCCCTCCTTCATCAGAGGCCGCGGGAAGCCCCTCTGCAAGGGCGAGCAGAAGAATTTGGGATTTATCTGCAGGAGAAAATCACTCGGATTCGGAATGAGCTACCCTCCATCGACAGTGGTCCTGTGGGACTGTCCAAGACTAGTCTTGAGGTTCCTTCTTGGGAGGAGTTTGACTTTGTTACCACCGAGGATATGGACAGGTTGTCAAGGAAACTTAGGGCGACCACATGTTTATTGGACCCGTGTCCCTCCTGGCTTGTACTGGCATCCTGGGAGACGACACGAGGCTGGCTCCAGGGCATTGTCAACACATCTTTGAGTGAGGGGTCCTTGCCTGCCTTCTTGAAAGAGGCGGTAGTGAGGCCCCTCCTCAAGAAGCCGTCCCTGGACCCAGCTTTATTAGAGAACTATCGTCCGGTCTCCAACCTTCACTTTTTGGTGAAGGTTGTCGAGAGTGTGGTAGCCCAACAGTTTCCGCGACACCTGGAGGAAGTTGATTATCTAGACCCGCGCCAGTCCGGCTTCCGACCCGGTCACAGCACCGAGACGGCATTGGTCGCGTTGGTTGATGATCTCTGGAGGGCGCGGGATAGAGGTTATTCCTCTATCCTAGTCCTATTAGACCTCTCGGCGGCTTTTGATACCATCGACCATGGTATCCTATTGCACCGACTGGGGGGGTTGGGGCTGGGAGGCACCGTTTTGGGTGGTTCTCGTCCTACCTCTCTGGTCGGTCGCAATATGTGTTGACGGGAGGGCAGAGGTCGACCTCGAGGCCTCTCTTATGTGGGGTTCCTCAGGGGTCGGTCCTCTCGCCCCTCCTTTTCAACACATATATGAAGCCGCTGGGTGAGGTCATCCGTGGTTTTGGGGTGGAGTACCACCTGTACGCTGATGACACCCAGCTGTACATATCCACCCCAAACCACCCGAACGATGCCGCCGAAGTGCTGTCCCGGTGTTTGGAGGCCGTATGGATCTGGATGGGTGGTAACAAACTCAAGCTCAACCCTGCCAAGACTGAGTGGCTGTGGTTTCCGGCACCCCGGTTCAGCCAGATTACTCCAACTCTGGCCATTGGGGGCGAAACACTGGCCCCCGTGGAGAGGGCGCGCAATTTGGGTGTCCTCCTGGATTCCCGGCTGTCCATAGAGGACCATGTGGCGGCCGTGGCCAGGGGGGCGTTTCATCAGGTATGCCTGATGCGCCAATTGCGCCCCTTACTGGACCGGGCTGCCCTTCGCACAGTCACTCAAGCTCTCGTGACGTCCCGACTCGACTACTGTAATGCTCTCTACATGGGGCTTCCCTTGAGGTGCACTCGAAAGCTACAGCTAGTCCAAAACGCAGCCGCGCGGGTGATTATGGGAGCCACTAGATGCTCCCACATAACACTGATCCTGCGCGAGCTGCATTGGCTTCCTGTGGTTTTTCGAGTGCGCTTCAAGGTTTTGACAACTATCTTTAAAGCGCTCCATGGCTCGGGGCCTAGTTATATGCGAGACCGCCTCCTGCCCCATACATCCCTTAGACCGATACGCTCCCACAGGGAGGGCCTTCTCAGGGTGCCGTCAGCCGGACAATGCCGACTGGCGACACCCAGGGGAAGAGCCTTCTCTGTGGCGGGGCCAGCCCTCTGGAATGACCTACCCCCTGAATTACGTACCATCACCGACCTCCGCCTGTTCCGCCAATGTCTTAAGACATGTTTGTTTCAACAAGCCGGCCTAGCCTAACCTCCCATGGGGACTTTTAGGTAGTTTTAAATTGGGTTTTTAAATTTTGGTTTTAGCGCAGGATAGGTTTATTTAATAGTTTTTTAAATTATATTTATTGTATTTTGTATGTTTTTAAATTTCCTGTGCGCCGCCCTGGGTCCTTTGTGGAGAAGGGCGGGATATAAATTTAAACAAATAAATAAATAAAAATAGGTCTTTACCATCACATTGTTTATTAGCAGTTCAAAATGCACTCCTTTCACACCATCCTGGAGGAGGTCAGGAGGGGCGATTTCCTCACCTTGGTAGACTTAACTGAAGCTTATCTTCACATTCCCATTGTCAGGACAAATTCATCCACGATGTCAGGTGGGCAACATGCTCAGGAGCATCATCACAATGGAGTGCAAGACTGCTAGCCTTGGCGATATCAGGCCCAAGCTCCATCCTCCTCCAGCACACTTAATGTCCAGTACCCACAGCCCCCCCTCCCCATTTCAAATGGCAGCCGAAGCAAGCAATAAAGCGGAGGCTAACACCCATCTTTACAAACCACTGAAGATATCTCCAGTTCTCTTATGGGGGGAGGCACTACCAGTACCGGGCCCTCCCGTTCGGCGTCTCCTCCACCCCTGGATCTTCAAGGTGTGCTGGCGGCCCTAGCTGCACACATCAGATTGTCACCCATCAGGATCTTCTGCGACCTTGATGCTATTCTCCTATTGTCCAGGTTGCCTCATCAAGCAGAGAGGGATTTATTTTATTTATTTATTTATTTATTCGATTTGTTAACCGCACCAATCTCCGTCGAGACGGACTCTGGGCGGTGCACAGGACATTAAAAAATTTACAATAAATAACAATGTACAAGAATTAAAAAGAAATTAAATAGAAAACCTGTGCTAAAATTCCTAACTTGGCTGAGGCTCTATTGTTCTAAAATTCAAGTTCTACGCCAGTCCAGCTTGCTGAAAAAGAAGTGTCTTAAGTGAGCGGCGGAAGAGGGGAAGGTCCGTGATGGTGCGAAGTTCGGGGGGGAGGTCGTTCCAGAGGGCGGGCCCCGCCACAGAGAAGGCCCTGTTCCTGGGCATCGCCAGCTGGCATTGACCGGCAGTCGGCACCCTAAGAAAGCCCTCTCTGTGGGAGCGAATCGGTCGGTGGGAGGTATGTGGCAGGAGGCGGTCCCGCAAGTAACTAGGCCCCGAGCCATGGAGCGATTTAAAGATGGTAACAAGCACCTTGAAGCGCAACTGGAAGACCACCGGTAGCCAGTGCAGCTCACGCAGGAGAGGTGTTACATGGGAACTTTGAGATGTTCCCAAAATCCCCCGCGCGGCCGCGTTCTGGACTACCTGGAGCCTCCGGATGCACCTCAAGGGGAGCCTCATGTAGAGAGCGTTGCAATAGTCAAGGCGAGATGTCATGAGTGCTTGAGTGACTGTGCGGAGGGCATCCCGGTCCAGAAAGGGACGCAACTGGCGTACCAGACGAACCTGGTAAAAGGCCCCCCTGGTCACGGCCGCCACATGGTCATCCAGGGACAGCCGTGAATCCAGGAGGACTCCTAAGTTGTGAACCCTTTCCACAGGGGCCATTGACTCGCCCCCGATAACCAGCGATGGAATTAGCTGGGTATGCCGGGGTGCCGGAAACCACAGCCACTCGGTCTTGGATGGGTTGATCCAGAGTTTGTTACTTCCCATCCAGAGCCGTACGGCCTCCACACACCGGGACATCACTTCGACAGCATCGTTGGGGAGGTTGGGGGTAGATATGTACAGCTGAGTATCGTCAGCGTACAGGTGGTACTCTACCCCGCAACCACGGATGATCTCACCCAGCGGCTTCATGTAGATGTTAAACAGGAGGGGCGAGAGGACCGACTCCTGAGGCACCCCATATGCTAGGGGCCTCGACGTTGACCTCTGCCCTCCTGTTAGTACAAATTGCGACCGACCGGAGAGGTAGGAGGAGAACCACTGTAAAACAGTGCCCCCCACTCCCAGCCTCCCCAGTCGGTGCAATAAGATACCATGGTCGATCGTATCGAAAGCCGCTGAAAGGTCTAACAGAACCAGGATAGAGGAATAACCCCTATCTCTGGTCCTCCAGAGATCATCTACCAACGCGACCAATGCTGTCTCCGTGCTGTGCCCGGGGTGGAAGCCAGACTGGCGCGGGTCTAGATAAGCAGTTTCCTCCAGGTGCCGAGGGAACTGTTGTGCCACCACACTCTCAACAACCTTCGCAAGAAAGTGAAGGTTGGAGACCGGATGTCAGCCTTCGCTTTCCTGCATGCTTGGCTGCCATAGAAATGGGGAGGGTGGGGGGATGTTGTTCTTAAGCGTGCTGGAGGAGGATGGGGCTAGGAGGTGATATCTCTAAGCATAACGGTATCACATTCCATTCTGATGACAGCTCTGAACGTGTTACCCATCTGACAACGAAGAAGACACTGTATTGGACATTGGGGTGGGGTTCATGGGTGATTGGGGTTTGGCTTATGCTTTGATATGTATGCTTCGCACCTAAAGTAGCCACTTCTGGCTTAACCTTTGATGCTGTCTTTTCCTTATTCAGTAAAAGTAACCTTAATCATCTTGAATATGCTTAAGTGTGTTCTTTCTTGAATGGAGGTAATAGCAATCATGACACCGTTACTTAACAATGCTGGGTCCAGGGAAGGCTTCTTGAGGAGGGGTCTCACCACCGCCTCTTTTAAGGAGGCAGGCAAGAAACCCTCACTCAAGCGTTCACTATTTCCTGGAGCCAGCCTCGTGTCACCTCCCAGGAGGCCAGTACCAACCAGGAGGGTCACGGGTCCAATAAACATGTGGTGGCATTCAACCGCCTCGGCAATAACAAAGTCGAACTCAGCCCACAAAACGGTTTCAAGACCCGACTCGGACAGTCCACCGAGATCTATTGGAGTGGAGGCCAAGTCCCGCATCTAAATCCACCCTTAGCTGCAGGATCCTGCAGCTAAATTCCAAATTCCTCTGCTCTGTCCTGCAAAGGAGCTGCCCGCGGCCCTTAATGAAGAAGGGAGTGGGTCACTCTAAACAAGGTAGCAGGGCGGTTATCTGCGGACGCGATAAGGGTGACGAGATAAGAACGTTTCGCCCTCCTTATCGCCACAAGGTAGGTCCTTAAATAGGACCTTGCCTGTGTTCGGTCGGATTCGGAGCGAGTGGATCTCCACCTGCTCTCCAGGCATCTCTTGCAGCATTTCATCACCCTCAGCTCCTCTGTGAACCAGGGAGCGAGGGTGGATCGGCGCCGCGTGAGAGGCCGCAAGGGCACGACCCAGTCCAAGGCCCCTGTGGCAGCACTATTCCATGCTGCCACTAGACCCTCAGTCGAGTCGCGGGCTAGGGTTACAGGTATAGGCCCAAGCTCCGTCTGGAACCTATCAGGGTCCATCAGGCGCCTGGGGCGGAACCATCTCAATGTCTCTGGTTCCGCCTCCCCACGGTGGGGTATAGCGGTTGGGAAGTCGAGCCGAAGGAGAGAGGCATGACAGGGGTTCGATAGCTAATTCCCCTACTCCTAGATCACTCAACCACTGGCCAGAGGTAAAAATCAGGTCTAGTGTGTTTCCCCCTGTATGCGTGGGGCCCTGAATTACCTGGGTCAGGTCCATGGCCGTCATGGAGGCCATGAACTCCCGAGCCACCCCGGATGACTCGCCTGCCGATGGCAAGTTGAAATCCCCCATGACTAAAAATCTAGGGGAATCAACTGCCACCTTGGCGATCACCTCGAGGAGCTCAGGCAGGGCTGCTGACGCGTAGCGGGGAGCCAGGTACACGACCAGCAGGCCTAACTGCCTCCCAAGTCCCCATTTCACATACAGGGATTCACACCCGACTACCTGAGGCACAGTGGCCTCCCTCGGTTTCAGACTTTCCTTAATAATAACTGCCACTCCCCCACCCCTGCCCTGGGCCCTAGGCCGATGAAGTGCCAGGTAACCTGGGGGGGCACATCTCAACGAGGGGAACACCCCCCTCGTGCCCCAGCCAGGTTTCCGTAATACCCACCAGGTTCGGGTCCCCCTCTGCAACTAGATCATAAATGAGGGGGGCTTTGTTCACCATGGACCTGGTGTTGCACAACAGCCGCCTAGGGCCTGGGCTCTGTAATCCCCAAGCAGCGGATACGCCCCCCCCGACACTTGATATGACCCCCGGCTCCCGCCATACCTGCCCCTCCCTAGGACTGTCATGATGGAATGGCCCTCTTGTAGGATCAACCCTTATCCCCCCCCTAATATTGGACCCTCTACCCTCGCTCTCGCCGCTCTCGGCTGGACTAGCAGAGCCAACATGGCCAAGTTGATCAGGCAGGAGGTGTAACGGGGGAGTTGAGTAGGGGTCCATCAATGAGGGGAGTGCCAAAAGGTTTCCAGGCCGGGTGTCTAGGCCGATGGATCTAGCCCTCACCATTCAAACTCTGCGGGATCACGGTTTCAGGATAAATCTCAAGAAGAGCCGCCTTTTTCCCGAGACTTGCATTCTACATCTCGGAGTCGTCATAGACTCCGTGGCAGAAAGGGTGTTTCTTTCCCGAGACTGCATTCTCAGCCTCAGGGATATAATGAGGAGGGTCCTGCTCCTACGCAAAGTGTCACTACTACTGCTGTCTCAGTTGTTAAGGAAAATGGTATCTTGCTTCGGGGTAGTACTGTGGGCCAGGTTCCACAGCAGACCTCTGCAGTGGTTCATGCTCCCGCACCAGAAAAACAACAAGAGCTGCTCCCACCACCGGGTTCTCCTCCCCAGGCAGGGGAGGAGGTAGTGGCAGTCCCCAGCCATCTTGCAAGGGATATTATTCAGAGAGCCAAGCTATCTCACTCTTACGACGGATGCCAGCTTAATAGGGTGGGGTGCACACATGCAGAATCTAGTGGCACAAGGTCAGTGGTCATTAGCAGAAAGCCAAAACAGCATAAATTGGTTAGAACTGAGCAGTCTGCCTTGCCTTAATACAATTCCAACACATGGTACAGGATGGCCATATACTTGTTCTGACTGACAACAACACTACCAAGGCACACATCAACAGGCAGGGGAGGACCCGGTGCTGGCCGCTGATGCAGGAAGCCAACCTATTGTGCCGCTGGGCAGAATCTCATCTAGCAACCCTCAGGACAGAACATATTTTGGGCGTCTCCAATGTCCAGAAAGACTGACTGAGTGAAGCCACGATAGATCAGGCAGAATGGAGTGTTCACCCGGACCTCTTCCATCTACTCATGCTCCGGTTTGGCCTGCCAGTCCTAGACCTGTTTGCGACAGCAAACAACAACCAAGTCCCCCTGTTCAAGGTTTGTGGACCCAAATGAAGAAGGGGTAGAAGCTCTCAGGTGCCATTCACCCAGGGGCCTCTTATATGCATTCCCATGCCTCCCTCTCATCCAAAGGGTAGTGCAAAGGATGTTGGAACAGAAGGCAGAACTCTTACTTCTGGCACCCCACTGGCCGTGCCGTCCTTGGTTTGCCGACCTTGTGACACTGTTGATCTCCCCACTGTGGAGCATTCCACAGTTGCTAATTTCTCTTCATCATGGGTCAATCCTATATCCAGACCCCCAGTGGCTACAACTAACCACATGGCGATTGAGCGGCAAGCCTTAACAGCAGATAACATTTCCCTCAATGTCATTGCAACTATACAGGCATCTTGTAGAAATTCAACAAACCATACTTATGATGCCATGTGGCGAGTGTTTGCGCTCTGGTGTTCTACCCTCACTATTGATCCACTCAGTGCTTCCATATCTCAAGTGTTGGACTTCTTACAGAGGGGGCTACATCAGGGTCTTACCTCAAAACACATTATGACAACAGTTTGCCCCCTTGGCTTCCCTCCTGTACAGCTCATCCACCTTTCTGCCCATTCTCTGGTTTGGAGATTTCTCCAGGGTGCCTCAAACCTCTGACCTCCTGTCATCCACAGATACCCAACTTGGGATTTACTACAGGTTCTGGAGGCTCTCACTTCTCAACCGTTTGAACCATTAAGATCCACGTCATTGAAATTGCTATCTTTCAAGACTTTGTTTCTAGTAGCTATAACGTCTGCCAGACATATTTCAGACCTGGTGGCCCTTTCTGTGAGGCACATTCTATGTATATTCCATCCAGATCGGGTTGTATTGCATCTTGATCCTACCTTCTTGCCAAAAGTCAACAGCTGGTGTCACATGGGCCAAGAATTGACATTACCTGATTTTTGTCCAACTCCCCGCCATAAACGGGAGCATAAATGGCACACCCTTGATGTTCGCCAAGCACTTAAAATCTATATCGACCGCATGGCTTCATTGCACCATTTGGAATCTCTCTTTGTCTCCTTTTGTCAGGCATTCTTCGGAAACAAAGCTTCACCATCAAGTCTAGGGCAGGGGATCAGGGCCTGTATCAAATTAACATATGAACTTTAGTCCTTACAGATCCTAAGGAACATTACTATACTATACCCGGAGGGCAGCAACTACGGCAGCATGGTCTGCCTTCTCCTTGGAGGAAGTTTGCCGGGCAGCCACATGGACATCTCCCACGGCTTTCATACACCACTATAAATTAGCCAAGTATGTGTCGGCTGATACAGTTTTTGGCTGCCAAGTACTACAACAAGTACATGTGCCTTAACGAACTTTACTATATTGCCCCCACCCTAGTTGACAGCCCTTCCTTTGGTATGTCCCAGTCTGGCTGCTGTCTCCATGATCATAGGAGAATGGGCATTGGTCTTTACCTGATATGCTCATTCTCTATGACGTAGAGGCAGCAGCCAGCCCCACCCTAGTGTAAATCAACCTACATGGAATATTTTTGTGCGGAGGAGATAATATGCATTTTGGAAGTTATCTTGTTTTCACAATTCTCACTTGAGTCTACAGTCTATTTCATCTAAACTGGGAGGAGTCACCAGGGCTCAATGACATCACATATAGACCAGTCCAATTGGTTACTAGACAGAGCAATCCAGTCGGGTTGCTGTCTCCACATCATAGAGAATGAGCATATCAGGTAAGGACCAGCGCCCATTCTTCTCTTCAATGTTCTGAAATCTTAGATACAATTCAGCTTGGTCCATCTCCCATTGAATGCTATATCCATCTTGCTTTTTATCAATTGTTATCAGTCTATGATCCATCTCCTCCACTTTTTTTCTCTGTTATTTCTGCCTTTTCTTCTACCTTCTGCAATCTCTGCTCATTTATATCCATCATTTCCTTCACTTCTTTCAATTTGTCTTCCACTTGCCCACTTTTTCTTCTATTATTTGCTCCTCATGTATAGCTTGCAACATACTTTTTAATTCCAAGGTGGCTTTATCTTGTTGCATTGCCATACTTGTTACTTTCTGTGTCACCAAACTGGGTGGTGTAGCTGTTGATGATGTATACGATGTTATTTTCTTCATCTTGGTACCTCGGTTCTGACATTGTTGTATATGAGATGTATTTAAATTTTATAATCCAAAAAGCAAATTAATTGTAATCCTGGAGACATCCACACCAGCCCAAGCTCCAGCATCTAGTAGACCAATCCCTGTTCCTGGACCCAGTCTTCAGGTTCTTGCTTCCTTAATCCATTCACTTTATAATGCCAATGTGAAGTTAAAAAGAAACAAGAAAAAAGATTGAAGAAAAAGCACACACCCAAAAAGAAAAAGAAAGCCACAAAATTAATTCCACAATAGTAATCCATACTTCGTTGCAAAAGGACAGAAAAAAAGTGATGGAGAAAAAGAAAAATATTAGAGTAGATAAGAAAGGACCAAAAATAGCCAAAGAAACAAAAAGAAAACCTTTAATATAGGTTGTCCGGGTTATCCAAGTTTCTTCCAGTTGAAGGGAAAAAACGCACTGTAAGAAAGGCATTCTCAGCAGCTCTTAAGAATCCAAGAGAGAACAGTACAATGTTTACACCGCTGGTCTTATTTTCTTTCTTTTAGGGGGACATTATCGTCAGTCTGTATTGTCAGCAACAGCTTCCTTTATTCAGCCAGCAGTTCCTTGTTTTTAAAATCCCATCCAGTACCACTAGATGGCAATGCAGACAATTCACAATATTCACCCTTTAAGTCCTGGCTTCGAAAGCAAAGTTATCGAAAAAATCAAAAGAACATAGTAGTTAAAATATTCCAATTTGCTTTCTAACTCTTAAGCAGTTCTCAAGATCTATTATTCCTTTTGTTCTTTGTTAATGGCTTCGTTTGTTCGCTGCTAGCTCGGGAGTAGAGGAGCTTACTAACGCCCACTCCCCCCCCCCCCATCTCTTGCCATTCTTTCTTTTAAAAGTTTTCAATGGAAGGTTAAAGTTAATTACAGGAAAATTGTACTTCAAGCCAATCTTGTTATCTCACCCAGATGATCACTACGCTATTCTTGCTTTCTTGCAGCCGCTCAACTGTGGCAGCTCACAATGGCGGATTTCCCAACTTTGGGTCTGGAGGCAGTTGCAGGTATTTTAGGGGAATTGCAGTTTCCCCAACTACACCCACTTGTGCCTCCTCTCTTCACTGTCGCTACCAGACAGCTATCGTCCTTAAAGAACCCCCCAAAACAGCGGGGACTCTGAAGGTTCTTCGGAGAGCCCAGAGAACATAACCTGTTGCTGAGACGCTGACCACACTGTGTCTGTTTGTCTGTCTGTCTGTCTGCCTGTCTGTCTATCGTGTCACAATAGTGGCAATTACAACTGCCTCACATGTAATACTTCCAGGTTCAAATCCCAGTAGGGGTATGGCTAGCTGATGAGAGCTAAATAGCTTGAAATAATTCTATACTAGTCTCCCTTTATTTATCAGCACAAACGTAACACACACACACACACACACACACAATTGAATTCAATATGCATAAATTTACATCCCTCAGCTTAGCTTAAATACTTATTTGAATTTGAAACATGATTATCTACAATGCAAATCATCACTGTTTAGAAATACTTCACACAAGTAACTAATTAAAGTTAACACTTGGAAGCAAAAAAACAAGAGTAAGTTCATCAGAAGGAAATGTTTGATAAATTCCTTGCTGTAGTGTTTCAAACTGTTGTACGATGGGTCTTTTTATATTTACAGTGTCATCATCAGAGCTGCTGAATAATCATATTAAAATAGAAGAATGATCATAGAAGAATATAAGATAATCATATTAAAGTAGAAGACTAAACAAAATTCTAGTAAATTCTAGTAATGCCTATATTGCTATGGAATTTATTCATCAACATTTGCAAGGTAATGCTTTGAAAGTTGGAGCAGAGGGAATCCCATGAGCCAGCAATATAGAAGGAGGATCTTAAGGTAAGATCAGAAAATAATTGATTATCAGAAAAAGATTTGGCTGCTAAAAAAATAAAACCCCTAATATCTGGAGAGAAAGTGAGGGCCAGCCAATAGCTAATATGTTCTGGGATTTGAAAAGAATAGTCAAACTAGGATGAACATATAAAATTTTTATCAACATATAAATATAAAGCTTATTTTTAATTAAATATAAATTAAGATAGATTCGTGAGATATATTTTTTTTTAATATTCCTTCTGATCTCTGGTGGTATGTCTTTCCCAATTTTGGGTCCTCTACTAGGGAGTTTGAGAGTTCTGCACAGTATCTTAGCTTTTCCTATAACTTCTGGACAGAGAGCTCTGATGTTATTTCTGAGATCTGTTGAGCACTCTCCCAGCTTAGGAATCACAGCCCCATGCCCTTCTACCATCATTGGGACCATTGTGGTCATTATTTTCCATACCACCTTCTACCCAAATTCTTTAATAGTACTTTTGGTAATGTGTTTATATTGTTCCACTATGTTGTAAACCACTCAGTCACATAGATAAGAAATTAAATAAATCCCTAGTTCTCAATTTAGTTGCATGCTTATGTAGCACTTTACCAAGCCTTCAAGTCTATATTAAGGTTTAAAGTGTCTGAGACTTTTGATGAAACTTCCATCAAATTTGTGGGCAGAAAAAAATGGATAAAAAGTTTCTCTTAATTTTTCTTAAACTTCTCCAGAAGAAAAGTTAATAATTCTACTCAAAAACCCTAGCAGAAAGGATTTCCTCAGGATATCTTCTCTTGAGTGTTGATTCAAGCCAAGAAGGCTGAAGATAGTGGAAGAAAGGATTGCATGATGACAGGCAAGAGAGTCACACAAATTATGGTTTTCCTGTAACACAGAAGCCTGCATGTCAATGGGAGCATTTTTCCTCTTCTCTTTTGAAAGGATTTCTAAAGCAAATTCATCTTGACATGAATTAGTAGGAAAATATTCAGGAGAATTATCTTTCCAGCACTTAGTTACTATTATAAACTCTATAGGTTTATAGAACCAGGAGAAATTTTGCAAAACGCTAATTAAAAACAAACTATAAAATTGTATTTAACAAATTAGACAAATCCTAAGAATTTCTGTCAGTTAATAAAAAAGTACTACTCATATAATCTCAGGGGGAACACCATATTCTCTTAGAGAAATATTAATATATGTTGGCTTCTGCAGAAACTGTCACAGATATGTAGTGTTCTGTATATCTCTCTGAACATAAGGAGATCATTTGTTTTGGAAGTTCCTTCTTTTCCTGTTAGAGCTGAGCCATAGCCAAATCTTGGGAAACAAGGTCTGGCAGGAATCCAGAACAAATAAGAAGAATAAGGACTGTTAGTAAAAATGTGACAGTGAAGAAAGTAAAGTATTTGATCACAAGGGTGGTCAAAAACAAATCCTTCAGCACTCTGGACAGCTGTTGGGACATACTATCCTGGTAAGAGGGGAACTAGAAGAAGCCCTCAAGAAGCCCTCTCTGGACCCAGCATTATTGGTAAACTACCATCTGGTCTCCAACCTTCACTTTCTGGCGAAGGTTGTAGAGAGTGTGGTGGCACAACAGTTTCCCCGTCATCTGGAGGAAATTGATTATCTGGACCCGCGCCAGTCCGGCGTCCGGCCCGGGCACAGCACCGAGACGGCATTGGTCGCGTTGGTTGATGATCTCTGGAGGGCCAGAGATGGGGGTTGTTCCTCCATCCTGGTCCTATTAGACCTCTCAGCGGCTTTTGATACCATCGACCATGGTATCCTATTGCATCGGCTGGAGGGGTTGGGGGTGAGGGGCACCGTGTTACAGTGGTTCTCCTTCTACCTATCCGGTCGATCGCAATTTGTGTTGGCAGGAGGGCAGAGGTCGACCTTGAGACCCCTCATTTGTGGGGTGCCTCAGGGGTCAGTTCTCTCGCCATTCCTGTTCAACACATATATGAAGCCGCTGGGTGAGATCATCCGTGGTTTTGGGGTAGAGTACCACCTCTATGCTGATGATACGCAGCTGTATTTATCTACCCCAAACCACCCCAACGATGCCGTAGCGGTGATGTGCCAGTGCCTGGAAGCCGTGCGGGCCTGGATGGGAAGGAACAGACTCAGACTCAACCCGGCCAAGACCGAGTGGCTGTGGTTCCTGGCATCCCGGTACAACCAGTTGACTCCATCACTGGCCATAGGGGGCGAACACCTAACCCCTGTGGATGGGGCATGCAACTTGGGCATCCTTGATACACGGTTGTCCATGGAAGATCAAGTGACAGCCTTGGCCAGGAGGGCGTTTTACCAGGTTCGCCTGGTCCGCCAGTTGCGTCCCCTATTGGATCGGGGTGCCCTTTGCACAGTCACTCATGCCCTCGTGACATCCCGACTGGACTACTGCAATGCTCTCTACATGGGGCTCCCCTTGAGGTGCACCCGAAGGCTTCAGCTTGTCCAGAATGCAGCCGCGCGGGTAGTTATGGGAACCTCTAGGTTTTCCCATGTAACACCGCTCCTGTGCGAGCTGCATTGGCTGCCTGTCGTCTTTCGGGTGCGCTTCAAGGTATTGGTTATCATCTTCAAAGCGCTCCATGGCACAGGACCTAGCTATCTGCTGGATCGCATCCTGCCCCATACATCCCTGCGGCCGATTCGCTCCCACAGAGAGGGACTTCTTAGGGTGCCGTCCACTAGGCTATGCCAGCGGGCGACGGCCAGGGGAAGGGCCTTCTCTGTGGCGGGCCCGACCCTCTGGAATGACCTTCCCCCCGATATTAGAACAACTACGGACCTCCGCTCCTTCCGACAAAAATTAAAAACATACTTCTTCTGCTTGGCCTGCCTGGGGTAACTAAACTGTTTTTTAAGGGATTTTTAGAGCTTAGTTTTAGTTTATATGGGTTTTAGCGCAGGGCTGGTTTAATTCATTTTAATATTGTAATTGTTTGTGGTTTTATTGTATATTTTTAATTTCCCTGTGCCGCGCCTCAAGTCCCTTCGGGGGGAGAGAGCGGGTTATAAATTAAAATTATTATTATTATTATTATTAACTAGATGAGCATTAAGAGACTTCAATTTTGGGGTTCATGTAGAATTTTGAGAATATGTTGTATTTTCGAACAGTGCTTGTCAAAAGGGAATGCTTGTCTATATATGAAATTGTTTGTTTATACAGAGTCTCATTTTCTCAGCAGAAAAAACAATTCCAAGCTGGTGTCTAGTGACCAGGTACTAAATATCCATTTTTTGAAAGGCAAAGAAAATGAACTTGGCCGGAAAGTAAATTTGATGATGGTTCGTGAAATCCACTCCCCTATTCATTTTCTTTCCCAGAAAAATATTTAGTAAAACACATGTATAAATAATGTACACTGAGTATATGTGTCTTCAGAATAAGTCCTTAGGGTGTTCCTTCACAAGTCTTACTTTTCATTTGTCTTTTTTTTTTCCTGGGTGGGTGATCAAACACTTAAAAACACTGGGGTTCAATCTTAATCATTTCTATGTCATATGTAAGGCCCAAAGGCATTATTGGTAAATAATGATGGTAGCATTCCAGGTTCCAATTTTATTTTTTTAAAATGAAAAGTTTTTTCTAATTTGAAGTCTAAGAAAATCGATACCTGCATATACCATATAGAAACACTGATATTGGGCAGCTCCTTGAGCTACCTTTTCTATATTCCTAAAATTAAAACCTTCAGTCTCACCTGAAAAACCTTTTTTAAAGATTTTCTTTGTAAGATGAAGCCATAGTCAATTTGTCATTTCTGTCCCAAAGTTTTTGCCATTTCTCTAGTTCTATATTATAACCAAAAAAATTTGCCCAAACAATCATTGTTTCTTTAACTATTTCTTCTTCCATCTTATGATTCAATAAGTAATTATATATTTTTAATCAGTTTTTCATCCGTCCCCATTAAAATTTTGTCAATTGCTGTTGGTTCTTTATTCAAACCCATATTTTGATGTCTTTCTCATATCTTGACTGTATCTGAAAGTATGGCTACCAGACTAGATTAACCCCTTGGTTCTGTAGTTGTTGCCTAGATTTGAGTTCACCATTTTCATTTAGAATATCTTTTAAAATACATTTTTTTCCAAATTAATAAGGTTTGGGTATATTAGTGCCTCCATTGTGGAAAGCCAGACTGGCATTTTGTTGTATTTTAATTTTTTCTCATGTGTTGAGCAACACATTTCTAGCATAATGCCCCTGAAAAATATTTATGTGCCATACTTCTACTATACCAAAGGAAGGCATGCCAAGCTAATTGCAAATCATGTTCCTCTAATAATAGTTGCCTTCTGTTTTTTAAATTTACCCATTAAATTTACCCATTCTTTTAATCATGACACCTGGTAATATAAATCCAAAGCCCCCATTACATCTGGATTCCTGTAATATTTTAAATTTAATTCTCAGGTTTTTACCTTGCGTAATGTATTTCAAAATCATTTTTTTAATTCATCAAAAAATGTTTTTTTAATTTTATCAGTACTGTTTGGAATAGAAAAAGTACTTTTGATAGCATGTTTATTTTAATGGCGGCTATTCTCTGCGTCATAGTTGTAAATCTTCCACTTTTCTAAATCCAATTTAAACTGTTATATTAACTTTATATGATTATCATCTTTGATGGTCACACACCTTGCCATTACATAGATACTGAGATATTTAACCTTTTTTTACTATCTGTAGGCCAGTTTTCTCTATCAGTTCCTCTTTTGTTTATCTGTTATGTTCTTTATACTTTGGTTTTCCCTTTGTTTATTTTCATCCCTGCCACCTCTCCATATCCCTCAATTCTCCTTATCAATTTGGGGCCTGTTTCTAGTGGTTCTTTTAATATCAATACTAGATCGTCAACAAACGTCAAACAGGGAGACGCGTTTCTGGTTTTGGAGGCGACAGTCGGATTTTCTACACGTCCGCCACTGGGTTTTCTTGAAGGGCACCTTCAGGAGCAGGGGGGCGTGAAGAGCCCCCCTCCATAAGGGTGGTGAGACCCCCATTTCGACGGCGGTCGGGGGGCGTCCCGCTGCGCCCTAGGAGCCAAGAAACAGAGTGCGGGGGAAATGTTTTCCTCTTCGCTGAATTTACCCCTTTCCTTTCATAAAATTGTAAAACTAATAAAAATTACTTTAAAAAACAAACAAACATCAAACAGTAATTTATATTTTTCCTTTTTAATTTCCATTCCTTTTATTTCTGGGTCTAATCTGATGTTTCTAGTTAATACTTTTAACATTAGAATGAATTGTAATAGACATAGTGGACAGCCTTGTCTCGTTCCTTTTTATATATATATTAAAGCTTTCTGATACATCTCCATTCACCATCACTTGGCTTTTTGTTGGGTATAAATTGCCTTTATCACATTCATGAATTTTCCACCAAAATCCATGCAATTTAATTGTTGCAACAATTGCCAATTTATGTTATCAAACGCTTTCTGGGCATCCAAGAAGATTAACACTAATTATTTATCATTGTGTAATTCATAATATTCTAGTGTATCCAAAATTATTCTCACATTATTCCTAATTTGCCTCTTGGGTAAAAATCAATTTTGATCAGGATGAATAAAATCAATTAAAGACGTTTAAGTCTTTCAGCAATTATTGGTGCAAAATTTTTGTAATTGGCATTTAATAACGAAATTGGTCAATAATTTTTAATTAAATCAATCTATAACAAAATAATTCATACAGATGATGGAAAGAGAAATGGGGTTCTTTTTCAAAGAGAATAGAAGAGACCTCACTACAGAACATGTGGGATACTGCAAAAGCAGTGATCAGAGGGCTAGCCATAAGTTCTATAGTGAGGAAAAATAATAAATTCAGGGTTCTATTACCCTAATATTATTTAAATAATATATTCTATTCCAATTTTGTATGGGGTTCTACTGTGTCTTGGGACACAATGCACATTTGTGTAGTAAATAAAACCCTTGAAGAATTTATTGATGTATGAGATTAAATAAAATTTACATTATTTAGTCTTGGTGTAAGTTTTCCTCTGAGGAGCGAGTAAGGAGAGACCCTCCCCTCTTTAGGCCGCGATCTTCTCCGGACGGGTGTGGAGACCGTGTTAATTGGCTAATTAACACGGCAAAGCAAACTGCTTTTAACTTCTAATCTACATTCCAAGGCAACTTTATACTTCAAAGGGAACTTCTTGGCTACTCATCGTAAACGCAAGTAATTAAAGTTTGTGATTTTGCCAGAATATAGTAGATCTTAGACACAGCCTTTAGAACGAAGGAATCAAGATGGCGTTAATTACCAGATGAGACGAAATGAAAGTTAGTTGTTTTGGCTTGTACTCAATCCATCAAGAAGGACTATATTTCAAGCCTTCGTACTTCAAAGGAAACTAAACGCAAGTAATTAAAGTTTGTGAACTGTTTTAAAGAACAAAGGATTCAAGATGGCGTTAACTACCAGATGAATGAAATGAAACTTAGTTGCCTTGTCTAATTATTGATTTGTGGATTTTGGTCTCTGCTTAACCCCTGGCTGATAGCGGACAGCTGTAGGCAGAAAGGGGGAGCAAGCTATAAAGCCAAATGCACTATCTGATTTATTGAGCGTTAAGCTAAACGTATTACTTATTACTGACTTATTTTGATATTTTGAAGAGGTTTTTTTTTTTTCTCTTCCTGAAAACTTGGAAAGCTTAAAAGCAAGGCAATGGAACAAACTCGTGTAGTAACTCCCCAGGACTTTAAAGATTTGATGAACTTTATAGTTAATGAAAGCAGAGACCTCAAAAGAATGATTCAGGAGAAATATGAACAATTGAAAAAAAAATGCTTGCAATGGCCAAGAGTCTGTCTGAAGTTATCATTAAAATTGATGGGAAAATCGAAAAGCTGTCTTCAGAGGTGGAAGTCAAAGCAAAGGAAACGGATTTGAAATTGGTGGAAATGGAGGGGAATATGCACAAATTGGACAAACAGGTTATTATGTTACAATTTTTGTTAATGGAAAACGCCATTAGACTGAGGGGATTATCAGAAAATCCTAGAGAAGACTTAAGAAAAGTTTCTGCCGATGCTTTGGCTATATTAGTAAAAATGGATCCTGGTGAAATTTATGCTAAGATTGATAAAATTTACAGAGCAAACTCACGTATAGCATTACAAAGGCAACTACCGAGAGATGTTGTGATATATTTTACTGAGAGAAACCTCAGAAATGATATTCTGCAGAAGTCTTTTCACTCCTCTCTCCACATAGCTGGAAAACGGATTGGTGTCTTTAAGGAACTTCCATCAACTATCCTGAAGCTCAGAAGGGATTTTGGTTTTTTGGTGGAGGAGCTGAAGAAAAGAGGGATACAGTACAGGTGGGATGCTCCAATGGGTGTTATATTCAGATATGAAGGGGCGCGGTATTGTTTGAATACTATAGACAAGGCAAGAGATTTTTATTATGAAATACTGAAGAAAAGTGCAACGCCCCCACGTATATCTATACCAACACTAGTAGATCTGGATGGTTCAGAGCAAGATATTGAGATGGAGCAGAAACAATTTGGAAAAGAGATGGAAGAACATACTCAGTTGGATTCCCCTGGGCTTTTTTTAAGCCCTACTCTGGAGGAAATGTCGAAGACTGCTATAGGGGGATCTGTTGGAATGCCAATACGTAAATCAGATGAGCAATGTGAAGCCAGGTCTAGCACCAGACAAATTCAGAAACCGCAGAAGCAGAGGAGGTCTCAATCTCGGCGAGTTAAGAAAGACAAAAGGATTAAAGGACGAAGCAATTAATCAATCTAGATAAAAATATACAGATCTCTGCAATGCTGGTTCTCTTGGATGTGGAAATTTTTTCAGGGTTGAAAACTGGAACCGGAGCATTTGCAGTGGATCTGGTTGTTACCCTATCACGATCTTGGAACTTTATAATCCTGATGAAAAGTCACTCGGGGGTTACCTATGTAAAGGGTTTTTTTTTTTGTTATTTATGGGGGCAGCTGCTTAAACTGGTATTACAAACAGCTATGGATGGAATGGAAGGAGACCTGAAGAGTTGGACTTATGAACATTGACGCGGAAAGGACTAATATTATGTTAGTGTTCTGGGAAAAAACTTGGGTCGAACTTTGAAATTTTCTTGCAATTTACTGTATCCTTCATGTGATAGGATCTGAAATTTTCCTACACTATTTCTGTTTCCTTTGTGAAGAGAGAAGTAACTTTGCTTTTTTCAAATATTAGAGTAATCTTTACATTTTATTGTGTTGTTAAGTGGGCAATTAAGCAAATGGAGAGGGGAAAAATAGTAAACCTTTTGAATCAGGAAGGATGTAAACTTAAGCTAGGATATATGGTTTAAGTTTTATAAGTGTTAGGTTATATGATATGGTATTTAGATCTTAAGAATTATTTTCTATGTATTTTAATGTTCAACTAAAAGGGGGTGTTTATGTTGAGTTTGTTATAAGGTTTCTAATGGATTGATTATATACAGAATAAATATCAGATTAGGAAGTATTATGTAGCTTTTAGGTAAGAATGCTTTGATTGATAGGTGAATAGAGTAAATAATATTTGGGATGCTTGGAATTATTAGAGTGGTGTATAGCGGAAGTCAGGGGGGTGGGTTTGAATGGGAGGTGGGGGAGGGCTAGGGTGGAGGGCGGGGTAATATATATGTATGATTAATCTAGAGAGGGGAATAATGGGATATGCCTTTTTTTTTTCTTAAAGAGAAATTTATATTATGTTTTTTATATCTTTAATTAACTTAGAAGATGGTGTTAATGGGATATTAATATACTAAGAGAAACTTATATTGTGTCTGCTGGGAGGCGAGGGGGTATAATATCTGAATGAGAAACTTATTTTAAGATGGGGTGAGGGGGGGTATAGTATTTGTATGTGATTTATATTACATGTCGGGGGGGGGGTAAAAAGGGGGAAAATTTGTGTGAATAAAACTTTTTCAATAAAAAAAAAAAAGAATCTGCATCATCCTCAGCTAGCCCGATGTCAAAATTATCAGAGTTTGTAGAGATCTAGCCAGCACACAAACAAATAATTCAGCAGGATTCATTATATAGAAGAAACTTCTTTATAATAATAATAATAATCTTTATTGTCATTGTACTTGTTTACAACAATATTGGTTTTAACCTCACTGGTGCAGAATTATAACAGAAATGAAAAAAGAGAGAAAAAGAAAAAAAAAGAAAAAACTAGCATGCTCATGGAATGATTGTGGTTGTATTTAAGTCTCACAGCCCAAGGATAAAAATATCTTTAAACCTGTTTGTTCAGGTGGCTATACTTTGATGTCTTCTGCCTGATGGTAGAAGTGCAAAGAGACACTGACCATGGTGTGAATCATCTCTGAGAATCTTCCTTATTCTGCTAAAGCAGCAAGTTCTGGTGGTATCATCCAATGTCAGAAGGCAACCAATGGTTTCTTGTGCCGAATTGATCACTCTCTGTAGCGCCTTCCTGTTCACAGCTGTTAAACCACCATACCATACAATATGTGAGGACACTTTCTATGGTGGACCGATAGAAAGAGGTCATCAGCAGTTGTTCCACCTGATTTTTTCACAGGACTCTAAGGAAATGAAAGAAACTGGGCCTTTCCAATCACCAGAGATGTGCTGTTTTTCCAGGTGAGATCTTGACTAATAAGTACTCCCAGGAATGTAAAAGAGGAAATCCTCTCCACACAGCCCCCCTCGATATACACTGGGGCAAGTTCCTCTCTGTGCTTCCAGAAATCTAGCAATCTCCTTTGTCTTACTAGTATTTTGATGTAAGTTGTTTCTTGAGCATCATGCAGATACCTTCTGGACTTCTTCCCTGTATGCTAATTCGTCCCCTCCAGTTATGAGACCCACCACCGTTGTGTCGTCTGCAAACTTTATTATGATGTTGGATGGATCAGAGGATATGCAGTCAAATGTATACAATGAGTAGGGGTAGGGGCTGAGCACACAGCCCTGAGGGGATCCTGTACTGAGCTTCAGCATGGAAGATGTAAAGGACCCAACCCTTACTGTTTGTGAATAATCCGTCAGGAAGTCTTTGATCCATTCAAGTGAGGGGAGGGAAATTCAGGTCAGTCAACTTTTCAATGAGGATTCCCGGTAAGATGGTGTTAAAGGCCAAGCTATAGTCTATAAAAAGCATTCATTTATCCCTCATGAAGGACATGTTAGTTCACTTTGCCAAGGGGAAAATTTTCATAAAATTAGATTTATGAGAGGCCTTCTACAGAGTCCAAATAAAAGAGGGAGATGAGTGGAAGAATGCCTTAAACTGCCCTTTGGGGTGTTTCCACTTTAGAATACTCACATTTGGACTACAGGGGGCACCATCCATTTTTATGCAGTTGATTAATGAGGTGCTGCATGAACATCTGTACAAGGGGGTGTTAGTTTACCTTGATGACATCCTCGTCTACATGGAAACAAGTGAGGAACACTTAAAGCTGGTGCGTTCAGTCCTGAAGAAACTCCAAGCCACTGAACTTTATGCCAAAGTGTGAATTTCACCAGGAGAAAATTGACTATTTGGGATAAGCAAAATCAAGGCCTAGTAAACTTTTGAATTGGACTATAGAAGGTCAAGCAGCCTTCAAGAAGTTGAAACGGCTGTTTGCAGTTTAACCTGTTTTAAAACACGGACATGGATGCACTCTTTGTGGTCCAAGCAGACGCAAATGACGTGGCCATGGGGGCAGTCTTGCTCCAAACAAATGCAGATGGGAATCTGCAATTTTGCACCTGCACCTCCTGAAAATTAATGGAAACAGAAAGAAGATGGGCAATCTGGGAAAAGGAAGTTTTTGCAGTCTGATGGGCCTTGCTAACTTGGCAGCATTTCCTTGAGGGGGATAAGCACCCATTTGAGGTATGGACTGATAATAGGGTTAGCCAGGGTCGGAGGAATGCACCGGGGCTCTGAATTAGGCTGTGTGGAATGTGAGTTTTCTTTTTAAATACATTCAATCATTTTTGAAAAAGAAGAATAGAAGGGGGGGTTGTTTGTAGGAACCCCCCCTCGTAAAAAGCGGCGACTTAAAATGCTCCCCAGACTGGGGAGAGAGAGGATTGCTTACATCCAATCCAGCACCACCTAAAAAGGAAAGTTTTTTCCACTTATGGAATTGCAGTAGCAACTTTGTAGCTGAGTCACGCTACAACAGAAATGAAACTTTCACTACTTCTCCTCTTCTGGCGTTGAGGTGGGAAAATGGCGCTTCTTTGTTCCCAGCTGAAAACTTTCTCCTGACTCATGAGCCATTCCTTCAGCCTTATAAGATCAAGGTAAAAAACTTATACTTAAAGCCTCCTCAAGAAGCTCTTAGTGTTTCTCCCAATATGTGGGTTCTTCTTTTTTCCTTTTGGATTTGATAATACAATTATCTCTCTGGATTTTATATAATACATGGTTTGAACTCTAACTCAGACTTTTCCTGATATCTCGGACTTCACTGACTGTTTGCTCCCTGATGCCATTTTTTGCTACAAGAATTTAAAACTATAGCAATGCCTGCAAGAAAACCACCAACTGGAAAGTCTCTTTCCGCTCCAGCTTCAACTAAAGCCAGCCCAACTTCAACTTTACAGCAGACGAAGATTACTACAATGTTACAAAAAGAAGCGGCAGGAGAGGACATCCAAGGATCATCGACAGATGAAATGCTCCAAAGTATAATGAGAGAAATAAAAGAAATGCGGAAAGATTTGATAAACTCAAGATTAGAATTGTTGGAGGCACAAAGAAACATAACAGACAATAAACAAAAAATTGAGGTGTTAGAGGGGGGAGCAGTTGAGATGAAAGAAGAGATAAGGGAAATAAGGAAAGAAAATATAGATATTACTGGGCATATGTCAAGGATGGAGTTTGAAAGAATGTCTTTCTTTTTAAGGTTTCAGAACGTCCCAGAGTCAGAAGGAGAGGACCTTAAGGATTTAATGAGCATAATCTTAGCAGATTATACTAAAAAGAATAAAGAATATATCTGGGGGGATATAGACCTGATTTACAGAATCAATTCCGCATATGCTAGAATAAATGACATACCCCGAGAGATTCATATTAAATTCTTTTTTTTAATTGAAAAGGTTTTACACAAACAAATTTCCCCCCTTTTTACCCCCCCAACATATAATATAAATCACATACAAATACTGTACCCCCTCCCCTCCCCCATCTTAAAATAAATTTCTCATTCAGATATTGTACCCCCTCACCGCCCAACCATCATAATATAAATTTCTCTTAAAGTAACAATATCCCATTAACCCCATCTTCTAAGTTAATTAAACATATATAAATCATAATAAAAATTTCTCTTGAGGTGACCGTATCCCATTAATCCCATCTTCTAGATTAGTTATACATATATATTTCCCCACCCTCCACCCTAACCCTCCCCCACCTCCCAAACAAACCCACCCCCCTGACTTCCGCTATACACCACTCTAGTAATTCCAAACATCCCATATATTATTTACTCTGTTCATCTATCAATCTAAACATTCTTACCTAAAGGCTACATAATACTTCCTAGTCTGATATTTATTCTGTATATAATCAATCCATTTTGCCCATTCCTGTGTATAATTCTCCTGCTTCTGACCTTTTAAGAAAGCTGAAAGTTTTGCCATTTCCGCAAACCCCGCCACTTTCTGAATCCATTGATCAATTGTCGGTAAAAAATCTTTTTCATATTAAATTCTTAAGAAGGTCCACAAGGGATGAGATTCTGAGGGCACAACGAGGGGAGCCTTTGAAATATTAACAAAAAGAAATTACCATATTGAAGCAAATTCCCAAAAAAAATAATTCAAGAGATAATTTTTATTTATTTTATTTTATTCAATTTATATCCCGCCCTTCTCCGAGAGGACCCAGGGCGGATAAGAAGGAAGTATTCCTTCTTGTCCAAAAAATTAAACAAAAAAGGAGTATGGTTCAAATGGTTAATGCCTGAAGGAATGTTGGTGTTCTGGGATGGGTAGAATTAGAGTTAAAACAGTAGGAGAGGCAGAGGCCTTTCTCAAAAAATACTCCTTAATCCTTGGAGATGAAGAAGAGGGAACGGGAGGGGCCACGACCCCACTCACTGGCGGGAAGGAGGAAGAAGAAACAATAGCAAAGAGACTCAGATCTCAAAAATGAATTTATTTTGAAACTATTATTGTAATTCCTGAAAACGGATACGAAACAAAAGATTGAATGTATGAAGTTTATGATATGATATATATGTATCTCTTGCCACCATTTACTTAACTGTATTTTGTATGAAGACTCGGAGGCAGTCACCACCCCTGACATGGAAGTCCTAAAATGTTAACATAATACCCTATATACCCCCTTTTCCTTTTTTATATATTGTAAAACCAATAAAAATTGTTTAAAAAAAACAACCCACGGAAACTGTCACCTAAACAAGTTCGCTGGGCACAACATTATAACCGATTTCAGTTTACACTAAAAGATATACCTTTATGGCTGATGGCTTGTCCAGGCTACCCCAGTACAACAGTGCCAGATCAGTGGTAATTAATCCAGTCATTCTAGCTAAACACCAAGCTGCTCCGATGGTCACCAGGAGCCAGGATTTGGAGGTGCCCACTGATCTGACAAAAAGGTTGAGAGAAAGCCTTGCATCTGATGAGTGGTTCAAGTAGGATGATCTTGCATGGGTAGGAGCCAAGCTGTATGTTCCTACTAGCCTAAAAATTGTTGTCCTTCAACAGGCCCATGAATCAAGAATGGCGGGGCATTTTGGTTTTGTGAAGACATTACATTTGGTTAAAAGGCAGTTCTAGTGGCCTTTGAAAAAAGACACAAAATCCTACATAGCTAATTGTCCCATTTGTGTGGCTGCAAAGAGACCACTGGTGCATAGCAGTACTGGAATGACCCCTTTATCTTTGTCCGAGTGGAGGCTTTGTGGCCTATAATCCACAAAGGTTTTGTGGCCTATAATCCACAAAGCCTTAGATCTGACTCACCAAACACACAAAAGACAAACTGATAAAAAAGGTCAAAGCCAAAATAATATCAGGTTTGGGGGGTAGGGTGTTCTTGTCCGCTAAGTTTCTTCAAACTACCCAGAAGTCGAAGAAACTGGGTCCAAAATATGTAGGTCCTTTCCCCATTGTTAAAATTGTGAATCCTGTGTCAGTGCAATTGGAATTGCCAAAAACCCTTAGGAGAATCCATCCCCTGTTCCATGTGAACTTACTGAAACCGGAACACACATCTTTAATGCATTCACCTCAAACGCCACCCCCTGTTCCCCTCCTTATTGAAGGAGAACAACATTTTGAGGTCAAGGAAATCTTGGATTCCAGGAAACACAGGGGACTGTGTGTTTGGTGGCCTGAAAACATTTCTCCCCATCCCATGCTGAGTGGGTGAATAAGTCTGATGTCAGAGCTCCCAAACTTTTGCAAAAGTTCCATTCTAAGTATCCTGATAAACCCTGGTTGTGATGTAGATATATATATATATATTGTTATTGTTGTTGTCCAGTTTATCTTTTTCTCCAGGGATGATGTCCTTTCTGAAGAAGGACCACATGTCAGTCTCTACTTTGCTTGCCTGCTATCAGTTGCCATAGAAACAGGGAGGGTGGGGGCTTGTGGTATTTGAGAAGGGAATTACTGGTACTGGAGGAGTTATCAAGAAGGGAGTTTTGTTCTCACAATCTTCTGTGCATGCTAATGGCTCGTGTTTGAGTTTGGTCAAGGCCAACCTTCTCTGCATACCAACTGAATGAAGCCTTTTGAAGATGCACCCCACATTACATCTCAGGGAGTTGCAGATTGGCCATTGGGTTGGATAATTGGGAGGAGGGTCCAGGGTAAATGTTTGATATATACACATTCACGCCTTTTTGATTCAGATCTTGCTTTCTTTTGCTACTTTCATTTCATATCCAGCAAAAGTACTTTTATCTCTACTCAAATGGAGTTGGGGGTTTTCTTTCTTGGTTTTGAAGGAGGCATGCCTCTTGACTTAAATCATATGGTAAGCACCCAAAGAAGAATAGTTTTTTAATAGTTTTTTTAAATTTATATCCCGCCCTTCTCCAAGAGGACCCAGGGCGGGACACAGGAAATTAAAATACATACAAAAAACACAATACAAAATTTAAAAACCTATTAGATCCCCATCCTGCGCTAAAACCAATTAAAATCCCCAAATTAAAACTATCTATGGCTAGTCCCAGCGGAGGCTATGTTAGGCCAGCTTGATGGA
Organism: Rhabdophis nuchalis; assembly: GCA_039707465.1. Taxonomy (NCBI): domain Eukaryota; kingdom Metazoa; phylum Chordata; class Lepidosauria; order Squamata; family Natricidae; genus Rhabdophis; species Rhabdophis nuchalis. Next base: position 81,378,422 of record CM077647.1, read on the forward strand.
AGAGGTGTGTTTTTAAACACTGGCGGAAGAGGTGGAGGTCGGTGATGGTACGAAGTTCTGGGGGTAGGTCGTTCCACAGGGCAGGGCCCGCCACAGAGAAGGCCCTGCCCTTGGGTGTCGCCAGTCGGCATTGTCCGGCCGACACCACCCTGAGAAGGCCCTCTCTGTGGGAGCGTATTGGTCTAAGGGATGTATGGGGCAGGAGACGGTCTCGCATATAACTAGGTCCCGAGCCATGGAGCGCTTTGAAAATGGTCGTCAAAACCTTGAAGCGCACCCGAAAGACCACAGGAAGCCAGTGCAGCTCGCGCAGAAGACGTGTTATATGGGAGTGCCTCGAAGCTCCCGTAATCACCCGCGCGGCTGCATTCTGAACTAACTGTAGCTTTCGAGTGCACCTCAAGGGAAGTCCCATGTAGAGAGCATTGCAGTAGTCAAGTCGGGATGTCACGAGTGCTTGAGTGACTGTGCGAAGGGCAGCCCGGTCAAGTAAGGGGCGCAATTGGCGCATCAGGCATACCTGATGAAACGCCTCCCTGGCCACGGCCACCACATGGTCCTCCATGGACAGCCGGGAATCCAGGAGGACACCCAAATTGCGCGCCCTCTCCACGGAGGCCAGTGTTTCGCCCCCAATGGCCAGAGTTGGAGTAATCTGGATGAACCGGGGTGCTGGAAACCACAGCCACTCGGTCTTGGAGGGGTTGAGCTTGAGTTTGTTACTACCCATCCAGATCCGTATGGCCTCCAAACACCGGGACAACACCTCGACGGCATCGTTGGGGTGGTCTGGGGTGGATATGTACAGCTGAGTATCATCAGCATACAGATGATATCCCACCCCAAAACTATGGATGATCTCACCCAGCGGCTTCATATATGTGTTGAATAGGAGGGGCGAGAGGACCGACCCCTGAGGAACCCCACATAAGAGGGGTCTCAAGGCCGATCTCTGCCCCCCTGTCAACACATATTGCGACCGACCAGAGAGGTAGGACAAGAACCACAGTAAAACGGTCGCTCCCAGCCCCAACCTCTCCAGTCGGTGCAATAGGATACCATGATCGATGGTATCAAAAGTCGCTGAGAGGTCTAACAGGACTAGGATAGAAGAATGTCCTCTATCCCGCGCCCTCCAGAGATCATCAACCAACGCGACCAATGCCGTCTCGGTGCTGTGACTGGGTTGGAAGCCGGACTGGCGCGGGTCTAGATAATCAATTTCCTCCAGGTGTCGCGGAAACTGTTGGGCCACCACACTCTCAACAACCTTCGCTAAAAAGTGAAGGTTGGAGACTGGATGAAAGTTCTCTAATAATGCTGGGTCCAGGGACGGCTTCTTGAGGAGGGGCCTTACTACCACCTCTTTCAAGATGGCAGGCAATGACCCCTCACTCAAAGATGCGTTGACAGTGCCCTGGAGCCAGCCTCGTGTCGTCTCCCAGGATGCCAGTACAAGCCAGGAGGGACACGGGTCCATTAAACATGTGATAGCCTTAAGCCTCTTTGACAACCTGTCCATATCTTCGGTAGTAACAAAGTCAAACTCCTCCCAGGATGGTCTCTCAAGAGCAGCCTCGGACAGTCCGACTGGACCACTCTCGATGGAGGGTAACTCATTCCGAATCCGAGTGATTTTATCCTGCAGATAAATCCCAAATTCCTCTGCTCGTAAAGGGGGTTCCTCTGGTGGAGGAGGGAGCGTGTCACCCCAAACAGGACGGCAGGGCGGTTATCTGCGGATAAGGGTGGCACAATACTCACATTTGGCCACCCTTATCGCCACTAAGTAAGTCCTAATATGGGTTCTCACTAGTGTTCGGTCGGCTTTGGAGCGAGATCTCCATCTGCTCTCTAAGCGTCTCTTGTGGCGTTTCATCTCCCTCAGCTCCTCGGTGAACCAAGGAGCCTGGGTGATTCGTCGCCGCAAGAGAGGCCGCAAGGGCGCGACTCGGTCCAAGGCCCCGGTGGCCGCACTTAACCATGCGGCCACTAGGTCCTCAGTCGAGTCGCGGGGCAAGTCCACAGGTATTGGCCCAAGCTCCCTCTGGAACCTTTCCGGGTCCATCAGGACCCTGGGGCGGAACCATATAGGAATGTTCGTTGGTTCCGCCCCAGGCGCCTGATGGACCCGGAAAGGTTCCAGAGGGAGCTTGGGCCAGTACCTGGGTCCCTGTCCCACGGCTCGACTGAGGACCTAGTGGCCGCATGGTATAGTGCGGCCATGGGGGCCTTGGACCGAGTCGCACCCTTGTGGCCTCTCATGCGGCGTCGAGTCACCCAGGCTCCTTGGTTTACCGAGGAGCTTCGGGAGATGAAACGCCGCAAGAGACGCCTAGAGAGTAGATGGAGATCTTCTCGATCCGAAGCTGACCGAACACTAGTGAGAGACCATATTAGGACTTATTTAGTGGCGCTAAGAGTGGCCAAACGGGAGTATTGTGCCACCCTTATCGCGTCCGCGGAAAACCGCCCTGCCGCCCTGTTTGGGGTGACCCGCTCCCTCCTTCACCTGAGCCCCGGGAAGCCCCTCTGCAGGGTCGAGTAGAGGAATTTGGAGTTTTCCTGCAGGACAAAATCACTCAGATTCGGAACGAGTTGCCCTCCACTAGTGGTCCGGTCGTGGCATCCGGTGCTGGTCTTGAGATTACACCTTGGGAGGAGTTCGACTTTGTTACTACCAAGGATATGGATAGGTTGCGGAGGAACCTTCGAGCCACCACATGTTTATTGGACCCGTGCCCCTCCTGGCTTGTACTGGCATCCTGGGAGGTGACACGAGGCTGGCTCCAGGGCATTGTGAATTCATCTCTGAGTGAGGGGTATTTGCACACCGTCTTGAAAGAGGCGGTGATGAGGCCCCTCCTCAAGAAGCCATCCCTGGACCCGGCTCTGTTAGAGAACTATCGTCCCGTCTCCAACCTTCACTTTTTAGTGAAGGTTGTCGAGAGTGTGGTGGCTCAACAGTTTCCCCGTCACCTGGAGGAAGTTGATTATCTAGACCCGCGCCAGTCCAGCTTCCGGCCCGGGCACAGCACATAGACGGCATTGGTCGCGTTGGTGGATGATCTCTGGAGGGCACGGGATAGAGGTTGTTCCTCTATCCTTGTCCTATTAGATCTCTCAGCGGCTTTCGATACCATCGACCATGGTATCTTATTGCACCGATTGGGGGGGTTGGGGCTGAGAGGCACCGTTCTACGGTGGTTCTCGTCCTACCTCTCTGGTCGGGTGCAATGGGTGTTGGCAGGAGGGCAGAGGTCGTCCCCGAGGCTCCTCACATGTGGGGTTCCTCAGGGGTCGGTCCTCTCGCCACTCCTGTTCAACACCTACTTTTTATTTTATTTATTTATTTATTTATTTAATTGCATTTATATCCCGCCCTTCTCCGCAAAGGACCCAGGGCGGCGCACAGGAGATTTAAAAAACATACAAAAATAGAACATAAATAATTTAAAATATATATTAGATCCCAAACCTGTGCTAAAACCAATTATTAATTAAAACCCAATTTAAAACTTTTCTACAGTCCCCATGGGAGGTTAGGCTAGGCCGGCTTGATGAAAAAAGTATGTCTTTAGACATTGGCGGAAGAGGCGGAGGTCGGTGATGGTCCGGAGTTCAGGGGGTAGGTCATTCCAAAGGGCAGGGCCCGCCACAGAGAAGGCTCTTCCCCTGGGTGTCGCCAGTCGGCATTGTCCGGCCGACGGCACCCTGAGAAGGCCCTCTCTGTGGGAGCGTATCGGTCTAAGGGATGTATGGGGCACGAGACAGTCTCGCATATAACTAGGCCCCAAGCCATGGAGCGCTTTAAAGATGGTCGTCAAGACCTTGAAGCGCACCCGAAAGACCACAGGAAGCCAATGCAGCTCGCGCAGGATTGGTGTTATATGGGAGCTTCTGGTAGCTCCCGTAATTACCCGCGCGGCTGCGTTTTGGACTAGCTGTAGCTTTCGAGTGCACCTCAAGGGAAGCCCCATGTAGAGAGCATTACAGTAGTCGAGACGGGACGTCACAAGAGCTTGAGTGACTGTGTGAAGGGCAGCCCGGTCCAGTAAGGGGCGCAATTGGTGCATCAGGCGTACCTGATGAAACGCCCCCCTGGCCACGGCTGCCACATGGTCCTCCAAGGACAGCCGGGAATCCAGGAGGACACCCAAAATTGCGCGCCCTCTCCACGGGGGCCAATGTTTCGCCCCCAATGGCCAGAGCTGGAGTAATCTGGCTGAACCGGGGTGCCGGAAACCACAGCCACTCAGTCTTGGCAGGGTTGAGCTTGAGTTTGTTACCACCCATCCAGATCCGTACGGCCTCCAAACACCGGGACAGCACTTCGACGGCATCGTTGGGGTGGTCTGGGGTGGATATGTACAACTGAGTGTCATCAGCGTACAGATGGTACTCCACCCCAAAACCACGGATGATCTCTTCATATATGTGTTGAAAAGGAGGGGCGAGAGGACCGACCCCTGAGGAACCCCACATAGGAGGGGCCTCGAGGTCGACCTCTGCCCTCCCGTCAACACATATTGCGACCGACCACAGAGGTAAGATGAGAACCACCGCAGAACGGTGCCTCCCAGCCCCAACCCCCCCAGTCGGTGCAATAGGATACCATGGTCGATGGTATCGAAAGCCGCTGAGAGGTCTAACAGGACTAGGATAGAGGAATAACCTCTATCCCGCGCCCTCCAGAGATCATCAACCAATGCGACCAATGCCGTCTCGGTACTGTGACCGGGTCGGAAGCCGGACTGGCGCAGGTCTAGATAATCAACTTCCTCCAGGTGTCGCGGAAACTGTTGGGCTACCACACTCTCAACAACCTTCACCAGAAAGGGAAGGTTGGAGACCGGACGATAGTTCTCTAATAAAGCTGGGTCCAGGGACGGCTTCTTGAGGAGGGGCCTCACCACCGCCTCTTTCAAGACGGAAGGTAAGGACCCCTCACTCAAAGATGCGTTGACAATGCCCTGGAGCCAGCCTCGTGTCGTCTCCCAGGATGCCAGTACAAGCCAGGAGGGACACGGGTCCAATAAACATGTGGTCGCCCTAAGTTTCCTTGACAACCTGTCCATATCCTCGGTGGTAACAAAGTCAAACTCCTCCCAAGATGGAACCTCAAGACTAGTCTCGGACAGTCCCACAGGACCACCGTCGATGGAGGGTAGCTCATTCCGAATTCGAGTGATTTTATCCTGCAGATAAATCCCAAATTCCTCTGCTCGCCCTTGTAGAGGGGCTTCCTGCGGCCTCTGGTGAAGGAGGGAGTGGGTCACCCCAAACAGGGCGGCAGGGTGGTTATCTGCGGATGCAATTAGGGTGGCACAATACTCACGTTTGGCCACCTTTATCGCCACTAAGTAAGCCCTAATATGGGTTCTCACTAGTGTTCGGTCGGCTTCGGAGCGAGAGGATCTCCATCTGCTCTCTAGGCGTCTCTTGTGGCGTTTCATCCCCCGGAGCTCCTCAGTAAACCAAGGAGCCTGGGTGATTCGTCGCCGCAAGAGAGGCCGCAAGGGCGCGACTCGGTCCAAGGCCCCCGCGGCCGCACTTAACCATGCGGCCACTAGGTCCTCAGTCGAGTCGCGGGGCAGGGTCACAGAAATTGGCCCAAGCTCCCTCTGGAACCTTTCCGGGTCCATTAGAAGCCTGGGGCAGAACCATATAGGAGTATCCGGTTCCGCCTCCCCGCGGTGAGGTGAAGCGATTGGAAAGTCCAGCCGGAGGAGAGCGTGATCTGTCCATGACAAGGGAGTGATGACTAAATCCCCTATTCCCAGATCACAACTCCACTGTCCCGAGACAAAGATCATATCCAGCGTGTTTCCCCCCTCGTGAGTGGGGCCTAAAACTACCTGGGTCAGGTCCATGGCCGTCATGGAGGCCATGAACTCCCGAGCTGCTCCAGAGGCTTCGCCCGCCGACGGCAAGTTAAAGTCCCCAATGACTACCAGTCTGGGGGTCTCAACTGCTGCCTCGGCTATCACCTCTAGGAGCTCGGGCAGGGCTGTTGTTGCATAGCGAGGAGCCAGGTATACAACTAACATGCCCAACTGCCTCCCTAGGCCCCATCTCACGCAGAGAGATTCACATCCGGTTGTCTCAGGGACTGTGGTCTCCTTCGGCTCAAGACCTTCCTTTACGATAATCGCCACTCCCCCACCCCTCCCTAGGGCCCTAGGCTGATGGAAGGCACGGTAACCTGGTGGGTTACCTACATGAAGCCGCTGGGCGAGATCATCCGTGGTTTTGGGGTGGAATACCATCTGTATGCTGATGACACTCAGTTGTACATATCCACCCCAAACCACCCCAATGATGCCGTCGAGGTGCTGTCCCGGTGTCTGGAGGCCGTACGGATCTGGATGGGTAGTAACAAACTCAAGCTCAACCCGTCCAAGACCGAGTGGCTGTGGTTTCCGGCACCCCGGTTCAGCCAGATAAGTCCAACTCTGGCCATTGGGGGCGAACAACTGGCCCCCGTGGAGAGGGCGCGCAACTTGGGCGTCCTCCTGGATTCCCGGCTGTCCATGGAGGACCATGTGGTGGCCGTGGCCAGGGGGGCGTTCTATCAGGTACGCCTGATACGCCAGTTGCGCCCCTTACTGGACTGGGGAGCCCTTCGCACAGTCACTCAAGCACTTGTGACGTCCCGGTTGGATTACTGTAACGCTCTCTACATGGGGCTTCCCTTGAGGTGCACTCGAAAGCTACAGTTAGTACAGAATGCGGCCGCGCGGGTGATTATGGGTGCCCCAAGGCAAACCCACGTAACACCTCTCCTGCGCGAGCTGCACTGGCTGCCTGTGGCCTTTCGAGTGCGCTTCAAGGTACTGATGACCATCTTTAAATCGCTGCATGGCTCGGGGCCTAGCTATATACGAGACCCCCTCCTGCCCCATACATCCCTTCGCCCGATCCGCTCCCACAGAGAGGGGCTTCTTCGGGTGCCGTCGGCCGGGCAATGCCGGTTGGCGACACCCAGAAGAAGGGCCTTCTCTGTGGCGCGCCCGGCCCTCTGGAACGACCTACCCCCCGACCTTCGCACAATCTTGGACCTCCGCCTCTTCCGCCAACGTCTTAAGACGTACTTATTCCAACAAGCCGGCCTAGGATAGCCCCCCGTTTCTGACTTTTTAAGGAAATTTGTAATTTGGGAGGGTTTTTAATATTGGGTTTTTAGCACGGGTTAATGAATTTAATTACATTTTAATTGATATTTATTGTATTTTGTGTTTTTAAGATGCCTGTGCGCCGCCCTGGGTCCTAACAAGGAGAAGGGCGTGTTATAAATTTAATAAAATAAATAAAAAATAAATAAATAAATGTTCGGCTCCGCCTCCCCACTGTGAGGTGCGGCGATTGGAAAGTCCAGCCGAAGGAGAGCATGATCTGTCCATGACAGAGGTGAGATGGCTAAATTCCCTATTCCCAGATCACTACTCCACTGTCCCGAGACGAAGATTAAGTCCAGGGTGTGTCCACCCTCGTGAGTAGGGCCTAAAACTACCTGGATCAGGTCCATGGCTGTCATGGAAGTCATGAACTCCCGAGCTACTCCAGAGGTCTCGCCTACTAACGGCAGGTTGAAGTCCCCCATGACCAAAACTCTGGGGGTCTCAACCACCACCTCAGCTATCACCTCTAGGAGCTCGGGCAGGGCTGTTGTTGCATAGCGAGGAGCCAGGTATACAACTACCACGCCCAACTGCCTCCCTAGGCCCCACTTCACAAGGAGGGACTCACACCCGGTCGTCTGAGGGATCGTGGTCTCCTTCGGCTCAACACCCTCCCTAACCATAATCGCCACCCCCCCACCCCTCCCCAGGGCCCTAGGCTGATGGAAGGCTTGGTAGCCTGGTGGGCACATATCTACGAGGGGTAAACCCCCCTCGAGGCCCAACCAGGTTTCCGTTATACCCACCAGGTCCGGGTCCCCCTCTGACACGAGGTCACAAATGAGGGGGGCTTTATTTACCACGGACCTGGCATTGCATAGCATCAGCCTAGGGCCCCGGCTCTGTGGTCCTTGCCAGTCTGCGATGGGAGCACGGGGAGTTGGAACGCGTGACCGCCTGTAGCCAGCGGCCACAGTCCTCCAACCCCGTCTGTCTCCCACCACCCCTGCCCCTCCCCAGAACCGAACTGATGGACAAAACCTCAGTGGAAATGACCCCCCCTCCCCTTCCTCCATTACCTCACTTCCACCGGCCGGCCTAATTTCTGTCCCGCCCCCTAACTGGACTATCCCTCCCCTCCTCCCTGGAACCCCCTAAAAGCCGGATTAAAATTTTTCTTAAAAAACCCCTTAGTTTGTGCCTCGCCCACCTCTCAGGAGCAATTAGTCCATCCTCGAGGTGGGCCCGTGTTAGATAAGGGGGCCAGGCCTGCGAGAGGGGAGATTCTCGCAGGCAAAAGAGATCACGTCTTGAGTACATTTTGGAACCCCGATGGCTGTCCAGACCCAGGGGATAATTGCAAGTTCGAACAGAGTCCTAGGAGAAACAGCAATAAAGTGACAGAATATAAAATAAAGTGCAATAGATGTACTCCTGGGGGGCAGGAGGGAAAAAGTCTGTTGTCAATTAGTCCGTTGGTCTGGGGTCCTGCATAAGGGCAGATCGCAGTTTAGTCCCTGCACGAACCCCATCCGACTGTTTTCTTCAGCCCCATAGGCCGAAGTCTGCATTTAGTGCCGCATGACTGGTTGGTCTGTCGTGCTGCCTGATGGAAAATGCTGCCATGTGCTGGCCCGTCTTACCTCCTCCTGTCCGGAGCACTCACTTCAGGTCTTCCTGGGTCCTCCTCAGCCATTGCTCCACTGTTTCCCGGCCCGGCTGCTTGGCTATCACCACTCCTTCAACTGTCCATTCGCTCTGACTTCCTTCTCTTTCATCGATCCAGTCCTTCTTTCTCTTTCTCATTCCATCTCCATTCCATCTCCATCTCCATTCCATCTCTAATCCATCTCCATCTCCTTCTTTCTTTTTCTCCTTCTCCATCTCCATCTCCGTCTCCATCTCCATTTCCAATCCATCTCCATTTCATCCAATCTCCATTCCATCTCCATTCCATCTCCATCGCCATTCCATCTCCAATTCATCTCCAAAAATCTCCAATCCATCTCCAATCCATCTCCATCTCCATCTCCATCTCCTTCTCTCCTTCCCCTCTTTCTTTCCTCCTCTCCTCCCTTCACGTCTCTTACGTCCTCTCTTCTCTCTCTTCCAATCTCTCTTCCAATCTCTCCTCTCACATGCTCTCTCCTTCCAGCTTCTTTCTCTCTCCTTCCAGCTATATCTATCGACCGTCACCTCCAGCCGTCCAGCCGTCCATCTCCACCTCTCTCACAGCTCCCGCAGCTCCACTCCTGGGTCGGGTCGGTAGGAAAACAGTCGGGTCGGGTTGGAATAAAGTCCTCCCGGCCCGGCTCAGCTCAGTCCGGCCATTTTCGCTGTTTTCCGGCCGGATCCCTTGCTCTTCCGCGTCCCGGCTTCGCAGGCCTACCTCCTTCCCTTCCGCTGCGCCGGGATGCTCTAGGCCGAGAGGGCCGCGTTCCTCATCTCCGCCCGCTCTGCCGTCATGCCCCCGGCTTGCCCCCTAGGTCCGGGCGGCCTGGCCAGCATGCCGTCTTGCTGGGCCAGCCCTCCGCGATGGTCAGTGAGGGCTGGCAGCATCCCCGGGGGCAAAAATGACCCCCCGGGCCTCCTCCCGTTCTTCAAGGCGCAACCTCCATCTTTCGCGCATGCACAACAAAGAAGAATGTCAGAAAAAAACCTAACCCCACCTATTTTGGGAAATGGTTCAAGAGGGAACACACACACATGAGAGAGTTGGGGAAGAGAGAGAAGGGAGACACAGAGAGATAGATGAGTCAGAAAAGGGGACAAAGAGAGAAATGAGAAAATGATGGAGAGATGAGAAGGAAAAAGAGAGAAACAAATGAGAGAGAACAGGGAGAGGGGGAGAGAGAAATGAACTGGAGGGAGAGAAAGAGGAAGGGAAAAGAGGGAAACAGAAGGGTGAGAAAGAAAGTGAGAGAGAAGAGAAAAACAAATGAAAGAGAGAGAAATGAGAGAAGTGGGAAAGGGAAATGAGAAAATGATTGAGGGAGAGAATGAGACAAAAAGAGAAATAAACAAGGAAGAAGGGGGAGAGAGAGAAAGGGAAAACAAATGAGAGAAAAGGGAGATAAAGGAGAGATGGAGAGGAAAAAGAAAAACAAATGAAAGCGGCAGAGAGAGAAATGAGAGAGAAAAGGGGAGAAAGAGAGAAAAGGGAGAATGATGGAGGGAGAGTATGAGAGAGACAAAAAAGAAACTTAAGAAGAGTAAGAGAGATGAGAGAGCTGGAGGGAGAGAATGAGAGAGAGGGAAAAGAGGGAAACAAATGAGAGAATGGAATAGAAAGAAAGTAAAGGAAGGAAGGAAGGAAGGAAGAAGGGAGAGAGAGGGAGAGGAAAAAGATAAGAATGAGAGAGAGAGCTATTTCCCACAGAAAACACCCAGAGCCACAAAACCAATGTAGGCATGGCTGGGGGAGGTCATGTGACTGGGTGGGAGTGACTTTGAGTTGGCCATGCCCAGATTTTGTGGCTCCCAGTGTTTTCTTTTCTGTGAGAAATGGGTCCAAATGGCTCTTTGAGTGTTTGTTGCAGACTCCTGGACTAGCCCCACTGTCTATTAACCATTTGTCTGCTAGTGCAATAGCTAACTTTTGCAACAACAGCTTGTCCATCTGTTGTTCTTTCTTGTAAACAGTATTTCTTTAAATGAGTCTTATCATCACAGATGAAACACCACCATAGTTCCTATTCATTCTTCTTATAAATTATTTGCTGGGCTGTAATCTGGTCTCTTCTGTTACTCTGGTCTCTGCAGACATCCTGCCCATTCCCTTGGAATGTAATCTGATCTCTTCCATTGCTTTGGTCTCTGCAGACAATTCTGTCTGTTGCTTTTCTCTCTCTGCTCCTTGGTCCCCACCTCAGGAATTTCTTCTTGTTGCCTTCTAAAATGGCATTTGTTTCCTTCAGAAATCAAACTGGCTTGACTTCGCTTCCGGTTTCTGAAGGCGTCAGACATGCTTTGTGCTTCATCTACCGCTTGCTGTACCAGTGGGCTTCTTCGGAGGCACGGAAGACCCCAGGGAGGGGCTTCTGCAGTAGGAGCGGCTCGCTGGGAGCCCCAGCCTGGTGGTGGCCAGTGAGGTGCCCCCAGCCTCGCTCTAGGAGCTGGGGAGCAAAAAAAAGGGGGGGGCTTTTGCTTCTTCGCCGGATGGAACTCGGGAGCTATGAGCAGAATAAGAAGAGTAGCTGAAATGCTGAAGGTGAAAGATGCTCCTAATCTCTTGAATTGCAGATGAAGGATAAGCAATAAATCACTATAAGTGCTAGTTCAATCAACTTAGAACTTTTTCAACCCCCCCTCGGACAAAGCGGCTATTAAGCGATCCCTCTCCTGAAATGGCTCCGTAATTGGGGGGGCGTGGGGGGCCACTCTCAGCGCCACAATGTAAGTCCGTAAATGGGCTCTTACCTGTGTCCGGTCAGATTCAGACCGGCTAGACCTCCATCTTCTCTCTAGGCATCTCTTGCGGCGTTTCATCACCCGCAGCTCCTCGGTAAACCAAGGAGCCAGGGTGGTTCGCCACCGCAAGAGAGGCCGCAAGGGCGCGACCCGATCCAAGGCTCCCACGGCCGCACTATTCCATGCGGCCGTGAGGTCCTCTATCGGGGCACGGGTCAGGGGTACAGGAAGTGGCCCAAGCACCATCTGGAACCCGTACGGGTCCATCAGGCGCCTGGGGCCATGGCTTGCTATTTGAACAAACCATTGGAAAGATCTGTATCGTATCGCATTTGCAACAGTCTTTCACCGAGCTCTTTTTAAAAAAAGAAAGTAAATGGTACTTTCACTTTTCTTCCTGTCAGAAGGCAGGGCAAGATGGCTTCTCTTTGTTCTCCGCTTATAACTCCTCTACAGTGGTGAAGCTTTTCCCTCCATAATTACCAAAGAAGGACTATAAACTTTTTACTTCAGACATTCCTCCCAGAGGCTCCCAAGTCTCTCCCAATATGTGGACTCCTGGTTTTGGACTGTAAGGTTTCCTTTTTCTAAAGTGAATTTTTAAGACTCTTAAGACTGCTCTCACTCGGACTCTCTGATACCTCGGACTGTCTCGGTTGTCCGTTTCTCCGGCGCCATTTCTTTGTCAATTAAGAAACCAGAACGGACACAATGGCTTATAGAAAGCCACCAAAGGGAAAGTCAGCTTCTGCCCCATCCTCTGCTGTCTCCAGCCCGACTACACAGTCGAAGATCCCTGCATTTTTACAGAAAGAACCTGCTGGAGAAGTCTCAAAGGACCCGTTGATTGTAGAAATGTTTCGGGAAATAATGAAAAATATGAATAGCATGAATGAAAATATGAATGAAATGCGGAAAGAAATGTCAGAATTAACATTAGAGCTTAGGGAAGCGCAATGAAACACAACGGAAAATAAACAAAAAATTGGGAAGCTAGAGAGGGGGGCGGCTGAGATAGGGGAAGAGGTGAAAGGGATTCGGAGGGAGGGTTTAGAATTAAGAGCAAATATGACTAAAATTGAATATGAAAGAATGTCTTTTTTTTTCAGGTTCCAGAATATACCAGAGTCAAAAAATGAAGATCTTAAAGATCTTATGAGTACAATATTAGCAAAATATCTTAAAAGAGAGAAAGATCAACTGGTAGGATATGGACCTGGTTTATAGAATTAATTCAACTTATGCCAGGATAAAGAATGTACCAAGAGAAGTTCATGTTAAATTTCTTAGAGGATCCACAAGGGATGAATTTATAATACCAGGATAAAGAAATAATCATTTTGAAACAGATTCTGAAAAAAATTAGAGAAATAAGGAGGAAGCACTCCTTCTTGTCTAAGAAATTATATAAAAAGGGAATATGGTTCAAGTGGTTATTGCCAGAGGGAATGCTGATCTTCTGGGAGGGAGGCAAAGTAAAAATCAAAACATTAAGTGAAGTGGAGGTTTTTATTAAAAAATATTCTCCCCAGCTGGGAGGTGAAGACAGGGGAATGGAGGAAGCGACGGCCCCGCCCGGGAACAGGGAAGAGGAGTCAATTGCAAAAAGACTTAGATCGTAAAAATGATTTTATTTGAAATACTATTGTAATTGTTGATACAAGATAAAATGGCAAAAAAAGATGATTGAATATATAGACTATACAATGTAATCTTTCTATATGTTATCCTTTACTTTTAACATTGTAAATTTATGAAGTTTTGGGAGGGCCAACACCAACGGCAGGGAAGCTACCAAAATGTTACCTTTACCCTATACCTTTTCCCTTGTAAAATTTTTGAAAACCAATAAAATACTTTTCAAAAAAGAAAAAAGAAATCAAACTGGCTTTAATGGTTTCCATACATGACTCCTGTTCTAGTTTACAATAGTTCACAAACTGAGTGTAAAATTGAGTTTTTGTAAAATCACCAAAAATAGGGTATCTTCAGCCCACTTTTACAAAAAAAGATCTTCTGGAAACTCTGCAGAATCATTCTCATTAGAAAGAGCATGTTTCAACCCCCTCTAAAAAAGTAGGGTTGGTGTTTCATTGCTGACAAAGCCCTAAAAATAGGGGCAAAGTTGAGGACATTGTATGGCAATGTCATATGCATTCTATTATTGTTTTGTCTTGTTTGTTTTATATATACATCATTACTATTATATTACATTGGTCCATGGTGGCATTGTCACTACCAGTTCAGGCACTTGACCCAGCAACCCCATCGCCATAGGGGGCACACCCAATAGCCTATGCAATACCAGCCATAGGTGGGTTTCTTGGTTCAGGATCCCAAGCCTGTAGTTTGGTTTCTTCCTCGAGGTTCCAAAGCCTTGTGTAGGTATCTGACAATTGGGCAGTTTATCCTAGGTTTCCAATCTTAAAATAGGTATCTTGTATGTTTTCCAAGCCGAAGTCCCTACTGTTTGTACTGCCAAATTCCAATGATCACTTATTTATTATTGAATTTCATGCCATGATCTTTAGCACCGCTTCCTGGAATTGATACTGTCAACTTGATGATGTAACAGAAGGCACTGGAAACACACAAATAAGATGTGGTTCTGGAACCCACCAAACATCTTGTCTTTCAGGCCAATAAAATGAATGAGTAGGGCCTTGCGGATGTGTAAATGTTACTATTTCTTCCTTCAGAACCTATATATATTTAATTATATTCTGGATGGGTGGTAACAAACTCAAGCTCAACCCTGCCAAGACTGAGTGGCTGTGGTTTCCGGCACCCCGGTTCAGCCAGATTATTCCAACTCTGGCCATTGGGGGCGAAACACTGGCCCCCGTGGAGAGAGCGCGCAATTTGGGTGTCCTCCTGGATTCCCGCTGTCCATGGATGACCATGTGGCAGCCGTGGCCAGGGGGGCGTTTCATCAGGTACGCCTGATGCGCCAATTGCGCCCCTTACTGGACCGGGCTGCCCTTCGCACAGTCACTCAAGCTCTCGTGACGTCCCGACTCGACTATTGTAATGCTCTCTACATGGGGCTTCCCTTGAGGTGCACTCGAAAGCTACAGCTAGTCCAAAACGCAGCCGCGCGGATGATTATGGGAGCCACTAGGTGCTCCCACATAACACCGATCCTGCACGAGCTGCATTGGCTTCCTGTGGCCTTTCGAGTGCGCTAAAGATAGTTTTGACAACTATCTTTAAAGCGCTCCATGGCTCGGGGCCTAGTTATATGCGAGACCGCCTCCTGCCCCATAGACCGATACGCTCCCACAGAGAGGGCCTCCTCAGGGTGCCGTCGGCCGGACAATGCCGACTGGCGACACCCAGGGGGAGAGCCATCTCTGTGGCGGGGCCAACCCTCTGGAATGACCTGCCCCCTGAATTGCGTACCATCACCGACCTCCGCCTCTTCCGCCAATGTCTTAAGCCGGCCTAGCCTAACCTCCCATGGGGACTTTTAGATTTTTAAAATTTGGTTTTAGCGCAGGATAGGTTTATTTAATAGTTTTTAAATTATATGTATTGTATTTTGTATGTTTTTAAATTTCCTGTGCGCCGCCCTGGGTCCTCTGTGGAGAAGGGCGGGATATAAATTTAAATAAATAAATAAATAAATAAATTATGTGAATGTTTCTGTGGAAAAAGTTGAACAGATCTATCAGCATCAGTATTTGGTTGGTTGATGTTCGCTGGAGGCTGGGTCAAGTAGTCAAATGTTTAGTCATGTTTAATTATTAGGGACGTGTGCATATTCACACTAAATTTCATCGAAATCTGGGATGGTTGAGCTGGGCACTTTTCTGAAATCAGACCATTTGACATGGAATGATCATATATATATATATATGATGAGAGCTAATAAGCTCGAAATAGATCTATCCTAGTCTCTCTGATTTATTTATTGATCAGCTCATAAAACTAACACACACACACATGTAATTATTCCACAACACCCTGTTAAGGCCCCAATTAAGAGAGGAGACATACTGTTTCCTTTTCTGCCTTTCAGCTCGTCACCAGAGACCATCTAGACAGAAAGCCAAGAATCCCGGTTCAAATCCCAGTAAGAGTATGACTAGCTGATGAGAGCTAAAAAGCTCGAAATAGATCTATCCTAGTCTGTCTGATTTATTTATTGATCAGCTCATAAAAACTAACATACATACATACATATGTGTGTGTGTGTGTGTGTTAGTTTTATGAGCTGATCAATAAATTGTGTTTATTGTTTAGTGTTGTGGAACAATTATATATATGTGTGTGTGTGTGTGTGTGTGTTTGTTACGTTTTTGAGCTGATCAATAAATTGTATATATATACAGTACTTATGTCAAAAACCTAACATACAAACATACATACATACATATATATATATGAGATATATAATATTTTAAAAATATTTGTGCAAAACTATACTATAATCCCAGTATCATGCCATAAAGGCCGGCGTCCCCGGCGCTTGAAATAGAACGGGGGTGCTGGCCGCGCTTAGGGGGCTCCCAACGCTGGCTGTGGCTGTGCTCACCATGGGGGCCAAGACGGTGTTGAGAGCGCTGCGAGGTCAGCAGCGTCGGCTTTGGTGGCGTTGAAAGAAAGAAGATGGTGGTGAGAGAAAGAGTTGTGAATGGTGTGGCAGCCGCCGAAGATGGCGAGTGGCGAGGCGGCTGCGGGAGATGGCGGTGGTGGGAGCGCCGGAGAGGGGAGAGCACCGGAGGATGGCGATGATGGATGGAGATAGGAAGAAGATGGCGGCGGTGAGAGCGCCGTGAGGCTTGGGCGAGAAATGGATGGAGCAGCCGCTGGAGGCCAGGCCGATGGCTGTGGGAGCGCCGGGAGGCCAGCGGCCAAGGCGGTGGCGTAGGAGAGGGCGGCGGTGTGAGCGCCGAAATGAACGTGAATGTGAATAACTACGCTGACCATGCTGATTCTGCTGACCAACTTTAACAACTTTAACAACTTTAACATCTTCCCCTTGTGGTTTCCCAAGACCCAGGATGTAAGACCTAGAGAACGGAGCCACGTTATCCCGAAAGACGGTAACTTTGTCCTAAAGATCCTTGGACCGGAAGAACTAAATGCACATTAACTGACATTATGAGCTTATACCATCTTTAAACCTCACAGATGCACTTTATTGCACTTTATTTCATGTTTAGTGCACTTTATTGCACTTTATCTTTTTAACATCTATGAAATGAAATGTATTTTAAAATCATGGCTAACGACATTTTAAAATCTCTGTATTTTAACCCACATCCCACTATGAATTCTATCTGATATGTACTCCAGAGCAAGCCTTTTACTGCTGCGAGAGTCCCTGCTCTCGCAGATTTGGCCCTCCGAACTATCGAGGGCCCGTCTTGAGGAAGGATTTATTAATCCGGAGAGACGGGCGAAGCGCGGCCTTAGGGGATTTTTAATAAGGAAATTTTTGTCTATTTTAGGGGGAACCAGGGAGGGGGGTGGGCATAGACAGATTGAGACAAAAGAACTACATGAAAGAAAGGGCCGGACCAGTAGCCGACGGGAGGAGACGGAAGGATCCGATTTGAGGGGGGAACCACGAGTTGTTCCACTAGAGGGCATGCCAATTCAGAGGGTCGTGGGGAGGGGCAGGGCCGAGGGGAGACCATCCTCCCGGTTGATGGCACGCAGCCGTTGGTTACGAACGGTCGGGTGCCACAACCCCCGCAGGCTAGGTGGTCAGGGAATACAGAGCCTGGGCCTGCGGCTGATGTTTTGCAATGCCAGGTCCGTGGTCAACAAAGCCCCCCTCGTTCATGACCTTGTGTCAGAGGGGGAGCCGGACCTGGTAGGAATTGCGGAAACCTGGTTGGGCCACGAGGGAGGACTCCCCCTCGTTGAAATGTGCCCACCAGGCTACCGCGCTTTTCATCAGCCCCGGGCCCAAGGTAGGGGTGGTGGGGTAGCGGTCATTATCAAGGAAGGTCTTGAGCCGAGAGAGACCATTGTGCCACAGACTACCGGTTGTGAGTCCCTCTGCGTGAAGTGGGGCCTAGGGAGGCAGTTGGGCTTGCTGGTCATATACCTGGCTCCCCGCTATGTAGCAGCAGCCCTGCCTGAGCTCCTGGAGGTGATCGCTACGGTGGCAGTGGAGACCCCCAGACTTATAGTCATGGGGGACTTTAATCTGCCATCATTGGGCGAATCATCCGAGGTAGCTCGGGAGTTCATGGCTTCATTGACGGCCATGGACCTGACCCAACTAATTCAGGGCCCCACCCACGGGGGTGGACATACACCGGACCTCATCTTTGTCTCAGGCCAATGGAAGAGTGATCTGGGTATAGGGGATATAGTCATCACACCCTTGTCATGGTCAGACCACTCACTTCTCCGGCTCGACTTTCCAACCGCTGCTCCCCTCCGCGGGGAGGCGGAACCAGAATCACCTATCTGGGTCCGCCCCAGGCACCTGATGGACCCGGATGGGTTCCAGACGGTGCTTGGGCCATTTCCTGTACCCCTGACCCGCGCCCCGAGGGAGGACCTCGTGGCCGCATGGAACATTGCGACCACGGGAGCCTTGGATCGGGTCGCGCCCTTGCGGCCTCTCTTGCGGCGGCGAACCACCCCGGCCCCTTGGTTCACCGAGGAGCTGAGGGGGATGAAACGCCACAAGAGATGCCTAGAGAGAAGATGGAGGTCTACTCGATCTGAATCTGACCGGACACAGGTAAGAGCCCATTTACGGACTTACATTGTG
The DNA here is from genome assembly GCA_039707465.1 of Rhabdophis nuchalis. Taxonomy (NCBI): domain Eukaryota; kingdom Metazoa; phylum Chordata; class Lepidosauria; order Squamata; family Natricidae; genus Rhabdophis; species Rhabdophis nuchalis. The sequence continues at coordinate 81,396,692 of CM077647.1, forward strand.
GCGCTGAGAGTGGCCAAACGTCATCATTGTGCCACTCTCGTAGCATCCACAGAAAACCGCCCTGCCACCCTGTTTAGGGTGACCCGCTCCCTCCTTCAACAGAGGGTGTGGGAAGCCCCGCTACAGGGTAGAGCAGAGGAATTTGTGACTTTTCTGCAGGAGAAAATCGCTCAGATACAGAACGAGCTAGCCCCCATTGATGGTCCAGTGGGATGCCATGAGACAGATCTTGTGTGGGAGGAGTTTGACTCTGTTGCTTCCGAGGATATGGACAGGCTACGTGGGCGACTGCGAGCCACCACATGTTTATTGGACCCGTGTCCCTCCTGGGTTGTACTGGCATCCTGGGAGGTGACACGAGGCTGGCTCCAAGAGGTTGTCAACGCTTCCTTAAGTGAGGGTTCCTTGCCTGCTTCCCTAAAAGAGGCTATGGTGAGGCCCCTCCTTAAGAAGCCCTCCTTGGACCCAGCTCTTTTAACCAGCTATCGTCCCGTCTCCAACCTTCCCTTTTTGGCGAAGGTTGTTGAGAGTGTGGTGGCACAACAGTTTCCCCATCACCTGGAGGAAGTTGATTATCTAGACCCGCGCCAGTCCGGCTTCCGGCCCGGGCATAGCACCGAGACGGCATTGGTCGCGTTGGTCGATGATCTCTGGAGGGCCAGAGATGGGGGTTGTTCCTCCATCCTGGTCCTATTAGACCTCTCGGCGTCTTTCGATACCATCGACCATGGTATCTTATTGCATTGGCTGGGGGGGTTGGGAGTGGGAGGCACCGTCTTACGGTGGTTCTCCTCCTACCTCTCTGGCCGATCGCAATTTGTGTTGGCAGGAGAGCAGAGGTCGACCCCGAGACCCCTCACATGTGGGGTGCCTCAGGGGTCGGTCCTCTCGCCTCTTCTGTTCAACACATACATGAAGCCGCTGGGTGAGATCATCCGTGGTTTTGGGGTAGAGTACCATCTTTACGCTGATGATACTCAGCTGTATATATCTACCCCAAACCACCCCAACGATGCCGTAGCGGTGATGTGCCAGTGCCTGGAAGCCATGCAGATCTGGATGGGAAGTAACGGACTCAGGCTCAACCCGACCAAGACCGAGTGGCTGTGGTTTCCGGCTGCCCGATTCAACCAGCTGACTCCAACGCTGGCCATAGGGGGCGAACATCTTGCCCCTGTGGATGGGGCGCGCAATTTGAGTGTCCTCCTGGATACCCGGCTGTCCATGGAAGATCAAGTGACAGCCGTGGCCAGGAGGGCGTTTCACCAGGTTCGCCTGGTGCGCCAATTGCGCCCCCTATTGGATCGGGACGCCCTTCGCACAGTCACTCATGCTCTCGTGACATCCCGACTGGAATATTGTAACTCTCTCTACATGGGGCTCCCCTTGAGGTGCACCCGGAGACTTCAGTTGCTCCAGAATGCAGCCGTGCGAGCAATTATGGGAACCGTTAGGTTTGCCCACGTTACACCGCTCTTGCGTGAACTGCACTGGCTGCCTGTCGTCTTCCGGGTGCGCTTCAAGGTGTTAGTCATCATCTTTAAAGCACTCCATGGCTCGGGACCTAGCTACCTGCGGGATCGGATCCTGCCTCATACATCCTCACGGCCGATTCGCTCCCACAGAGAGGGACTTCTCCGGGTGCCGTCCACTAGACTGTGTCAGCGGGCGACGCCCAGGGGAAGGGCTCTCTCTGTGGCGGGCCCGGCCCTCTGGAACGACCTTCCCCCCGATATTAGAACGACTACGGACCTCCGCTCCTTCCGTCTGAAATTAAAAACACACTTTTTCCGCTTGGCCGGCCTAGGCTAGTCTCTCTTTCTATGGGGTTTTAAATTTATTTATAGTTGCTGGGTATTTTAGTTTAACGGGTTTTAGCACAAGAATAGATTTAATCTGTTTTTATATTATGTATTTATATTTGTATATTTATTGTTTTTACTTTCCCTGTGCACCGCCCCGAGTCCCTGTGGGGAGAGGGAGCGGTTCTACAAATTAAATTTGAATTGAATTGAATTTGAATTTATGGTCACCTTATTTTATTTTTATTTTTTATTTACAAACATTTCAAATACACACACACAAAACTTAGACATACACATTTACACAATACAATACGAACAGAAGCTTCCTGTTCTTTCTAATAGCAATTGTCAATCAATACCGCTCACCTTATATTATTTCCCCTTCTATTATATTTCATTTGGATTTCACCATTCTTCACCCTTTCATTTTACTCATAACTACTATTTTTAAGTTTTGTTGATTCCTTCATTGGTTCTTGTTTCTTTCCTCCATCCACCTATACCATTTATCCCATATCTGGTAGAATTCTGATCCTTTTTTCCCCTGGGTTTCTTTAGTTAATTTGTCCATTTCAGCACAATCCATAACCTTTTTTATTATTTCATCTTCGCTTGGAGTTAATTTGTTTTTTCATTTCTGGGCAAAGGCAATCCTTGCCGCCGTAATTATATGTAGTATTAAATACTGGATTTCCTTTTTGTATTTCGCAGACATTATTCCTAATAAAAAACCAGGTTTCCCTTCTATTTTAACCCCTGTTATTGCCTACAGCCAATTTTTTTTAATGAAAAAAAAGTTTTATTGGTTTTTACAAAAATTTTAAAAATAGGAAAAGGGTATAAGGTATTACAGAAATATTTTGAGGACATCTATGTCGGAGGTGTCGGCCCCCTCCGAGGCTTCTTACAAAAAAAAAATAAGATAATAAAAATCATTTTTCATTTCCCTACAAAGTGGAAAGAGATACAAATATATCATTTTATATTCATGCAATCAATCATTATTTCTATAAACATCCAGATAAAAGTTACACTATATAGAAAAAAGTCATTTGTGAGATCTAAGTCTTTTAGCAATTGTATCTTCCTCTCCCTGACCTCCAGTGGGCGGAGCCGTGGCCCACTCTGCTCCCCCATTTTCATCCTCCAGGATTGGGGAATGTTTTTTAAGAAAGGCTTCTGCCTCTGCAATTGTTTTAATTCTTACTCTCCCCCCTTCCCAGAACACTAACATTCCCTCGGGTATCAACCACTTGAACCACACCCCCTTTTTATATAATCTTTTTGATAAGAAGGAATATTTCCTTCTTATTTCTCTAATCTTTTTCGGGATCTGTTTCAAGATGGCAATCTCATTCTGTTGATATATCAAGGGACTGTCTCTTTGTGCTCTCAGGACCCCGTCCCTTGTTGACCTTCTTACAAATTTAATATGTATCTCTCTGGGTACTTCATTTATTCTGGCATATGCTGAGTTAATTCTATAAATCAGATCGATGTCCCCCCAAATATCTTCTTTGCTCTTTTTAGTGTAATCTGCTAACATCGTACACATTAAATCTTTCAAATCTTCAGAGGCAACTTCAGGAACATTTTGAAACCTTAAAAAGTAGGACATCCTTTCAAAATCCATCCTAGACATATGACCAGCTAAATCCACAATTTCCCTTTGAGAATTTTTTCCACCTCTGTTTCTTTGGATAACATTGAAGTAATCTTAGGTTGATGTGGCTGCTTTTTTGAAGCCATAATGAAAGTATTACGTTCTTATCACTAATATGGCGTCTGTTGCAGAGGTAGTCCATGAGGTGAAGAGAGAGCAAAAGTCAATATCCAAATTCAAAGTTCAATTTGCTTACAGTCCAGAGAGAGAACAATTTTTAAAAGCAATCAAATAAAAAAAAAGAAAAGAAGGCACATCTGGGAAAGGTCCTAATAATCAATTAGATCAATCCACTGTTAAAGAGTTCAGTCCCAAAGACGAGGGAGTGTCAGCAAATTTCAAAAGGAAACATTTCTTGCCGAGAACAAAGGAACGCCATCTTCCCCGCCCCTCTGAAAGCCGGGATTGTCCATGATAGGGTGGGATTGTCCATGATAGCTAATTTATTTCTGTCCGTGATAGCTATTTCGGGATTTTCACATAGTGGATTTTTTTTTATCTTGAGCCAATTTTGCAATAACACTCTTCTAATTAAATGTTTTTGAAAGTATGTGTGCGTTTCATTTTTATCATCCCATAGGAATGTATGCCAGCCTGCTTGGAAAATCATGTGGTCAAAATTCATTTATTCTTTAGAATCTTCCAATCCTTCATCCATGTTATTGTTACTGCTAATGTGTATAATTCCCAATTTGGTAATGCTAAACTAAACCTCCCCTCTCCTTGGTGTCTTGCATTGACTTTAGTTTAATCCTCGCTTTTCATCCCTGCCAAATGAACCTAGTGGTTATTTCGTTTAATTCTTCAAAGAAGGTGCGGCTTGCAACAGGAATAAGATTCTTGGTAAAATATTCATTTTGATTGTAGCTATAGGTCTCATTAGTGATAGCTGAATATTTCTCCAATTTTCTAAATCTTTCTTTATTTGTGTAACTAATTTATTATAATTATCATCTTTAATTGTGGAACATTTTGCCCACATCCAGATCCCCAAGTATGGTCACCTTAAACTGGACCTGGAAACAAACTACCAATCAATACAGCTCACAGGGGAGAGGTGTGACATGTAAGGAGAACAATGTGGAGTCCCAACTGTGCAGGAACAAATTAGAATAAAATCCAGACACATTGTGTAGAAAGGAAATTGATGGTAATTAATTATCAGTACATACCTGACATTAATTAAAGTGATCACGCCAATATAAAATTCAGTTGTTCTAAGTAGGATTTTTCTGACATTGCCTCTTAAGCAAAAAGCTATGGTTTGCAAAGAGTTTACAAGGCATTAAAATGATCTCATTGTTGGAAAGAATCAGTTAAGGAAAGGGTACAAAAAATTTCCAGGGCATCAGATATATCATGGAACACAGTGAAGATAGTAATCAACAAATGGAGAAAATCTGGCACAAAATGACATTACTGGATAGCCCTCCAAAATTGATGAAAAAACAAGAAGAAAATTGGTCCAAGAAGCTGCCAAAATGCCTACAAGCAATACTAAAGGAGCTGCAGAAATTTCTGGTTGTGTACAACATGTATACAATATACATGTGTACAATACGGACACAATAAAAAATAATAATTTTAAGAGAACATCAAAAGTGTGATTTTTTTTCTTTAGCAGTATTTGTTTTGTGTTTTTAATTGTTTTTTTTTAATTGGAGAGGATGAAGACTTTAAATTTATCAAAAGTTGCTAGATGACTGTGAATGCAATAGAGCAGAATAGCATAGCAGAATAAAAATGGAATGCACTCAAGGTCCATGCCAGGAATGCACTCCATTTTTATTCTGCTATGCTATTCTACTCTATTGCATTCACAGTCATCAAGCAACTTTTGATAAATTTAAAGTCTTCATCCTTTCCAATTTAAAAAAAAACCATTCCAAACACACCTGTGGTCGGAAAGGAATCTCAAGCTGGCCTGTAAATGTGCATGTCTAAACTACCATCTCTCATTGGTTAATGTGATTTATGACAAAAAGCTGAAAGGAGGACAGTAATGTGGGCAAAATTCAAAAGCAGATAAAGAAAGCAAAAAAGATGGCTGCAAATAAGAAATGTCTAATGAGGAATGCCCAATGAAGCTGTTAATAAATCACTGCTTTTTGTATCATATCGGGTCATTTATTTTGAAGCAGGCATCATTAGGGGACTTGAAATGTAGCATTTCCCCCTAGCTTAAAGCTAGGGGTGGCAGTGACTACTAACTCTGTTTTCCTTCTTTTATTTTTATTTTTTACTTTTTTTACTTTAGAAACATGGATCAATATACAGAAGAGGAAACTTTAAAATTGCAAAGCATTTTGGCTGGAATTGAAAATTTATTTGATGTAAACCACTTGGAAAAACTATTGTAGCTAGAAGAATTGAAAAGAAATTGGATAAAATTGCGTTTTTCTCACTAAATGATGATGTGGCCAGACCCCCCCAAAATTGAACAGAAGAATGAAGAAAAAGATACAATAATTGATCATCTTACCAAGGGAATAAATGTGGGCAAAGGTGAAAAAGGAGGAGCATGGAAAAGAGAATCTGAAGAATTGGAATTTTGCTTTAGATCTCAGGATGCAGAATGTCAGGGTCAGTTTCTTATAGTACTCAAGAAAGACCACACTTAAACATTGTTTGGAATGAATAAGGTTACTTTTACTGAATACCCAAGATTAACAGACCATAGTGAAGCAGAGAGTAACTAGTTTAGGCGCGAACAGTGAGTATTATTGCTTAAGCCCACCCCAATAGCCCTAACCCCCCCTAGCATTGTCCAATGTACTTTCTTCTCCGACATCAGGTGGGCATGTCATCACCAGCATGGAATGTGAGACCGTTAGACCAAAGATAACACCGGCCGGGAACATCTTCCACCAATCGTCCACCAGCATTCATAAATGAAACCCCAGCGCCCCACCCTCCCCGTTTCCATGGCAGCCAAGCAGCATAGAAATAAATCAGAAGCGACGGCTGACATCCGGACCTCCTCCAGCAACAGGCAGGATCCCCGGAAGCGCCCGAGAAATAGGCATGTTAGATCTGCAAAAGAGACAAAAAAAAAAAAAACATAGAAGAGAGAGGGAAGGGGTTATGGTTTGTGTGGATACTTCGCATAAAACTGGCGTATAAACTTCGGGGCCCTGAGATGCTCTTTATCCACCCATTCATTGTGAGAAGGAGGAAAGTCTTTCCACATGACCAAGAATTGAGTTTTGTTTCTACGGACTCTGGAGTCCAAAATGTCCCGAACCTCATAGTGTTGGTGACCGTCTACCATCATCGGTACAGGGGAATCAGGTTGGGGTTTGGGGAGATGCGAAGTGCGTTCAGGCTTCAACAAGTGAACATGGAACACCGGGTATAAGCGACGGTAGGTTTTAGGGAGATCCAAATGGACGGAAACTGAACTGATTATCTTAGTGATAGTGAATGGCCCAACAAATTTAGGGCCCAACTTTTTGCATTTCTGAGGGCTATCCAAATGTTTAGTAGAAACGAAAACTCTAGCGCCAACCTTGTAGGTTGGAGGAGCCGCTCGCTTTTTGTCAGCATATAACTTATGTGATTGATGTGCCTCTTCCAAAGTTTTCCTTATGACGGGCCACACCGAAGACAGTTTGGTGGACCAATCAGCCAGGGAGGGAACTGCAGGCGAGTCGTGAGGTAATTCAGGGATGGGCACAAAGTCCTGACCATAAATGATCTTAAAAGGGGTCATATTTGTACTGGAATGAACAGAGTTATTATAGGCCACTTCGGCGTGTATCAGAAGGTCGGCCCAGTCATCCTGTTGAAAATTTATAAAACAGCGTAGGTATTGTTCCAGAACGGAATTGGCCCTCTCGCAAGCGCCGTTCGTCTGCGGATGGTAGGAGGAGCTTAGGCCCTGGGAGGAGCCTATCAGTCTCAAAAATTCCTTCCAAAAGTGCGATGTAAATTGAGTACCTCTATCGGAGATGATACGTTTAGGGACACCGTGGAAACGGTAAATATGGCTCAGGAACAGCTTAGCCAGCGATTTGGAGGACGGAATTTTGGAACAAGGTACAAAGTGGACTTGCTTGGAGAAAAGATCTGTAACCACCCAAATGACGGTATAGCCCTGGCTGCTCGGAAGGTCAACAATAAAATCCATCGAAATCTCCTTCCAAGGAGCTTCTGGCTTCGCCACAGATTGTAGGAGGCCCTGGGGCTTCCCAGGAGCTCGTTTCGAAGGAGTACAAACAGGGCAACTGGCGACATATGATTCAACGTCCTTCTTGAGGGAAGGCCACCAAAATTGGCGTTTAACTAGATGTATAGTCTTAACAAACCCGAAGTGTCCCGCCAATCGCGAGTCGTGAGCTCGTTGCAATACAAAAGGTCGTATTGTGGCAGGGACATAAATCTTTGAACCAATCCAAGGGAGTTCATCCCTGATAGTGCAATCACCGGAGTGTGTGGAATACCATTCATCAGTAAGTAGTTCAGACTTAATTCGAGCAATCAGTTCAACAGGAGGGTTAGCCTGCATAGTGGATTGACTTCTGGTTGAAACAGGAGAAGCTGGTAAAATAAGTGGAATCATGGGTTGCATAACCGTGAGTTTAGACACATCATATTGGGGTAGCCTGGAGAGTGCATCAGCCATGAAATTTTTTCCTCCAGGAATATATTTGAGACGAAAGTTGAATCGATGAAAGTAATGCGCCCAACGTAGTTGCCTCGGGGATAATTTGCGGGATGAAGTGAGAGCTTCCAAGTTTTTGTGGTCCGTCCAAACCTCAAATGGATGTGGGGCACCCTCAAGAAAATGACGCCAAGTCAAGAGGGCCCAACGGACAGCAAATGCTTCCTTCTCCCAAATAGCCCATCCACGTTCAGTAGTGGATAACTTACGAGAAGTGTAGGCACATGGTTGTAGTTGGCCGTGTTGGTTGCGTTGTAGCAAAACAGCCCCCACAGCGACATCGCTGGCATCAGCTTGAACTACAAACGGAGAGTTGACATCGGGATGCTTGAGGGCAGGCTCAGCGGCAAATAAACGTTTAAGTTTCTCGAAAGCAGCCTGGCACTCCATGGTCCAGTTCAGGGGGGCACTAGGCCGAGGTTTACCCTCACCTTTCGTTTTGAGAAGATTTGTAATGGGCAACGCAATACTAGCGAATGAAGGTATAAATTGACGATAAAAGTTGGCGAAACCCAAAAAACTTTGTAGCTGTTTACGAGTGCGTGGGGGTGCCCACTCCGTGACCGCTTTTACTTTAGCAGGATCCATTTCAATACCTTCTGAGGAAATACGATAACCCAAATAGTCAATCTTGTCCTGGTGAAACTCACATTTAGATAATTTAGTGTAGAGCTCGGCGGAGCGGAGCTTTTGAAGAACGGAACGGACAAGCTTAACATGTTCATCACGTGTTTGCGAATACACGACTATGTCATCAAGATAAACGATGACCCCCTTGTACAGGTGTTCGTGGAGATTGATTACTTGCATAAATACAGAAGGGGCACCCTGAAGACCAAAAGGTAAAACTTTAAACTGGAAACATCCCAGCGGGCAGTTGAAAGCCGTTTTCCACTCGTCACCCTCTTTAATTCTTACCCTATAATAAGCTTCACGTAAATCTAGTTTAGTAAAAATCTTGCCTGTAGCAAGGTGAGCTAGCATGTCCTTCATAAGTGGAAGTGGGTAGACATTGTGTTCACAAATAGTGTTAAGGTAAGAGTAGTCCTGAACTAAGCGCAGAGTACCATCTTTCTTCTCCCTAAACATCACCGGTGCGGCCACGTGTGGCCTAGCAGGTTCAATGAAACCCCGTTTTAGATTCTTATCAATGAATTTGCGTAGCTCTTCCATTTCACGTGGCGTCATAGAGTAGATTCGAGGTTTAGGTAGTTGCACCCCCGGGAGAAAATCGATAGAGCAATCAGTAGCTCTGTGAGGAGGAAGCGAATCACAAGACCTTTCGCTAAAAGTGTCTTTAAGGTCCCAATATTCGTTAGGAATCTTGTCCTCTCCAGGAATGATTTCGGGTGGTGGAAGAGCTAATGTGGGGCCTGTAGGTTCCCTAACAGGAGTCAGATCAAGGGGAGAATCACGGCTGTGATCTGAAAGTGTAAAGGCATGTTCTGGTGGCAATAAAGGTATACGCACCCATCCCTCTTTCCAGTTAATAAGGGGATTCCATTTACGAAGCCAGTTGATTCCCAAAATGACAGCATTATCAGCTATGGGAGCCACGATAAAATTAATAGTTTCATTATGTGTCTCACCAATAGAAACTTGAAGGGGCTCAGTAACAAAGGTTGCAGGATTTCCCCCCGCTACAGAACCATCCATTTGGCAAAAAGCAATAGGTATTTTTAAATTCTTTAAGTGGAATCCCATGGCGTAAACAAGATCTTGACTGATCAGACAGCGGGAGCAACCGGAATCAATGAGAGCTTGCGTGTTGCAGCTACGGCCACTAGATGGAGCTATAAGCTTTAAATGAATATAAAGAGGCCCGGATCGGCGACTTACCAAATTATCGTCAGAGGAGGCGGAGTCTCCCTCCCAGTCATCGGGCTGGGCCTCAGGTTGGTCAGCGGAAAGGTCAAGTGGCTCCACCCCAGTCATCACTGGCCTACTGCGCATGCTTGGAGTTTTAGTTGGCCTTCTAGTCTCAGTAGAAGAATGTGGGCGTGGCGGTTGTTTAGATCTGCAGTTGTTTGCCCAGTGCCCCTCCTTCCCACAGCGAAAACAAGAGCCTGGGCGAGCTGGAGTCGATCTGCGCCCACCCCTCTGCTTGCGGGAATCCTTATCAGGAGACCGGGGCCTGGGGCTTTCAAATAGTTTCTTCTTCTCAAAACGGGCTGGATCTTGTGACTGGGCTTGGTCCAGCTCAACATCCCCGGCCAATTGTATCCAATCATCTAGGGAATCGGGCCGGTATCTGTTCACAGACGTTTGATAAATGTCCTTATTTAGCCCCTCTGTGTAAAGATCCATTAACGCCCTGTCGCTATAGCCCACCATAAAAACAGAAAGTTCTTGAAAAATTTGGGTGTATTCCTGTACAGACATATCTCCCTGGCGCAAATCTCTCATCTTTATCTTTGCCTTTCTTTCAATTCGGGGGTCTTCGAAACGTCTTCTAAGCGCAGTCATAAAGCGTTCAAAGTCCCGTAACAAGGGTGAATGAGTATTATGCAGAGAAACCAGCCATTTGGCAGCTTTATTCTCCAAGGCCAAAGAGACAATTCTAATTTTAACATCGTCTTCACAATCATCTGCGTAGTGCTTAACAAAATCATTAACGTGAAGCAGAAAAAATGCTAAACTTTCTGGGTCACCGTCAAACTTAATGCCCAAGGGAGGGAGTTTAGCAGCTCGGCGGGGGGGGGGGCGAATTTCCCTCTGTAATTCTCTGCCGGCTTGAGCAGGAGGGGGAGGGGTAGTTCGTCTGATCTCCTGAGCAGTAGCCGTGGCAGTTTCTTTTCTCTGTTCGCCTTCCAAATAATGCCCCCCCCCCCAGAGTTTATCCAGGGCTTCCCTCTTGTCACTGGCCTGGCGGAGTAATTCATTAGCCATCTCCTTTAATTCCCTTTCTTCTTTCAAAAGCTCAGATATGGATGGCATGGGAGAGGAGCGGCGGCGTCTGGTGGTATTGACCCCCAAGCCTACGTCTCCCGTCATTCCCACACCTTCTGACCAGCGATAGGGTTTTGCTTTTTCTTCGGCTACCGGGTTTAAATCTAGACCGGCTAAAAAATCCATCACTGACCTCGGGTCGTCTTTTGGAATAGTCTCACCCAGAGCTTGGGCTGGCAGGTCCTCTGAAGCCGGAGGCTCCTCTTTGGCAAGTTCCGACATCAGGTTGTGGTTTTTTGTGACTCTCTGCTTAATGTCAGGGTCAGTTTCTTATAGTACTCAAGAAAGACCACACTTAAACATTGTTTGGAATGAATAAGGTTACTTTTACTGAATACCCAAGATTAACAGACCATAGTGAAGCAGAGAGTAACTAGTTTAGGCGCGAACAGTGAGTATTATTGCTTAAGCCCACCCCAATAGCCCTAACCCCCCCTAGCATTGTCCAATGTACTTTCTTCTCCGACATCAGGTGGGCATGTCATCACCAGCATGGAATGTGAGACCGTTAGACCAAAGATAACACCGGCCGGGAACATCTTCCACCAATCGTCCACCAGCATTCATAAATGAAACCCCAGCGCCCCACCCTCCCCGTTTCCATGGCAGCCAAGCAGCATAGAAATAAATCAGAAGCGACGGCTGACACAGAAGAGGAAAAAAGAGAAGTGATGATGGGGATAAGGAGAAAAACTCTACCAGAAATACAATTGATAACCAGAGACAAGCTAACCTTAACACTAGAGGGAGGACAACGACACTACTTGAAGGATGCTACAAACAATAAAATGCAGAGAGAAGTCCATAAAAACTTTATTAAGGAGATAAATAGAAGATTAACACCACAGATGGCAGAAAAAGAAGATGGTACTACTATTGGAAAGATATAGGTTGATAATGAAAATTGGTAATAAAAAAATTAGTTGAGTTGTAAACTAAGTGTTAGATTGTTTTAGAATGTAATGTTAAATAAATAATTCAAGTGATGACAAGATGTAAAGATGTATTGGCCTAATGAGAGGAAGTTGGATAATAATTGGTAAATGTTTTTTTTTATTGGTAAAACAATTAATAATAATAATGAAAGAATAAAGGATATGTGTGTGTGTGTATTATTATTATTATTATTATTATTATTATTATTAATAATAATAATAATAATAATAATAATAATAATAATAATAATAATAATAATAATAATAATAATAATAATAATAATTTAATTTTTATACCACCCTCTCTCCCGTTGGGACTCAGGGCGGTGCACAGGGATAATAAAAGATAAAATACATATAAATACAATCAATAGATCAATTTAAAATTAAATAAATTTAACCCGTGCTAAAATATTAAGAAACCCTATTAAAACGATGATAAAAACAAACTATGCCAGGCCGGCCGCATGAAAAAAGTAGGTCTTTAATGCTCGACGGAAGAGGCGAAGGTCCGTGATAGTACGAAGGTCGGGGGGGAACGACTTGTTCCAGAGGGCTGGACCCGCCACAGAGAAGGCCCTTCCCCTGGGAGTCGCCAGCCGGCATTGTCCAGCGGACGGCACCCTGAGGAAGCCCTCCCTGTGGGAGCAGACAGGTCGGAAGGAGGTATGTGGCAGGAGGCGGTTCTGCAAATAACCAGGACCCATGCCATGGAGTGCTTTAAAGATGGTCACCAAAACCTTGAAGCGCACCCGAAAGGCCACAGGCAGCCAGTGCAGCTCGCGCAGGAGAGGTGTTATGTGGGAGTGTCTTGGTGCTCCCAAGATCCCCCGCGTGGCCGCATTCTGCACTAACTGGAGCCTTCGGGTGCACCTCAAGGGAAGCCCCATGTAGAGTGCATTGCAGTAGTCTAGGCGGGAAATGACAAGAGCTTGCGGACTGTGCGCAGGGCGTCACAATCCAGAAAGGGGCGCAACTGGCGTATCAGGTAAACCTGATAAAAGGCACCCCTGGCTACGGCTGTCACATGGTCATCCAAGGACAGCCAAGATGCTTAAGGACACCCTCCAGGTTGGAGAGATAGGCAGGATATTTCTCAATGCCATTTGCAGGGAATCATAAGCAGGTGAAGACATCTGCTTGGGAAGACCCTGAAGCAAATGGTGAGCCACTGTGTGAGACAGAATGCTGGACCAGATGGGCTGTGGCCTGTTCCAGCAAAGCTATTCATGTTCTTATGAGAGTCCAGGAGGACGCTCAAGTTGCGAGCCCTTTCTGCCAGGGCTAATGACTCGCCCCTGATAGCCAGACATGGAACCAACTGGCTATGTCGTGGCACCAGAAACCACAGCCACTCGGTCTTGGACGGGTTGAGTCGTAGCCCATTCCTCCCCATCCAGACTCGCACTCCAGACACCGGGACATCATTTCAACGGCATCGTTGGGGTGGTTAGGGGTAGAGATGTACAACTGGGTGTCGTCCGTGTACAGATGGAACTCTATCCCAAAACCACGGATGATCTTACCCAGCGGCTTCATGTAGATGTTAAACAGGAGAGGCGAGAGGACCGACCCCTGCGACACCTCACAAATGAGGGGCCTCGAAGTCGACCTCTGCCCCCTGCCAACACAAATTGCGACCGGTCGGAGAGGTAGGAGGAGAACCACCGAAGTATGGTTCCCCCCCGCCCCAACCCCTCCAGCCGGTGCAATAGGAGACCATGGTCGATGGTATCGAAAGCCGCTGAGAGATCTAACAGGACCATGATAGAGGAGCAACCCCTATCCTGAGCCCTCCAGAGATCATCTACCAACACGACCAAAGCCGTTTCCGTGCTGTGTCCAGGTTTGAAACCGGACTGGCGCGAGTCTAGATAGGCAGTTTCCTCCAGGTGCTGGGGGAATTGTCGTGCCACCACATTATCAACCACCTTCACCAAAAAGGGAAGGTTGGAGACTGGACGATAGTTGGATAATAAATCTGGGTCCAGGGAGGGCTTCTAGAGGAGGGGCCCCACCACCGCCTCTTTCAAGACGGCCGGCAAGAACCCCTCGCTCAAAGAAGCATTTACAACCCCCTGGAGCCAGCCTCGCGTAACCTCCCGGGAAGCCAGTACAAGCCAGGAGGGACACAGGTCCAATAAACATGTGGTGGCCTTCAATTGCCCCAGTATCCTGTCCATGCCATCGGGGGTCACGGGGTCAAACTCAGCCCAAACAGTGGTTTCAAGGCCTATCTCTGTCATCCCACCCAGACTAGTCCAATTGGAGGCTAGCTCGCTCCGGATCTGAACGATTTTATCCTGCAGATAAGATCCAAATTCCTCTGCACGACCCTGCAAGGGAGCCTCCCGCGGCCTCTGGTGAAGGAGGGAGCGGGTCACCCTAAACAGGGCGGCAGGGTGGTTATCTGCGGATGCGATGAGGGCGGCGAGATAGTCTCGCTTCGCCGCCTTCATCGCCACTAGGTAGGTCCGCAAATGCGACCTTACCCGTGTTCGGTCAGATTCGGTGCGGCTGGACCTCCAGATGCTCTCTAGGCATCTCTTCTGGCGTTTCATTTCCCTCAGCTCCTCAGAAAACCAAGGAGCCAAGGTAGATATATATATAATTGTTTCCACAACACCCTGTTACAGCCCCAATCAAGGGAGGAGACATACTATTTCCTTTTCTGCCTTTCGGCTCATCACCAGAGACCATCTAGACAGAAAGCCATGAATTCCGTTCAATCCCAGTAAGGGTATGGCTAGCTGATGAGAGCTAATAAGCTTGAAATAGATCTATACTAGTCTCCCTAACTTATTTATTGATCAGCTCAAAAATGTAACACACATATAAAAAAATTTACACAACGGAATTCATGGCGTTCTGTCTAGATGGTCTCTGGTGATGAGCCGAAAGGCAGAAAAGGAAACAGTATGTCTCCTCCCTTGATTGGGGCTGTAACAGGGTGTTGTGGAAACAATTATATATAACTATCCTCCTGTCTCAGCTGTCAAGAACAGAACCTAGCTGGCTTAATGTATATATATACAATATACATACATACATACATACATACATACATACATACATACATACATACATACATACACTGGCTCAATAAAAGAAACTTGGACATAAATTGCAAACAGTGATTTGATCTAGGAACTTTATTAATTAACCTTTTCTTATTTAGAACTTGTTATAAAGGTGTTTGCTATTGGGTTTCAAGAGAGAAAGTAGGATATTGTCAGCCTTCGCTTGTTCTGCTTAGCTGCCATGGCAACGGGGAGGGTGGGGGGCGTTGGGATACAATTGTTCTGCTGGTGGACGATGTTGACGGCTGGTGTTATCTCTCGGCTAACGGTCCCGCATTCCAGGCTGGTGAAGACCTGCCCACCTGATGGTGGAGAAGAAAGTATATTGGACAATGCTAAGGGGGGGGGGTTTAGGGATTGGGATGGGCTTAAGCTTAATACTCTATGTTCGCGCCTAAACTATTCACTCTCCGCTTTACTTGGTCTGTTAACTATCGTTACTTAGTAAAAGTAGCCTTATTCATTTCAAATAATGTCTAAGCGTGATCTTTCTTAAGTATTAGAAGAAACAGGCCTGACAGATATAAAAAGTAAATTTATTGTTAATAAATAATAAACCACAACAAATATAATGAAAGAATAATGGATATTGTTTAACAATAGATATATGTACCGGTTTTTTTATTAAAAGAAATTTGGATATAATCTTTAAATAATGATTGAAAAAAAGATTGAATTGTATTAATTAACTATTATTTAGAATATAATCATAAAGAAGTAATGTTATTCGAAGATATTTGAAATGACCAATGAAAGCCAATAAGTGGTTATCTCTATAAGTATTAATTACTTTAGGCAAAAGGACATTTAAATAATTGTAGTTAATTGAGAATTGTGTTAAAGTGATGGTTTATAGAAGGATCTTTAAAATATTTAATTTAATATGAACTATAAATAATAACCATGTATGAATGCACAAAAGTATCTGTAACCAATTGACTGTAACCAATTTGTAACCAATTTCTACAAGATGTAACAAAAGAAGATTCTTTTTGTGTGTGTTTGTGTTTGACTAAAATAAAAAAATTCTTTTAAAAAACTTTTATTTCTTGTTTTGGCTTCTATTCTCTAGCAGTTTGTACAGTCTACTCCAAATTTTATAATAGTCTGATTGTTTTCTTTCTTTTAATTCCATGGTCATCCTGTCCATTTCAGTACATTTGAGTATCTTCCTAATTACCATTTCATCTGAGGGGGATGGTTGTTGTTTCCAATTTTGTGCAAAGGCAATCCTAGCAGTGGTTAGCATTGTGTATTATTGTATATTGATATTTCTTATCCACCTTTGGGTCTAGCATACCTAATAAACATAGTTGTGGTTTCAGTTCTATCCTATGCTCTGTGATTTCTTCCAGCCAATTTTTAATTCTAAGCCAATATTTCCTGGTGTGGGGACATGTCCACCACATATGATAGAACATTCCATATTTATGTCTACATTTTCAACATTCAGAAGATAGGTTTGGGAACATCTTGGCCAATCTCGCTGCTGGTAAGTGCCATTCATAGAACATTTTATATAGATTTTCCTTGTGCTCCCCAGCAGTATATAGCTAGTGTAGGAATTAAGAATTGTCTCCTTTAAGAAACTACCTCATGGGAAATGTAGGCAGAGACTGCCTTGTGAAAAATGTAGTTCCATAACATGTGATCACATCTATGTTCCTGATTGGCAACCGGGGTATTCTGCCCATGTGGAAAGTTTATAGACGTTCAGTTTGAATGCCTTTGTCAACTGGAGAGCAGCGTTTAAATCTCCGCTCAGCATGGGGTAAAAATCATCATCTTTTTTTCTTTTTTGCTATTAAGAATGCCTGATAATAAACTTGATCTGAAAGAGATTCCTAAGTGTGGAGTTAACTGCATGCCCCGAGCAAGCCTACAACGGTTGTCGGAGCGGGTTATGTTTACTAAGTTGTATGTAAAGTTTCCCAACAATGCCATAATGGACCCATAATAAGAGTCAATGTCTCAATACAGAAACTAGTGATTTATTAACAGCTTCATTAGGCAAGATTTATTTGCAGACATTTCTTTTGTTTTGTCTATCTGCTTCTGAACTTTGCCCCTGTTCCTTTCCTCCCCTCACTCCATGTCATAAATCATGTTACCCAATAAATACACCCCTCAAACCAGCTACTGTAATCTGAGATCCAGCTCTGCCGATGGTATGCATGGAATATCAACATGGGGAGTTGATATCCAGCTCCCCTCAGTTTTCAAAAGCAATCTGTGCAAGCAAAAATTATTTGAGTACAAGTATAGGATTCAAGGCTACATCCTCCCACCAGGCTTGTTTGGAATTTCTTCATGGAATCTTTCTATAAGTCGATCAGCCGGGATATTTCTACTCTTTACTCAAGATGCCTCTGACAAGGAGTAGCCCTTCCACTCGATTAAGTACTGGAGTTGTCTCCTGTGCCACCTCAAATCAAAGATGTGTTGCATCTCATAATGAGTTTGGTCCCCCATGACCACAGGGCCTGAGGGATCCCAGGGCAGGGGTCTCAGAGTGGATCCGACCATGGGTTTTTAAGAGGTTACTATGGAATACTGGGTGTATCTTCCCTAGCAGTCAGGGAAGTTTCAGTTGCACTGATCTTTACTATGGGGAATGGTCCCAGTTTCTTGCTAGGGAGTCTTAATCGCAAATATTTTGTGGAGAGGTAAACCTTCTCTCTCACTAAGAATGGTCGTTGCGGAGCTCGATGCTTATCTGCCTGTTTCTTATAGGTTTGTGCTGCTTTAGCCAGTGGTTTTTTTGACATTCTCCCAGGTTGCTCTACTGCTCTACCATAGCATTCAGTCTCTCTGCCCCCCATTAGTGCTTGGGTGAAAAGTTGAGTTAAGGTCCTGGGATGACCCAATGGACCGCAGGAACTCCCTCCAGAACTTAGCTGTGAACTGAACCACTCTGTCTGGGATAATTCTTTGAGGTACTCCATGCAGGCGGTAGTTGTGCTTCAGGAACAGTTTGGTCTGCTTGTGACCTGAGGGTAGTCCGCTGCAGGGAATGAAGTGTGCCTGTTTGGAAAACAGGTCTATTACAGTCCAAATCACCGTGTTTCTCCTGCTTTTTGGCAACTATTATAAAGTCCATCGCGATCTCCTCCCACAGCCTTGATGGCTCTGCTACTGATTTTAGCAATCCTGGGGGTTTTCCCAATCGCCTCTTCATTGTGGCGCAGATGGTGCAACCTTTCACATAACTGTCCACATCTTTCCTTATTTCAGGTCACCAGAACTGCCTCTGGGCTAAATGTAACCTCTTTAGAATCCAAAGTGGCCTGCCGGTTTGGCATCGTGGCTCCTCTGGAGAATTAGCATGAGTAGGGATTCCGAGATATAGAGTTTTGTTCACTTCCATCTCTTTTTGTCAAGATCTGTTGGTTGTTTTGAAACCAGGGGTCTGCTAGCAGTTCCATTTTGAGTCTTGTGGTTAGGTCACCTGCTGGTTAGTCATGCCGGTCATGGCATTGTCGTCTGGTGGTGACTTGGGAAGCTATTTGGATAGAGGGAATGATGGTGTCCACCACCTACTCCCATTCACATTTGTACTGGGGCATGCAGGAGAGGGCATCAGGAAGAAATTTCCTCTGCCCTGGAATATGCTTTAGTACAAAGTCAAAGCAGTTGAAATATTGAGCCTATAGGACTTGTTTGAGTGATAGTTTCCATGGGGTCCTGAGAGCCTCCAGATTTTTATGGTCAGTCCAGACTTTGAACATTTTCTGGTCCCCTTCCAACAGGTGTCTCCAGGTTAGCAGTGCCCATCTCACTGTGAAAGTGTACTTTTCCCATGTGGGCTATCGTCTCTCTGTATTTGTGAGCTTGCGGGAAGTATAGGTGCAGGGTTGTAAGTTTCCTTGGTTGTTTCTTTGGAGTAGTACTGCTCCCACTGCCATGTTGCTGGCATCTGCTTGGATCATGAAGGGTTGCTTGGGGTCAGGATGCTTCAACACCGGTTCCTTTGCAAACATTTTTTTTAACATCTCAAATGCCTTTTGGCAGGTTAGGCCAACTGTAGAGGTTGTCCAGGGCAAGGTTTTGTTCCTGGGCTCCCTATCTTTAAGAGGTCTGTGATGGGTTTGGCAATCTTTGCAAGAGGGGATGAATTGTCTATAGAAGTTCACGAGCCCTAGGAAGCTTTGTAACTGTCTGCAGGTGCAAGGGTGTTGCCAGCCTAGGACGGCTTGTGCTTTGGCTGGGTCCATTTCTATTCCCTCATTCAACACTGGGTAGCCCAGGTAGTCTAGTCATGCATGGTGGAATTAACATTTTGATCGCTTGATGTACAGGTTGGCTGCCATAAGCTTTTCCAGTACCTATCAGACCAGGGATATGTGTCATTCATAGTCTCAGTGTAAATGAGGATGTCATTCAGGTAGATGAAGACTCCCTTGTTGCTCCCATGCAACATCTCATTTATTAACTGCATGAACGCTGCTGGGACTCCCTGCAGTCCAAAAGGCATCACTTTCAATTGGAAGCTCCCTAGGGGGCAGTTGAATGCTATTTTCCACTCATCTCCTTCCCTGATCCATATTCAATAGTTTGCCTCTATGAGATCTAGTTTGGTGAAGATTTCCCTTGGCCAAGTGAAATAGCATGTCCTTCATGAGGGGGAGGGGGGTATAGGTTGTGTATGCACACTGCACTGATTCTTCTAAAGTCCACACACAGTCTCATAGTTCCATCTTTTTTCTCTTTGAAGAGGACTGGCACTGTGACCCGTGGCTTGGCTGGCTCGATGAACCCCCATGCTAGGTTTTTGTCTATGGATTTGTGCATTTCTTGAATTTTCCAGGGTGTCATGGTTTACAGTTTGAGTTTGAGTAGTTTGCCCTGGGGGTGATTTCAATGGCACAAACAATAATAATATTATTATTATTACAATCTGCCTCATGGTGGGAGGAGGGGGGCAGAATGTTGCACTCTGTCTCGATGAATACTTCTGTGAGGTCCTGATATTCCCCTGGGATCTGTTCAGTCTCTGGGCTGTTGTCGGATGTGGCTCCCAGATGTTCCTGTGTGCTCTTTTGGGGGGTTCCCTGCTTGGTGGTGTTTCTGTTTGTTGGTGGAAAGGGGGCTGGGGCCACTTTTCTATCCTAAGTCTGCAGGTACCCCCATGCCACCAGATGGTCAGTCTCCACTTGTCCAGCCACGAGAGTCCCAGCGTGACTGCATCTGCCATTTGGGGGACTATTATGAATTGAATTACTTCCCAGTGATCCACTAGCTCTAGTCTCACTGGTTCAGGCAGGTGGGTGGCATAGGCTCTGCCCATTATGGATCCATTGACCTGTTTGAACTAGATTGGGTGGGCCAGTCTTTTTGTTCTAATCCCTCATTTCAGGACTGTGGTAGTGGATCCTGAGTCTATTAGGGCTTGAAAATCCCTCTGGCTTCCTGTCTTTAGGGCTCTGAGGCATATTGGAAAAAGGAAAGAGTGAATTGGTCCTCCCACCATTGGGTCATTTTCACCCTCGTCATCACTGTCATAGAATTCTGGTGACTGGTCGTTGTTGCCTGGGGTCTCCATCTTAATCTGGGTGGGAAGGGACCTCTGCAGCCTGGAGGGCCTTCTGGGATGCGTAAGTGGCCCGTTTGTGGCCCCAGTCCAGTTGTGCCCTGGGTAGTTGCTGTGGCCTCGACATCGGGGTTGGGATCAGGCACGCAGATGCCATATGGCCCCACCCCTGTATCAGTAGCATTTCAGCGGGGGGGGGGGCTGGTTTCAGGGCCCACTGTGTTGAGGTGTGTCCCCTTCAGCCAGGCGTTTTCAGGTCAAGTTGACCTCTCTCTTTTGTATCTGATGGATTTCTCATGTCGCCGCCCTGAGTCCCTTTGTGGTGAGATGGGTGTGGGTTACAAATATGAATAATAAATAAATTAGTGCGCAATCCACCATTGATCTTTATTGCTACTCAGAACCACACAGAGAGTCTGTTTGGGATGTCGTGGTAGGCAGTTACTTGGGCAATCTTCTGGTCCAGACTTGTTCTGAAAAAATACACTAACAGATGCTCTGGTAAAAAGGGTAGCCTTCCAATGACTCTCCTAAATTTGTGGATGTGCTCTTTGATGGGGCGGCCCTTTTGCTTTAGGTTGCTGAGCTCATTTTCCGTATATAGGCCCTCCTCCAACTCCTCAATTCTGGCCTCTAGCAGTCATAGGAAATCATCTATGCCTTGCAGTTGGGGGGCTCTCCTCTTGTGGAGGGCTGCTAGCCATTCCCTTGCTTCTCCCTCCAATCCCTCTGTGATAGCATTCACTATGACTCTGGGAGTTGAGTAGAGGTGTCCATAGCATTCCAGGTGGATCTCAGCTGAGTCAAGTAATAGGGATAACTGGTCTGGGTTCCCATCAAACTTTCCTCTGAACCAGGGTGGTTCAATCAGCAATGTCTTTCCCTCCTCCTGTTGGTCTCTGTATGCTTGCGTTTAATATGTCTGGAGATACTCCTCAGTTCTAGTTCAGAGGCAGGGGAGACATTGTCTGCCATGAGTAGCCTGCCTGCTACATGGGAGAGAGACTGGCTTCATCTTCCTTCTAATGGGTGGAGAAGGGAGGCTGCATTCCCGTGTGTTTCTTGTCACCTCAAGAGAATCCACTGCTCCTTCCCTCTCTTTTGGCATTCATAATGGCCTTTTTTCACAGAAGGTGACCCAGTCAAATTCTTCCCTCCGTTGCTCTATGGAACTTCCCAGGGGCTCCATTTGGGACTTTGGACGCCTGGCTTGATTTCAGTCCAGCATCTCCTCCACTCTTCCCAGCTTGCTTAGGGCCTTTCCCTTTTTCTTGGCATAGGGGAGGGGGGCTCAGCTTTAGCTGTTTTAGGGGTTGCCTCTTGCTTCACCCATTTTGGCTTTGTTCAGATAGCTGGCCTTTTGCCATGATCTTCTGAGTTCCCCCTCGGCAACCCCGATATTTAAAAGCAAGAGATGTATGTCTGTAAAGTTTCCCAACAATGCCATAATGGACCCATAATAAGAGCCAATGTCTCAATACAGAAACTAGTGATTTATTAACAACTTCATTAGGCAAGATTTATTTGCAGACATTTCTTTTGCTTTGTCTATCTGCTTCTGAACTTTGCCCCTGTTCCTTTCCTCCCCTCACTCTGCGTAATAAATCACATTACCCAATAAATGCACCCATCTCAAACTAATTACTGCAATCTGAGATCTAGCTCTGCCGATGGTATACATGGCATGTCAACACAGGGAGTTGACATTGGAGCTCAAGGAGGCTTATTATTGAGTAAGAATTCATAAGGGGGATGAGTGGGAGACAGCTTTTAATTATCCCCTTGGGAGTTTCCAATATAGGGTAATGCCTTTTGAGTTACCAGGGACACCAGCAGTGTACATGTAGTTAATCAATGAGGTATTGCATGAACATCTATACAAAGGTGTACTCATATATTTGAGCTCATATATTTGAACTATATTTTGATGTATACTAAAACCATGAATCAGCATGTCAAATTGGTATGTGAAGTTCTTACCAAATTGTTAAAAGCCAGCCTATATATCAAGATAAACAAATGTGAGATCCACAAGACAAGGTTGGATTATCTTGGTTATAGAGTTTCCTGAGCAGGAATTGAAATGGATCCAGCAAAGATTCAGGCAATAATGGATTGGTAGGCACCCAGAACTCGGAAGCAATTGCAAAGCTTCCTTTTTTTTTTACTGACAATTCATTCCATCATTTGCCAGGGTAGCTTTGCCACTTACCAATTTGTTAAAAATGAGACACCTGGCTGGAAAGCCCCATCAAAGCCAACTCTTGCATTGGGATATGGCATGTCAAAAGGCTTTTGAAACCCTAAAGAAACTGTTCACACAGGAGCCAATATTGAGACATCCTGATCCAACTCAGCAATTTATAGTACAGGCAGACGCTAGCAAGGTAGCAGTGGAAGCTGTTCAAGTAAATGAGGAAGGAGCATTGCAACCGTGTGTCTAAACATCCCACAAATTGCGCCAAACCGAGAGACATTGGGCTATATGGGAGAAGGAGGCATTCGCAGTACAATGGGCACTGCTTACATGGAGACATTTATTCAAAGGGTCTGTAGATAGATGTATGGACAGAGCATAAGAACCTGGAGGCTCTCCAATCCCCACATAAATTATTTACCAAGTAGGTACAGTGGGCTTTGTTCTTCCTTAGGTTTAATTTCCAGTTAAAATATATTCCAGGCAGATGAAACTTCATGGCGGATGCATTATCACAGAAACCACAGTTTAATAGTGGTCAAGAAGAGACAATCCAGTCTATGGTTCCTCAATCTGTGAATATACATTTGGCTGCAAGTGTACAAGGGAAGGCTCAGGGAGGAGAACCACTGGCTAAGATCACTCAAAATATCAGGGCTGCACTTCCACTAGACCCTTGGTTCCAAATGAATGGCCAGGCTTTGACTAAGAGGGATAGATTACCCTGGAAAGTTTCAAAAATATACATACCAGCAGTCCAATGGATGGTAGTTTTGAGGTATTGTCATGATGCATGAGTGGCAGGACATTTTGGGTTCCTAAAAACTCTGCATTTGACAAACTGACAATTTTGGTGGCCGAAAATGAAGAGAGATATTGAGGAATAAGTACACAGCTGTGACATTTGTGTCACTATGAAAAGCTGGCCAGGAAAGCTTCCTGGTCTTTTACAAAGGGCAAACCCCACACGGTCTTGGGAGGTCATTGCTATGGACTTCATCGTGGAGCTACCAGAAAGCTGGGGAGACACTGTTATCTGCATGGTAATTGATCTATTCTTGAAACAGGCTCATTTCTGGGGCTCCTGTCAGCTAAAAGATTGAACAAATTATTTGTAGCAAATATCTAACGATTACATAGTGTACCCACGATATCTGATGGAGGGATACAATGTACTACCTGGTTTTGGCACAGTTTTCTTTTTTCTTTTTAATGTAGCAGGGGGGAGGGAATAAATGGAGAGTGGGAGGGGGGAAGGAGGAACTGGCCTGGAGGAGGAAGCAGGGGAAGAGGAGGTGGGAGGAGGTAGACCAGGCATAAAAGGGAAAAAGGGAACTGTATAGCAAAGGCTTCTGTAGGCCAAACCTGAGGGGAAAGAGTGAATTATATAGCAGAAGCTTCTGTAGGCCAAGCCTGAGGGGAAAGAGGGAATAGTGGGCTATCTGTAGGCCAAACCTGAGGCTTCTGTAGGCCAAGCCTGAGGGGAAAGGGGGAATTATATAGCAGAGGCTTCTGTAGGCCAAGCCTGAGGGGAAAGAGGGAATAGTGGGTTATCTGTGGGCCAAAGGGAATAGTGGGCTATCTGTAGGCCAAACCTGAGGCTTCTGTGGGTCAAGCCTGAGGGGAAAGGGGGAATTATATAGCAGAGGCTTCTGTGGGCCAAGCCTGAGGGGAAAGAGGGAATTGTATAGCAGAGGCTTCTGTAGGCCAAGCCTGAGGGGAAAGAGGGAATAGTATAGCAGAGACTTCTGTGAGGCAAACCTGAGGGAGAGGAACAAAGAAGCAGAGGCGGTGGAAGAAGAGCCCAGCAGAGATTCAAATAGAGAGTGAAGATAGAAAAAGAGGAAGAAGCTCCAACCAGTCACCTGAATACCACCTCATTTGGGACGTGCCTGCTCAGAGGAGACTGACCACCACCATATCATGTGACCCTGGCAAGAACTGGTGCATCAGAGAAGGACCAGGTTGGATTGATAGCCACACAAAAAGGGCTAGGAGAACCCAGACTCGAGCAACCCTTACGAGGGTAAGCGCTACATGTGGGGGCTCATCTGGGATTTTCTTTCTGGCCTTTCTCCACAGGACGGGTGGTCCCATTCAGAGACATGAGCCAAGTGAGCAAATTGGACTCCACTACTGTCACTGTGGTGTGAGAACCAGAACTGTGAGATAAAGACAAGTTTAGCAATTGACATCCCTGGGGATGATTGGTCAGAACAACAAATTCTCCAGGCGGTGAGGGCCTGTGTCCCAGAGCAGAGGATATGTGTTGTAGATATAAAGGTGGACCAGAACTCTTCTCACTCTTATGTGCTATTGGAGTGGAAGAAAAGGATCCCAGAGTGCTTTGGGGTTGAAAGCCTTCAATTAACTGAAGACATCAGTGCAAGAGTGTTACACAGGCCATGTCTTCAGCAAAGGCATTGGGCCTTCAAGAGAAGACACACACCTTGGTTACCATAGGGGCAGGGTCTGTCCAGACTATGGGGAGCCTGACACCCAATCAAATACTGACTGGCAACTACTGTGCACCAGCTGATTACAAGAAATTACATACCTTTTCAGGGATATAGCCAGTGCCAGACGGGGAGGAAGAATATGACTTGGATGGAACAGGCAGTACAAGCAGTTGAAGAGTGGGATGTATCAGAAACCCAAAAAAAGCAGAAGATCAGAGAGAGCCTAAAGGATCTTGCTCCAGAAGCCATTAGAAACTTAACACTCAGTCAAAGGCATTTCACTGTGCAAGATTACCTCTGTTTATTGCAGGATGAATTTGGGCCAGTTGAAACAGTTTCTAGTCTGCTGTTTCAATTTGAGCAAATGTACCAGAAAAGAGGTGAAAGGCTGTCTGAGTACATCAGACGGTTGAACAAGTTGCTATATCAGATTGTGAAAAAGAAGGGGATGGATCTGGCTAAAGTGGGACAGGCCAGGATGGAGCAGCTTCCACGGGGTGCTTTATGCTCAGACCCAGTATGGAATCAGCTAAAGACTCTGGGTGCAGGAGAGGGAGGAGCCTGCATCGTGTCAATACAACGCGAGGTCTCAGCTCTCTGAGACCTCCATTGACACTTTTGCCGCCCCTTGGTCCATTCGGACCTAAATCGTCCTGGAGGGACAGTGATGAGGAAGTCTAAGCCTTGCTGGTAACCGCAAAACCCCTGTTTGACCCAAGGGAAGAGGTTCTGCAAGGCAACAAATAGGCAACCCCCAGGGCTGACAAAGATTGGGCAGCTCCGGAAGGAAGGAAGCTGAAAGGGAAAGTGCAAGACCAGGAAGGTTTTTTTTCTTTTCTTTTGAAACATTTTGCTTAAAGAAACTTTTTTTAAATAGTAAACTAAAGCTTTTAACCAAGAAATAAGCAGTAGAATTAATCTAATATGTTTTGAACTGGAAGGTTTCCTCCCCCCCCCTTTTTTTTCTGTAATTGTGGATTGAAGCGTCAGCAACAAGGGTTTTTTTTCCTTTGAAAGTGATTGGACTATTTCTTTTCCTTTTATTTTTTGTTACTTAAATTCTTGAATTTGGGATTATTTTTATAATTCTTCCTATGACCTACCACTTATTTTTAAAATCCAACAAGAATTATACTCTTTACTTTTTTTTTTAACAATAAAGAAGAAGGATGTAATAAAAAGGGAAAATCTGCAACACTGCCACTGGGAGGTCAGAGGCTGGTTTTTATGAAACCATCTATTTTTTTTTACTTGGAACAGCTGGTTGAAAACTGTGAAAATTGTTTATTGCAACTCACAGAGCATGAATTGTTTTTAACAGGTGCTCTTTGATAACAGACAGTAATATTTTCCTTTGGAGAACACAACAGGAGCTGTATTTCAAAGTAACCTAATGAAAAGATAAAATAGGCATGAGACCAGGGTGGCAGTGAGAACCAAGTTTCATCACTTTTTGATTTGTCAACATGGTTCCATATCCAGAAGAGGATACTTTAGAAAATCAGAAGGCTTTGGCTGGAATCTTAAATCTTTTGAAACAATATGGAAGAAGAATGGATGAAAAATTGGATAAACTTTTGTCTACCACGCCAAGCTATGAGCAGTTTGAGGCTCCAAAAATTAAAGAGAAAGAAGAAAACATTGAAGTTAAAGAGATACTCATTGTAGTTAAAGATAAAGACATAATAATAGAGAACTTTATTAATGGATCAAATATGGGAGAAAATAAAAAGAAGGAAATTTTGAAAAGAGAATTTGAGGAATGTGAGCCTCATTTTGGTCTTCAAGGAAAAGGGGGGGGGGGAATTGAAGATGGATGTAACAGGAGAAATTTCTCCAGAAATACGTCTGATATTTAAAGACCGCCCTGGGTCCATTTCGGTGGAGAAGGCGCGGTATATAAATTGAAATAAATTAAATTAAATTAAAACAAGCAATGTGTAATGACAGAAACGGGACAGCGGTATTATTTGAGAGCTATACTGGACAATAAAGTGTAAAAAGATGTCTATAAGAAACCTGGAAAGAAGAATAAAAAGAGACTGGAGTCACAAATGGCAGGACAGATAAGTTCACCTCGCTACTGGAAAGACACTGGTTGATAATGAAAGTTGCCATCCTTTGATGATTAATAAGTAGAAACTTAGTATGTCATAGAGTGTTTTAGATTATCACTGAAGGACTATTAGTAAATAATTATCTACAAGAGTAACTAATAATAATGGTATAGTTTAATGATATATATCTATGTATCTATGTGAGTATGTATGTATGCATGTATGTGTATGTATGCATGAGTATAAGGTTGGACATAAACAATAAGACTTTTAGTTAATCACGTAGAAATTTCGATGAATGTTCTCTAACAAAATAGGGGAGAATTTTAACAAACTGTAGACTGTTTTAGATTGTTATTGAAGAACTACCAGTTAACAATGAGCTATAATAAGAATTATGGAATAATAATAGATTAGATAATCTATTATTATTCCATTATTCTTATTATAGCTCATTGTTATATATAAATATATCTATATAAATAAAAATGTAAAATAGTTTGTACGAATCCACTAATCTCAAAAACTACTGGACCGATTTACACCAAACTTTCACACAATGTAGCCAAGGACTTCCGATAATAGAATAGCTACTCATTTTGTGCCTAGCACGTGTGTGTCGTGTGCAAATTACACACAAATAAAATGTACCCACTGAAATGGGTTTTAACTTCCCTGTAGCCACGCCCATCAAACTGATTTTCAACTGTCAGTGTTGGAATGGAGGCCTCTTGGGACCAAAAAGGCACTGGGATAGCAAACTCCCAGGTGGCCCATAGAGGGGGAGGGAGAAATACTGCTCAATACGGTTCTCTGAGGTAAAAACACGGAGGCAGGCAGCTGCTTTCAACTGTTTAATACGAACTGAACCAAACTGTAACAAAGAACCACCATCTGACTGCAAATACAGTTTAATAAAAGAGGGACTAGGGAAGACATGATAGCAGCCTTCCAATATCTCAGGGGTTGCCCCAAAGAAGAGGGAGTCAAGCTATTCTCCAAAGCACCTGAAGGCAGAACAAGAAGCAATGGGTGGGGGCTTCCGGTTCCGGCTCCAGCGGCGACGGGCGAGCCTAGTGCTCGCTCGCCGCTTTGTTGCCTTTTCTGCCCCCCCACAGGGGCGAGACATCCGGCTACCGGAGGTCTCCCGTAGGGTCGGCTCGGAGGGGACGTTCCTCCTCACGGCGGTGGGGAGAGTGATCCCCTCCGCGACCTAGGTGAGGAGGAACATGCTGCGGGGGGTTCTCCCTTCGCCAACGGCTGTCGGCGCCATTCATTTCAATGTAGAGGGCTGAGCGGAAGAGATCGGAAGGCTTGCCGAGGCTTCAGCTGCGAGGGAGAGTGAGTTTAAAACGACTTTTTTTCCTTGCTGCCAGCCAGGCTGAACGGACTGGGAGGGGGGTGTTTGTTTTCAAAAAAAAACCCTCGGACTTAAGCGGCACTCAAAAATGGCTTCTCTGGAAGAGAAAGCGGAAATCTTAAATCCGGACTGTCTCTAACAAGGGAAAGTGGTATGCGGCTACTTGCAACATTGTTTCTAGGTCTGGCTGGTTAAAAAAATTCATTTTTCTACTCTCTCCTCTGGGCTCTGAGATGGGCGGTGGAAAGTGGCTTTTCTTTGTCCCTGTCTGACTATTTTAACTATGGAAAATTCCCAGCGTCTCTTTACAATTCGGACTCTCTCTGGATATTAATGAATAATTTTTTTCTTGTTGGATTGGTGGTTCCTTTCTGGATTACCTTCGCTATTATAACTATTGAATTGGAAAATTGTCTCTCTCCTGGTTCCTGAATTTTACAACGTTTCAACCTTGATCTGAACTTTTGGCTCCCGGTTAGTCTCACCAACCCCACCCTGAAAACGCCATTTTGGTGGCACTGACTCTAACAGTTAAGATGTCTCACGAAACAGCACTGACAAGTTTAGAACAACGGATGGCTTCTCTTGAAACTGTTATACAAACTTTGGTAAAAGAAATTCAGGCCCAGAGGGCTGAAAACATCAATTTCAAGAAGGAGCTACTGGACACAAGGAAGCAAATGCTGGAAAACACACAGAAGACTGAAGAATTGGAAGGGGGGTTGGTGGGGGTTAAGGGAGAGATTAAAAATGTTACTAAAGAGGTTGGGGAAATAGACGGGCATGTGTCTAGGATTGATATGGAAAGAATGACATATTTTTTGAGATTTCAGAATGTTCCTGATCTTATGAGCACAATTTTAGCAGACTATTTACAAAAACCTAAAGATGAGATCAGGGGGGACATTGACCTAGCCTATAGAATTAACTCAGCATATGCCAGGATAAATGAAGTGCCTAGAGAGATACATGTGAAATTTGTTAGAAGGTCAACCAGAGAGGAAATCCTGAGGGCGCAGAGAGAGAACCCTTTAATTTACCAACAAAAAACGGTCACTATCTTGAAGCAGATTCCTAGAAAGGTTCAAGAAGCAAGGAGGAAATTTTCCTTCTTGTCTAAAATTTTATTTGATCATGGGATTTGGTTCAAGTGGGTGACACCCGAAGGGATGCTGGTGTTCTGAGAAGGAGGAAGAGTGAGGATTAAAACAGTTGCTGAGGCGGAAGCCTTTCTTAAAAAATATTCCTCTGCCCTGGGGGAAGATCCAGGGGGGACGGAGGGGGCCGCGGCCCCGCCCGCTCGGGGCCAGGGAGGAGAAAAAGAAGATACAATAGCCAAGAGACTTAGATCGAAAAAATAACTTTGCCTTGATTTTTTTTGAACAATTTCGCATAATATCTGTATCTGGATTTTTTGTAAATGTCTGACAGCATGGAATTGAGAATTTAGGTATATGTATTTGCTTTTACCTTGTAGTGTTATGAAAAATGCTTTTTTTTTGTTATCTTTTTATTGTGTATTTTGAGGTCTCGGAAGGGCCGATGACTCTGACGTGAATGCTCTCAAAATTTCTTTGTATCCCTTACCCTACCCTATAGAAAAATGTAAAACCAATAAAACTTTTTCAATATAAAAAAAAAAAAGAAGCAATGGGTGGAAACTAATCAAGGAGAGAAGCAACCTAGAACTGAGGGGAAATTTCCTGGCAGTGAGAACTGTTAACCAGTGGAACAGCTTGCCACCAGAAGTTATGGATGCCCCAACACTGGATGTGTTTTTAAGAAGAGACTGGAAAACCATTTGTCTGACACGGTATAGGGTCTCCTGTTTGAGCAGCGGGGTTGGACTAGATGACCTCCAAGGTCCCTTCCAACTCTCCAAAGCACCTGATGGCAGAACAAGAAGCAATGGGTGGAAACTAATCAAGGAGAGAAGCAACCTAGAACTGAGGGGAAATTTCCTGGCAGTGAGAACTATTAACCAGTGGAACATCTTGCCACCAGAAGTTATGGATGCCCCAACACTGGATGTATTTTTAAGAAGAGACTGGAAAACCATTTGTCTGACATGGTATAGGGTCTCCTGTTTGAGCAGCGGGGTTGGACTAGATGACCTCCAAGGTTCCTTCCAACTCTGTTATTGTATTATTGTATTACAGTAGGTAGGTAGATAGGGGAATAGAGAGACAGGGAGAAATACAGTTTAATAAAAGAGGGACGGGGAGACAGGATAGCAGCCTTCCAATATCTCAGAGGTTGCCACAAAGAAGAGGGCGTCAAGCTATTCTCCAAAGCACCTGAGGGCAGAACAAGAAACAATGGGTGGAAACTAATCAAGGAGAAAAGCAACTTAGAACTGAGGAGAAATTTCCTGACAGAACAATTAATCAGTGGAACAGCTTGCCTCCAGAAGTTGTGAATGCCCCAACACTGGAAGTCTTCAAGAAGATGTTGGATAGCCATTTGTCTGAAATGGTTTACCGCAGTGATGGCTAACCTTTTTTTGGCTCACATGGCAAAAGCAGGGGGAGTGCAGGGGTGATGTGCACAGGTGTGCCACATCCATAATGCTATGTGCATGACCCCCTGCATTTGGCATGCTTTTTACGTCATCCCCAGGCTCCAGAGGCTTTATAGGAGCCTGGGGAGGGTGAAAACAGCCTTCCCCCACCTCCAGAGGGCATAAAACAGCCTCAAAAGAAGCTGGCCAGGGCATACATATACACTGAAGCTGACAGGGCAATGCCTCGCGTGGCCTAAGAAATGGTTCCGTGTGCCACCTGTGGCACCCATGCCATAGGTTCGCCATCATGAGTATAGGGCTTCCTGCCTAGGCAGGGAGTTGGACTAGATGACCCCCAAGGGATAGATAGAGAGGGAGAAATAAGGTAGGTAGGTAGGTAGGTGGATAGATAGATAGATAGATAGATAGATTGATTAATAGATAGATAGATAGAAAGAAAGAAAGAAAAAGGAAGGAAGGAAGGAAGGAACACAGTAGGTAGGTAGGTAGGTAGGTAGGTAGGTAGGTAGGTAGGTAGGTAGGTAGGTAGAGGGAGAAAGCAAGAAATACAATAGGTAGGTAAGTAGAGGGATAGACAGAGAGGGAGAAATATGATAGGTAGGTAGGTATGTAGGTGTATAGATAGATAGCGAGAAATACGGTAGGTAGGTAGGTAGAGGAATAGAGAAAGAGGGAGAAATACAGTAGGTAGGTAGGTAGAGGGATAGAGAGGGGGAAATACAGTAGGTAGGTAGGTAGATAGAGGTAGAAAGAAAGAAATACAGTAGGTAGGTAGGTAGAGGGATAAATAGAGAGGGATAAATACAGTAGGTAGGTTGGTAGAAGGATAGACAGAGAGGGAGAAATATAGTAGGTAGGCAGGTAGGTAGGTAGAGGGAGAAAGCAAGAAATACAATAGGTAGGTAAGTAGAGGGATAGACAGAGAGGGAGAAATACCATAGGTAGGTAGGTAGGTGTATAGATAGATAGCGAGAAATACAGTAGGTAGGTAGGTAGAGGAATAGAGAAAGAGGGGGAAATATAGTAGGTAGGTAGGTAGATAGAGGGAGAAAGAAAGAAATACAGTAGGTAGGTAGGTAGAGGGATAGATAGATAGAGAGGGAGAAATACAGTAGGTAGGTAGGTTGGGCCTTATATGATGGTTATGTGTATGTGTGCAGGTGTAGATCTACACACAGATTGGTTGGCCATTTACCCAGACTGGGCCACAGCAACGCGTGGCCGGGTACAGCTAGTATATAAATAAAATTGTAAAATAGTTTGTACAAATCCACTAATCTCAAAAACTACTGCACCGATTTACACCAAACTTTCACACAATGTTCACAAGGACCTCCGATAATAGAATACGTACTCATTTTGTGCCTAGCACACGTGTGTCATGTGCAAGGTACACAAATATAAAATGTACCCACTGATCAGGTTTTCACCTCCCTGTAACTCCTCCCACCCACTGCTTTCCTAACAGTCATTTCCTCAAGGAGGTCTCTTAGGGCCAAAAAGGCACTGAGATAGCAAACTCCGATGGCCCATAGAGAGAGAGAGAGACGGAGAAATACAGTTTAATAAAAGAGGGACTAGGGGAGACAGAATAGCAGCCTTCCAATATCTCAGGGGTTGCCACAAAGAAGAGGGAGTCAAGCTATTCTCCAAGGCACCTCTGGGCAGAACAAGAAGCAATGGGTGGAAACTAATCAAGAAGAGAAGCAACTTAGAACTGAGGAGAAATTTCCTCACAGTGGGAACACTTAACCAGTGGAACAACTTGCCTCCAGAAGTTGTGAATGCCCCAACACTGCAGGTCTTCAAGAAGATGCTGGATAGCCATTTGTCTGAAATGGTATAGGGCTTCCTGCCTAGGCAGGGAGTTGGAGTAGATGACCTCCAAGGTCCCTTCCAACTCTGCTATTGTATTATTGTATTTCAGTAGGTAGGTAGATATGGGAATAGAGAGAGAGGGAGAAATACAGTTCAATAAAAGAAGGACTAGGGGAGACAGGATAGCAGCCTTCCAATATCTCAGGGGTTGCCACAAAGAAGAGGGCGTCAAACTATTCTCAAAAGCACCTGAGGGCAGAACAAGAAGCAATGGGTGGAAAATAACCAAGAAGAGAAGCAACTTAAAACTGAGGAGAAATTTCCTGATAATTAGAACAATTAACCAGTGGAACATCTTGCCTCCAGAAGTTGTGAATGCCCCAACACTGCAGGTCTTCAAGAAGATGTTGGATAGCCATTTGTCTGAAATGGTATAGGGCTTTCTGCCTAGACAGGGAGTTGGACTAGATGACCTCCAAGGTCCCTTCCAACTCTGCTATTGTATTATTGTATTATAGTAGGTAGGTAGATAGGGGAATAGATAGAGAGGGAAAAATACACTAGGTAGGTAGGTAATTTTAATTAATTTAATTTATTTAGATTTATAGAAACGCCCTTCTCCATCGAAATGGACTCAGGGCGGTGCACAGGAAATTAGATAGAGGGATAGATAGGGAGAAATACAGTAGGTAGGTAGGTAGGGGGATAGATAGATAGAGAGAAACACAGTAGATAGGTAGGTAGGTAGATAGATAGGTAGATAGGGTGATAGGGTGATAGATAGAGAGGGAGAAATACAGTAGGTAGGTAATTTGTAGGTAGGTAGGTAGAGGGAGAAAGGAAGAAATACAGTAGGTAGGTAGGTGGATAGATAGAGAGGGAGAAATACAGTAGGTAGGTAGGTAGGGGGATAGATAGAGACAGAGAAATACAGTAGGTAGGTAGATAGGGGGATAGATAGAGAGGGAGAATTACAGTAGGTAGGTAGGTAAGTAGAGGGAGAAAGGAAGAAATACAGTAGGTAGGTAAGTAGAGGGATAGACAGAGAGGGAGAAATACAGTAGGTAGGTTAGGTAGGTAGGTAGGGGGATAGATAGATAGGGAGAAATACAATAGGTAGGTAGGTAGGGAGAGGGATAGATAGATAGGGAGAAACACGGTAGGTAGGTAGGGAGATAGATAGGGAGAAATACGGTAGATAGGTAGAGGAATATAGAGAGGAAGAAATACAGTAGGTAGGTAGGTAGGTAGGTAGAAAGATAGATAGAGAGGGAGAAATACAGTAGGTAGGTAAGTAGAGGGATAGACAGAGAAGGAGAAATACAGTAGGTAGGTTAGGTAGGTAGGTAGGTAGATAGGTAGGTAGGTAAGTAGAGGGATAGACAGAGAGGGAGAAATATAGCAGGTAGGTAGGTAGGTAGGTAGGTAGGTAGGTAGGTAGGTAGGGGGATAGATAGATAGGGAGAAATACAGTAGGTAGGTAGGTAGAGGGATAGATAGGGAGAAATACGGTAGGTAGGTAGGTTGGGGGTTATACGGTGGTTGTGTGTATGTGTGCAGGTGTAGATCTACACACAGATTGGTTGGCCATTTAACCAAACTGGGCCACAGCAATGCATATATGTGTGTGTGTGTGTGTGTATGTATATGTATATGTATATGTATATGTATATGTATATGTATATGTATATGTATATGTATATGTATATATGTGTATCTATAATTATTCCACAACACCCTGTTAGGGCCCCAATTAAGGGAGGAAACATACTGTTTCCTTTTCTGCCTTTCGGCTCATCACTAGATCAGCTCATAAAAACTAACATGTGTGTGTGTGTGTGTGTGTGTGTATGTATGTATATGTATGCACGTATGTATATATGTATGTATAAAAGAAACAGACATGATGATCTCCGGAACTTTGAAATGTAAAATATATTTAAAATATATTGCTCACTGAGTTTTCGTTACCAACTGCTAACATCGTTAGAGTGTAAAAGGTATAAAAGAATACTTGCTTTTATACAATGTTAATCAATTTAGCTATTGCGCGCCTGATAGGTCCATCCACTTGCCTCCCACCTGTGATTAGCCCTGTTGTTTTCCTTGCGTCAGGCATGCTAATCAATGTTTGTAT
Organism: Rhabdophis nuchalis; assembly: GCA_039707465.1. Classification (NCBI taxonomy): domain Eukaryota; kingdom Metazoa; phylum Chordata; class Lepidosauria; order Squamata; family Natricidae; genus Rhabdophis; species Rhabdophis nuchalis. The sequence continues at coordinate 81,431,869 of CM077647.1, forward strand.
TCCTTTCTCCCTTATCAAACCTAGCTTGGGCTGTTCTTCCCCAGAAAATAACACTGAGCTATCCGATGTTGATTCAGAGGCATTTTCTCTGGCTTCCCCCCACGCCCCCTCCCTTTTCTTCTGTCTTACAGGCCTGGCTGATATCCCAGCCAGCTTCATTTGTGGTTTTGCCTTTGATCTTGTATGTATGTATGTATGTATGTATGTATGTATGTATGTATGTATGTATGTACGTAGGTATGTAAGTATGGGAATGAGTGTATGTTTATTAGGTTGGATATAAATAGTAAAAGATTTCCTTAGTTAACTACCAAGGAAAATTAATAGATATTGCTTAATAAAAAGGGGGGGCTAGAAACAATGCGATTTCTATGCAGAATACGTTTCCAGGGTGAAGTACCAGGAGACAGTTTTTTGGAATAGACAATGGATGCCATTATGTGGTTATGTTTAAGTAAGACTTCTCTGAAGAAGAAGATAGACTAAATATGGAATATTAGAGGAGAATTCTGGTGTAATGATATTAAGATATATAATGAATTTTTTGATTTAAAATCTATGAATTGAGATTAATGAGCAATGATGGTTCTAGAAACGCACAAGAGTTATGTGTAACTAGTCAACATACTTTGCAAAGGATACAATGTAGAATGATGGTTTTTCCTTTTTGTATTTTTGTTTTATTAAAAAAAAAAAGACTGGCTGCAGAGAACACCTGGGGGTATCATGAGCTCGTAAAGAGAGTCAGAGAAACAGAGGTAGTGGAGGAACCAAAGAGGCCACAGCTGATTTGCCACCGGAATGGCCTCCAGGTGCAGGAGTGAGGAAACTGTAAGTAATAATGCTTGTCTCACCAATATGGAAGCCAAAATATCCCATCTAACAGAGATGATGACCTTGTGGATGACAATGGGTGGTTTGCCCTTGAATGAAAGCCCAGCTTGGCCAACCAATGAGAGGATGAGCTCTTATGCTTCAGTTGAGCAGCCAGCCAGGCCAATGATATGTTATAGCTTTGGGGATGCAGGGCACTACAAGAGTACTTGTACAAGGCCTCACAAACTACAAAGTCCAATGCAGTTGGGAAATTACAAAGAGCCCTCAGTGACAGGAGTGATAGGAACATCTCCAGTAGTAAAGGCTTCCCATACCCAAGAGCCTACTGAGATCAAAGTGGCAACGCCTCAGCAACAGCCTTCAAAGACTTGCAGAATCACCCAAGCACGGATTGTCAGACAAGATGCTGCATCTCTTACCACCAAGATTCCTGAACAGTTGGTGGGCCTTTCTCCAATGGTGCCAGTACAGATGGAAGGCATCTACACAAGGGCTCTCTTGGACTCAGGTGCACAAGTGACATTACTGTACCGGGATTTCTATGATAGGCATCTGAGGCACACATACAAAAGTTAGGTGATTTGAAGATTTGGGGCATTAGAACAGAGAAGTTCCCATATGATGGATATCTACCTATCCAGCTAACATTTGGACCACCAGTCGTTGGATATGCTGAAACCTTCAATACACTGGCCATTGTCTGCACCCACCCTCCAGGAGCTAGTCAGGGCTCACTGATTGTGGGGACAAACACCAACTTAGTTAGACGTCTGCTCACCCCGATTGTACCCGCAGGAAATGACTTGGTGGGAAGAGATGTTCATCCTGCATTGCAAGCAGTATATCGGCACCTGGTGTGAGAGCAACAGGCCCCTGTAGAGGGTGTGGGGCAATTGTGGAAATTGGACTGAGCGAAGAGAGTACTACAACCAGGGGAGTTGGCATGCTTACGGGCTTCTGTTTGATTGGACTAGGAACAGCCTGGGCCTTATCTCATCCTTGAATCTGATCCCAAAAGACAGAATGTTGGGATGGAGATAATCCCGGAGATGGTCTCCACAAAAGCCTTGTGACAGGCCAGGACAAATTTCAGTCGGAGTCCTAAATGTTACCAACTTCCCTGTGAGGCTGAAGGACCGGATGTTGTTGGGAAAAGTGAGCCCAGCCACCCCAATTTTACTGCCTGATACAAGGGAAAAGACTGAGGGTGAGGTTTCACTGGATCAGTTCTATCCAAAGAACACACAGCTTTCTCAAGGGTGGCAGGAGAGGGCTAGAAACCAACTTGATAGGTGGTAATACCTGTTCTCAAAAGATGAATTTGACGTGGGGTGTGCTAGGAGCACTCAACATCTTATCCGTCTACAGGAAGATAAGCCTTTCTGAGAGAGATCTTGGTGGATTCCCTTAAGTGATTTAGAAGACCTCAGAGAACATCTAGCGGAGTTGAAGAGAACTGGGGTCATCCAAGAATCTCGAAGTCCCTATGCTTCTCCCATAGTAGTAGTCCAGAAGAAGACTGGATCTCTGAGAATGTGTATAGATTATCATACCCTTAAAATCGGAGAACCATTCCGGATCAGTACACTACTCCTTGGATTGAAGATGCCCTACATCAGTGGTCGGCAAACCGTGGCTTGCGAGCCACAAGCGGCTCTTTGGCCTCTTGAGCGGCTCTTTGGCCTCCACACAGCCACAGGAAGACTCCGTCTGTTACACAGGCGGCGGCTGCTGCCCCCGAGCCCTGTGACGCGCAGCTCCTGCCATCCGAGGTCGCCCGGCAGGCGCATCGGGCAGGGTGGTCAGGAGCATCTCCACCAGCTCTCTCCGATGGTCACCATGGCACACTTTCCAGGGCTGGGAGGGAGGTGGGAGTGTGGCGCCTGGATGGCCTTTGCCACCAAGGTAGCTACTTAAGGTAGCTGCAGTCTCAGGTGCTCTCCCCGCCCGCCCACTCACTGAGAGAGGAGGCAGCCGTAGCCTCCCCAGCCAACATGCCAGCCCCTCCATGCTTCCCGGGGGGGAGGAGGGAGGGAGAGACTGACAGACACACAGAGAGACAGACAGAGAGAGACACACAGAGAGGGGGAATCAGAGAGAGACAGCCACACACACATACACACATACACACACAGAGTGACAGGGATGGGTGGAAGGAGGAGAGAGAGACAGATACAGAGAGAGACAAACAGAGAGAGAGAGAGACAAAGAAAAAGAGAGAAAGAGAAAGAAAGAAAAATAGAAAGAAAAAGAAAGTGGGAGAGAGAGAGAAAGAAAGAAGGAACTTATGACCACAGTTGAGCCCAAAATTTTGGTTGCTAAGCAAGACGATCGTTAAGTGAGTTTCACCACATTTTCCAAGTTGGCCATGCCCACCCAATCACATGACCGCTGAGCCACTCCCACAAAACAGGCCACACCTTTTGGCTCTCAAAAGAAATTTCAATAGTGGTACTGTTGATATTTGGCTCTATTGACTAATGAGTTTGCCCACCACTGCCCTACATTGTTTATCAGGAGCAAAGTGGTTTAGTGTGCTGGATTTGAAAAGTGGTTACCACCAGATTCCCATGCATTCAGATGATAGAGAGAAAACTGCTTTCGTCTGCCTGTTGGGATTCTATGAATTCAATCAAATGCCCCAAGGGTTATCAGTGCTCCAGGAACCTTTCAGAGACTCATGGAGCGGACAATGGGAGGCATGAACTTGATACAGGTGTTAGTGTACCTAGACCAGGGGTCTGCAAAGTCGGCTCTTTTAAGACTGGTGGACTTCAACTCCCAGAGTTCCCCAGCCAGCATAGCTCGCTGGGGAATTCTGGGAGTTGAAGTCCACCAGTCTTAAAAGAGCCGACTTTGCAGACCCCTGACCTAGACGATACCATTGTCTTTGGTGAAACTCTTGAACAACATGAGGAGAAGGTTCTGACCAGGCTCCATTAAGAAAGGTTGAAGCTCTCATTAGAGAAATGTCAATTTTATCAACCATCTGTCACATACCTTGGTCATGTTGTCTCTGCCAAAGGGATATCAACTGATCCCACGAAACTTGAGGCTGTCACTTCTTGGCCCAGACCCCAAAATGTAGCTGAACTGCAATCGTTTTTAGGGTTCTGCTCATATTATTGGAGGTTTGTCAAAGGGTTTGCAAAGATAGCCCATCCACTCAATGATCTGTTGAAGAATGAGGAGGCAGAAGATGTGTCTGACCGTTTGGGTCATCTTCATCAGAATAAGGTACCCAGGAAGTCTCGGGAGTCAATTCAGTCAGAATGGTGTGAGCAGACCTTCAACCAACTGAAAAGTCAGGTGTGAGCAGACCTTCAACCAACTGAAAAGTCAGGTGTGAGCAGACCTTCAACCAACTGAAAAGGAGACTCACAAATGCCCGTCTTGGCCTATGCAGACCTGAATCAGCCATATGAACTACATGTTGATGCTAGTCGGGATAGTCTTGGGGGAGTACTGTATCAGAAACATGATGACCGCCTGTTGAATATGTTAGCAGGGGCCTTACTTCAGCTGAAGAGAACTATTCTTCTCACAAGCTAAAGTTCCTGGCGCTTAAGTGGGCAGTGGTAGATAAGTTAAAAGATTACTTGTATGGAGCGGAGTTTGAGGTTAAGACAGACAACAATCCACTTACATACCTGCTGACAACAGCCAAACTCGACACCACTGGGCATCGCTGATTAGTTGCCCTCTCCGGATTCAGATTTAGCCTGTAGTACTGGCCAGGTGTGGGTAACAGGGATGCAGATGGCTTGTCTAGGAGACCTCACAGCCCACAGCCCTCACAGCCCACAGCTCACATGCTGGAGAATGGATCCAATTGTCTCCGAATGGTATTCAAGCCCTGCACTAAGGGGTCGAGCACCGAGTTCGAGGAGCAGCTGGTGCAGAAGCAGTCAGAGTCACTACCGCAAGTGTTCCCAAGCTGTACTATAACCCCATTCAAGTTAGAGGAGGGGCTATGCCTATTTTGACCAAGAAAGACTTAAAAAGGGATCAGGCAGAAGCCCCTCTTTGTGGTCTGTCTGCAAGGGCTCTGAGAAGTGGTTAGAGAGAGGTCCTGTAACTAACTCCCCAGGAGAAGCTTGGTTGTTGCATAAAGAATGGGATTGGTTACAGCTCCGAGGAAGTGTGGTTTATCAAAAGGGCCCTTCAGATGGGCCTGAGGAAAAATGGCAATTGCTACTCCCACAAAAACATAGATAAGCAATATTGATTGCACTACACGATGAGCATGGCCATCTAGGGCCCAAGAGGACCTTTAAGTTAGTGAGAGATCAGTTCTACTGGCTTTGTATGAGGAAAGAGGTTGAGGATTACTATCGATCCTGCCTGCGTTGTATCCAGCGAAAGACCCTACCTCCCAGGGCTGCATCAATAGGTCACCTCCAAAGTAATGGGCCCATGGATCTAGTTTGCATGGATTTCCTGTGTCTGGAGCCAGACACCAGTGAACAGGGGAATGTATTGGTTGTGACTGATCATTTCACTTGTTATGCCCAGGCCTTTCCAATGAAAGATCAGCATCCAACCACAGTAGCCAAGGTACTTGTAGAAAAGTTATTTGTACACTACGGGCTACCTCAGTGCATACATTCCGATCAAGGCAGAGATTTTGAGAGCAAACTTGTCAAACAACTGCTGAGTATACTGGGTATTCAGAAATCACACACTACTCCCTACCACCCACAAGGAGACCCACAGCCAGAGAGGTTCAATCGTACTCTTCTTGACATGTTAGGGACGCTTACTGCAGAGAAAAAACAGCACTGGACACAACACATTTCTACTGTTGTACATGCATATAACAGCACAGTAAATGATGCTATCCGGTACTCTCCATACCGACTAATGTTTGGCAGTGAGGCTTGATTGCGGGTAGATATAACATTTGGCATCTCCATGGATGAAACCTTACTCACTTCACACCGTAACTATGTGGACCGGTTGAGGAGGAATCTGAAAATGGCATACGAGAAAGCTCAAACTATTTCAAAAGGCCGACAACAAAGAAAAAAGAGAAACTATGACCTTAAGGTGAGAATTCAAGATTTGCAACCTGGTGATCGGGTATTGTTGCGAAATCTGGGTATTCCTGGGAAACATAAACTGGCGGACCGATGGAGTTTCCAGTCATACATTGTCAATGAGAAGCTATCTGGATTGCCAGTATACCGGATTTGACCAGAAGGGAGTTTAGGGCCTCTGAAAGTGTGGCACCGAAATCATCTAGTACCTCTAAATGAGGCAACACGAGCAGCTCAGCTTTCTGATCCACAGGAGACTGAACCCTGCCCAAGAAGCAGGAGACTAGTGACTCAAGCACAGCCGACTGCAGTCACAGAAAGAGAAGAGGACAGTGATGAGGAAGAGTACTGTATGAACTGGTTGTGGTCACCAGAGTACATTCTGATAGCCGCACCCTTATTGGGCACTGAGATAGGACCCAAGCAGCTCAGATGCCCCTGAGTTTGTACCTCAATCTCAGGAACAGGGAGAAATTTTTGGAGAACCTGAGTGGAAGACTGATGAACAATCTAAACAACTGCCAGAATTGGATAGAGTGCTGCCAAATGCAGAGACTCCTGCACCAGAGGGACCTCTGGGGAAAGACTCAATGCCCTCACATGCCTTTCAACAGCCAGAACCAGAGACTGTGCTTCCACCCCCAGAGACATTTGGGTGCCAGAAGTCTCAAGGGGATGACTCATTTGTCCAAGCTGGGCCCAAAGAACAGAGACTAAAACGAGTGATACCTCCCATTAGAAGACTGACATATGATGCTCTGGGCCACAGCACAGATGCAGCAGTATTCACTGCTAGACGAAATCCTAATCCATCCCCTGACACCCCAGGTTCTTGGTAAGCAATTTACACTCTTTGGAGGACCAAAGAAGTTTTGGGTGGGGGGGAGTGTGTAGCAGGGGGGAGGGAATAAATGGAGAGTGGGAGGGGGAAGGAGGAACTGGCCTGGAAAAGGAAGCAGGGGGAGAGAAGGTGGGAGGTGGTAGACCAGGCATAAAAGGGAAAAGTGAGTGAGGCTGGGAGGCATACAAGCAGAAGGTGGAACAGGTGCTCCTGTAACTCCCCTCTCCAGTGTGCAGAGCACCATTCACTAACGCAGGGGTATCCCAAAGGTGCCAAGCCGCGGGAGCCGAGGGGTGGAGAACAGGCACTCACGCGGCTTGGCGCCTTCAGGATACCTCTAGGTTGGTGAGTGGTGCTCTGCCCAGCTTGAAAGGAGGGTTGCCGGGCAGCTGATCATGAACGTGGTCACCTCTTGGCTGCTGTGTTGCGCTGCTGTGACAGTGCAACACATCCGCTCATCCCTGAGGCTGTGCCTGGCTCTTCAGGAGCTCGCTCGCAAGAGACCAGCTGCCCGGCACCCCCAAAACAATAAGCTCCCCAATAATAAAGCCCAAGCCATATTTTGGGGTCAAAAGAAAATAAGGCCCTGTCTTATTTTCGGGGAAACATGGAATCATTTTAAAGAATGAGTTTGGCAATGTTCTTCTTTGATGAATTCTTTTTTTTTTCTGTTTTAGAATCTTTTTTTGGGGGGGGGGTCTACTTACCATGTTAAAATCCCCAATTAAACATATGTTATCCAATTCTAGTTCGACTATCTGTCTATGAAATTTGCCATAATATTCCTTTTGGTTAGTGTTTGGTGCATAGATAATAGCTAATAATACTCATTTTTGTTTTATTGATGTTAATAAAACAAATTAATAACATTCTCCCCTCTTCACCTGCATATAGTTTTTTGGGTTTTAGCCAATCCTTTGATCTGCTCAGAAATGAACTGGAGTGAGCCGTGAGTTAGTCCTGCAGTACTGCATTTTAACCATTGCACCACTACAGCTCATCAACTTTTCAACTACTTTTCAGCATCTTAAATAAAAATCTTTCCTTTCAGCAGATGCCCAACTGACTATTTTGGGACACCTACTATAAGTGTATATTAGTGCTCTGCAAGCCACATGAAGCTTTCCAGAGATTTAGAACCTCAAATATCATGAGCTCCACTCTGAATTGCCAATGGGAAAAGAATTAGACACTGAGAGTCCAAAACACCTCAATGGCCTCTGGTTAGCAATAGCAAATAGCACTTAGACCTTATATACTGCTTCGTAGAGATTTACAACCGTCTCTAAACAGTTTATAGAGTCAACATATTGCTCCTAACAATCTGGGTCCTTATTGTACCCACCTTAGAAGGATGGGAGGCTTAGTCAATCTTTAGCCTGGTGAGATTTAATCTGTCAAAATGCAGGCAGCCAGTGGTCAGCAGAAGTAGCCTTCAGTATTGCACTCTAACCATTGCGCTACCGTGCAGAAAGTTACCATATGTTTCAGAATATAAGTCACACATTTCCCCCCATAAAAGAGGATGAAAATCTGGGTCCATCTTATACACTGAATACAGCAGTTCTGGCCTCCTGAAACCCTCCCCTTTACAAAAATGGACGTGCAGAGTGCTCCTGGGGGCTGGGAGGGCAAAAATCAGCAAAAAACCAGGCCGTTTTTGCTTGGTTTTGCCCCCGCCGCAGCCCTCAGAAGCACTCTAAGAGCCTCCCAAAGCTTTGCATGCCCCCCTTTTTTTTGTGCAAAAAATGGGCAATTTTTGTGAAAAATGAGTCATTTTTTGCTCATTCCCCCCCCCCAGGAGCACTCTATAAACCCCCCAAAGCTTTCCATGTCCCCCCTTTTTTGCAAAAAAACAAGGCGTGCAGAGGGTTTTTGAGGCCTGCAGAGTGCAAAAACTTTTTTTTAAAATTTACTTCTTCAAAATTATGATCCAGTACAGTGCAGTATTAGAGTGCAGTACTCCAGTACATCTTATAGTCCGAAAAATATAGCAGTTAACTTTTCACTCATTATTTGCACACAATGGATATTTTATCATAATAACACCAGGCCAATTGATGACAAACATTTAACGGGTTGACTACACAATGTTTTAAAAAAAAATTAAATTCAATTGTACTTTTTATTTATTTTTTATTTTTATTAAATTTATACCCCGCCCTTCTCCTTGTTAGGACCCAGGGCGGCGCACAGGGATGTTAAAATACATACAAAATATATAAAATATATAAAATTTAAAATACTTATTCTAATAAATAAACCCTGCGCTAAAAACCGAATTAAAATCCCAAGTTTAAAAACTATCTAATAGTCAGTATGGAGGTTACGCTAGGCCGGCTAGATGAAATAGGTGTGTCTTCAGACACTTGCGGAAGAGGAGGAGGTCGGAGATGGTGCGGAGTTCAGGGGGTAAGTCGTTCCAGAGGGCTGGGCCCGCCACAGAGAAGGCTCTCCCCCTGGGTGTCACCAGTCGGCATTGTCCAGCCGACGGCACCCTGAGGAGGCCCTCTCTGTGGGAGCATATCGGTCTGAGGGATGTATGGGGCAGGAGGCGGTCTCGCATATAACTAGGCCCCGAGCCATGGAGCGCTTTAAAGATGGTTGTTAAAACCTTGAAGCGCACCTGAAAGACCACAGAAAGCCAGTGCAGCTCGCGCAGGATAGGTGTTATGTGGGAGTGTCTAGGTGCTCCTGTAATCACCCGCGCGGCTGCATTCTGGACTAGCTGCAGCTTTCGGGTGCACCTCAAGGGGAGCCCCATGTAGAGAGCATTACAGTAGTCGAGTCGAGAGGTGATGAGTGCTTGAGTGACTGTGCGTAAGGCACCCCGGTCCAGTAAGGGGTGCAATTGGCGCATCAGGTGAACCTGATGAAACGCCCCCCTGGCCACGGCTGCCACATGATCTTCCATAGACAGCCGGGAATCCAGGAGGACACCCAAATTGCGCGCCCTTTCCACGGGGGCCGGTGTTTCGCCCCCAATGGCCAGAGTTGGAATAATCTGGCTGAACCGGGGCGCCGGAAGCCACAGCCACTCAGTCTTGGACGGGTTGAGCTTGAGTTTGTTACCACCCATCCAGATCCGTATGGCTTCCAAGCACCGGGACATAACCTCGACGGCATCGTTGGGGTGGTCTGGGGTGGATATGTACAACTTAGTATCATCAGCGTACAGATGATATCCCACCCCAAAACCACGGATGATCTCGCCCAGCGGCTTCATATATGTGTTGAATAGGAGGGGCGAGAGGACCGACCCCTGAGGAACCCCACATATGAGGGGTCTCGAGGCCGACCTCTGCCCCCCTGTCAACACATATTGCGACCGACCAGAGAGGTAGGACGAGAACCACCGCAAAACGGTGCCTCCCAGCCCCAACCCTCCCAGTCGGCGCAATAGGATACCATGGTCGATGGTATCAAAAGCCGCTGAGAGGTCTAATAGGACTAGGATAGAGGAATATCCTCTATCCCGCGCCCTCCAGAGATCATCAGCCAACGCGACCAATGCCGTCTCGGTGCTGTGCCCGGGTCGGAAGCCGGACTGGCGCGGGTCTATCTTATCTGAGAGCTCTATATTATTCTTTTGCCAGAGTCAAAAAAGTCTACAGTCTCAATGATTACTGTCCAGTTGCACTTACATCTATCACAGTGGTGGGTTTCAAAAATTTTTGGAACCTCTTCTGTAGGTGTGGCCTGCTTTGTGGAAGGGCTTGCAGACCATGTGACCGAATGGGAATGGCTTGGCAGTCATGTGACCAGATGGGAGTGGCCAAGACGATGTCACTGAATTATTTGCCCCAATGGATGATCTACAAAAAGAAGATATAAAAAAGGAAATTTATTATTTTGTGCACTTACTACTTAAATAAGATTAAAATAAGTACACAAAACAATAAAAGAGCTACTTACAGAAGGAAGATGGCTTCCTTGCCAGTCTTCACTGACTCCAATGAATACAGATTTCTTTTTCTGAAATTTATTCCTCAGTTCCAAAAACAGGAATATATGAATTAGGTTCAGTAATTAGGACAGATCAAGTAGCTATTCAAGAGTTAGTGGTGTCATGGTTAGAAGCAATGGTAAAACAAGATATGGGTTTAAAACCAGTAATATTTTGTTGTGTATTTCAAAGGGAATACAATACATATTTAATTTTACACCTGTTGAGAGCTGCTGGAATTGTGTTTTCACAACAGTGGAAAAACAAAGATATGAACATGAATAAATATTAGAATGTGCAGGAATGAATAAATTGACAATTAAAATCAAGAAGGCTTTGAATACTTTTTGGTGTGGAATTTGTTTTATCAATTGCTAACTAACAGAAACAGAAATTAGAAATCTAAATCTAAAAAGATGAAAGAAAACACCAATTATGTAAGGAAAGGTCACTAAAATGTATAAGGAAATATTATTAGTAATTGATCATTATTAATGTGTAGATAACTACGGGACATTACATACTCTCTCTGTCTATAGATTTTAAATGTTTTTTAATGGGTTTTAATTTTTTAGCACGGGATAGCATTGTTTAATTGTGTTTTAATGTATATATTTTTGTATCTATTGTTTATATTGTTTTTAGTTCCTCCTGTGCACCGCCCCGGGTCCCTGTGGGGAGAGGGAGCGGTTAATAAATTCAAAGTTATTATTATTATTATTATTATTATACCCACACACATAAACAATGACAGTGCCAGGAAAACACCAAAAAATAACAATTTCCCCCTAAAAGACTGCAGATGAAACCAGTTTTTTTTCTCTAACCCTAAGGACAAGAAAGACAAAACCACTGGAATAAAAACCGTTAAGGCATTGTTGGAAATTATAAAGGACAGTCAGGAAGCTCACAGAACCAGCAACCATGTCACAATTACCTAAACAACCAGGTATCACACAGGAACACGCAAAATCTGGCAAAGCTGCCTTGAACCAACCTGACCTGTCCATTTAAAATATTCTATACACAATAAATAAAATTTGAGATTATGGAGATGTAATTCTGAGGCCAGTCATTGTGGAAGATCCTGAGGAGGAGTTCATGATGACCATGAGGCAAGAGGCATATAAATTTAATAAATGAAGAAATAAATGCCCTGTGGTCTCAATGTTTTGCTTGCAGATGTTTTAGTGTCATCGGTGTGAGATACCTAGCTGGGTCAGGAGATGTCTGCAAGAAAACCACAAAGCTCAGGGAACACCAAGGACCCAGCTGTCATCTCCGTCCTTATCTTTTTCCTTTTTGTCCTTCTATCCTCCTTTGTCCTCCTCCTCCTTTCTCCACAAACTCATTCCCTTCTAGCACGGATGATGTTACTTAGTTTGGTAATGAAAAGTCTGTAAGAAAACCACCAAGTTCAGAAAGCAGCAAGGATCCCACTATCCTCCACCTCCTCTTTCTCTTTCTCCTTCTCTTTCTCCTTTTTGTCCTTCTATCTTTCTCCTCACAGCCCCTTCTAGCACTAATGATGCTACCTAGTTTGGTAATGAAATGTCTGCAAGAAAACCACCAAGATCAGAGAGCACCCAAGACCCCTCATTTCAACCTGGAGCTATCAAGAGTCTCTTCTGTTGGAAAGCCTTGATGCAAGAGAAAACTGAAAGTTTTAATTTTAATTCAGTTTTAGCATTTTAATCATCTTTGTCACTTTCAAATTTTATATGCTTCTTTTTAGGCTTTAATGTTTTATTTGTACACTGCCCCAAGTCCCCTTTGTGAGGGAGATGATTGGTTTCAAAATTTGATCAAATAAATAAATCAAAGCAGGGGCTAAAATATGGAAGTGTGGTGCTGTCTCTAAGAGACAAACATAAAAAGACAATCCCTGTAAAAAACCCAGAATTAAACTGAAAATGATGCAGGAACCTAGAATTAGAGGGGGATTTGGCCTCCCCAATTGGCAGCTTTATTATCAGGTGGCTTTATTAATTTGGATTAAAGAATGGATGACCCTGAGAAGAACACGGCTCCTGACTATTGAAGGCTGGGGCCTACAGTATGGCTGGCACTATTATATTTGGCCCGGTTCTGTGCGACCCAAACACTTCTATGACCATCTTGTTCGTAGGACCTTGAGTTATACTTGGGAGAAGTTGAGGAGGAAGATATATTTGAAGGTGCCGTGTTGGATTTCTACTCAGGAAGCCCTTGTCTATCCAACACGATATAGAGGGGAGAAAATCTTGATATATGAAGAGATCTTAGATGCACAGGGGAATTTGAAGACCAGGGAAATATTAGCCTCGCAAGGATACCATATGGACTGGTGGTCATACTCCCAGATATTCTCAAGATACAAAAAAGATCAGAGGGCTGAAGGGATATAACCCTATAAACAAGAACTGGACATGGTTCTTTTTGGGAAAGAGAAAGGGATGCTCTCCAAGTGTTATGCACATCTATTGTTATTAGACGTAGGGGAGGAAGTGGTCAAAGACTGCATGATTGCTTGGGGACGAAATATAGGACGCACATTGGACTTTCAAAGTTGGGAAGAAATCTGGTTCAAAAATATGAAATTGACAATGGCAGCCTCGTATAAGGAAAATACATATAAAATGATGTATAGGTGGCATTTACCCTCGGCAAGACTTGCCAGAATGTTCCCCGAGACCATGCATAATTGCTGGAAATGTGGCGACAGAGAGGGGACCTATTTCCATCAGGGGTGGACCTGCCCAATGGCGACTAAATACTGGAAAAAGATCAGACAGTGGTTAATAGAAATCACCCAACATCGATTAGATTTGAAACCGGAAACCTTCCTGTTAGGACTTAAACCCCCAGATATCAACATGGAGATATGGTTTTTGGTGTTGCACATAATTATTGCGGCAAGATTGGTATTTGCCCAGGAATGGAAGAGTGATCAAATACCGATGGATAGGGCAGTAATAAATAAAATTAATGAGTGCGCAGAATTGGACAGATTAACAAAATTAATTAAAGGAAAAAAGGACTCAGAATTCTATAACTCGTGGAAGAGGTGGTATAATTGGATACGGGAACGACCGAATAATAACAACTGAAGCAATAATATATGTTTAAATTGGATATTGGTAAATAATATCAATCAGAAATTAAAGGACGAATAAGAATTGATGAAGTAGGTAGGTGCATGACTGCTCTTACCATAATTCAGAAAAGACCACACTTAAGCATATTCAAGATGATTAAGGTTACTTTTACTGAATAAGGAAAAGTCAGCATCAAAGGTTAAGCCAGAAGTGGCTACTTTAGGTGCGAAGCATACATATCAAAGCATTAGCCAAACCCCAATCACCCATGACCCCACCCCAGTGTCCAATATAGTTTCTTCTTTGTTGTCAGATGGGTAGCACGTCCAGAGGTGTCATCAGAATGGAATGTGATACCGTTACTTGTAGAGATATCCCCACCTAACCCCACCTTCCACCAGCCCACTTAATAGCAACATCCCCCCACCCTCCCCGTTTCTATGGCAGCCAAGCATGCAGGAAAGCGAAGGCTGACATCCGGCCCTCCTCCAGAAAGAAAGTGTTCAACGCTGTAAAAGAGACGAAAAGCACAATACTACATATTAAGACACACATAAAAACAAAATAGACTTTAAGGCTTATTGGGATACTTGGCATAAAATTGCCTCAGTAACTTGGGGGCCTTAATATGGCATTTATCAACCCATTCGTTATGGGAGGTGGGGAAGTCCTTCCAAACAACTAAGTACTGTACTTTGTTTCTATGCCTTCTGGAATCCAAAATGTCCCGAACCTCATAGTGTTGTTCCCCATCAACCAACACAGACTTAGGAGACCCAGGATACTTTGAATGGGGTCATGCCGGTGCTACTATGAACTGAATTATTATAGGCCACCTCAGCATGTATAAGAAAATCAGCCCAATCATCTTGTTGGAAGTTTATAAAACAGCGCAAATACTGCTCTAGAACCGAGTTAGCCCTCTCACAAGCCCCATTCGTTTGCGGGTGGTGGGAGGAGCTTAAACCCTGGGCGGAGCCAATCAGCATCAGAAATTCCTTCCAAAATTTCGAAGTAAACTGGACGCCTCAATCGGAGATGATGCGTTTCAGAACCCCATGCAGACGATATATATGAGTCAGGAATAACTTTGCCAGAGCCTTAGCTGATGGTATCTTGGAACATGGTACAAAGTGAATTTGCTTGGAGAATAAATCTGTAACAACCCATATAACTGTAAATCCTTGGCTACTTGGAAGGTCGACAATGAAGTCCATAGATATCTCCTTCCAAGGAGTCTCTGGCCGCGCTACGGACTGGAGAAGACCGTGAGGTTTGCCAGGAGTACGTTTTGAAGCAGCACATGTAGGGCAGCTAGCGATGTAAGATTCAACATCCTTCTTCAATGAGGGCCACCAGAACTGGCGTTTAACTAAATGTATAGTCTTTACAAAACCAAAATGACCCGCCAATCTGGAGTCATGTGCTCTCTGTAATACAAATGGCCAAAGTGTTGCAGGTACATAAATTTTGGACCCAATCCAAGGGAGATCATCCCTTACTGTACAATCTGCTGAGTGGGCGGAGTACCATTCATTGGTGAGAAGTTCAGTCTTAATTTTAGAAACCAAGTCAGGTAACGGGTCGGTTTGCAGATCAGAATGGCTTCTCGTCACCACCGGGTTAGCCATGCTATACAGGGGCAGAACTGGCTGAATCACTGAAAGCTTAGAAGTGTCATATTGAGGCAGTCTGGATAAGGCGTCAGCCATAAAGTTTTTCCCCCCTGGAATATATTTCAAAGTAAAGTTGAAGCGATTAAAATATTGAGACCAGCGTACTTGTTTCGGAGAAAGTTTACGAGAAGTTGTGAGGTATTCCAAATTCTTATGATCAGTCCATACCTCAAATGGGTGAGGCGCACCTTCAAGAAAGTGTCGCCAAGACATGAGTGCCCAACGAACAGCAAATGCTTCCTTCTCCCAGATCGCCCATCGCCTTTCAGTATTGGATAACTTACGAGAACTATAAGCGCAGGGTTGAAGGAAACCTTGTTGGTTGCGTTGCAATAAGACAGCTGCAAAAGCCACGTCGCTAGCATCTGCTTGAATGACGAAAGGAAGATTAACATCCGGATGTTTAAGCACAGGTTCCGCTGCAAATAAACGCTTCAGTTTTTCAAAAGAGGCTTGACATTCCATGGTCCAGTTGAGAGGAGAGCCAGGTCGAGGTTTTGTCTCACCGTTGGTCTTGAGCAGGTTTGTAATAGGTAATGCTATACTAGCGAAAGAAGGTATAAATTGGCGATAAAAATTAGCAAAACCCAAAAAACTCTGTAATTGTTTACGAGTACGAGGAGGGGCCCACTCTATAACAGCTTTGACTTTATCAGGGTCCATTTCAATACCCTCTGCTGAGATACGATACCCCAGATAGTCTATTTTATGTTGATGAAATTCACACTTGGAGAGTTTAGCATACAATTCAGCAGCTCTTAGTTTGTTCAAAACAGAACGAACTAGTTTCACGTGTTCCTCCCGTGTTTGTGTGTATACGACGATATCATCAAGATAAACGATAACGCCCTTGTACAGGTGTTCATGCAATACTTCATTGATTAGTTGCATAAAAACCGATGGCGCCCCCTGTAGGCCAAAAGGCAACACTTTAAACTGAAAACATCCTAACGGGCAGTTAAACGCTGTTTTCCATTCATCGCCTTCCTTAATTCTTATTCTGTAATATGCCTCCCTGAGGTCAAGTTTAGTGAAGATTTTGCCTGTGGCCAAATGAGCTAACATGTCTTTCATAAGAGGTAAGGGATAGACGTTGTGTTCGCATATCGTGTTCAAAAATCTATAATCTGTCACAAGACGAAGCGACCCATCCTTTTTTTCTCTAAACATCACAGGAGCCGCCACTCGTGGTCTAGCAGGTTCAATAAAACCTCTTTCCAAGTTCTTATCAATAAATTTGCGAAGTTCAATCATTTCACGAGGTGTAATAGAATAAATTCGTGGCTTGGGAAGTTGCACACCAGGGAGAAAGTCAATAGAACAGTCAGTGTCCCTGTGGGGGGGTAATGTGTCCGAAGATTTCTCACTAAAGACATCTTTTAGGTCCCAGTATTCCTTAGGAATTTTATCCTCCCCAGGTATAACTTCAAGTAAACAAACATCTTGACCCACGTTAGCAGCTTCCGAAATAGGTAGAGGCTCAACCAGAGACTGAATGTTGGGGAGTTGTGGACCAGGGGGTTGTGTCTCCGCATCAGGTGGCATAGGTAAAGGGATGCGAATCCAACCTTCTCTCCAGTCCACTAGTGGGTTCCATTTTTGTAGCCAATTTAAGCCTAATATAACAGGGTTATCAGCAATTGGCGCAACAATAAAGTTAATTAGTTCCTGATGGTGATCCCCAATGGACATCTGAATTGGCTCTGTAACAAATTGTGCAGGGTTACCACCCGCAACGGTCCCATCCATTTGGCAAAAGGCTATGGGAACTTTTAAATTTTTTAGATGAAACCCCATATGCTGCACTAATTCTTGGCTGATAAGGCATCGTGAACAACCAGAATCCAAAAGTGCAAGTACTTTACAATTGCGGCCACTAGATGGAGCCAAAAGATGCAAAGGAATAACAAAGGGCCCGGAGGTGGAACTCACCCAGTTCTCGTCATTGGAGTCCGTGTCCTTCTCCCAGTCATCTGGCACCCTCTGCTGGTGATGATCGATGGTGAGATCGAGTGGTTCAGCTCCACGCATCGCTTGCTTCATACGCATGCCCGGGGTTTTCGCGCGTTTTTTCACTTCCGCGTATGGCTGCTGCCGGGGTGTTTCTTTCATTTTGCAATCATTTGCCCAATGGCCTTCCTTTCCACAACGGAAACAAGCATTTGATCGAGGAGAAATAGGCTTTCCCTTTCCAAATCCCCTCTGGTACTGAAGATCAAAACCTTGTGGGCGGGTAAAATCTTTTTTTCTGTCTCTGTTGATGTCAGGTAGCGGATTATTACGCAACAGATCTATCTCCACATTAGCGGCTAAATCAAACCAAGCCTCTAAGGATTCGGGCGAATTTCTGTTCACACAGCTCTGATACAAAGTGGGGTTCAGGCCTTCAGTGTATTCATCAATAAGAGCCTCAACACTCCAACCCCTCATATAACATGCTAGCTGGCGAAAACGTTGACTATATTCTTGAACTGGTCTGTTCCCTTGGCGTAACGTTTTCATTTCAAGCCTTGCCTTTCTATGGAGGAGAGGGTCTTCGAACCGTCTTCTTAGAGCGGTCATAAATCTGTCGAAGCCTCTCATTAAGGGTGAACGCTCATTATGAAGGGCTACCACCCATTCTCCTGCCCTTCCCTCCAGGGCCAGAGTGACAATTCTTATTTTAGATTCATCATTGGGTAGATCGGCTGCAAATTCATTTACAAAATTGTTAACTTGAAGCAAAAAAAACCCCAGCTCTTTGGGATCTCCTCCAAACTTAATTCCCAGGGGGGGAAGTCTTCTTCTACGAGGTGCGGGGCTTGGTTCCCTCTGTTGATCTACCCCCGGGCCGCTTTCCCTCTGTGTTTCACCACGGGGGGGGTGCCTGCTCTTTGTCTTTCGCTCGGGGGGAGGGTGGCTTCCACCCAGTGTCTTTCTGTTGCCATTCTGAGCTAAGATCCCTCCCCAACTTTTGTTCTCTTAAATTCTGTAAATCATCAGCTTGGCGGAGTAAAGCTTTAGCGGCCTCTCTTAAATGGGTCTCCTCCTCCCACTGATCCTGCACGGAAGGGGAATGAGCCCGTCTGCGTCGGGTGGTAGTTACCCCAGGGGGAATTTCTTTAAGGGCGACTTCCTTCAGCCCCACTCCCTCGGACCAACGGTGGCGAACTGATGCATCTTCGGGTTTCGAGTCCAGAGTAACATCAGCCAATAATTCCATTACTGACCTTGTGTCTTCCGTCAAGCACGTCTGGTCAAGGGATGTTGCCCCCAGCAACTCTTCATTCGTTGGTTCCGACATTTGTCCTCGGTTTTATGGTTTTATGACACTTACTGCTGAAAGTGTTACTTCTGGCTTTTTGTCATGACTGCTCTTACCATAATTCAAGAAAGACCACACTTAAGCATATTCAAGATGATTAAGGTTACTTTTACTGAATAAGGAAAAGTCAGCATCAAAGGTTAAGCCAGAAGTGGCTACTTTAGGCGCGAAGCATACATATCAAAGCATTAGCCAAACCCCAATCACCCATGACCCCACCCCAGTGTCCAATACAGTTTCTTCTTCGTTGTCAGATGGGTAGCACGTCCAGAGGTGTCATCAGAATGGAATGTGATACCGTTACTTGTAGAGATATCCCCACCTAACCCCACCTTCCACCAGCCCACTTAATAGCAACATCCCCCCAAACTCCCCGTTTCTATGGCAGCCAAGCATGCAGGAAAGCGAAGGCTGACATCGGGCTGTATATAGTGTAAATGTTGGTGTTAAATATTAGGCCTACTATTAGGACTGTAATGTTAAGTTTGGTTATTTAAATGTTATCGCTTTCTCGCGCTGTGACGGCAATATGTTTAAAATTATGTTTGTATGATTTTATTTTTATAAGAATAAATAAAAAAATATTTTAAAAAAAGACCATCCCTGCAGGATGGTCTTCCTCATGGATTTTTAGCCTTCATTTAATTGTTAATTTTAATGCTTGTCTATTAGCTTTTATGGCATTAAAAGCTGTCCCGAATCAGTTAAGCTAGTGAACAAATTGGAAGTCTCTAAATGTTGAATTGCATTTGGTGATTCTCAAACAAGTTATTCCTCTTTATCCTTTCAATAATATTTATTTTAAAAAAACTTTGGTGGAGGTGTTGTCTTTGCATATAATCTGGCTTTTACTTTACTTGCAAGTACATTTAGGTTCGTTCTGATAAAGACCCTTTTAATTCTGAATTTGCGAAAGATGAATGTTAAAATGAAACGTTGAATGAAACTGTTTAATCTTCATTAATATATTTAGTAGTCGAATGATATTTTGGATCATGACACACACTTGAAAGTAAAACAGGAAGACTGGAATTGGGGGGGTGTCTGTCTGCCAAGAACAAAGAATGCTTATCAACAAGAAATATGCATGTGTAAAACATGTAGCAATTATGGGGAGCTAGGTAACAGTTTGCAGACCTCAGCTAATAGTTAAAGGCGAACATGGGCTAAAGCAAATGAAATGTGTATTAGATAATTCCTGGGCCATTCATTAGCTAAGAGCTAGGAATGGGACAGCTATAGACCAATAGAACAAATTGTAGAATTATTACTAAAATGTTTATTAGATGATGTCTCTTGTTATCCCACCTTCTCCTTTAGTGAAAATGTATAAAAGCTTCCTTAATCCTTTGTTCTGGGTTCTTGGCCTTTTGTCCAGGAACCCTTTTCCTTGGAGTACTCCAATAAAACACAAACAGAAAACCTGCACCTCGTGTCTGGCGTTCATCATTGCTTCGGCACCAGGCTCAGACCCGAATTGGGGACATCACAATGTTCCTGATCTATTTGCTAAAATCTTGTAAAGATTTCAGTCTTGAAAATTTCAGAAGTAGGACTACACGAGTCAATTGATCCTGTATTTTTATTTGGTTTGAGTAATAAGGTTACTGGTACTAGGATTTGGAAGAAGGTTTTTGAAAATACTCTGTTTCTCTAGCTCTTTTTTCTTGATTTGATGTGGAAAAATATAGATGTGCAAATTCATTTAACTGACTGGGATGATGTGTTCCCACACCATAAATATGTGGAAACAATTTAATCAAGGGCCTATTAGTTTAACCAGTGCATGATTGAATTTGTTTTAGATTAAATTTAACCCTTTGGCTGTTAGTTTACTGGATCAATTAATCCCTTTTTTGTATACAGTAACACAAACATGCTGTACATGATCATCCAACTCAGAAATTGGATCAAAGTATATTCACTGTTTTGCTACTGACTTTGTTTCCATCAGCAGAAACTCAATGAAGAATTGTTCACTTTTTTCCTTGAAAGTTTTAATCTAGCACGCTTAATAAAATTACAATTAATGTCAAATAATTAAAGGTGGTTAGACATGATGATGATGATGGATACCAATATTTCAGTGAAAATAAAAATTAGATCAAGTTAGTTAAAATAATGGTATTTCCAGGAAAAACGAACGCTGGGGAAGAGTGAATATGTGAACTTCCACCTTCCACCTACAGTAGACCTCAACTTCAGGAGCATTTTCCCCCCATAATAAAAAGAAAAATGATTCATGGTTGAAATTAAATATAATCATGGAGAACTTTCACAAACTGCATCCTAGAGTTTCAGAGAATATAAATGTCAAAGACAGAAGGGAAAATAAGTGAAAAAGAGCGTTGGTACTTACCTGATACGCCTCTTCTAATAAGGGGGGAGATAGCATTCATGTATGGGTTCAACCTATCCACACTCTGATTGGACTGAGTCAAATTAATAATTAATTAGCTAGGTATATAACCCCCTAAAGAGCACCCATACCCAGTTTACGACAAAGAAAAAAATCAGACTCACCGGTAGAAAACCAACTCCTTCAGGAACACACAACTAACAAACCAGCCAGAACAAAAAACGGTCAAAACCCAACACTGAAACCGAGGAGGTCTGATCGAGAAAGGGATGGGCCGGATGCTATCTCCCCCCTTATTAGAAGAGGTGTATCAGGTAAGTACCAACACTCTTTCTCAATAAGGGGGGGAGATAGCATCCATGTATGGGACATACCCAAGCCCGCGAACAGCACATCCCAAGGGAGGGTCGAGATCAGACCTGCAACTGAGCTGAAGAACCGGCAGACAGCACAACCTGCCGACAGAAGTCGGCCCCTGCATAAGCAAACCCGACCAGCCTGTAAAGCCAGACCAAAGGGGAAGGAGAAGTCCATGCCCTGCAGATCTCCTCCAGAGACGCCCGATTAATCCACTCCGAAGAAATGGCTGCGCCACGCGTAAAATGAGCAATGACACCACGGGAAGCCTCCTCATCACAGGCATCGCCAGCCTTTGCGATACATTGGCATACCCACCTGCCGACGCAGGACACCGATACCTTCTTGTCCAGCGAACCTGGTAGAACAGACAGAAACAGAGAACTCCGACCTGCGAATGGTTGCTGAACGACCCAGACAGGTCTGCAAGGCTCACCTGACATTCAGCAAATGCTCCAAGTCCCCCAAGGGCAGAGTAGGGCCAGAGCCGAAGGCAGGGAGAATCACATCCCAGCCCCACCAAAACCAGGGGCAATGGCAGGGTCAAGCAGGAGGATCACCCTGGCAGGGTAAAACCTAGCAGAGACCACCCTGACCGACAGTGCCTGTAACTTGGAGATGCGCCTCGCAGAGGGGATGGCGACCAGGAAGACCACCGTCCACGTGAGGAACTGCCGCGAAACATCCTCCAACGTCCCGAAGAAAGGCCCTCCACCAGAACAAATGGAAGGTGGCCTCAGTCAAAGTAAAAGAACAGAGAAAAACACAAAAAAACAAAAAAACGTTTGCATCTAACATAGAAATCGTAAATCGAGTATCGCTTTCCAACCACCTGGGCATGGGAACGACAAACAAATAGGAATAGAAACCGCGGCCAACCTGAAAGGGAGGAGCAGGGCAAATCGCCCTGACATCAAGGATGTGCAGAATGGCCATGACCACCAAGTCCCCCCTGTCTGAGCAACTAGGTACATGGCCCCGACCCTAAGGAGGGATGGGGAGGGGTGACGAACTGCTGGTCAGGCCGTCCTTGACCATGGCAATCCCCCAGGCATGGGAGGCCGTGGCCTCCCCTTGGGCAGCCAAAAAAGGGAAACCAGGCACCAGTAGGAGAGAGCCATGCGAGCCACCTCAGGACCTGCGGTAGGAACAGCCCCTGCCTCCCTGAAAAGGCTGCCCCTCTGCTGCCCATAGGTATGCTGTTGCGGGTGGTACCAGTGGCGATAGCCGCCCCGGGCTCAAAAGCCCCCATGGGAGCGGTAGTTGGAGCGAAGGGGTGGTTCCCATACTCGGGGCCCAAGCAACGGCAAGGATAAGAGACAGGACCAGGTGCATTGCGCTACGGTTTAGCGGCCAGAGCAATTGTAGTCATATATATCATTACCATCATTATCATTATCATCATCATCATCATCATCATCATCATCATCATCATCATCATCATTATCATCATCATCATTACTCTCATTACCATTAGTATTATCATTACTATATTGTGAGTACATCCTCGACTAAGAGGGGTTAAAGCCTTTACTGAATAATGTCCTGCCAGCGTAGGGCGCCGAGGCCCACTTCCACGTATGTTTCAGCTCAATAGAGGACAGACAGTCCTCCGGCGTGGACCTTCCAATGAAGCGAACGAAACCCGGAACTTACGGTACCTGAGGAAGTCATGAAGGTGGAATGACCCCACGTCAAGGAGGAGCCGAACCTCGGTCACCATCAGGGACAACTGCACCGTGCCCCTGGGTAAGGGACAATGGACACAGGCATAAGGTGGCTGGACAACTGACTCCAGGGGCAGAGCCCCCCTGAACGAGGACAAGACCCAGTTAGCATTGGTCCTAACCACACCCCAGCAGAGTACCAATATTCCCAAATGACTGACCCTGGGGGCCCCTCCCTCCTGGACAGGGAACGGCAGCAGGAGGGGGTATTACCCTGCCAGCCCAACCCCCATACCAACGGTGTCCCAAATGGGAGAAGCCCGAACGGGAGGGGGCGACAAGAATCTGAGCCCTGAAGTGCCGTCGGGATACGGCCCTGCGCGGCCAGACCCCATCTCGGGGTCGGAGAAGAGACCTTTGAAATTGGACTTGCCCTCCGTTAAAAAACGGCAGGAAGGAAAAACAGACAGTACCCAGGGTAGAGCCTGCCGTGACGTGGGCAGTCACCGCCGGTAATAGAATACCAAGCGGGGGCGAGAACCAACCGTGGGAACACTCCCCTGCCCTATGCCTAGGGGAAATAAGGGCTGGTGAGAACTAAGGAGGGAACAGAGGCGACCCCGGCCACGGCCAACAAGAACTGGAGCAAGGAAAAATGGGAAGAGACCAAGGGTGATGCCCCACCTAGGCCCGCGACTCCGCACTCGAAAGCTGGAGGCCGGGGCCTTGCCTCCCTCCATCTGCAGGAAGGAGCCCAGATCCGTTGCCACCAAGGAAAGATGGCGGGATGAACAGGGGGCCGGTGAGGGCCCCCCCAAATGGGCTGAGGCAGACTCGCTGACAAACCCTGAGAGCCAGACAGAAGGGCCGCAGTTGCATCCTGACCCCAACCCCGCAGGCCGGACAGCCATGGGAGAACAGTCGATGGGCAGTCTGTGTCACCAGCTGACCTGGGCATAAAGGAAGCCCCCGAGGGGTTGGCCGGAGGGGCACCCCAACGTCCCAAGATAGCCAATAGGTCCGACAAGCCAGGCTGGCCTGGAGTCAGTCTTCCAGTGAACAGGAGGCCGTGGGCCGAAAGAGGGCCGAAGAAGGACCTGCATCTGCAGAAAGCTGAGACTGACCCTGATCCCTACCCCAATGACGACAGGAGCCGGAACACCCCTGAGGGAGAGAGGGAGAGAAAAAAGGGAGGAGGATGAGGACTAGTGAGCCATGTGGCTAAATGTCCAGGCCACCTGCCTGGGAGCCACCAAAAGTAGCGGCAGTTGCGTCGCTAAGTGGGACACCCATCATTAAGCGAGGATGGCCCTGCAGATGGCGCAAAAAGGCACCCGAAGGGGTGCAGGGCCCCAGGCCGAAGTAAAAATTGTTGTAATCGATGCCAGGCCAGCCCCACGCCTATTGAGAGACCTCCGCGCCCAAATGGCGCCTGCAATCTGAAAAAAGGCCCCCACTGAAGGCCCGCGCCACTCCTGTATGCCCCTGTGATGGGGAAAATACTCCCCATGGCCAAGCCATAGGGCCGAAAAAAAGGGGGCACAGGAGCGAAATGGGAGCCCCCGGTTGAAAACGAGCGTGCGGGAGGATCCGGGTAGCCGGCATGGCTCCGTCAAGGACCTGGCGGCCCTCTAGCTCTTTACCTGTAACAACCCCCCGCACATGCGGAAGGCTCCAGGTGGCCAGTGTAGCCTCCGCCAGGACCCGCCAGCCCAAAAGCCTCCCAGCCCTCCACAGGGAAGCGCGGGGGGTGCTAGGCAGTCGGTAAGGCCTCCACAAAGGCCTGCTGGCCCGACAGCCTCCGAGCCGTCCACAGGGGAGCGCGGGAGGCTGCAGGCGGCCCGCAATGCCTCTGCAAGGGCCCGACAGCCCGACAGCCTCCTAGCCGTCCACGGAGGAGCGTGGGAGGCTGCAGGCGGCCCTCAAGGCCTCAAGGCCTCTGCAAGGGCCTGTCGGGCCAACAGCCTCCTAGCTGTCCACAGGAGAGTGTGGGAGGCGGCCAGTGCGGCCTCTTCAAGGACCAGCCGGTCCGACAGCCTCGACCTACCGGGTGAGCGCGGGGGGCTCCAGTCGGCCTGCACGGCCTCTGTAAGGCCTGATGCCAGGGGTGCACCTGCGGAAGGCTCCAGGCGGCTGGCGCGGCCTCCGCAAGGACCTACCAGCAAGAAAGCCTCCTAGCTGTCCACAGGTGAGTGCAGGAGGGTCCAGGCGGCCGGCGAGACCTCTGCAAGGGCCTGCCAGCCCAACCACCTCCTCGCCGTCAACGGGGAAGCGCACGAGGCTCCAGGCGGCCGGCGCGGCCTCTTCAAGGGCCAGCCGGCCCGACAGCCTCGTAAACACCGAACGGGTGAGTGCAGGGCCTCCAGACGGCCGGCGCGGCCTCTGCAAGGGCCTGAAGGCCCGACAGCTTCGCGACAGCCCAGGGGCGTGTGTGGGAAGCTCCAGGCAGCAAACGTGGCCCCTGTTATGGCCAGACAGCCCGACAGGCTCACAGCCTACAATGGGTGCGTGTGGGAGGTCCCGGGTGGCTGGCGTGACTTACCCTAGGGCCACCCAGCCCGACAGCCCCACCAACACCAAGTGTGTGAGCGGATGAGGGGAGGGCTCCAGACAAACACCGCAGCCTCTGTGAGGGCCCGCTGGTCCAGCAGCCTCTCAGCCGCCCAGGGGCACATGTGCGGGAGCGAGTGGCGCGGCCCCTGCAGGGCCTAACCGTCGTGAACTCCCTCTAGCCTTCCATGGTGAGCAGGGGAGGGACCAGGCAGCCCGCGAGGCCTCCGCGAGGGCCTGTCGGTCCGACAGCTTTCCAGCCATCCACGTGGGCGCGGGAGGCTCCAGGCGGTTCGCGCGGCCTCCCCAAGGCTCAGCTTAGTTGTTAATGGAGGGGCGCTCCTGTCCGCAGAGGGCTCCTGAGGCCCATCGGACCGCCCCTGATCTGCTGGAGGCCCTGCTCTCTGTTGGCCTTCCTTGGTGGCAGGCCTTGCCTGTGACCGGCATGTCCACAGGCGGCGCGAAATGGCGGCCGCACCCTCATCGCTCCAGGTCACCTAAAATGGCGGGCGCCGAGATCCGAGCGGCCCAGGAAGGCCTAGCGCCAGGCGAGAGGCCTAGTAGAAGTCGGCTGCCTCTGCCAGCCCCGAGGAGCCGTCAGCGGTTCACCCGACATCTACTGTTAACAATCTTGATGTCTGTTCGATACTACTCCATACTCCACAAATTGCTGGAGAAACCCGACAAGGTAAATTATGTTTCTGCTCAATGAAGCGAGATTATGTCAAAGGTGCTTTTTTTTTTTTTTAAGGCAATTGGGCTTTGTTTTGTTTTTCCTTGAAGACGTTTCACTTCTCACCCAAGGAGCTTCTTCGGTTCATCTTCAGGGGAAAAAGCACCTGCCTTTTGAAAAAAAAGCACTTGTGGGAAACCACGACTTCGATGGCTGAGAATCTCCAGAGACATTTAGCAAGCTATATAAGTATACATTTAAAAGGAGGTTGTAAGTAAAATTATTCATATCAAAGATGATTATTGGGAGGAAAAGTATAAAATTAAATAATCTAGGAAGAGAAATGCGATAAGAGGAGAAATATTAAGTTGTAACGTTAAAGTGTGTATATGTATGTATATATAATTGTTTCCACAACACCCTGTTAAGGCCCCAATTAAGGGAGGAAGCACCTTGCTTTTCCTTTTCTGCCTTTCAGCTCAACACCAGAGACCATCTAGACAGAAAGCCAAGAATTCCGTTGTGTAATTTTTTAATATGTGTGTTACGTTTTTGAGCTGATCAATAAATAAGTCAGGGAGACTAGGATAGATCTATTTCGAGCTTATTAGCTCTCATCAGCTAGCCATACCCTTACTGGGATTCGAACCAGGGCTGTATTACATGCCAGGCGAGAGCCTTGCCATTAAGCCAGCTAGGTTCTGTTCTTGTCAGCTGAGACAAGAGGATAATTATATATAATTGTTTCCACAACACCCTGTTAAGGCCCCAATTAAGGGAGGAAGCACACTGCTTTTCCTTTTCTGCCTTTCGGCTCATCACCAGAGACCATCTAGACCAGTGGTTCCCAAACTTTTTCAGTCCACCACCCCCTTGGTGCTACAAACTGATCCTCAGTGCCCCCCACCCAGAATTCAATTTTTTTTACAACTGGTTTTGTGGGCGTGGCTTGGTGGGCATGGCTAGGGGGGGGTCATGTGACTGGGCTGTTTGCACGACGGAAAGCAGATAATAGTAAAATTCAAAACTTTAACAATTAATTGCACATTTATTCAAAATCCAATTTAAAAGCCTTTGTAGTTAATGTTAATTCAACAAAATTGTTGAACATGATGCAGTGATACCAGGTTTTCAAAGTCTAATAGTCATTTATCAAGAATCTTACTAACTAGTAACTTAGTAAAGTCAATAAAATTTAGTAACTACTTCACTGTTCAATAAATTCTTAATGTGATGAATGGGCTTGATGAAGTGATACCAGTTTCCCAATGTCTGGTTTTAAGTCACCTAGCAGCAGTGGTGTGTTTCAAAATTTTTAAGAACCTATTCTGTAGGTGTGGCCTGTTTTGTGGGAGTGGCTCAGCAGAAATGCAACCAGGTGGGTGTGGCGAACTTGGAAAATGTGGTGAAACTCAGTTAACAACGCTTTTGCTTAGCAATCAAAATTTTGGCCTCAATTGTGGTCATAAATTCCCTTTCTTTCTTTCATCTCTCCCTCTCTCTTTCTTTTCTTTTTTCTTTCTTCCTTTCTTTCCCTTTCTCTCTCTTTCTGTCTCTCTCTCTCTGTCTGTCTGTCTGTCTCTGTGGCTCTTTGTCTCTCTCTCCCCCCTCCCTCCTCCATCTGTCACTCTGTATGTGTGTGTGTCTGTCTGTCTCTCACTCACTCTATCTCTGTGTCTCTCTCCCCTCTCTTCCTCTCTCTCTGTCACTCTGTGTGTATATGTGTGTGTGTGTGAGTGTGTGTGTGTGTCTGTCACTCACTCACTCATTCACTCAGTCACTCACTCTGTGTGTGTGTCTCGCTCTGTGTGTGTCTCTGTCTGTCTATCTCTCTGTGGCTCTTTATCTCTCCCTTCTTCCCTCTCTGTCTCTTTCTGTCATTCTCTCTCTCTCTGCCTCTCTGTATCTCTGTGTCTCTCTCTCCTCCCTCCCTTTTTTTTAAATTTAAATTTATATCCCGCCCTTCTCCACAGAGGACCCAGGGCAGAGTACAGGAAATTTAAAAACATACCAATACAAAGATAAATATATAATTTAAAATAAATATTAAACAGTCCTATCCTGTACTAAAACCAAATTTAAAATACCCAATTTAAAAAAACTTCCTAAAAGTCCCCATGGGAGGTTAGGCTAGGCCGGCTTGTTGGAACAAATATGTCTTTAGACATTGGCGGAAGAGGCGGAGGTCGGTGATGGTACGTAATTCAGGGGGTAGGTCATTCCAGAGGGCTGGGCCCGCCACAGAGAAGGCTCTTCCCCTGGGTGTCGCCAGTCGGCATTGTCCGGCCGACGGCACCCTGAGAAGGCCCTCTCTGTGGGAGCGTATCGGTCTAAGGGATGTATGGGGCAGGAGGCGGTCTCGCATATAACTAGGCCCCGAGCCATGGAGCGCTTTAAAGATGGTTGTCAAAACTTTGAAGCGCACCCAAAAGGCCACAGGAAGCCAATGCAGCTCGCGCAGGATCGGTGTTATGTGGGAGCATCTAGTGGCTCCCATAATCACCCGCGCGGCTGCGTTTTGGACTAGCTGTAGCTTTCGGGTGCACCTCAAGGGAAGCCCCATGTAGAGAGCATTACAGTAGTCGAGTAGGGACGTCACGAGAGCTAGAGTGACTGTGCGAAGGGCAGCCTGGTCCAGTAAGGGGGCGCAATTGGCGCATCAGGTGTACCTGATGAAACGCCCCCCTGGCCACGGCCGCCACATGGTCCTCCAAGGACAGCCGGGAATCCAGGAGGACACCCAAATTGTGCGCCCTCTCCACGGGGGCCAGTGTTTCGCCCCCAATGGCCAGAGTTGGAGTAATCTGGCTGAACCGGGGTGCCAGAAACCACAGCCACTCAGTCTTGGCAGGGTTAAGCTTGAGTTTGTTACTACCCATCCAGATCCGTACGGCTTCCAAACACCGGGACAGCACTTCAGCGGCATCGTTGGGGTGGTTTGGGGTGGATATGTACAGCTGAGTGTCATCAGCGTACAGGTGGTACTCCACCCCAAAACCACGGATGATCTCACCCAGCGGCTTCATATATGTGTTAAATAGGAGGGGCGAAAGGACCGACCCCTGAGGAACCCCACATAAGAGAGGCCTCGAGGTCGACCTCTGCCGTTCCGTCAACACATATTGCGACCGACCAGAGAGGTAGGACGAGAACCACCGCAGAACGGTGCCTCCCAGCCCCAACCCCCCCAGTCGGTGCAATAGGATACCATGGTCGATGGTATCAAAAGCCGCCGAGAGGTCTAATAGGACTAGGATAGAGGAATAACCTCTATCCCGCGCCCTCCAGAGATTATCGACCAACGCGACCAATGCCGTCTCAGTGCTGTGACCGGGTCGGAAGCCGGACTGGCGCGGATCTAGATAATCAACTTCCTCCAGGTGTCGCGGGAACTGTTGGGCTACCACACTCTCAACAACCTTCACCAGAAAGTGAAGGTTGGAGACCAGACGATAGTTCTCTAATAAACCTGGGTCCAGGGACGGCTTCTTGAGGAGGGGCCTCACTACCGCCTCTTTCAAGACGGCAGGTAAGGACCCCTCACTCAAAGATGCATTGACAATGCCCTGGAGCCAGCCTCGTGTCGTCTCCCAGGATGCCAGTACAAGCCAGGAGCCACAGGTCCAATAAACATGTGGTCGCCCTAAGTTTCCTTGACAGCCTGTCCATATCCTCGGTGGTAACAAAGTCAAACTCCTCCCAAGAAGGAACCTCAAGACTAGTCTCGGACAGTCCCACCGGGCCACTGTCGATGGAGGGTAGCTCATTCCGAATCCGAGTGATTTTCTCCTGAAGATAAATCCCAAATTCCTCTGCTCGCCCTTGCAGAGGTGCTTCCCGCGGCCTCTGATGAAGGAGGGAGCGGGTCACCCCAAACAGGGCGGCAGGACGGTTATCTGCGGATGCAATAAGGTGGCACAATACTCACGTTTGGCCACCCTTATCGCCACTAAGCCCTAATATGGGTTCTCACTAGTGTTCGGTCGGCTTCGGAGCGAGAGGATCTCCATCTGCTCTCTAGGCGTCTCTTGTGGCGCTTCATCTCCCGAAGCTCCTCAGTAAACCAGGGAGCCTGGGTGATTCGTCGCCGCAAGAGAGGCTGCAAGAGCGCGACTCGGTCCAAGGCCCCTGCGGCCGCACTTAACCATGCGGCCACTAGGTCCTCAGTCGAGTCGCGAGGCAGGGTCACAGGCATTGGCCCAAGCTCCCTCTGGAACCTTTCCGGGTCCATTAGGAGCCTGCGGCGGAACCATCTAGGAGTATCCGGTTCCGCCTCCCCGCGGTGAGGTGTAGCGATTGGAAAGTCCAGATGAAGGAGAGCGTGATCTGTCCATGACAAGGGAGTGATGGCTAGGTCCCCTATTCCCAGATCACAGCTCCACTGTCCCGAGACAAAGATCAGATCCAGCGTGTTTCCCCCCTCGTGAGTGTGGCCTAAAACTACCTGGGTCAGGTCCATGGCCGTCATGGAGGCCATGAACTCCCGAGCTGCTCCAGAGGCTTCGCCCGCCGACGGCAAGTTAAAGTCCCCCATGACTACCAGTCTGGGGGTCTCAACTGCCGCCTCGGCTATCACCTCTAGGAGCTCGGGGAGGGCTGTTGTTGCATAGCGAGGAGCCAGGTATACAACTAACACGCCCAACTGCCTCCCTAGGCCCCATCTCACGCAGAGAGATTCACACCCGGTTGTCTGAGGGACTGTGGTGTCCCTCGGCTCAAGACCTTCCTTAACCATAATCGCCACTCCCCCACCCCTCCCTAGGGCCCTAGGCTGATGGAAGGCGCGGTAACCTGGTGGGCACATTTCCACGAGGGGTAAACCCCCTTCGTGGCCCAACCAGGTTTCCGTTATACCCACCAGGTCCGGGTCCCCCTCTGACACAAGGTCATGAATGAGGGGGGCTTTCTGAACCACAGACCTGGCGTTGCACAACATCAGCCTAGGGCCCCGGGTCTGTGATTCCTGCCCACCTAGTCTGCGATGGGAGAGCGGAGAGTTGGAGCACGTGACCGTCTGAATCCAGCGGCCACGGTCTTCCAACCGATGATGACCATTCTGTCTCCCTCCGCCCCTGCCCCTCCCCAAGACCGAGTCGATGGAAAAAGCCACCGTAGGAATGACCCCCCCTCCCCTTCCTCCGTTACCCTACTTCCGCCTGCCGGCCCCATTTGCTGTTCCCTCCCAGGACTATTTTTCCCCTCCTCCCTGGAACCCCCTAAAAGCCGAATTAAAAACCTCCCCAAAACCCCCCTCAACTTGCGCTTCGCCCACCTCTCAGGAATAATCAATCTGTCATCGAGGTGGGCCCGTGTTAGACAGGAGGGCCAGGCCTGCGAGAGGGGAGACTCCCGCAGGCCAAGGAGGTCGTGCCTAGAGTACATGGTGAAAGCCCCAGAGGTAGTCCAAGTCCAGGAAGGCAAACACAAGTCCGAAAGTAAAGTGAATTAGTGCAGAAATAGTTTCCGGGATGGGGGAGTAAAGTCAGACAGAGTCTTATGGATGGGGAGATCGAGTCCAGTCCCATTGCAGGCCCCATCCATCTGTCTTATTCCGGCCAAATGGGCATAGTTCGCATTTAGTGCCGCATGACTAGTTAATCCAGCCTGATGAAGATGCAGCCCTCAAATGGCTCAATTTACCTCCTCCCAATCCCGCACACTCACTCCAAGGTCTTTGAGATCTTCCTGGATCGTCCTCGGCCAAATCCACCGTTCCCCAACCGGCTGCAGGTGTTTCACGCCGGGCTGCTCAAGCCAACATACCACATTCAACCAATCCATACTCCATACTCCTTCTTTTCCGACCTTCTCCTTCTCCTTCAACATCATCAACCTTCGCCATCTCCTTCCTCCATCACCAGCTCTTTTCCATCTCACCATCATCCTTCTTCCATTTCCATCGTCTCCAGCTCCTTCCCATCTCCATCTCTTCGCCATCTCCATCCATCTCTCTCCGTCTCTCTCCATCCGTCTCTCTCCGTCCATCTCACTCTCCATCCGTCTCTCTCCATCCGTCTCTCTCCGTCCATCTCACTCCATCTTTCATCTCTCTCTCCTTCCATCTCCTTCCATCTCCTTCCATCTCTCTCCTTCTCTCTCCCTCTCCATCTCTCTCTTTCACCTTCTCCTCCTCCTCCTCCTTTTGCTTCCTCCTTCTCCTCCAACGCCTCCGTCCTTCCATACCTCCGCACCTTCTCTCATCCACCTTCTGCTTTCTTCCATCCTTCCTCTCTTAAGAGCAGTCCATGCCAGTGGGTGGTGGGTATTTCGGGCCCAGAACCAGGGTATGACCGCACGACCTGCCACTAGTCGTGCGGCCCGGTGGCAACTCTCCTGGCCTGGGCCCCTCTCGCCACCCGTAGTTTGTAATCCGCGTCCCGGCTTTGTGGCCTGCCTCTCTCCTTCCGGCCGCGTCGGGACGCTCTAGGCCGCAAACAGGCCGAGCCGATCTCTATGCTCTCCCGTCGGCCGCACGGCTCGCCCTTCAACTCCGGGCGGCTCAGCGCGACGACGGGAGGTTCGGCTTGTCAAACCAGCCCTCCGCGATGGTAAGTGAGGGCTGGCGACATCTTCCTGGGGTGAAAACAACCCCCTGGGCTTCTCCGGTTCTCAGAGCACGACCGCCATGTCGCGCATGCGCAAGTACTTCCTCTCTATCTCTGTGTCTCTCTCCCCTCCCTTCCTCTCTGTCTCTCTCTGTCATTCTCTCTGTGTCTGTCTGTCTCTCTCTGTGGCTCTTTGTCTCCCTCCCTCTCTGTCTCTTTCTGTCATTCTCTCTCTGTCTGCCTCTCTGTATCTCTGTGTCTCTCTCTCCCCTCCCTTCCTGTCTCTCTGTCATTCTCTCTGTGTGTCTGTCTGTCTGCTCTCTCTCTCTCTCTCTGTGTCTCCCTGTCTCAGTCTCCCTCCCTCCCTCTCTATTTCTGTCTCTCCCCTCCCTTCCTCTCTGTCTGTGTGTCTGTCTCGCGCTCACTCACTTAATCACTCTCTCTCTCTTTCTGTCTGTCTCTGTGTGTCTGTCAGTCTCTGATTCCCTCCCTCCCTGTCTCTTTCTGTTTCTCCCTCCCTCCTTCCCCTCTGTCTCTCTCTCTCTCTGTCTGTCAGACTCTGATTCCCTCCCTCCGTCCGTCTCTCTCTCACTCTGTGCCTCTGTCTGTCTGTCTGTCACTGTCTCTGTCCACAAAATACTGCGTGGAGGAGCGGCGGGCTCTGTGATGACGGCGAGGCCATCCATGGGTGGCGGGGTCCCCTTCACATTCCTCGTCTCCCCAGATGCCATCTGGAACCATCAGTAGCCACGCAGAGACTTGCCGCTTTTCCCTGCTGTAGAAAAGATAGGTGCGTGCACATCCCGTGGAATTACAGCCCAAGTTCCCACCGTTATGAAGTCTCCGAGACTGTAATTGGGCGGGGCATGCGTGCGCCTATCTTTTCCATGACGTGGAAAAGTGGCAAGTCTCTGCGCGGCTGCCGATGGTTCTGGACAGCATCCGGGGAGATGAGGAACATGAAGGGGACCCCCCCCCCCGCGGATGGCCTCGCCATCACCAAAGAGCCCGCGCTCCTCCACGCAGTATTTTGTGGACAGAGACAGTGACAGACAGACAGAGAGAGGCACAGAGTGAGAGAGAGATGGACGGAGGGAGGGAATCAGAGTCTGACAGACACACAGAGAGAGTGACAGAGGGGAAGGAAGGACCATCAGCAGCCACGCAGAGACTTTCTGCTTTTCCACGCTGTGGAAAAGATAGGCACACGCATGCCCTGCCCAATTCCAGTCTCGGAGACTTCATAACGGTGGGAACTTGGGCTGTAATTCCGCGGGACGTGCATGCGCCTATCTTTTCCACAGTGTGGAAAAGCGGCGAGTTTCTGTACGGCCACTGATTACTCCGGACGCCATCCAGGAAGATGAGGAGCGCGAGGGGGATCTTTCCCCCTGTGGATGGGCTTCCAATTGGGGAGATCCATGCAGAGGATTTCTCCCCCACCCCTCAATTGGAAACGAGGTGGCCGTCAAAGCAAGGCAGCACCCCCTATAGAAGAACAAACAGAAGGGGAGTTAGCGCCAGCCCTCCGCCCGCCTGCCAAGCGGTAGTTGGGATGGGTGGGCCCCGGGCTAGCACTAACTCCCCTTCTGTTTCTTCTTCTGCGGAGGGCGCAGCCTTGCTTTGACAGCCACCTCATTTCCAATTGCAAGGCAGCGCCCCCTGCAGAAGAAGAAACAGAAGGGGAGTTAGCGCTAGCCCTCCGCCCGCCCGCCCGCCCGCTAAGTGGTAGTTAGATTGGGTGGGTGCCGGGCTAGACCCACTCTCCTGGCCAAGTGGCGCCCGCGGTTGCCGCCATGCCCACGCCCCAGGCTGCCTGCTGAGGAGGAGGCGGAGGCGTGTTGCTGGGCAGTGGGCAGGGGGTTGGGGTGGGTGCAGCACTGCTGCCCTTGCCCTTGGGGCTCTTCTTAAGGGACATGCTGGCTGGCGATGCTTCATGCTTGCCGCCAGCTCATCATTTGCAGCCCATTTCGCACCCCCCCAAAAGACCATTTTCTTTTAAAAAAATGTTTCTGCAGATGATCTTGAAAACCTGTGAGGTTGCTTTGGGAGGGGACAGATGGGCAGCAACCTCCCCCCCCCCCCCCAGATCCCTGGGCACCTGCAGCCTCAGAGCCTGCAGAAAGTTGCACAGTAAAGGCAATTAAGAACTTTTCACACTCGTGAAAATATTTTTTTTACTGTGTGAAGGCTTGCTTTAAAGCTTCAGGCTCCAAGGCTGCAGGTGCCCAGGGAGGGGGGCAGGGGGAAATGCTGCCCATCTGCCCCCTCCCAAAGCAACCATGGAGGCTTTCAAGATTGTCCAGAGAGGCATTTTTTAAAAAGAAAACCCTTAAAAAGCTGCAAGATCTGGAGAGATGGGCGGTTGGTTTTTGGAGGAGGGGGGAAATCCCCAGAACCAGGTTGCCCACCCAGGTTGACCCTGAAGAGGTCCGTGAGGGGCTCTGATGGCTGCAAAGCACCTCACAAGGGGCAGAAGTCCCCGAACCCATGCGGAGCTTAAGCAAAGGAGAAGGCAGACAGCTGGGTGGAGGAAGGGGAAAACTACTGCTTCTGCTGGAGCTGCATTGCCCCACTGAGTTCTGGGACTTCTGCCCCTCGTGCTGCACTTTGCAACTGCCAGAGCCCTGCACAGACCTCTTTGGGCAACCTGGTTCTGGGGAGGAGGGATTCCTCCCAGCACTGCAAAGTGGTCTGTGCAGGGCTCCAGCAGCTGCAAAGCGCGGTATGAGGGGCAGAGGTCCCTGAACTCAGCGGGGCAACGCAGCTCCAGCAGCCCTCGATAGGGTTTCCCCCTTCCTCCGCCCAGCCCTCCTTTGCTTAGGCTTCTTCATCAAAATGTGGCTTTGGGGACTAATGGGGCTTGGGTTTCCAGCCCGACAGCCCCCAAAGCCACTTCCAGATATCTATTGCAGAGGAGAGCACCAGGTTCTTGGCGCTCTGGGAAGCTGCGAAAGCTGTGGCTGGGAGAGGTGCGCGGCTACCAACCTAGGGGCGACGCCCTATGCAGCGATCTTTTTTCCCTCACCCTCAGTGCCCCCCCATTGCCTCCTAGCGCCCCCTGCAGCCACTTTGCCTCCTAGCGCCCCCCTAAGTCGTGCCAGTGCCCCCTGGGAGGCGGTACCGCCCACTTTGGGAACCACTGATCTAGACAGAAAGCCAAGAATTCCGTTGTGTAATTTTTTTATATGTATGTTACGTTTTTGAGCTGATCAATCAATCAATCAATATGTATGTATGTATACACACTTTATCATAATAGTTATAGCTTACCACCAAATTTACACACACACACACACACACACACACGGACACACACACACACATATTTGGTGGTAATGATGAAATGTTTGTTTTAAAAGGAAAAAAAATAAAAAACCCTTTTTAAAATAAAAAAGACATTTAGCAAGCTGTGGAATACCTTGACATTGTTACAGTATAAATTATTACTGGTAGAATACCTTGCAATTGTGTCATTTTAAATTACTGTGTGCTGAATACTTAACAATGTTTTTTTAAGGATTTTTTATTTATAGAATATCTTTTTTTTTAAATTAGGGAATTTTTATTTTTTAATTGTTTATAAAATATATTTACTACAAGAAATGTTATTCCTTTTTGCAAATGTTTTCTTTGAGATGCAATGTGTTGCTCTTAAGTGTTCAGAACAGGTTTATGTGTCTCAAAGTGGCTGCTTTTCTATGGGCATGCCAGGTTGGTGCAAGGCAGCTTTGCCAGAAAGAGTGTGTTTCACCCCCGTTGTCTAGGTGGTTGCTGGTTCTGTGAGCTTCCTGGTACTGTCCTTTATAATTTCCCACAATGCCTTGATGGTTTTTATTCCAGTGGTTTTGTCTAGGTTAGGGGGAAAAACTGGTTTCATTTTTAGTCTTTTGTAGGGGGGATTCTTATTTTTTGGTGTTTTCCTGGCACTGTCATAGTTTGTGTGGGTGCATTATGTCCCACAGCAGTTGTACACATTAATAATGATCAAGTACTACTGTATGAACTTCAAATCTATATGAAAACAATAGGAAAAAAAGTAATTTTGCTGCTTAAAGCTGGTTGGCCATTCCAACTGGGTGTAACCAAAGTCTATACAATCAAAGAGTTTAAAAGCTTAAGACAAAATAGTCTATTTCAGCAGCTTCTTTATTTAGGCTTTTGTGAGTAGTTCTTGCTTAACTATGATAATTGGGACTGGGATTTTCATCATTAAGCTATGTGGTTGTAAAGTATGATGTCAATTTTATTACAATATTATTACAATGACAATAAAGAAGAAGAAGAAGAAGAAGAAGAAGAAGATGATGATGATGATGATTATGTCATACAATTTCTTTGCATAACAATGGCAGACCCTGTTACTAAGTGAGGACAACCTAGGTTAAGTGAGGATGTCATGTGACTGACTTCTGACTTCCTGCTGCTTCTAATTTGCTTAAGAGAAGCCAGCAAGGTATTATTGGGGTAATACCATGAATAATAGTGGTTTTATGGTCTGCTAAAAATAGGAAATATACATCATTCAATCCTCGTTAACTAAGTTATGGTTTGTTATACCCAACCGCCTTCATCCGCACAATCCTGTGCCTTTGTAGAATGTATTGCACTGTACATTCTCCAATCCGAGTTTTACACCGCCATGGAGTTGCACGACCACAGCCACGCATTGTGTATAAAACTTCACTCGCAGTTGAGCCAAGAAAAGAGGAGTGACAATGTTCCGAGGAGTTGCCTTGCTGAGCTTCTTAGACCGGGCACCAGAGGGCGTCCATGGCTACAGCGTTTGGTTTGGATGGCGGCATCTTGGAACAGGACGACTGTAGCCCCACTCGACCTGGGCTGGGGTTTGGCGTGAAGTTGCGCTTCGGATTGAGGAGGAGTCTATACTCTCGCTAGCTGCGCTTTTCGCTGCTACTTGAGACTTCGGCGGGACAACGCTGACTCTGGAACTTTGGCTTAACCACTCCTCCTCCCTTTTTTATTGTTTGTGGAGAAGGAGGTATTTGAATGCTACAAGCTGCAAGGGCGTTTCGTTCTCTGCTGCTGATCCTCCCTCCTCAAGGTCGAAACGCGGGCGGTAGACGGGCGGCCACGCAGCTCTCCGGAGCCGCAAACCAACAAGAAAGGCCTTTTCGCATGCGAAGAGGCGAATTTTGAAAACTAGAGAATGGCTGGATTTTCCTGGAAGGGCAAGCGGGGTGGATTTAAAGTCCTAGTGGCGACACTTTCCATGGCTTTGGTTTATTCTTATAACATCGATCTGGATCATCCCGTGATTTATCAAGGACCCAATAACTCTTTCTTCGGATATTCGGTACTGGAGCATTACTACGACAATACTCGATGGTGAGTATCAGGTTATTCCCCAGAGAAGGAGATGGGAACACGCCTTTTCTTTATTCAGCCTTTATGTGAATTTGCCCAATTTATATATCTTAACCCTTCCTTCCCCCTCTTCTTGAAAGAAAAATGCTAAGAAGTTTGTTTTAAATATAATCTTCCCATAAACCAGGGGTGTCAAACTCAATTTCATTGAGGGTCGCATCAGGATTGTAGTTGACTTGGAGGGAGTGGCCAGCTCCCACTGCTGCTGTGCTTGCTCCTTGGCCAGGTTGCTCATGGTGTGAGCGAGAGGGCAAAGTGTGGTCAGAGGGAGACCCACTCTTTCTTGCGAGAACACCTGGCTTTGTAGCATCCTCAGTAATAGGATGAGAGGTCACCAGAAGAGATCAGGAGGAGGGGGCAAGGGGATGGCAAAAGGCAGTAGAGCTGCTAGTGGCCAAGTGCTAAGGCAGGATTTACCTCAGACCCTCTCCCTTCCTTCTTCCTTTTTCTTCTTTTTCCTTCCCTCTTTCATCTCTTTTCTTTCTTCTTCTTTCCCCTCTTTGCTTCTTTTTCCTTCCTTGCTTTTTTCCTCTCTTCTTTGTCTTTCCTATCCCTTCTTGGATTCTCGCTGCTTCCTTGCTTTGTGATCAAATGCTACTTTTGCTAGTAATTTGTGGCCACTTATAAGACTGAAAACAAACCAGGCTCAGTTTATCCCATGCTTGCATTTTGTGGGGTAGTCCGCAAACTATAGTACAGCAAAACTGTCAAAATGATGATTCTGATATCTGATCAAAGCTCCTCTGTTTTTTATATGAAACAGTTTTAGCATTTAAGGTGAGTTAGTTGCTTTTCTATATAAATAATCCTTAAAAGGGCTTTGCATGGCCTAATTAAGACTGGAAATATAGCAAAGGGTGGTGCAGTGGTTAGAGTGCAGTGCTGCAGGCTACTTCAGCTGACTGCTAGCTGCTGTTCAGATCTCAATTCAAATCTCACCAGGCTCAAGATTGTTTCAGCCTTCCATTTTTTCAAGGTGGGTAAAATGAGGACTCAGATTGTTGGGGACAATATATGTTGGGGGACTCTGTAAACCACTTAGTGAGGGCTATAAAAGCACTATGAAGTGGTATGCTACTTAATGAATCCTCATTGTCCCATGGAGCAGTGCTGCCGGCAATGACGGGTGGTGTGTGTGGCAGGAGCCATCTGAGCAGCGAGGTGGAGGACGAAGCAAGGTGGGGGGGGGGGCGCCCGTTTAGCTGACTGGTGCAAAGTCTCAACATTCTTCTCATTGTTGTCCCCACCACCACTTGAGCAGCAGCAATCTCCATGGGACAGGGTAATTCCTGCCCCGGCATGGCAATCTCCAGCTGGATGCAGGTGTGAAGGACTTACCCCATAGTGCCTCTTCGCTCAGTTGAAGGCTTTGTTCATCCTTCAAGCAGTAAGGCCAGCTGTAGAATCAGAATCGGCAGGGCACAGGAACCAATGCTATCTGTGGTCCTAGCATGCTGCCAGCTTTACTGATAGGCAGCCAGGACCAGGTCAGGTAGGGCTGGCTGGTTGGGGAGGGGAAACATAGCTGCTTAGGTGGCTGCCACTGCTGTGAGTAGCTTGAATGCCCCAACTGAAGCAGGGATCGCACTCTCTCTCTCATACACAAATAAAGAGTTTGGAGAGCCCTCCCTCCTTTTTCTCTCTCTCTGTCTTGCTTCAGTCCCTGACTGGCAGGATGCCTTTTCTCTCTCTCTGTCTCACTTCAGTCCCTGTCTCACTTCAGTCCCTGACTGGCAGGGTGCTCAGGTAAGCCAGTGGGGGCCTGGGGGGCAGCTTTGTGCCCCCACCTTGCTTCATCTTCCACCCCTCATTGCCTCACTTTGTGGCCACAGCACCAGTGCATTGCTCAGCCTCCTGCTAGGTTGTGGCAATGACCAAGAAGTGGCAAAGAACAAAGTGAGGCAGTTGCAGGGGGTGTAGGACGAAGCAAGGCAGAGGCTGAAGAGCTGCCCCACCTGCCCAGCCCTGGCTTAACCTGAGGGCCCTTCAGCCAGGCCAAATCCTCACCCACCCTTTCCGGGCAGCCACTTCCCTAACTTGCTTTCCAGCTCTGTTCTTCTGTCACCACATGCAAGGCAACTAAACTAGTCTGTGGGACTATGGTAAAAAAAATAGTTCAGACCTTCCAACTTGTCATGAAAAAAAAAAATCTCATGAGGTTGGAAGGTCAACTTTTTTCCCCGTAGTTCCCTACAGATTCCTTTAGTTGCCCTGAATAGAGAACTAGGCTTGTGCACGCACGCTGGGATAACATGGGCCGGACCAAAGTGACATGGGCCAGACTCTTACAGTTTCCAGGATGGCTACTTGGCCTCGATTCAGCTTCATTGCGGGCTGGATCTGGCCTGTGGGCCTTGAGTTTGACACCCCTGTGATAATCCAGCTCTTAGGAACCAGTTGCTTCCAGTAACCCCCTGGTTAGAACTGGTTATACATGCACAGAGGCAAACAAGTATTTCCTCGACTTTTTAAGCTACAAATCATCCAACTTTGTGTTATTTGAGCACATAGTATGAACTGTGTGCAGTTGATTATTATTATTATTTTTTTGTAAAAAAAGTTTTATTGGGTTTTATAAATTTTTAACAAATAGGATAAGGGTAAGGTGTAACAAAACATTTTGAGAACTTTCACGTCGAAGTCATTGACTCCTTCCGAGACTTCATAACAAAATATAGATAATACATTTAACTTACATTCGTACTACAAAGTGGAGAGAAATGCAAATATATCATTGTAACAAAAAACTATGCTAGCAAACATGTATAAACATCCAAACAATATTATAGTATATTAAAATAAAGTCACTTTTGAGATCTTAAGTCTTTTGGCAATTGTATCTTCTTTTCCCTGGCCCCCAGTGGGCGGGGCCGCAGCACCCTCTGCTCCCCCATTTTCATCCTCCAGAATTGAGGAATGTTTTTCAAGAAAGGCTTCCGCCTCTGCAATTGTTTTAATTCTTACTCTTCCTCCCTCCCAAAATACCAACATTCCCTCTGGCAAGCATTTGATTATTTTTGATAGTCCAGGATTTTATGCAATGCCAACAAGTAAATCATGGGCTAGTTCAGCATAGCTGTCTAGGAATATTGTGTATTAATCCAGGCTTATGCTGAAAGGTGCCTGCAAATCCAGGACCCTCAACTGTTCTCTCTCTTCCTTTTCATTGACAATTTTTGGAATAGCAACCAAGCAGAAGGTGTGGTAGAAATATGGAGAATTATAAGGAAAGCCAGTAACATCTAGATTCTTTGGGAAATCTCAGGAAAAAGATGGGAGAATTGTGCAATAAAAGCCTGGCCCAAATTCTGTGATTGTGATTGCACAATAAAAAGCTACCTTATAGTCTTGTGGAATATCAAACTGATCTCAAAAATTGGGAAACCATATATCTCCAATATATGGTTCTTATGCAGCTTCAGTTTGAAAATTTCCTTGGAGACATTGGTTCCCTTATCAAACTGTTGTTTCTGAATTTGCCATTTGTGCCTTAAATCTGTGGGATCAAGTTAGTCAAGTCTTTCCTGTGGAACAGGGAAGAACTATATTTTGGGCAGCTGTTTTATGATTTACAATGGATATATTTAATAATTGCTTTTAAACCAGTTCTCTGTTTTACTAAGTCACCTGAGTTTCTGTCCTATGCCCTGTAGAAGCAATGGCTCAAATTAAAGTTGGGTTGTCTTGAGTGCTATTGATTGCATGAAAAAGAAAAAATGATTAATATAAGAATTCTGCATCCTTTTCCCTCTTATAGTGTAAGAACTCCTCTCCTAACTTAAGAAAATGAAGAGCATTTCAAAAGGAACCCTTTATTAAGTAGAATGGCAGCTGTTGAATTCAAAACAACATCTGAATCTCCTTAGGCAATGCAAGTAGAATTAAAGCAGTAGAGACCCCTCCCATTAGTTAGAATGCAGATTTTAGCTAACACACAAGTGTGAAAATGTTTCCTTTATCATCTGCCATGAGAGCTGAATAAACATACATTCTCATGGCTATCTTTTGTTAGACATTAAAGTAAAACATCCCACATGGCCATCATAAATATCCCTCCAGAGGTGATGGGATCTCCGGTCTTTCGGCTCCAGGAAACCAGTTGTAAAATATCAGTTGTTACAGGCACTGCTAATAAATCGATTCAAAGCCCCCCCTCCTCCCAATTGAACGGCAGTATCACTTTTAGGGATCTGACATGCTGCCGTCCTTAGAAAAAGGGGAGATCCACCTGTGAAAAGATAGAAACAAAAATTCCATCATAGTATTTTAACAAGGCTTGTCAGGGTATTGGGAGTGAAATATTTTCAATAGGGCAGGGGCCCTCACATGGTATTTCACTACCCTTTCATTTTGGGATGAAGGTAGATGCTTCCAAGCAACTAAGTATTGGGTTTGCCCCCTGTGGATCCTAGGATTTCCTTAATTTCAAGTGTTGTTCACCTTCTATCATGATAGGAATAGGTGGGGTAGGTGTAGGTGGTCTGAGTTGTGAGATTACTTCTCATTTGAGTAAACTAATGTGAAATACTGGGTGGACTTGCCTGAGTGTCTTTGGAAGGAGGAGTTCTACTGTTACTGGGTTGATAACTCTAGTGATCTGGAAAGGTCCGATAAATTTTGGCCCTAATTTCTTTGATGGCTGCAATGACTTCAGGAATTTTGTAGATAAGTATACTCTATCTCCAACATGGAAAGGTTTGGGTCTGTTAGGATATTCATCCTTAAGTTGGGTTGCCAATATATATAAGCCAAGAGTATGTATCTTTAAATGTATCTTTAAGAACTAAGTATAATCTGATTGGCTGTGCTTCCCAGCTCAACCATATAAGGAAGCTCAGGAACTCAGTCCATTCCCTTTTTCGATTCCTTGTGATTTCCTGTGCTTACTGTTTGCCGTTGAGGAGCTGAAGCTGAAGTATTTGTTTTGCATCACCGTAAGATAATTCTGTGTTTGGTGAAGGACTGTTATTGTTTTGAGAAGTTAATATCACTGGTTGGAAAAAGTATTTTAGTTGCTACAAAGTAAAGACTATTTATTTTGTTACTATCAGAGTTTGTAGAGTTTGTGTGTGGTTAAAGCAACGTATCTCTTTACTG
This sequence comes from Rhabdophis nuchalis, assembly GCA_039707465.1. Classification (NCBI taxonomy): domain Eukaryota; kingdom Metazoa; phylum Chordata; class Lepidosauria; order Squamata; family Natricidae; genus Rhabdophis; species Rhabdophis nuchalis. The sequence goes on from CM077647.1 coordinate 81,475,225, forward strand.
TCCGGTGTATTACACTATTCCAGTTTCAGTTTATTTGGATTTATATCCCGCCCTATCTCCCCGAAGGGACTCAGGGCAGCTCACAGGCAAATATAAAACAATACAATAAATACAATACAGTGTTAAAATGAAATGAAATTAACTAGCCTTTGCTAAAATATAACTAAAAACTTTTAAAATCCCCTACCAAATACAGTTAAATTATTTCTAGTCTAAAATCTAGGCTAAAGTCTAAGCTAAAATCTAAAATCTAAGCTCTAAGCTAGGCCAGCTAGGTGAAAGAAGTGTGTTTTCAGTGAACGGCGAAAAAGGCGAAGGTCTGTGATGGTACGAAGTTCAGGGGGTAGGTCATTCCAGAGGGCCGGGCCTGCCACAGAGAAGGCCCTACCCCTGGGCGCCGCCCGCTGGCATTGACCAGCAGACGGCACCCTGAGGAGGCCCTCCCTGTGGGAGCGGACCGGTCGAAGGGAGGTATGCGGTAGGAGACGGTCCCGCAAATAACTGGGACCTGTGCCATGGAGCGTTTTAAAGATGGTGACCAGCACCTTGAAGCGCACCCGGAAAGCCACCGGCAGCCAGTGCAATTCGCGCAGGAGAGGTGTTACGTGGGAGCATCATGAGGCTCCCAAAATCCCCCGCGCGGCCGCATTCTGGACCAATTGGAGCCTCCGGGTGCACCTCAAGGGGAGCCCCATGTAGAGAGCATTACAATAGTCTAGGCGGGACGTAACAAGTGCTTGAGTGACTGTGCGTAGCATGTCCCGGTTGAGGAAAGGGCGCAACTGGCGTACCAGGTGGACCTGGTAAAAAGCCCCCCTGGTCACGGCCGTCACATGGTTGTCCAAGGAGAGCCATAAATCCAGGAGGATGCCTAAGTTGCGAGCCCTCTCCACGGGGGCTAGTGACTCGCCCCCGATGGCCAGCGTTGGAGTCAGCTGGCTGTGCCGGGACCTTGGAACCACAGCCACTCGGTCTTGGATGGGTTGAGCCAAAATTTGTTACTCCCCATCCAGACCCACACGGCTTCCAAACACCGGCACATCATCTCGATGGCATCGTTGGGGTGGTTTGGGGTAGATACGTACAGCTGCGTATCATCAGCATACAAATGGTACTCCACCCCACAACCGCGGATGATCTCGCCCAGCGGCTTCATATAAATGTTGAACAGGAGGGACGAGAGGACCTGTGGAGCTGACCCGCGCCCAGACGGAGGACCTAGTGGCCGCATGGAATACTGTGGCCGCGGGTGCCTTGGATCGGGTCGCACCCATGCGGCCTCTCATATGGCGCCAAGTTACCCAGGCCCCCTGGTTTACTGAGGGGTTGAGGGATATGAAACGTCGTAAGAGACGCCTAGAGAGTAGATGGAGATCCACACGGGCTGAATCTGACCGAACACAGGTGAGAGCCCACTTGAAGACTTAACTTGTGGCGATAAGGGTGGCCAAACGTCATCATTGTGCCACTCTTATAGCTTCTGTACCCCGACCCGCGCCCCGATGGAGGACCTCGTGGCCGCATGGAATATTGCGACCACGGGAGCCTTGGATCGGGTCGCGCCCTTGCGGCCTCTCTTGCGGCGCCGAGCCGCCCCGGCTCCTTGGTTCACCGAGGAGCTGAGGGCGATGAAACGCCGCAAGAGATGCCTAGAGGGAAGATGGAGGGCTACTCGCTCCGAATCTGACCGGACACAGGTAAGAGCCCATTTACGGACTTACATTGTGGCGCTGAGAGTGGCCAAACGCCATCATTGCGCCACTCTCATAGCATCTGCAGAAAACCGCCCTGCCGCCCTGTTTAGGGTGACCCGTTCCCTCCTGCAACAGAGGGTGCGGGAAGCCCCGCTACAGGGTAGAGCAGAGGAATTTGTGACTTTTCTGCAGGACAAAACCGCTCAGATACGGAACGAGCTAGCCCCCATTCGTGGCCCAGTGGGATGCCACGAGGCTGATCTTGTTTGGGAGGAATTTGACTCCATTGCTTATGAGGATATGGACAGGTTACGTGGACGACTGCGAGCCACCTCATGTTTATTGGACCCGTGTCCCTCCTGGCTTGTACTGGCATCCTGGGAGGTGACACGAGGCTGGCTCCAAGAGGTTGTCAACGCTTCTTTAAGTGAGGGTTCCTTGCCTGCTTCCCTAAAAGAGGCTATGGTGAGGCCCCTCCTTAAGAAGCCCTCTTTGGACCCAGCTCTTTTAACCAACTATCGTCCCGTCTCCAACCTTCCCTTTCTGGCAAAGGTTGTTGAGAGTGTGGTGGCACAACAGTTTCCCCGTCACCTGGAGGAAGTTGATTATCTAGACCCGCGCCAGTCCGGCTTTCGGCCCGGGCATAGCACCGAGACGGCATTGGTCGCGTTGGTGGATGATCTCTGGAGGGCCAGAGATGGGGGTTCTTCCTCCATCCTGGTCCTATTAGACCTCTCGGCGGCTTTCGATACCATCGACCATGGTATCCTATTGCATCGGCTGGGGGGGTTGGGGGTGGGAGGCACCGTTTTACGGTGGTTCTCCTCCTACCTCTGTGGCCGATCGCAATTTGTGTTGGCAGGAGAGCAGAGGTCGACCCCGAGACCCCTCACATGTGGGGTGCCTCAGGGGTCGGTCCTCTCGCCTCTCCTGTTTAATGCATACATGAAGCCGCTGGGTGAGATCATCCGTGGTTTCGGGGTAGAGTACCATCTCTACGCTGATGATACTCAGCTGTATATATCTACCCCAAACCACCCCAACGATGCCGTAGCGGTGATGTGCCAGTGCCTGGAAGCCGTGCGGATCTGGATGGGAAGTAACGGACTCAGGCTCAACCCGACCAAGACCGAGTGGCTGTGGTTTCCGGCTGCCCGATTCAACCAGCTTTCTCCAACGCTGGCCATAGGGGGCGAACATCTTGCCCCTGTGGATGGGGCGCGCAATTTGGGAGTCCTCCTGGATACCCGGCTGTCTATGGAAGAGCAAGTGACAGCCGTGGCCAGGAGGGCGTTTTACCAGGTTCGCCTGGTTCGCCAATTGCGCCCCCTATTGGATCGGGACGCCCTTCGCACAGTCACTCATGCCCTCGTGACATCCTGACTGGACTACTGTAACTCTCTCTACATGGGGCTCCCCTTGAGGTGCACCCGGAGGCTTCAGTTAGTTCAGAATGCAGCCGCGCGAGCAATTATGGGAACCACTAGGTTTACCCATGTAACACCGCTCTTGCGCGAGCTGCACTGGCTGCCTGTCGTCTTCCGGGTGCGCTTCAAGGTGTTAGTTATCATCTTTAAAGCGCTCCATGGCTCGGGACCTAGCTACCTGCGGGATCGGATCCTGCCTCACACATCCTCACGGCCGATTCGCTCCCACAGAGAGGGACTTCTCCGGGTGCCGTCCACTAGACTTTGTCAGTGGGCGACGCCCAGGGGAAGGGCTCTCTCTGTGGCGGGCCCGGCCTTCTGGAACGACCTTCCCCCCGATACTAGAACGACCACGGACCTCCGCTCCTTCCGCCTGAAATTGAAGACTCATCTTTTCCGCCTGGCCGGCCTAGGGTAGTCTCTCTCTCTATGGGTTTTTTAATTGTTTATTTATATTTAGTGGGGATTTTTAGTTAATGGGATTTTAGCACAGGAATTAGTTTAATCTGTTTTAAATTGTATGTATTTTGTATATTTATTGTTTTTATTCTCCCTGTGCACCGCCCCGAGTCCCTGTGGGGAGAGGGAGCGGTTAATAAATTCAACTTTATTATTATTATTATTATTATTCCGCGGATAACTGCTCTGCCGCCCTGTTTGGGGTGACCTGCTCCCTCCTTCAACAGAGGCCGCGGGAAGCCCCTCTGCAGGGCAGAGCAGAGGAATTTGGAGAGTATCTGCTGGAAAAAATCGCTCAGATTCGGAGCGAGATGGTCTCCATTGAAAGTGGTCCAGAGGGATTCCCGAAGGCAGGTCTTGAGATACATCTATGGGAGGAGTTTGACTCTGTTACTTCCGAAGATATGGACAGGTTACGTGGGCGACTGCGAGCTACCACATGTTTATTGGACCCGTGTCCCTCCTGGCTTGTACTGGCATCCTGGGAGGTTTCGCGAGGCTGGCTCCAGGAAATAGTGAACGCTTCTTTGAGTGAGGGGTTCTTGCCTACCGTCTTGAAAGAGACGGTAGTGAGACCTCGCCTCAAGAAGCCTTCCCTGGACCCAGCATTATTGGTAAATTATCGTCCGGTCTCCAACCTTCACTTTCTAGTGAAGGTTGTAGAGAGTGTGGTGGCACAACAGTTTCCCCGTCACCTGGAGGAAGTTGATTATCTGGATCCACGCCAGTCTGGCTTTCGGCCCGGGCAGAGCACTGAGATGGCATTGGTGGCATTGGTTGATGATCTCTGGAGGGCCAGAGATGGGGGTTCTTCCTCCATCCTGGTCCTATTAGATCTCTCGGCGGCTTTTGATACCATCGACCATGGTATCCTATTGCATCGACTGGAGGGGCTGGGGGTGATGGGCACCGTTTTACGGTGGTTCCCCTCCTACCTCTCCGGTCGATCACAATTTGTGTTGGCAGGAAGGCAGAGGTCGACCTCGAGGTCACTCACGTGTGGGGTGCCACAGGGGTCGGTCCTCTCGCCGCTCCTGTTCAACACATATATGAAGCCGCTGGGTGAGATCATCCGTGGTTTTGGGGTAGAATACCACCTGTACGCTGACGACACCCAGCTGTACGTATCTACCTCAAACTACCCCAACGATGCCATCGAAGTGATGTCCCAATGTCTGGAAGCCGTGCGGATCTGGATGGGAAGGAACAGACTCAAGCTCAACCCGTCCAAGACCGAGTGGCTGTGGTTTCCGGCGCCCCGGTTCAACCAGTTGATTCCATCACTGGCCATTGGGGGTGAACATCTACCCCCCGTGGATCGGGCATCCTCCTTGGATACCCGGCTGTCTTTAGAAGATCATGTGACAGCCATGGCCAGGGGGGCATTTTACCAGGTTCGCCTGGTACGCCAGTTGCGTCCCCTATTGGACCAGGACGCCCTTCGCACAGTCACTCATGCGCTCGTGACATCCCGTCTGGACTACTGTAACGCTCTCTACATGGGGCTCCCCTTGAGGTGCACCCAAAGGCTACAGCTAGTTCAGAATGCAGCCGCGCGGGCAATATTGGGTACCTCCAGGTATTCCCACATAACACCGCTCCTGCGCGAGCTGCACTGGCTGCCTGTGATCTTTCGGGTGCGCTTCAAGGTACTGGTTACCATTTTCAATGCGCTCCATGGCACTGGACCTAGTTATCTGCGGGATCACATCCTACCCCACACATCCCTTCGGCCAATTCGCTCCCACAGAGAGGGACTTCTTCGGGTGCCATCCAGTAGGCAATGCCAGCGGGTGACGCCCAGGGGAAGGGCCTTCTCTGTGGTGGGCCCCACTCTCTGGAACGACCTTTCCCCCGAACTTAGAACAACTACGGACCTCCGCTCCTTTCGTCAAAAACTAAAAACTCACTTCTTCTGCCTGGCCGGCTTGGCTTAATCGACCCATTTACCTCAAGCTGAATACTCAATTTGTTTTATTAGGGATTTTTAGGGGTATTAGTTTTAGCGCAGGGTATAGGTTTAATTCATTTTTAAATTTGTATGATAATGTTTGTTGGTTTTAATATATGTGCATTTTTAATTTCCTGTGCACCACCTCAAGTCCCTTCGGGGAGAAAGAGCGGTTTACAAATTAAATTATGATGATGATGATGATGATGATGATGATGATGATGATGATGATGATGATGATTATTATGTGGGGACAAGATCATGAACTTTCAACTGAGTGGGAATCTTAGGAAGCTTTCAGATTCAGGATTCCCACAGATGTATCAAGATGTCTCTCTTATTAAATTGGAAGTTTAAGAATAGCTCTGCCTTGGACTCTGATTTATTTCTGGATGATATTTGGAATGCTGACAATCACTTTTCTACCTCTGGAGGCTTCAGGAGGCTTCCCTGAAGCCTCTGAAGGGCAAAAAACAGCCCAACGTGGAGCACGCTGGAGCTGACAGGGTAATACTTCATGTGCCCTCAGAAATGGCTCTGCGTGCCACCCGTGGTTTGCCATCATCGATCTACAGGAAGAGGCCATAGTTGTGCTGAATTAGGCTCTAGTACAGTGATGGTGAACCTATTTTGCCTCGTGTGCCAAAAGTGGGGAAGCGCAGGCGGGGTTGTGATTGGGCTTGCCACACATGTGTGTGCTTTCCCCCTCTGGTTTGCTCGTAGGGTTATTTTTCGCCCTCCGGAGCCTTCAGGAGCCTTCAGCCCTTAGGGAAGTCTCTGGAGAGTGAAAAATGGCCTCAAAAGAAGGCCGAAGTCAGCTGGACATGCGCGCTGGAGCTGATAGGGCAATGCCTCGTGTGCCCTAACAAATGGCTCCGCGTGTCACCTGTGGCACCCGTGCCATAGATTCGCCATCATGGCTCTAGTACAACCAAGGCTACTTGTTTCCAATTGTTAAAGTAATCTTCCATCCTGGGTATAGTGAAATGGAATAAGTATTGACTGTACCTAGAAACTGCAAATTAAATATCTAGAAACAGTGCTCAATTTATTTTTAAAAAAAAAGCACAATAGGTTCTTGCCTGGGCTATCTCAGAGGGCGAATATATATGAAGTTGGTTACGAGGTTGCCTTATTTCATGTGTGCAAAACTTTAATCTTTATACTAGACTCTAGATCCCATATTCTAAAACTATTTCTGATGATTCTGTTGGGTCTAACCATTTCTTGATTAGTATCTCATTGTCAGTTGCCAACAAGATGCCTCTTCCATCAACAACTTATCAACTGCAGAATTAGCTTTCTTTTCTGCTTTTTTACAAATTGATATTTGGTGGCTCACTGCCTACTATACTGGAAATATTAAGTAGTTATCATGATTAATTATTATTAACTAGATAATCTATGACCCATTCCTTTCCCAGTATTTATTTACCTAAAGAGATAAACAGAATCACCAGGAATGGCAGAAAAGTAATGGGAGTGGAATGCTGTATGACTTCCTGCTAGTTTCCCTATTGACTTTGCCTGTGGGAAAGTGATAGGGAACATTGGAAATCACAGTCACCTGACTGAAGCTGACTACAGTGGTGCTGCCACAATCACAACTTTTTGAATACAATTGGTGTGAACATCTTTGACATTCCAATCACATTGGGAGTAATGGGTCCCATATTTTCCATGCATTCTTTAGTTAGAGTCAAGGTACTTTGATTCAAAAATTGTTGCCCTGAAATGTACTTCTTCAAGTATTTCAAGGTTACAAACAGATAGACTGGAGGTGATCTGTTTGTCTTAGTTGTCTTAGTTTTAGGAAATTCATCTAGTTCCAAAGTTTCCTTTAAACAAATAGTCATTACTACATACTTTCAAAGCATTCCTCAATTCCACCATTAATCACACCTTAAAGTTTGCATCTTGTTATACATACTGCACATTTAGGTTTCGAAATAGGATTTTAGCAGATTAATAGCATCATAATTTCTGCACATGTGCTTCTCTTAATTTAAGTCAGACACAGGCAAAAATCCCAACTATGCCTTTGCCATAGATCATAGTTTGCTCAGAAAAAAGCATTTTGTTGGAGGAATGCTAATGTATAGTCTTTGGTGCTTTTGGTGATATTGTTTTAATTCTTTTCATAAGATAAAATATAATATAGGCCCCAGATCAAGATTACTTTCTTTCTATTTAACATTGGCTTTCTATTTAACTTTGAATCATTTGGCACATTTGTAAGATAACATTTATAAGATAATATTTTCTGCATTACTCTGATCAAGAGCAGACAGAAATACTTTAAAGGTAAAGGTTCCCATTGCACATATGTGCTAGTCATTCTCAACTCTAGGGGGCGGTGCTCATTTCTGTTTCAAAGCTGAAGAGCAAGGCTGGCCGAAAAGGTCTCTGTGGTCATGTGGCTGGCATGACTAAACACTGAAGACGCATGGAACCCTGTTACCTTCCCACCAAAGGTGGTTCCTATTTTTCTACTTGCATTTTTACATGCTTTTGAACTGCTAGGTTGGCAGAAGCTATGACAAATAACAGGAGCTCACTCCATTATGTGGTGCTAGGGATTTGAACCGCTGAACTGCTGACCTTTCTGATTGACAAGCTCAGCATCATAGCCCCTGGGCCACCACTCTAAATGTTTTCAAAAGATTACTTATGCCAGATGAATGGTTTTAGCACTTAAAAGTAAAGTGATCAGGGAGGGCGGAGCTGCGCCGCGCCGATTCAACGCAGGGTCTCAGCACTCTGAGACCTGCATTGAACTTTTTCCGCCCCTTGGTCTGTAGGTAACCTAAACCGTCCTGGAGGGACTGTGATGAGGGAGACAAAGCCTTGTTGGTCACAGAGGTATCGCAAAGCCCCTGTTTGACCCAAGGGAAGAGCTCCTGCAAGGCGGTAAAAGGCAGCCCCCCGGGGAACAAAGGTGTTCGGCAAGTTCCAAAGCAAGGAAGGAAGAAAGCTGAAAGTGAAAGTACTGACTGGGAAGGTATTCTAACTTTTTTTAAAAACATTTTGCTTAAAGAAATTCTTTTTTTTAGTAACTAAAGCCTTTAATTATGAAGTAAGTGGCGGAATTAATTTAATATGCTTTGAACTGAGAGGTTTCTTTTTATATATATATTTCTCTGAAATTGTAGATTGAAGCGCCAGAGCAAGGTTATTTTTTTTCCTTTGAAAGTGATTGGACTATTTCTGGTTTCTTTTCTCCTCTTTTTATTTTTTGCTACTTAAAATTTTGAATCTGGGATTATTTCTATAATTACTTTTGAAGATTTATTGCGTATTCTTAAAACTAAACAAGAACTATACTTTCTCCTTTTTTTTCTTAACAACAAAGAAAAGGATGTATTAAAAAGTGAAAATTTGTTGCCACTGGAGGTTACTGGTTGGTTCTTATGAATGTCAAGGTTACAGCAGCTGCTTTTTGATAACTGAAAACACCAAAATAAAACAGACCAGAGACTAGGTGGCAGTGAGAACTAACTTTTATCATCTTTTGGATTTGTCAACATGGTTTTATACTCTGAAGAGAATACTTCAGAAAATCAGAATGCTTTGGCTGAAATTCTAAACTTACTGAAACAAAATACTAGAAGAATGAATAATGCACTGGATAAAATTTTGTCTGTTACATCAAACTATGGCTAATTGGAGACTCCAGAAATTAAAGAGAAAGAAGAAAAGGAGGAAGATAAAGAGATACTCATTTTTTTCCTTTGAAAGTGATTGGACTATTTCTGGTTTCTTTTCTCCTCTTTTTATTTTTTGCTACTTAAAATTTTGAATCTGGGATTATTTCTATAATTACTTTTGAAGATTTATTGCGTATTCTTAAAACTAAAAAAGAACTATACTTTCTCCTTTTTTTTCTTAACAACAAAGAAAAGGATGTATTAAAAAGTGAAAATTTGACTTCCGGGTTGAGCGTCGGCTGTCGCAGACAGGCTTTTACGAGCTTGTCAATCCAGCTGCCTGTTAGAGGCATTTTTATAAGATCGTAAATGTCTCGGATACTCATAAATCCTTAGGAATTTATGGGTGAACTCACGCTGTCGGGTTGAGCCTCTTGTGTAACTCTCCAGAAGGTATTATAGCCTCTGGGGAGCTGGCAAGAAGAGCCCCCCCTTTTCAGCGCTTTAGTTCCAGGCGGCTGTATTCCTTCGCTAAGAAATTAGTGAAGCTAGACGGCCGTAATCAACTCTTTAAAATATGTTCCAGGCAATCCATCAAGAAAGACTATATTTCAAGCCTTCGTACCTCAAAGGAAACTAAAACGCAAGTAATTAAAGTTTGTGGTATATCTCTTAGAACAAAGGATTCAAGATGGCGTTAACTACTAGATGAATGAAACGAAACTTAGTTGTCTTGTCTAATTATTGATTTGTGGATTTTGGTCTCTGCTTAACCCCTGGCTGATAGCGGACAGCTGTATGCGCAAAGGGGGAGAAAGCTATAATTACTGACTTATTTTGATATTTTGAAGAGTTTTTTTTTTTTCTCTCTTCCTGAAAACTTGGAAAGCTTAAAAGCAAGGCAATGGAACAAACTCGTGTAGTAACTCCCCAGGACTTTAAAGATTTGATGAACTTTATAGTTAATGAAAGCAGAGACCTCAAAAGAATGATCCAGGAGAAATATGAACAATTAGAAAAAAAAATGTTTGCAATGGCCAAGAGTCTGTCTGAAGTTATCATTAAAATTGATGGGAAAATCGAACAGCTGACCTCACAGGTGGAACTTAAAGCAAAGGAAACGGATTTGAAATTGGTGGAAATGGAGGGGAATATGCACAAATTGGACAAAGAGGTTATTATGTTACAATTTTTTTTAATGGAAAACGCCATTAGACAGGGGATTATCAGAAAATCCTAGAGAAGACTTAAGAAAAGTTTCTGCCGATGCTTTGGCTATATTAGTAAAAATGAATCCTGGTGAAATTTATGCTAAGATTGATAAAATTTACAGAGCAAACTCACGTATAGCATTACAAAGGCAACTACCGAGAGATGTTGTCATATATTTTACTGAGAGAAACCTCAGAAATGATATTCTGCAGAAGTCTTTTCACTCCTCTCTCCACATAGCTGGAAAACGGATTGGTGTCTTTAAGGAACTTCCATCAACTATCCTGAAGCTTAGAAGGGATTTTGGTTTTTTGGTGGCAGAGCTGAAGAAAAGAGGGATACAGTACAGGTGGGATGCTCCAATGGGTGTTATATTCAGATATGAAGGGGCGCGGTATTGTTTGAATACTATAGATAAGGCAAGAGATTTTTATTATGAAATACTGAAGAAAAGTGCAACGCCCCCACGCATATCTATACCAACACTAGTAGATCTGGATGGTTCACAACAAGATATTGAGATGGAGCAGAAACAATTTGGAAAAGAGATGGAAGAACATACTCAGTTGGATTCCCCTGGGCTTTTTTTAAGCCCTACTCTGGAGGAAATGTCGAAGACTGCTATAGGGGGATGTGTTGGAATGCCAATACGTAAATCAGATGAGCAATGTGAAGCCAGGTCTAGTACCAGACAAATCCAGAAACCGCAGAAGCAGAGGAGGTCTCAATCTCGGCGAGTTAAGAAAGACAAAAGGATTAAAGGACGAAGCAATTAATCAATCTAGATAAAAATATACAGATCTCTGCAATGCTGGTCCTCTTGGATGTGGAAACTTTTTCAGGGTTGAAAACTGGAACCGGAGCATTTGCAGTGGATCTGGTTGTTACCCTATCACGATCTTGGAACTTTATAATCCTGATGAAAAGTCACTCGGGGGTTACCTATGTAAAGGGTTTTTTTCTTGTTATTTATGGGGGCAGCTGCTTAAACTGGTATTACAAACAGCTATGGATGGAATGGAAGGAGACCTGAAGAGTTGGACTTATGAACATTGATGCGGAAAGGATTAATATTATGTTAGTGTTCTGGGAAAAAACTTGGGCCGAACTTTGAAATTTTCTTGCAATTTGCTGTATCCTTCTTGTGATAGGATCTGAAATTTTCCTATACCATTTCTGTTTCCTTTGTGAAGAGAGAAGTAACTTTGCTTTTTTCAAATATTAGAGTAATCTTTACATTTTTTTTTGTGTTGTTAAGTGGGCAATTAAGCAAATGGAGAGGGGAAAAATAGTAAACCTTTTGAATCAGGAAGGATGTAAACTTGAGCTAGGATATATGGTTTAAGTTTTATAAGTGTTAGGTTATATGACATGGTATTTAGATCTTAAGAATTATTTTCTATGTATTTTAATGTTTAACTAAAAGGGGGTGTTTATGTTGAGCTTGTTATAAGGTTTCTAATGGATTGGTTATATACAGAATAAATATCAGATTAGGAAGTACTATGTAGTTTTTAGGTAAGAATGCTTTGATTGATAGGTGAATAGAGTAAATAATATTTGGGATGCTTGGAATTATTAGAGTGGTGTATAGCGGAAGTCAGGGGGGTAGGTTTGAATGGGAGGTGGGGGAGGGTTAGGGTGGAGGGCGGGGTAATATATATGTATGATTAATCTAGAGAGGGGAATAATGGGATATGCCTTTTTTTTTTTTTTAAAGAGAAATTTATATTATGTTTTTTATATTTTTAATTAACTTAGAAGATGGTGTTAATGGGATATTAATATACTAAGAGAAACTTATATTGTGTCTGCTGGGAGGCGAGGGGGTATAATATCTGAATGAGAAACTTATTTTAAGACGGGGTGAGGGGGGGTATAGTATTTGTATGTGATTTATATTACATGTCGGGGGGGGTAAAAAGGGGGAAAATCTGTGTGAATAAAACTTTTTCAATAAAAAAAAAAGTGAAAATTTGTTGCCACTGGAGGTTACTGGTTGGTTCTTATGAATGTCAAGGTTACAGCAGCTGCTTTTTGATAACTGAAAACACCAAAATAAAACAGACCAGAGACTAGGTGGCAGTGAGAACTAACTTTTATCATCTTTTGGATTTGTCAACATGGGTTTATACTCTGAAGAGAATACTTCAGAAAATCAGAATGCTTTGGCTGAAATTCTAAACTTACTGAAACAAAATACTAGAAGAATGAATAATGCACTGGATAAAATTTTGTCTGTTACATCAAACTATGGCTAATTGGAGACTCCAGAAATTAAAGAGAAAGAAGAAAAGGAGGAAGATAAAGAGATACTCATTTTAGTCGAAGATAAAGATAAAGATACCTATGGATTAAATGTGGGAGAAAATATAGAGAAGGAAATACTTAAAAGAGAATATGAAGAATCTGAGCCTTAGCTTGGTTATCAAGGAAAAGGGGGGGGGGAGATTTGAAGATGGATGAAAGAGGAGAAACCTCTCCAGAAATACGTCTGACATTTAAAAACAAACAACATGTAAAGATAGGAACTGGACAGCGGTATTATTGGAGAGTTATATTGGACAATAAAATGCGAAAAAAGTTTATAAAAAATCTGGAAAGAAGAATAAAAAGAGACGGGGGCCACAAATGGCAAAAGAGATAAACCAACTCACTACTGGAAGGACACTGGCTGATAAGGAAAGCTGTTATCCTTTGATGATTAATAACTATCTAGATTGTGTTATGATGATATTCTTATCATCGAAGGATTATTAGTTAATCAATAGTTATTTACAATAAGAGTAACTAATAATAATGTTATAGTTTAATGATATATATCTATGTATTTGTAGAAATCTATGAGATTAGATGTAAACAAATTTAAGACTGTATTAGATATTACTGAAGAATCACTAACATAGAAATTATGAGTTATATTAAAAGTAGCGGAATAATTATAGTTGATACTGGCTGATAATGAAAATTGTTATATTTTGATGATTAATAATTAGATGGTTTTAGAATATCATTGTATGTATATACAGTGGTACCTCGCTTCACGAACGCCTCTCTTCACGACCAATTCGCTGTACGACCAGAAATTTTCCAAAAAATGTGCTCCGCTGCACGAACCCTGCCTCGCTTCACGTACTGGAGCCGCGGACATTTTATCCACGAACGAATGTTGTGAGGGGGACGGGTGTATGTGTGGAAGCGAAGGCGGGGGGGGGAGGAGCTGCCTTCCCAGCCGGGCTCCGCAGCTGAGGGGCGATGGAGCAGTTTGCGCGGTTTGCTCCATCGCCCCTCAGCTGCGGAGCCCGGCCGGGAAGGCAGCTCCTTCCCCCCTGCCTTCGCTTCCACACACACACCGCGCGCGGCTGCCAGCATCACTTTTGCCCGTCTCTTTCTGGGCTCGGGGCTTCTGCTTGTCGGGACGCTTGCCGAAGTTGGCCGCGGGGCTGCTTCCTTCCCAAAGCTTCCTTCCCAAAGTCAAAATCGCTAAAGAAGAAGAAAATAAATCAGGCAAGCAAGAAACGAAAGAAAGAAGAGATTCCAGTCCAAACTCCCCCTTAAATACATTTTCCCTTTCTAATCCCATTCAAAGAACGTTCGCTGTTTTGTAAAGAAAGAAATAGAGACCTACCAATAGAGACCTTACAAAACAGCGAACGTTCTTTGAATGGGATTAGAAAGGGAAAATGTATTTAAGGGGGAGTTTGGACTGGAATCTCTTCTTTCTTTCGTTCCTTGCTTGCCTGATTTATTTTCTTCTTCTTCTTTAGCGATTTTGACTTTGGGAAGGAAGCTAGACCAACCTTTCCCCTTCCCCCTCTCCAGATCCGGGCCGGCAGAGAGAGAAAGAGAGAGATGGAGAGATCGGAAAGAAAGAAGTTGTTACATACTTACTCGAAACTGGCTGCTTTAAGGGGCCTCTTTAAGAAAAATCCCCCCCGTCGTAAACAACCGCTCGAACTGAAAAGATTGCAAGGCTAAAGATTCGTTCACTCGGCGCTGGATAATGAAGGGCGAAGTCCCGCCAAAGTCCGAAAGCCGCCGCTTTCGGCTTTTTAAAGCGCAAAACCAAAGCTTCTCCAGCTTCAGGTCAGACTCCAGCTTCAGCGCGCCCCCCCAGATGTTGCGCCCGGTGCGCCCCCTGCACCCCCCATGCTACGCCTCTGCCGGAGGGAGCTGGAAAAGAGCTCGGAGGTCCTCTAGTCCAGCCTCTGCTCAAGCAGGACTAGAGCCTCCGCTAGTCCAGATCAGGGGCTGTCTCCTTCTTTCTGAAAATCTTCCGCGCCACTTCCCCAGATGCATGGAGAGGCCAAAAGCGGCCGCGCTGGAGCTCCATCCCCAGAGGCTTTTCAGAAAGAAGGAGACAGCCCCTGATCTGGACTAGCGGAGGCTCTAGTCCTGCTTGAGCAGAGGCTGGACTAGAGCAGGGGTCCCCAACCTTTGCAACTTTAAGTCTGAAGGACTTCAGCTCCCAGAATTCTCCAGCCAGCAAAGCTCTCTTCCAGCTCCCTCCGGTTCACTTTGGGGCTGGAGCAGTGGCTTCCTTCCTCCCAGAAGAGCGATCCCTCAAAAGCGCCGAGTGAACGAATCAATCTCCCGGGGACGGGAGATTGAAACAGCGCGCACGCACGCACACCTCTCCTGGGAGGAAGGAAGCCACTGCTCCAGCCCCAAAGTGAACCGGAGGGAGCTGGAAGAGAGCTCGGAGGTCCTCTAATCCAGCCTTTGCTCCCTGCCCGGCTCCCTTGCTCTGAGCTGCGTTTTGGAGCGGGCAGCGATCCCTCAAAAGCGCCGGGTGAACGAATCTTTAGCCTTGCAATCTTTTCAGTTCGAGCGGTTGTTTACGATGGGGGGGGGGGTTTCTTAAAGAGGCCCCTTAAAGCAGCCAGTTTCGAGTAAGTCTGTAACAACTTCTTTCTTTCCGATCTCTCCATCTCTCTCTCTTTCTCTCTCTGCCGGCCCGGATCTGGAGAGGGGGAAGGGGAAATGTTGGTCTAGCTTCCTTCCCAAAGTCAAAATCGCTAAAGAAGAAGAAGAAAATAAATCAGGCAAGCAAGGAACGAAAGAAAGAAGAGATTCCAGTCCAAACTCCCCCTTAAATACATTTTCCCTTTCTAATCCCATTAGAATCCCTTCGGAAGTTTACTTGCCTTGCCCCGGTGTCAGTGCCCCGGTGTCTGTTTTCTTTACAAAACAGCGAACGTTCTTTGAATGGGATTAGAAAGGGAAAATGTATTTAAGGGGGAGTTTGGACTTTTCCAAAGAGGCTTTTCAGAAAGAAGGAGACAGCCCCTGATCTGGACTAGCGGAGGCTCTAGTCCTGCTTGAGCAGAGGCTGGACTAGAGGACCTCCGAGCTCTCTTCCAGTTCCCTCCGGTTCACTTTGGGGCTGGAGCAGTGGCTTCCTTCCTCCCAGGAGAGGTGTGCGTGCGTGCGCGCTGTTTCAATCTCCCGTCCCCGCCCCGGCTCCCTTGCTCTGAGCTGCGCTTTGGAGCGGGCAGCGATCCCTCAAAAGCCCCCAGGCTGGTCCTCCTCCTCACCCGGATCCAGAGCGGCGCTCCCCGCCTGGCCTTTGGAGGGGAGGGTGATGACATTGCTTAAAGAGAAACCTGCTATTTCCACGTTTGTTTTAATGATGTCCTTCTGCCCACGCCGATAGGCTTTAACATGGTTGCGACTTCCTGTAGGAACGGTCGTGGAGAGAAACAGACCAAAAAACAAGGTCAGAACGGATTAACCGGATTTACATTGAACCCTATGGGAAACTGTGCCTCTCTTCACGACCAATTTGGTTCGCGAAAAGAGTCAGTTCAAGAATTACGACCAAAAAACAAGGTCGGAACGGATTAATCGGATTTACATTGAACCCTATGGGAAATTGTGCCTCGCATCACGACCAAATCGCATCACGACCAGAGTCATTTCACGAATTAAGTTCGTGAACCGAGGTACCACTGTATGTATGTTTGTTGGGAATAGACAATGGATGCCATTAGGTTGTGTTTTAAAGACATGTTTGAAGAAGAAGATAGACTAAATTTGGAATATTAGATGAGAATTTTGGTGTACTGATGTTAAGGTATATGATGAAATTTCTGATTTAAAATTTATAAAATGAGATTATCTATGAATAATAATCATTTTAGAGATGCACAGAAGTTATGTGAGGCCAGTCGGTATGCTTTCTAAAGGATACAATATAGAGTAATGACTTTTCCTTTTTATTTTTATTCTTAATTTTATTCTTTTCTTTTTTCTTTGTTTGTCTTATTAATAAAATGCCATTATATACTTTTACTTTACATACAAAAAGATGTAAAAACAATCAATTAAATTAAGGTTGAGATATAATAATTGTAATAATTGACATGAAAAACAAGTAATGATTATGGAAGAAATGCATAGAACTTTGTGATTAACTGACAAATTTTTTATAATTTATAATTAGTAATGGAAAATGGCTTTTTATGTTTTTGAAGATATGTTTGTTTTATCTGTGTTTGTTCAAAATAAATAAAAAATTATCTCCCCCCCAAAAAAGTAAAGTGATCAGTTGATTTCATTTTCTGTACTATAGATTTTTCTCCCACTAGCTAAAACTAGGGCCATTTTTAGAAGGTTTCTTGTCTCCACATCAACTTTAAATGGGATTCACTCATTAAATCAAGCTACAGTAAGCTATGCTAGAAATTCTCAAATTTTATAATACTATGACCTCTTAAAATGATTAAATGAATTTGTGTGATTTAGCCTGTGTAAAATTATTTACTGTGTTCTTACTGTGCAAGAAATAAATATGGTACTTTCAATAATTATATTCAATCTGTATTATTCAATAAAACAATATTATAACTTTTCAACTTTGTAATATAAAACCAAAGTATTTCATTTGCTAAACAAAAAGTAACACGAAAAACCTGTCCATAACATCTGATTATTATTATTTTTGCCATGATGTCCTATTTTTATGTGACAGCAGAAGTTCATGCTATTGGCACTGCTCTTAACCCAAGAAACGCTGCCCAAGCTCGCTGAGGCTCTGACTTCTCCGATGGGAAGTTTAACCCTGATCTCAGTCGGGAGAAGGCCGCAAAGCTGTCAGGGCCCCCCAACAGCTTGGGAGGAAGAGAGGCAGAGGCACCTGGCTTCCCTTATCCCCCCCCCCTGCCCGTTTGCTTGCTGCTTTCCCAGGAAGGGCTTTGCTAAGCCATCCCAGAGCTGCATGGAGCTTCCCCACTGGGAAATCCGACCTGCTGCTCCCACGAGAGGCTCAGCCTCACCTGCTGGGCAGCCTTTTCAGGAGCATCTCAGCTCAGCCTTGCCTTGCCTGACTCCCTTCTGAAATTAGGAAGATGGTGCTTTGCTCCCAGTGCTGCAGAAGCCCAGGCTGGGGTACTTTGTTTGGGATTAGTGGCAGGAAGACCCCCAGTGCCCGTTCCTTCAAGAGGGGGACCCTTCAAGTGGGGTTGCCACATCCCATTGTGGGTGCCCAGGCCAGCCTCGACTCCTGCCTCCCTGCCACCTTCAGGCCCATGCAACCTCCATGCCACCCCACCAACCTGGGGATGCTCCCAGTTCTACTGGGCAGATGCTCCTTTGTGCCCCATTGCCAAGCTGCATTTGGGCCTTTGGTGGCCCTGCTTTCTCCTGGCACCCCTTCCCGGCCGGGAGATGCTCAGGAACAGCCCCACTGCCCTACCCAGGTGCTGGGCTGGTCAGCAGCCCACACACCAGCGCCATGGGACCTTTATAAACAGGAGGTGGTCGGAGGCTCCTGCCTGCCCTGTGGCCAGTTCTGACCCTGCTTGAAGGGACCCCTGCTTGAAGGAATGGGCATCAGGGGGCTTTCTGCCACCAAGCCCACACAAAGCGCCCCAGCCTGGACTTCTGCAGCACTGGGAGCAGAGCCCTGGCTTCCTAACTTCAGAAAAGAGCCAGGTGAGGCAAGGCTGAGCTGCAATGCTCCCGAAAAGACTGCCTGGCTGGTAAGGCTGAGCCTCTCATGGGAGTGGTACTTTGCGTCAGGCGGATGTTCCGGGGCTGCTGCACATGTGCACCACCTGCCCTCTTGGAGCACTTTCTTCCTTCTCCTGCTGCCCATTGATGCCGCCACAGTTGATTCGGTTGGGGGAATGGTCCCCCGAAGGCAGGGTGTGCTCTGCCACTACTGTTGATGCTGCTGCTGTTAGGTGCGTCCATGCAGGAGAACTCCCCAGTGCTGCACAGTTCCAGGATGGCGTGATATCCTTTCTTTTGCCAGTATGGTTGTGTTGCCAGGCCGCCATCGCTACCGGTTCGCAATGGTACGCCAGATTTTCACTACCTCTTCTGCCATACCATACTGGGAGGAACCCACCTCTGTCCCAAAGTTGTTTTTCCAAAAGGCAACTGGACTTTTTTTTCCTTTGAAAATGTTTCACTTCTCATCCAAGAAGTATGTTCAGCAGCTTCTTGGATGAGAAGTGAAAAATTTAAAAAAAAAAACAAACCAAGAAAGTCCTATTGTCTTTGGAAAAAAGCACTTTGAGACATTTTGCTATGAAAAATATGGAAATTAATTAATAAAAAGCTAAAATATAACTGCATATGCTAATTTGTTCTAGTTTGTATTCATAATTTAGATTTGAGAGCTGTAAATTGACATTTTTTTAAAGGAATGGGTGTTCATGATTGTTTCTGAGTTTGGAGAATCAGTCAAGGTAAATGAATGAAATATAGTTCCAACGATGCTGTTGAAATGATGTCCCGGTGTCTGGAGGCTGTGCGAGTCTGGATGGGGAGGAACGGGCTACGACTCAACCCCTCCAAGACCGAGTGGCTGTGGTTTCCGGCGCCACGACATAGCCAGTTGGTTCCATCTCTGGCTATCGGGGGCGAGTCATTAGCCCCCACAGAAAGGGCTCGCAACTTGGGTGTCCTCCTGGACTCTCGGCTGTCCTTGGATGACCATGTGACAGCCGTAGCCAGGGGGGCCTTTTATCAGGTTTACCTAAGTTGTGCCCCTTTTTGGATCGTGACGCCCTATGCACAGTCACGCAAGCTCTTGTCATTTCCTGCCTAGACTACTGCAATGCACTCTACATGGGGCTCCCCTTGAAGTGCACCCAGAGGCTCCAGTTGATGCAGAACGCGGCCGCGTGGGGGATCTTGGGAGCACCAAGACACTCCCATATAACACCTCTCCTGCGCGAGCTGCACTGGCTGCCTGTGGCCTTCTGGGTGCACTTCAAGGTTTTGGTGACCATCTTCAAAGCGCTCCATGGCATGGGTCCTGGTTATTTGCAGAACCGCCTCCTGCCACACACCTCCATCCGACCTGTCCGCTCCCACAGGGAGGGCCTCCTCAGGGTGCTGTCCGCTGGACAATGCCGGCTGGTGACTCCCAGGGAAAGAGCCTTCTCTGTGGTGGGTCCAGCCCTCTGGAATGATCTGCCCCCCTGACCTCCGTACTATCACGGACCTTCGCCTCTTCCGTCGAGCATTAAAGACTTATTTGTTTCATGCGGCCGGCCTAGCATAGTTTGTTTTTATCGTTGTTTTAATAGGGTTTTAAATTATTTTAGCACGGGTTAAACTTATTTAATTTAATCTTAAATTGTATTTATATGTATTTTATCTTTTTATTATCCCTGTGCACTGCCCTGAGTCCCAATTCTGGAAAGAGGGCGGTATATAAATAAAATAAAATAAATAAATAAATGCATATGTGCAGGTGAGCTACTTGGCATTTTAATCAAAGCTTGGTAATAGCAAAATTTGTTGACTTTGTAATTTTCTGTAATTTAAAGATTTGGATCATTGTTCTCACTTGTAAAAAGAAGATAGCCCTTATCAGAATCATACAACTGAATGCCTTAGCCTTCTAAACTTTGGAAAAATTAAACTGCTAATATAGTCACTTCCCCCCTTCCGCTAATGTTTAAGTTTTAGTATGTAGTTTTTCTGGCTTCAGTAAAACCAGAGAGAGGCAAAAAAAGCAGCAAAAACATTTTTGTCAGGTTATTTTTCTAGGTTATTTTTCTAGGTGTACAGGTGAAAAACTAGTTTTATTAATATACAAAGCTAGAAAAGAAGAGGTAATTAGCATTGTAAGTTAATTATGTATTGTACCTTTAAAATAGGAGTGAACTACATTAATGTACCATATTTTTTGGAAAATTAAACTGTATAAGACGCACCTAGCTTTTGGGGAAGAAAACATCTTCCTCTGCCTCCCAGCAATTTGCCTTCTTGCAGCAAACAGCGTGTTTCAATTTCAACACAAGCATGTAGCAGTGGTTGAATTGGCCTCCCGATGATTAGCTGTTTCAGGCTGCAGGGATTACCATAGCCTATTGTTGCCTCTGCATGCCCTGTTTTCAGCCTCTGCTCGCCCCATTTTTTGGCCATTCTGGGCAGCAGGAATCAGAATGGGCAGGAAATGGAGCCCGCAAATTGCTGGGACGCAGAGGCCAAAGGGTGGGGGGTGGGGGGTGGGACTACATTCAGTAAGATGCACCCAAATTTTTACCCTCTTTTATGGGGGAAAAGTGTGTTTTATACTCTGAAAAACACAGTATTTTACACCCCATCAGTCTAAAATTGTGACAGCAAAGTTACGTAAATTGGGAGCATTATACTCTGAAAAACATGGTATTTTACACCCCATCAGTCTAAAATTGTGACAGCAAAGTTATGTAATTTGGGAGCATTTGGGTATCTTAGAAAGTGTGGGAATGAAGGGGCAATTGTACCCATTCCAACATAGTTCTCCAAAAACAAAGTTAAAATACTTTCCCCTAACCCAGTGGTCGGCAAACCGCGGCTCGCGAGCCACACGTGGCTCTTTGGTCCCTTGAGTGTGGCTCTTTCGCTGCTCCACCTCACGTTCCTTATCTTCCGGCCATGGCCCCACTCCATGGAAAACATAGGCATGCTCTGTACAAGTACAGCCTGGAGCAGGAGCAAAGCCCCTCTCCCAACAGGCTCTTCCTCGCTCAAGAGGGCTTTGGAAGGAAACTTCTGCAGGCTGTAGGTGTGCGCGCGCGCCTATGTTTTCTGGGAAGAAGAGGAACATGAGGAGGATTCCCCCCCCCCCCCCCCCCGCGGATGGGCTCCGGATCTGCAGAGCCTCATCCTTCTTTTTAGCCAGGAGATCTTTAACCAGGCAATCTTCGGCTGCTGCACAAGCCCTCGGGCACGCTCTGCCTTCTTCTCTCTGATAGCCGCCTGGTTAAAAAGAAGGACGAGGCTCCGCTGGTCTGGAGCCCCTCCGCAGTGGGGGAGGGATCCCCCTTGCATTCCTTTTCTTCCCAGATTGGCTGGTAAGGGGACAGAAAAGGTTGTTCTCCTGTCCCAGGTTTCCGCTTCCTGGCTTCCAGCTTCTTTTGTTGAGCCTGCAATTAAGGTTCTTTTTTATGTAAAATGTCTTAGGAAAGATTGCCTGGTTAAAAAAGTAGGACGAGGCTCTGCTGGTCTGGAGCCTATCCGCGGGTTGGGAGGGACACACACACACACACACACACACACACACACACAGAGTGATTAAATGAGTGAGTGAGTGCAAAGACAGACAGACACACAGACAAAGAGGAAGGGAGGAGAGAGACAAAGATAGAGAGGGAGTGAGGGGAGAGAGACACAGAGATAGAGAGAGAGGAAGGAGAGAGAGACAGAGAGATACAGAGAGACAGACACAGAGAGAGAATGACAGAAAGAGCCAGGGAGGGAGGGAGAGAGATAAAGAGCCACAGAGAGAGAGACAGACAGATGCAGAGAGAGAGAGACAGACAGAGAGAAACAGAAAGAGAGAGAAAGAGAAAGAAGGGAAGAAAGAAAGAAAAGAAAGTGGGAGACAGATGAAAGAAAGGAAGAGAACTTATGACCACAATTGAGCCCAAAATTTTGGTTGCTAAGCAAGACCGTTGTTAAGTGCGTTTCACCACATTTTCCCAGTTGGCCATGCCCACCCGGTCACATGATTGCTGAGCCACTCCCACAAAATAGGCCACAGCTTCTGGCTCTCAAAATAAATTTCAATCATTGTATTGTTGATATTTGGCTCTGTTGACTAATGAGTTTGCCGACCACTGCCCTAACCCTTCTAGTGATACTATGGTGTTAATGGATAGTGTCCCATAACTTTTAGGAAAGTGTGGAGTCTATACTTAAAATATTGCCCACTCCTTTTAGTACTCTTCTTTTCCCTGCTGCCGACATGAGAAGAATCTTGTGGGAAGGATTGGGGTGGATGGAAGAAAGAGAAAATAAATCTATAGTACAACTTGTGTATTGGTATGTTTTCCATAGTGGAGGAGGCAGCATCTAGATTGGGTGAGACTCCCTTCCGCTCATTGGAGGACTGAGTCTGGCAAAGTTTAGGCCCCGCCTTCACCATCGGGCATGCCCAGTTCGACTCAGTCCCTCAATGAGGAAGCAGCGTCTTGCAAGTTCTCCAATCCAGAGGACTTCAATCAACTTTGGAAAATAATGGCAGAAAGAAAGAGGCTAGTGAAGCCAAGCGGTTCCTAGGCTGTAGCACTGCTCCCGCGAGGGCAGCAAGCCTCGAACCGGGCTTTTAACCCTTGTAGGGTAAACAGGCCGGCGAGCGCACCCCCGCCTACAGCGACCTCCGCTGAGGGGATTGAAAAGCGCTCGCCCACGCGGACCCTGGAAGCCTCCCTGCCGCCACCTGCACGCACCAGAAACTCGTGAGTAGCTGGATGTCGACTCAGCCCTCAAAAGGGCTCTTGTGCCATCCTGGAACTCCTAAGCAGAAATCTTGCTTTTAAAGGAAGAAAAGGAAAAATGCTACATACCTGCCTGAGTGAGTATTTGGAGACTCACAAAGAGCCTGGTGGGGCTGGGGGCGGTCGCCATTAGCCCCCAGGGGCGGCACATTGCCTTGGTCACTAAGAGTGACCTGGGTCATTCAGCAAGGACCGACAGCTGCTTGGCAACACTGAGCCTCTGCAAGCCTCACCAGAGGACAGCGGGAGCTGGGAACAGAGCTCATTTATGAGCCCCGCCTCCAAAATGCTACTCCCATCGGCTGCAAGGGGTGCGAAAGCTCTTTGCAGAGTAAACTGCCTTTCAAGCCCCAGATTGAAGCGCCCTTTGAATTCGGCACGAATCACTGTTTTGGATAGCAGGGGACCATGTGCTCCAAGATGGCGACTCCTGCTTCTCCGTGGATGCAAGACGGAGTCTGGTTCCTGCAGCAGCCCTGCTAAAGGCACAGAGAAACCTCCAAAAAGGTTTGAAACCTCTTCCAGAAAGGGGGGGGGAGTGGCAGGGCCCAAAGCCACGCCAAGCTCATTCCTCCTCCTTCCTCTCCTCTTGCTAAGTACCTCTCTTCTCATGCAAATTTTGTTTCCAAGGAGACCTTAACTACAGCCTGTCAGGCTGAATAGGGCAAGTGGGGGATAAAGGGCATTCCTCCTCCCCCCTCTGCTCTTGCTGGTCACCTCTCTTCTCATGCAATTTCGTTCCCATGGAGACCTTAACCACAGCAGGTCTGAACTGATTAGGGGCGATCCCTGTTGGTTTTTTGTTTGTTTGTTTTTTCTAAGTTGGCAGAGTCTGCTTCCTAGTGTATCAATTTAACTGATTTCATTGTAAGCAGTACAATGACAGTAAAGACAAGAACAGAATTTGGCCCCCAGGGTCTAATTCTAAATATGTGAAGCAAAGACACTAGAATGCATATGCTAGAAGGCCAGCAAGGCTGCAGAGGAAGAATCCCCTCCTCCGCTACATGGGAGACTCCCATTGACGGCCGGGGGGGGGGGGGCAGGAAGGGTTACCACACCCTCTTGCAATGTCGCTGGGTTGCTCCCCCCCAAGGCTGCACATCTGGAGGGGCAGGCATGAGAGCTAGCCAGGTGCCAATCTTAGGCATAAAGGCTTGCAAGGCACCAATCTTAAAATATTGGGAATTTAGTTATATATATATAACTAAAGTATCTTCCAGTACTTCCAATTCTACGCGGGAGAAAACCCGAACTACCAAAGACCTACATACAAACACCCGCGAAAACCTCATAAAACATATATATATATATATATATATATATATATATATATATATATATATATATATATATATATATATATATATATATATATATATATATATATATATATATATATAACTAAGGTTGATATTTATATATATGAATAAACTAAGTTCATTGTAAAACCATTTTTCATTGTAATTTCAGTACAATGACAATAAAGGGGATGATGATGATGATTATTATTATTACATATAGTTATATACAGTTGTGTTCAAAATTATTCAACCCCCACTGAAATTGAGTGTTTTGGCTAGTTTGACATTGATTTTGATCATTCAGTCATCTTGCTTACATTTAAATCAAAGAGGCACTTGTAGGTCAGACAAATATAACATAACATTTATAATGAAATAACCACAAATGTCTTTTCTGTGCTCACATCATTATCAGTTTTATTCAACCCCCAAGTGACATTCAATCTTAGTACTTAGTACAACATCCTTTTACAGTTATAGCAGCTTTTAAACGTGAAGCATAGCTTGACACAAGTGTCTTGCAGCGATCTACGGGTATCTTCGCCCATTCTTCATAGGCAAAAGCCTCCAGTTCAGTCACATTCTTAGGCTTGCGCACTGCAACTGCTTTCTTTAAGTCCCACCAGAGGTTCTCAATCGGATTTAAGTCTGGTGACTGTGATGGCCACTCCAAAATGTTCCAGCCTTTACTCTGCAACCATGCTCTAGTGGACTTGGAGGTATACTTGGGATCATTGTCCTGTTGAAAGGTCCAACATCTCCCAAGCCTCAGGTTTGTGATGGACTGCATCACATTTTCACGCCTCTGATATTATGCAGGAGTTTTCAGGCAGTGGCCTGGGTATTAGGTGCAACTACCACCGCTCCTACCCCTTTTAATCTTTCTTGTCTCTTCTGCTTTCAGGATTACAGCAACTCCCTACAGCAGATGTCAGAGACACCAGGCTATTAACAAAACGAGGTTTCAGGCAGTAGCCTGGGCATTAAGAGCAGCTACGGCTGCCCCCCCTCTCTATTAATCTTTCTTGTGTGCTCTGCTTTCAGGGTTGCAGCAAGTCCCTACAGCAGACGTCGGAAACACCAGGCTATTACCAAAACGATAGATTCAGAAGGAGGCACAGTCCTCTGTCATCAGACAGACAGCTCTCTCAGAAGGCTAGCCTCCCAGGTAGCTGCCCTGGGTCCTTTTGGAGAAGGGTGGGATATAAATCAAAATAAATAAATAAATAAATAAATAAGTCAGGGAGTGTAAGGTGTCACTAATCATCCTGACCAAACGGCTAGGAACCAGGGTGTCCACCATTGGTATTACCCTTGGGCTCGCTTCCACACCAGAGTCCTCCAATGGTTCCTTTGCCCTTCCTACTAGGGCACGTGAGTTGCCACAGACCAAAGTCCTTCTCCTCACAGAAGTTACCCGCACACTGCTCTGGGGGATGTCCCCGGCAATAGTTAAGGAGGGGAGGGTTACTATGGACGCTAGTCTGTTTGGAGGGGCGCCCATCTGCAGATTCAGATGGCGCAAGGACATTGGAGCCAGGCGGAATGGACTCACAACATAATCCGGTTGGAGCTCAGGGCCATCCGCAATGCCTCTGTTATCTTTCGCCACTCAGTCAAGGGCTATCATATTTTAGCCCTCATGTACAACATCACCAACGGGGCTCACGTAAACAGACGGGGGTGGGGGGACGGACCGAATCGAAGTCTCTCAGATTCCCATTGAAAGACTTAGTCACCACTCCTCTCAAGGTTATATTCTCGATGTTCTACTCCAGGTACCAGACATGGGGGGGCAGAGAGGGTGGAGGCCCCTAGATCCTGGACTCTCGGCAGGCGGGACTCGACAAGGGATTGGCTCTCATCACCATCCGGCGACAGCTGGTTGCCATCTTGTCGGTCTTGGCCTGGGGGGAGGGACTCGCTCCCTTATCTCAGAGGCCCATGGTGTGTAGATTCCTGAAGGGGACTTCAAATCCCACCCACCCACCCACCGGCGGTCACCGATATCCCTCCTGGGACCTGCCCTAGGGGCTGGACTGCCCCACGGGGCCTCCCTTTGAACCGTTGAGGGAGGTCTCCCTGGGATTTCTGTCTTTGAAGACCACCTTCCTAGTGGCCATCACCTCGCTGCGTAGGATTTCCGTGCTCCAAGCCATTTCCGTCAGAGAGGAGCTTGCATAGTCCACCAGGACCGAGTGGTTTTACGGCTGGACCCCTCCTTCATCCCTAAGGTGTGTTCCTGCTTTCATCGATCCCAAGAACTAGTGCTACCTAAGGTCTGTCCGAACCCCTTGGAACGTAGGTGGCACACCTTGGACGCGAGGAGGGCTCCCACGATCTACATCTCAAGAACCCGTCCATTCCGTTCATCGGAGTCACTCTTGTGTCCTCCCAGCCTTCCTCCCACGGTAGGAAGGTGACCCCGGCGACTATTAGTCGGTGGCTGCGTGCGGGCATTGCCCTGGCCTACCAGTCATGTTCTCCGCGACCCCAGGATGCCTCACTGCTCACTCCACCAGAAGTGCGGCCACTTTGGCGCCATGGGCAGCACAAACCTCTCTCCGGGAGATAGGCAGAGATGGGCCTCTCCATCGCCATTCATCAGCCATTATAAACTAACTCCTTTGCTTCAGCGGATGCGACCTTCAGTCGCAGGGTCCTCCAATCAGTAGTCCGAGCTGAGAGACCTGCTAGCCAATTGTGATTCCCACCCGGGGACACTGCCAGCTTTGGTACGTCCCAATCTAGATGCTGCCTCCTCCACTATGGAAAAAGAGCATTGGTTCTTACCTGAACCTTTTCATAATGAGGAGGCAGCATCTAGCCCCACCCCGGGGGTTCCATTGTAGATCAGCTTGTTACCTTTCCTGAGGATTTGTCCATGGACTGCACAACAGACCTACCTTAGCCGTTCCTGTAGATGTCTCCTATGGACCTGAACCTGGACTGAACTTCCACATATGGTTCCTGTGCAAGACGCTTCGAGTCTGGGTTACTTCGTTGAAACTGGGCATGCCCGATGGCGAGGGCGGGGCCTAAACTTTGCCAGACTCAGTCCTCCAATGAGCGGAAGGGAGTTTCACCCAATCTAGATGCTGCCTCCTCACTATGAAAAGATGTGTCTCAGGTAAGAACCAACGCTCTTTTATTCCAGAAATCAGTTTTGAATAAACAAAAATGGCATGGACTTTTCTGAACGGTAGAATTCTTATGTTTGTTGGTGATACACATACTCTATGGCATATGCATAGTTTACAGCCGTGGCTAGGAGGGCGTTTTACCAGGTTCGCCTGGTTCGCCAGTTGCGCCCCCTATTGGATCGGGACGCCCTTCGCACAGTCACTCATGCTCTCGTGACATCTCGACTGGACTATTGTAACTCTCTCTACATGGGGCTTCCCTTGAGGTGCACCCGGAGACTGCAGATGGTCCAGAACGCAGCCGCGCGGGCAATCCTGGGTACCTCTAGGTTTACCCATGTAACACCTCTCCTGCGCGAGCTGCACTGGCTGCCTGTCGTCTTCCGGGTGCGCTTCAAGGTACTAATTATCATCTTTAAAGCGCTCCATGGCTCGGGACCTAGCTATTTGCGGGATCGGATCCTGCCCCATACTTCCTCACGGCCGATTCGCTCCCACAGAGAGGGACTTCTCCGGGTGCCGTCCACTAGACTTTGTCAGCGGGCGACGCCCAGGGGAAGGGCTCTCTCTGTGGCGGGCCCTGCCCTCTGGAATGACCTTCCCCCCGACATTAGAACGACCACGGACCTCCGCTCCTTCCGTCTGAAATTAAAAACATATTTTTTCTGCTTGGCCGGTCTGGGATAGTCTCTCTCTATGGGGTTTTAGTGTATAGTGGGAATTTTAGTTTAGATTGGGTATTTTAGCACAGGTACTATTTAATTTGTTTTTAAGATGTTCTTGATTGTATATTTATGGTTTTTAGTTTCCCTGTGCACCGCTCCGAGTCCCTATGGGGAGAGGAGCGGTCAAGAAATTAAACTATTATTATTATTATTATTATACTGTCTCCTTTGTTTATTGAATGAATAACAATAGGTTGAGTTCATAGATTATATTAATTTATAGAACTACAATGACTGGATTTATATATTGCACTAGGATGAAATCAGATATGTCTTGATTCAAACCAACATTTATGTTCAATTCAGGCTGGAATGATTGTTTTATTAGTTCTTGTTTAACAAAAATGAAATCTCCTAGTAAGCTTAGAATTCGCTGCCTACAAATCTCTGGATCTACAGGAAATGGACAATTTCCTCACAGTATCACTATATCAAAAGGCCAAGCTGTAACTTTTGTTCTTGTTCTTTCCTAGCAATTTATTTTGAGGTATGAGAGCATATTACTTAGAAACATTTTCACTTTGCCATTATTTTGGGATTTTCTACTCCTTCAAATATTTCATAGATTTACTGAAGGAAAGGCCTTGTCTTATCTTACTGCAGTGGATGATTGTCAGTCCCATGCCTGGAGGGAAAAAAAAGAGATAAAAAAGCGAGTTGTCACTGTGAAACTTGTATATTTGCTTCTCCTAATTTATTTGCTCTTAATTTTCAGGGTCTTGGTTGGCGCCCCAAAGGCAGATTCTAAGTACAGTACTTCTCTTAAGTCCCCAGGAGCTGTATTCAAATGTCGGGTTCACACTAACCCTGATAGGAGGTGTACAGAGCTGGATATGGGTCGAGGTATGCATAAGCACAACTTTTTCATTTTCACTTTCTCTGTTTTGAGCACATTTTTTTTCTTCCAAATAAACATAGAACCTTTTATGTAAAATCTCTTCTGACTATCTTCATCTAGTGTGCAAATTAATATACAGAAAATGATATTTTTAAACTAGAAACAATACAGTATGGGAGGACATTGGAATGAGAATCATTAGACAGAATATGGTCCGCATCTGTGTTTTTTTTCTGTTAGCTTGAAGAATCAAAATGATCTGAAAATAGGGATTTCTGCCTCAGATATTGGTATTTTCCCAATCCCTCCCCTTATGTCTTCTCCTTCATGACCCCAAAGGCTCTTGGTGCTTTGCACTAATAGCTTTCTGAAATTGATGATAGGAGAAAACATTATACCTGCCATTTCTGGAATGATTTGCTATCCATGTTTCCTGCTATCCATGTTTCCTGTCATTCATAGAAACCTCTGTGTTGGCACAACTTAGGTTTCTATGAATGACAGCTGGTGAGAATTTGCCAGAAATGACTCTGTTGGCTAAGAGTGTCAAAATCGCAGCATCATGTTTTTGTCATATGACATATTGTGACTCCCCCCCCCTTTGCTAAACCCAGGGTGAGTGTGGCCAGCGTGTGACACATCTGGCCCGTGGCCATGAGTTTGACACCCCTGGATTAGATCGTTTCTTCCCTGATATAACCCCTAAAATATAACATTTTAGAAAATAACTCTTCTTCTTCTTAGAATAATGATTTCATATAGGTTTTCCATGCAATGTCTAATACCAGGATTGAAAAAGAATTGCTAGTCTTTGATAAAATTGGTAAACTGTTTTCCATGAAGTATTTTTTTTATTGAGATGTACACTGATAAATTAATTCTGAATCCACCAGATGGAAAAATAATGGTCTGTTGTCTATAGTGCCATTTCCTGTAGATATACTTTACTGCCATCTTCATCCTTTCTAAGTTTCCACCCTTCTTCCTACATTTGTTTTAGCTAATGTTCGAGGAACATTCTGTGGAAAGACATGTAAAGAAGATAGAGATGATGAATGGATGGGTGTTAGTCTGGCAAGACAGCCAACGGTTGGAGGAAGTATATTGGTAAGTTGTTTTTCCTTGATATCATTGAAGTGGGAAGTGTCATATTGACATTGACATAAAATGTGTGGGAACAGATATGCTGTGCCAGAGACTGATGAGAATTCAGTTAATTCTCTGCTTCCTTTGGGAGGAAGGTAAATTGCATCCTGAGGACAAAGCTGCCATCTAGAAAGACAGCTTCAAAGCATTTACACCTGCTTCTGTCATCCCTGAGGGCTTCCTTTTCAAAGTGTAGATTTAGCACTTGGAACAGAACAAATATCACCTTGTGTTTCTATAAATAAGCCTGCTCTCTTTATTTCCTTTAAAAAATATGCATAGATGTTATGCATGTGTGTAGACTTAGTAAATATTGTAGGTCATATTTTATAATTTATTTCTTGCTTTATGCTTAAGCTAAAAATGAAATCAGTAAATATTGATATTCCTATATATTTTTATGGATGGTCTTTTTGTAATTAGCAACTAAGAAGTCAGCTGAAGGTAACTTTTTCAATGATGAAGTGTGTTGTTCTTGATGGTAAATGGCTCAGAATTATAGTTCTTCAGAATAGTCAAGGTTGGGTTATGAATGGTTTGTCTTCTCTGATTCAACTTCAGTTTATTGAACCATTTGACTTTATTCTTACCTCCAGGCAATTCAGGATTTCAGTAATCTCCCTGGAATGTAGTGGAAAGAAGAAATAGTCAGGTCCCAATCATGTATCAAATTTAAATGACTTTCCGTATTATTTATAATATACCTTAAATACAGTAGAACCTCTGGTCACAGCCACAATTTGTTCCATAACTTTGGTCCCAACCTGATTTGGTTGTGACCTGAATCCGAACCTAATTTTGGAAATGTGTTGTTTACACACACAAAAAAAGGCGCAGAAGGGGAAATTATCCACGGGGGGAAAAATTGTGAATGTTTTGGTCAGAACTCAATTTGGTCATGGTCAGAAGTGTTTGTGACCAGAGGTTCTACTATATGTAGCAGGTCAAGTAAAACTTTGAAGGACGCCAAAAGTCAATAGCTTTCTGAAGCTGTTCTCTCAGTTAGGATTTAAACAATTACATCCCCAAGCTGCATTCTCTAAAGAAATCTACAAAGAATACCATGTACAAGAAGCTCTACAGAAGTTCATCAGAACTTGCTGGGAAATCCAAGGCCATTTGCACCCCCAAATACAATCTAAATTCATTTAATCTTGACCAGGAAAAATGTCAACTGAAGACTCTATTCAGTCAACTTTGCAGAAGATGATTTATTGGAAACAATTTTCCTCTTCTAGTACCTTTATGTGGCTTCTTTCAAACATGCATAGACATATTGTAGTAATGAGGATTTTTCTATTACCAGTAAACATATATTCTGATGACTTGCAGCCTTTTTCAGCATGTTTTGTCACGCATGAGTAGTATAACCTAGTATGATCTAGGAAAGCTGAGTTGCAATTATTTGAAATAAAACTGGAAAACTTTTGGTATTCCAAAAATACTTTAAAGAGTGTCTCAGTATCTTTTTAAACTTACTTGCCCGCTCCCCCCGCCTCTGGCTAGTAACTGTATCTATGTGTACCTTCAACCACAAAAATGTGAATATGGAGACATTATACAAAGGATGTATCAGCCTTAATGGGTCTTAATGCACAATAGGTTGTTTTAAAATAGAAAGAGACACATAGTTTCTCCACCTGATGAAAACCATTGCTAGCACTGATGCCATGTATAAATCAAGGCTAAATTAGATTTACGCAGCAAATGGTGCAATTTTAGTTTTGTCTTTAAATACATATTTTTTATTTATTTATTTATTTTTTTAGAGAGGGAGTGATTTTATTCCCTAGCTTTCTCTCCCTTTCTTTTTTTTAAAAAAAAATCTTTATTAATATAAATATAAAAATAACATTTAACAAATATAAAGAGAAATCGACATACATTATTAAGGCAGAAAAGGAGGGTAGGGGAAGAAGGGAGGAGGGAGATAGAAGAAAGAGAAGAAAAGGGTGGACATACCGGGGATATAATTATTCCCCAAATTCAAAGGTTTTTGTTTGTCCCAGTCTGTTCTATTCATTCTTATATACATTTTAACTTAACTATCTGCCTATGTATCTCTATAATTATCTTAAGTTCCTTGTCTTCTCACTTGTTCCTTGTATTTATTCCACGTTTATACTATTTGGTTGTTCACTTTGGTATCCTTTTGTTCTCTTGTCGTACCATATGTACCATTTTTCCCATGTTTGAGCATAAATCGACTCTGTTTTATCTTTTAAGATATATGTTAGCCTATCGGATTCAGCACAGTTGAAAATTTTGGATATGATGAGGTGGTCTGTTGGTACATTACTATCTTTCCATTGTTGCGCAATAGCCATCCTTGTTGCTGTTGTAATGTGTATAAAAAGGTACCAGTCTTGGTTCTGAGTTTGGTTTGGTTTAATGGCAAGTAAATAAGATTCAGGCTTAAGAGGGAAGTTGATACCTACTATTGCCATCAGCCAGATTTGTATTTTCTTCCAAAGTTGGTTAATTTTTGGACAAGTCCACCATTGGTGAAAGAACGTACCCCTGGCCGTTTTGCATTTCCAGCATCTGTCGGAAGTATTTGGAAACATATATGCTATTCGGGATGGTGGTAAATACCACCTATATAGCATTTTGTATTAGTTCTCTTTGAATGAGGAGGCCAGGGTCATTTTAATAGATTTGCCCCAAATTGTTTGCCATTCGTCGAGTGTAATGTTCCTTCCTATATTCCTCCCCCAAGCGATCATAGCACCTTTAATTATTTCCTCACCAATATATCCTTGTAAAAGCAATTTATATGCTTTAGAAATGAATTTAATCGGTGAATCCCATAAGATCTTATCAATATCTTGTTTTGACGGGTAAATTCCAAATTGTTTTTTATCCTTATTGAATTTAGATACTGCTTGCGTGTAGGACCACCAGTCTATTTTCCAACCCCTTAACTCTAAATCTGCCCGTGTTCTGATATTGCCAATTTCATCTATCAAGTCTTCATAAGTTAAATTCCTTTTTGGATTATGAACCGTTGGATAAGTCACTGCTTCGATTGGTGCTAGCCATCTTGGGATTTGGATATATAGTTGTTTAATTTTCAACCATGATGCAAAAAGGGTCGCCCTAATATGATGGATTGTGAAACTCTTGGGTTGTTTGTTGTCTTTGGGCCAAAGGTATGAATGCCAACCCTGGGGCAGATCATGGCCTTCAATTGCTAGGATTCGACTTCTTGTAAGAGTAACCCAATCTTTAACCCAAATTAAGATTGACGCGTGGTAATAGAGCTCCCAATTTGGTAATCCCAGGCCTCCTTTCAGTTTATGTTCTTGGAGCATTTTCTTTTTAATGCGTGCTTTTTTCCCCTGCCAGACAAATTTAAGAGTAATCCGATCTAGTTTTTGGAAAAATTCTTTGTTTAGTTTTACAGGTGCTGATTGAAATAAGTATGTCCATTTTGGTAAAATATATGCCTTAATAGCAGCTATCCTTCCTAATAAAGATATTGGGATTTTGCTCCAATTTTCAAGTTCCCTAGCCATTTCTCCTATTAATTTATTGTAATTTAACTCTTTAATCGCGGAACACCTATTGGTTAACCAAATTCCCAAGTATTTCACTTTTTTAACAATTTCAATTCCCATTAATTCTTGTATTTGTTCCTTTTGTTTCCCTGTTATATTTTTGGTTAACATTTTAGTTTTTTGTTTGTTAATTTTTAATCCGGCCACCTCACCATATTCCTCTATTGCTGTGATTAGTTTGGGTCCTGAAATCAGAGGTTCCTCTACTATGAAGACCAGGTCATCTGCGAATGCTTGTATTTTGTATTCTTCTCCTTTGACTTGCAGGCCTCTAATATGTTTTTCTTGTCTGATTATATTTAGTAAGGGTTCCAATACTAAGATAAACAGAAGGGGTGATAGCGGGCAGCCTTGTCTAGTGCCCCTACATATTGGGATCCGATCTGATAGCACTTTGTTAAATAATAATCTTGCTGATTGTGTTTTATATATAGCCTGGACTGCTTTAGTAAATTTGGGGCCAAAATCCATACTTTGCAATTGTTGAGTAATAAATGTCCAATTAACCCTATCGAATGCTTTTTGTGCGTCCAGGAAGATCATACTCATTTGTTTATCTGGGTGTGCCTCATAATACTCTAGACAATCAATTATTATCCTTACATTATCCCTCAAGTGTCTTCCTGGTAAAAACCCATTTTGATCTTGGTGTATGTAATTGGACAAAAATAGTTTCAGTCTTCCAGCTAAAATTGTCGTGAAACGTTTAGCAGTGAGATAGGTCTGTAATTTTGGATTTGAGTTAGGTCTGCACCAGATTTGGGGATTAAGGAGATGTAGGCCTCGGTCCATGACTGGGGTATTTCTCCTTTTACTAAAACTTCATTAAATAGCTCTTTCATTTGTGGGACTAAGATCTCCCCTAGCCCTTTGTACAATTCCCCTGGAAGACCATCTGGGCCTGGAGTTTTCCCACCTGGTTGTTTCTTAATTGCATTTTCTATCTCTTCGGTTGTTATTTCTGCATTTAATGTGTTTTTATATGTATCTGGTACTATTCCAAATTGGTGTTTTATGAGATAGGGATGAATCTTATCCTTATGTTGTGTCTCTTCTGCATAAAGTGAGGTATTTTTTTCATGATGAAACATTGGCTCTTTCATTAACATGTTTCATTTGAAACCAATGTTCCTTCTAATTTTTTTTCAGTGTAAGCGGAAAAGTATAGTGTTTGAGCGGCTATTTGGGAACAATCATTAGAACTTGGAGAAGAACCACCTGCCTTAATTTTGCTATACCATACATTTAGAACAATTTTGTTCTGAAATTGTTTCTTTCCTCCGCTGCTACCTTCTGAAATTAAAGAATAACTAAAAGCACAAACCCATTTGTTTCTGTCCTGTGTTCTTAGGGACATTGAACATCTTTGATATCATCACAAATAATTCAACTTGTATATTTTCCATTGAGCATTTTAAGGCAAATGGAATAATTGCATCACTTGCATGATTAATTCATGAAGTGCATATCGTTGTTTTGATACTGCCACTTGTAATGGAACTTACAAGGTGGATATCTGTGATCAAGACTTGGGGATCATTTCCTTATCCATGTAGTTGTATTTCCTCCATAGCGAGGGGGAGAAGTATCCAGACTGGGTTAATTTCATCCTCTTTCTGATTGGACTGAGCCCGAAAAAATCCTCAAACCACACCTCTATCGGCAGGACATGCCCAGTTATGACTCAGTCCTCTGCTGGATGGCTGTGTCATCCTTGTGTTCCTCTACTATTCTGAAAATATTGAATTTGATCTTTCTGCATAGCGTGAGTAGTTGGAAGCCCAGGCTAGGCAGAGGGTTTTTTTTCTGTTCAGCCATTAGCCCTCTGGGGTGGCGTGCAGTCTTGGCCATAAGGTTGAATCATTGGCCACTGTGTGAAACCTTCCCAATAATTTACTTTCTGCGCCTGCCTCGCCCTTGCTCATGGTGTACTGCCTCATTTAACATCGGGAAGGCTTCCAGCAGTGCAGGAGTGCTCTGCTGCTCCCCCTAGGGATTGAGCGACAACCGTGGCATTTTAAAATGCCACGGTGCACCTGCGCCTTTTTCCAGCTGCGTGGGGGTGGCGAGAGCGACTTGAAGAGCTCATTAATGAGCTGCTGCCAAAGTGGGAAGCCTTGGAACATTTGCAAAAGGCGTGTGGCTGCAAATCCGGATGTGACTAGTCTTCCAAAAAGGCGCCTCGCGCCAAAATTAATGGCCAGCACTCACAGGCTAAGAGAAAAAGCAGCTTGTGCCTCAAGGGGCTGCAAAAGGCGTGTGGCAGCCCCTTGAGGCACAAGCTGCTTTTTCTCTTAGCCTGTGAGTGCTGGCCATTAATTTTGGCGCGAGGCGCCTTTTTGGAAGACTAGTCACATCCGGATTTCTGAATGGCAGATGTTGGTGAGATAGAGGACGCTGGCAGGAGTCAGGTTTCTATTGTTATGGCAGCCAGCCCCAGCAGGGGCCAGAACTTTCCTCTGTTGCTGAGGAGTCTCCAGTTCCCCCTCCTTCCAAGGGGAAGGGGGCAAAGCCAAAAGTAAAACAAGGCATGCCTCTAAGAAAGCTGAAGCTGCTAAGTCCAGTTTAAAGGTTTCAAAGCCTATATCTAAGTATGAGCGTCGCAGGCACAAGGCCCTGGAGCGCATTTGCAAGAAGGCCAGCAGTAGGAAGGCCCTGCCTGGCTAGGGCTCTGTGGAGGGGTTTGCAGGGTTATCTTCTCCTGGCTTGGCTGAAGAGGATCCTTCCCTCCAAAAACGCATTCCCATTGATACCTCTGGCCTCTGGGGGACTGATCCTGGGTGGCAGTCACCTCCATGTGCTGCATCTTCTTTGCCTCCCTCCGTTGCAGGGCCTTTGCCACAACCCTTTCCATCTATGTCTACAGGTCTTGTTCCTGGCCAGTTGCCCACCAGGGGTGCTCCCACTTTCCAGGATTTGATGTTCAGGACCTTTCAACAATGCCTTTCAGCAGCCTCTCGCCCAGCCATACGCTGCATCTGTTCCCACGCCCCCTGGGGACCTGAAGACCTAGGAGGCTGCTATCCCAGGTTCCCCTTTCTCATTGCAAGAGCCAAGTGACTCTGAATCCAAGGAGGGCGAGATCAGGGAGGAGAACCTCTCCAAGGATGAAGGCTTGCCCCCTTCTAAGCCTTCCTTTTTGGGTTTGTTCCAGCCTTCCTTGTTTAAGTCTCTGCTTTTCAAGGCCAAGACATCTGCAAAATTCAGCAATAGGGCTCCTGACATGCAGGTGCCAACTCAGGGGTTTGTGTCTGAGACGATCTTCAAAGAGCAAGTGGTTGAGGCTGACACTGTGCCTATTCCCAAATCCTTTCTCACCATGGTCTAGCGGCAATGGGCTTCTCCAATGTCTGGACCTATGTTCTTTAATGTGGACACAGATATGGCACAGGTGCTGCTACAGCCTACCATTGATGTTCCTGTCACAGCACTGCATACGCCTGCCAACATGCCCGGAGAACCAGAGGATGCTCTGAAGCCGGAAGATAAGAAGTCGGACCTCATGTTGCAGAGGGGCCATCAGGTGGCAGCCTGATTGGTGAAGGCGGCCACCACGGCCTCCTTCTTTAATCGGTCCTCCTTGCTTTGGCTGCAGGATCTCCAGCAACATATTCCGATTGCAGATGTCAGGTCTCACCAGGACATCAACAAGCTGGTGGCGGCCATTCAGTTTTCATTGGATGCCACCTTGGCTGCTGCTAGGTTTGCCTCACGGGCAATTGCTTCATCTGTCACATCTCAACGGTTGCTGTGGCTTCTATAGTGGCAAGTGGACGTGTGCCACAAGTTGCGCCTGGCATCGGCTCCCTTTACCAGGAGCTCTCTTTTTGGAACTGCTCTTGACCCTTTTTTGATTGAGAATATGGATAAGTGGAAGGTGCTTCCCACAGCTCCAAGGAAGAGCAGCTTCAGGGCATCGCCTTACCCCGGCATTCCAATTTCCGTAACCAAGACTATGGGTCATCCTTCTGGGGTGAGGATTACAAGTCCTCCTTCAGGAGGTCTGATTTCAGTTATTTCGGCTTTAGGCAGTTTCAGGGGGGTTACGCCTCCAGGCATAGGTATCACCAAGATAGGCAGCAAAGAGGCAGGCAACAGAAGCGCCCCTTTCGTGATGGCAGCGGGCACTCCTACTGCAAGTACTAATGCTAGGCCCGGCTCCCCCCCCCATTGGGGGACATTTGGCCTACTTTGCCGACTGCTGAGATCTCTCCTCTGCCGATGCTTGGGTCCAGTCCATGATCCATTTTGGCCTTACTCTTGAGTTCTTCAGCCCTCCAAGCTTCTTTCAGATTTGCCCAGTTTCTAACAACCCGACCCAGAGGCGGCTGATGCAGGAGGCCATTCAGCAGCACCTGTTGGACATTAGGGCTATTCAGTTGGTGCCTCCGGGCCAGCAGGGTCACAGGTATTACTCTATTCTTTTTGTGATTCCTAAGGCTTTGGGCGGCTGGAGAGCTATTCTTGATCTTAAACATTTAAATCGTTTTGTGCGCTACAGGAGGTTCAAGATGCACTCGCTGCATTCCATCCTGGAGGGAGTTAGGCAGGGTGATTATCTCACCTCTATAGACCTTACAGAGGCCTATCTGCACATCAGAGCTGTGGGTTTTCACGAAGGTGATGGTGGCTTTGGCAGCATACCTGAGGCAGGTTCCGGTGAGGATACAATGTTATTTAGATGACCTGTTATTGCAGTCATTTTCTGTTGAGGGAGCTCGGAGACACCTTGACATTACTATGTCGGTTCTCGGTCAACCTGGTGAAAAGCCATCTGCACCCTACTACTAGACTGATTCACCTGGGGGCCTTGCTAGACACTGTTTTGGGCAAGGTCTTTCTGTTGCCTGAGAGGCATCAGAATCTTAGGGGGTTAGCTGCCCAGGTCCTCACGGAGCACAGGGTGTCCTTGGCCACATTGTCCTGATTGTTGGGCACTATGGTGTTCACCATTGGAATTGTCCCTTGGATGCGCCTTCACACCAGGGGCCTTCAATGGTTTCTTTTGCCCTTTCAGCAACGGAATATGAGCTGCGCCCAAATCAAGGTTCTTCCTGTGGAGATGTCCTGTTCCTTGGTTTGGTGGACATCACATGCCGTCACGACAGATGCCAGCCTGTTTGGTTGGGGCGCCCATCTGCAGGCACAGATGGCTCAGGGACAGTGAAGCCAGGCGGACTTAGCCCACAGCATAAACTGGTTGGACTCAGGGTGGTCCGTCTGGCTCTCAAGCAGTTTTGCCTGTCTGTCGCAGCCGAGCATGTTCTGATCCTCACGGACAATATGGCTACCAAGGCTCATATAAACAGACGGGGGGGACCAGTTCGAAGTCTCTCATGCTGGAGGCTAGGAGACTGGGTTGCTGGGCCGAGAGACATTTGTTGTCGATATCTGTGGAGCACATTGCGGGGGTGAACAATGTCATGGCCTACTGGCTCAGCTGTACCAAGATGGACAATGCAGAGCGGCAGCTGCTGCTGGACATATTCCAGGTGATTGTGGAACTTTTCGGCCAGCCGAAAATCGACCTCTTTGCCACCTCCCTCAATACCCAGCTCCCTCATTTTTACTCAAGGTTCCCTTTGCAGGCTGCAGAGGGCGTGGATGCCCTCCATTGCCCTTGGCCCCAGGGACTCCTTTACGCCTTCCCGCCATTGCCCCTGATTCCCAGGGTTATCTAGAAGATGCTGCAGGAGGGGGTGGAGATGGTGTTGATTGCTCTACTTTGGCCTTGGCGGGCCTGGTTTGTGGACCTTCGGTCTCTGTCAGTGGACAGGCCCTGGAGGATTCCTCCGGAAATGGTCTCCCTGTGCCAGGGGTCTCTGGAGCATCCGGATCCTCAATGGCTCCAGTTGACTGCCTGGTGTTTGAGCGGAGCATCTTGAGGGGTGATAGTTACTCCTCTGGGGTCATACAAACCATACAGGCAGCTCGCAGGCCTTCGACTGAGTGCATCTATAGCACTACGTGGTGTTCCTTCAGCACCTGGTGCACTGCCAGGAACTATGATCCAGTTAGGGCCATGGTTCCACAGGTTTTGGATTTCCTCCAAGTGGGTTTGGATAAGGGTTTGGCACCTAATGCAGTTAAGTGTCAGGTGTGGGCAATTTCCTCCATTCAGCTGTGTGGTAAGTCCCAGTCTCTGATGCAGCACCCCATGGTCAGATGTTTTCTTAGGGGGGCTGTCAACCTGAAACTGCCCATGGTGCATAGGTATCCCTCTTGGGATTTGCACAAGGTGTTGGATGCTCTGACGGGAGCTCCCTTTGAACCATTCTGAACAGTGGTTCTCAAGTTCCTAACACTTAAGGTTTTGGTAGCCATCGCCAGGTGAATATCTGAGCTGCAGGCGCTGTCTGCCAGACACGATTTATGTGTTTTCCATCAGGACAGGGTGGTCTTGCAGCTGGACCCCTTGTTCATTCCCAAGATGTACTCTTGTTTCCATAGATCCCAGGAGCTGGTTTTGCCCAATTTCTGTCCGGACCCATTCCATCCATTGGAACAAAAGTGGCACAACTTGGAGGGCTCTGAAGGAGAACTCAGGGGAACTTTGCCCACCAAGAGGTATGAGGCCTTGTTTGTCTCTTTCCAGTCTGCGTCCCTGGGGAAGAAGGTG
Source organism: Rhabdophis nuchalis (assembly GCA_039707465.1). NCBI lineage: Eukaryota > Metazoa > Chordata > Lepidosauria > Squamata > Natricidae > Rhabdophis > Rhabdophis nuchalis. The sequence continues at coordinate 81,515,675 of CM077647.1, forward strand.
ACTTCCACTACCATAGGCAGGTGGTTGAGAGTTTGTATTACTACAGCCTACCAGGCGCAGGGGGCACAGGTGCCTGGGCGGATCTCAGCACACTCAACTAGGAGTGCAGCCACTTCTGCTGCCTGGGCCACACAGGCCTCCTTGGCTGAGATCTGCAGGGCTCTGACGTGGACTTCCCCTTCTCAGTTCATTAAGCACTATAAGTTGGATGCTTCTGCGGAAACTTCTTTTGGTCATAGGGTGATCCAATCGGTTCACAGGGATGGTGAGACATCTCACCAGGTGTAGGATCTGTTTGTGTATAGATATATTTGGGACTTTTTCCCTCCCAGGGGACGTTGGGACTTTGGTATGTCCCAGCCTGGATACTCCTCTCCCTCACTCTGGAGAAAGGGCATTGGTACTTACCTGATACGCCTGTTCTCATAGTGGGGGGAGGAGTATCCAGCCCCTCCCTGGGTCTTTTCTATTATTTGAGTTGTTTTGTATGTTTGTTTTTTGATAATTTCTGGCAATAAAGCTTGTTGTTTGCACTACACCTGAGTCTGGAGTGGATGACACATCGAGTCTGAAGAAGTCCATCATTAACTGGGCATGTCCTGGCAACAGAGGCGTGGTTTAAGGATTTTTTTGGGCTCTGTCCAATCAGAAAGAGGATGAAGTTAACCCAGTCTGGATACTCCTTCCCCCACTATGAGAACAGGCATATCAGGTAAGTACCAATGCCCTTTTTATTATATTTGACTCACTTAGAACATAAGAACATAAGAATAACCTTGCTGGAACAGGCCACAGCCCATCCAGTCCAGCATTCTGTCTCACACAGTGGCTCACAATTTGCTTCAGGGTATTCCCAAGCAGATGTCTTCACCTGCTTATGATTCCCTGCAAATGGCATTGAGAGATATCCTGCCTATCTCTCCAACCCGGAGGGTGTCCTTAGGCATCCATAATGATAGCTGTTGATACCCTTGTTCTCCATGAACTCGTCTAATCCTTTATTAAAGGTGTCGAGGCTGACAGCTGTCACCACTTCTTCTGGCAGGGAGTTCCATAGACCAGTGATCCTGTGGGTGAAAAAGTACTTCCTCTTATTTGTTTGAGGTCTAGCTTCCAAAAGTTTCATGGAGTGCCCCCTAGTTCTAGTGTTGTGCAATAGGGAAAACAGTTTTTCCTTTCCTTTCCTTGTCCACACTGTGCATGATTTTATAGACTTCAATCAGGTCACCTCTCAGGCGCCGTCATTCTAGAGTGAAAAGGCCCAGTCGTTGCAGCCTCAGATGGTAAGGAAGGTGTTCCAGCCCCCTAATCATTCTGGTTGCCCTCCTCTGCACCTTTTCCATTTCCATAATATCCTTCTGAAGGTATGGTGACCAGAACTGTATACAATACTCCAGATGGGGCCTCACCATAGATTTATAAAGAGGCAGAATGACACTTGCTGACTTATTTTCTATACCCTTCCTAATGATCCCTAGCAATGAGTTTGCTTTTTTCAATGCTGTGGCACACTGGGTTGACACCTTCATTGAGCTGTCCACCAGGACACCAAGGTCCCTTTCCTGGTTAGTTGCAAGGCGTTCAGACCCCATCAGTATAGATGTAGTTGGGGTTTTTTGCCCCAATGTGCATCACTCTGCACTTACTAATGTTGAAGCTCATTTGCCACTGGGTTGCCCACTCCCCCAGTGTCAAGAGATCCCTCTGGAGCTCCTTACACTCTCTCTCAGTTTTTACTATCCTGTATAATTTAGTTTCGGCGGCGAATTTGGCTACCTTGCTGTTTACTCCTACTTCTAGATCATTTACGAAAAGGTTGAAGAGCAGGGGTCCCAGTACTGAACCTTGGGGGACCCCACTCTTTACCTCCCTCCACTTGGAGAAGAGTCCATTTAATGCTACTCTCTGTTTCCTGTCCCTTAGCCAGTTGCTAATCCAGAACAAGGCCTGTCCCTTTATTCCATGACTGGCAAGTTTATTTAAGAGCCTTTGGTGCGGGACCTTGTCAAAGGCCTTCTGAAAGTCCAGATAAACAATGTCAACTGGATGTCAACAAGGTCCTGCACGAGGAACAGGCAGCACTTCTTAAAATGCTACCTTGGAAGTCCGGGACTTCAATCTTCTTCCTAGCAACCTGAATTTGGGTTCCAGGACTGATTGCTTTGCCTTCCCAACATCATTGGTACCAACGTGTACCACGACCACTGGCTCCTTCCCAGTTTTCTCTAACAAACTATCTAGATTTCTCGTGATGTCTGCAACCTTTGCGCCGGGTAGGCAAGTCACTACACGGTTGTCATGCGCATCACAAATCCATCTCTCTGTGTTTCTAATAATTGAATCATCTAGTACAGTGGTCGGCAAACCGCAGCTCGCGAGCCGCATGCGGCTCTTTGACCCCTTGGATGCGGCTCTTCCTCCACCCTCGCCGAGGGTGGGACTCCTGGGACCCGCCGGAGCAACCCTCCCTGCCGGCCGCCGTTTCCCTCCCTTGCTTCCCACGCGGAGCCTCCCCAGGCGGCATGCGAGCCATTCATCTACTTCCATGGGGTGCGGAGGCTCCGCGGGCAGGGGGAGGGAACCTGCGTCCAGAGGGACGCCGTTCATTCCCACCCCACACCGAACCCTGGAAGCAGCCCGGCTCGCCAACCCGCGCTGTTCCAGGGCTCGGGGGGGGGAGGAAGGGGAACCCTCTGGACGCCCGTTCCCTTCAATCTGCCTGGAAGCAGCCCTGCTCGCCAACCCGCGCTGTTCCAGGGCTCGGGGGGGGGGGGAGGAAGGGGAACCCTCTGGACGCCCGTTCCCTTCAATCTGCCTGGAAGCAGCCCTGCTCGCCAACCCGCGCTGTTCCAGGGCTCGGGGGGGGGGGAGGAAGGGGAACCCTCTGGACACCCGTTCCCTTCAATCTGCCTGGAAGCAGCCCTGCTCGCCAACCCGCGCTGTTCCAGGGCTCGGGGGGGGGGAGGAAGGGGAACCCTCTGGACGCCCGTTCCCTTCAATCTGCCTGGAAGCAGCCCTGCTCGCCAACCCGCGCTGTTCCAGGGCTCGGGGGGGGGGGAGGAAGGGGAACCCTCTGGACTCCCGTTCCCTTCAATCTGCCTGGAAGCAGCCCTGCTCGCCAACCCGCGCTGTTCCAGGGCTCGGGGTGGGGAGGAAGGGGAACGTGCGTCCAGAGGGTCGCCGTTCCTCCCCAGCCCGAGCCCGGGGGGGGGAATGGGGGGCAGACAGACAGAGAGAGGCACAGACAAGGAGGGAGGGGGGAATCAGAGAGTGACAGACACACACACAGAGAGACAGGGAGAGAGAGGGAGGGAGGGAAAGATAGAGACAAAGAATGAGTGATTAAGTGCTTGAATGAGAGACAGACACACACACACACACACACACAGAGTGACAGAGATGTGCAGACGAAGCAGATAGAGAAAGAAAGAGAAAGAAAGAGGGAAAGATAGACAGAGAGAAAGAGAGAGAGAAGGAGAGAGAGAGAGAGAGAGAGAGAGAAAGAGAGAGAGACAGAAAGAGAGAAAGAGAGAAAGAGAGAGAAAGATGGAAAGAAAGAAAGAGACAGAGAGAGAGAAAGAGGGAAAGAGAGAAAGAGGGAAAGAAAGAAAGAGATAGAGAGACAGAAAGAAAGACAGAAAGAGAGAAAGAGAAAAAGAGAAAGAGGAAAATAGAGAGAGCGAGAGAAAGAGAGACAGAAAGAAAAAGAGACAGAAAGAGAGAGAGAAAGAGAGAAATGGAGAGAGAGAGAAAGAGAGACAGAAAGAGACAGAGACAGAAAGAGAGAAAGAGAGAGAAAGATGGAAAGAAAGAAAGAAAGAGACAGAGAGAGAGAAAGAGAGAAAGAGGGAAAGAGAGAAAGAGGGAAAGAAAGAAAGAGATAGAGAGACAGAAAGAAAGACAGAAAGAGAGAGAGAAAGAGAAAAAGAGAAAGAGGAAAATAGAGAGAGAGAGAAAGAGAGACAGAAAGAAAAAGAGACAGAAAGAGAGAAATGGAGAAAGAGAGAGACAGAGGTAGAGAAAGATTGAGAGAGAGAAATGGAGAAAGAGAGGAAGAAAGAAAGAAAGAAGGAAGGAAGGAAGGAAGGAAGGAAGGAAGGAAGGAAGAAAGAACTTTTGACCACAATTGAGCCTAAAAGTTTGGTTCCTAACCAAGACCATTGTTAAGTGAGTTTCACATTTTCCAAGTTGGCCACGCCCACCCAGTCACATGACCGCTGAGCCACTCCCACAAAACAGGCCACACCTTCCGGCTCTCAAAAGAAATTTCAATCGTGGTATTGTTGATATTTGGCTCTCTTGACTAATGAGTTTGCCCACCACTGATCTAGTACAAGGAGCCTCTCTCCTGCAATCTGTTCATCTTCATTCACTTCAATGTGATATATTGAATTAACAAAATAAACTGAATTGATATATAGTGATAGCTGTAAATTGTGATTTGCAGATCACAGTGATTGGGTTCAGTATACTAAGCCAAAATTGAACAAATGAAATTATGGCATATTGTATTACACGAGAAAAACCTAATGAATGAATGGCCTTGAAATCTATGAAGACCTATTTGTTGAGATCAGATATATTCTTGCTGTCAAATATTAGCAATATGTCCTTATATCCTGTAATCTGAAATATATTTAATGAACTCATTCATTAGTACACATACTTCTGGCACTGTGTGGTTTTGGCTTAATGTACTGAATAAACCCCACCCAAATGGTTTGTACGCCATAAATATCCTTTTTCATAAGTATTCAGGTTAGGTTATTGATAGAGTTATTAATAATCTAATTTTCTCCTGATATAGAAACAAGTAAACATTTTAGAAATTGTAGCATTAGGAAGCTTTATTTACTTTTCTTTGTTGTTAAGGATTTTTTATTGTTATGGTTTATGCTAAGTATATATTTTTGTATTAAATATTCCTTCTTTCTTGAAATATCCAATTTTCTCTGGAGATTTGTAAAAATGCGACCTTTATAGTGTACGTTGCCTATAAAATGCTATCTTCCAGTAGGAGATTTGTGTATATTTTGTATTTATAATGGGAATATTTCAGAAAAGGAGCTACTTCATAACATTAAAAATATTAATATTTTATAATGTTTTAAAAAATATGAACATAGCAAATTAGTTCAGTTTTTATAAGATTGCTTATGTGCATCTTTCTATCAAAGGAGAGAGCTATATAAAATGCATTTTAGTGTTCCATATTCTGCCATAAAAGTTTTTTATACTATATAGGACTAAGGGTATTAGGATTGTGTGATTAATCTCAGATCAATATGAAAAGTGAGATTGTTGAGTAGAGCAACAAATTGAACCTGAAATTCATGGCCTATTGTTGGAATGGGCTAATTGTATATCAAGGATTGTGGTTTCTGATAGGAGAGTTCCATACATTTTTGGCATTGTAGGGATAAGATTACAAAATTAGAGAGGGAGAAGAGGAAAGTTTGGATCCACTTTTAACTATGGACCTACTGATAATCCTGCCATTCAACGTCTATCTGAGAAAAGGTTTGCCCAATCATGGAATAAAGGAAGCACACTCACATAAAATTTATTCCAAGACTAATTCAAATCCTGCTGACTTTATGGGCACATCTGTGTAGGGTTATTTTGGCAGTAATGTCCAACTAGTTTGTCATTGCCTTCTCCACAGTTTATGTCCTATTTGGTGGTTTACACCCAAGAAATAACCAGACCTAACTTGCAATTGAAGATTGGCTTAATTAGTATATGAGTTGCCATTTAGTGGACATTTATCCTTGTAACTTTGGGGGGGGGGGGGAATCCAACCACTAACAAATTTTTTAAGTGTTTCCCCTTTTTCCTTAGGCCTGTGCCCATCGTTGGAAAAATGTCTACTATGAAACTGAGTACATCCTTCCTCATGGTTTTTGCAACATTATCCCTCCCAACCTTGGATTGAATGGTAAAAAATTAATGCCTTGCTATGAAGGTAAGGGGGCATATTTATTTTTCCTTATCTGTGCTAGTCCTTGTGATGGATTTTCTTGTTATATTCCTCCTATTAATTATAGTTGTGGCAGTAAGTGCATTTTGAATGCTGTCTTCATCCTGTAAATTAAATTATAACTTAACTGTAGTACTACTGTCCTGATACAATATAAAAATAGAGGACAACTTTAGTTTACTTGTGCTTTCCAGATATGTTGGAACTGTAATCTGGAGGCATTAGGATGGGGAGGGCTGTTACTGAGGGATACTTTTGGTAGTTGTTTTGAATTCTACAGTCTGTGAAGGGAGTCACTGCCCTCTGAATGAAGAACTGTATACTAAACAGCTGCAGGCTTTTTCAGCTGTGTCTGAAATCCTTTCCATTCAACTCTGTATAAAAACCAGCTTATGCTTTATCAACAGAGAACTGCAGTCTAATCATAAGTACTTACCTTGGTTCTGTTCATTGTCTTCCTCTTCTTCTTCTCTTCCTCCTCCTCCTCATTTCCCTTGCCATCCTGATGTCCTTGGGCCATGCTATACATTTTATCAGGATTCTTCTATTTTGCTTTTTGAATATTACTGTCTTATTAATGTCATATACTTTGCTGGTAACGTATTAACAAAGGAAAAATCATTTGTACTCCATTTTATCAATTATGAAATTAAAAAAATCTCATGGTTCTAGGTTACTTTGACTCTTGTATTATGTACTTCATAATGCAAGATACCTGATAGGTCATATAAGGAAGATGGATGTCTGCCTAAACTCTTTTGCTCTTTTGCTTTAAGAGTGCTCAGGCCACAAGAGGTGCCCCGACATGAGTGACGTCAAGCTCACCCCAGCCTCCAAGGTCAAACACAATACATATGTGGCCGTCAATGAAATCAAGTTTGACAGCTCTGGTCTGGACTAACATATTAAAAAAATATTCTGGAATGTACTTTCTGGGATATTTGGATTGATTTTAAGTACGTTTTATTGTCTTTCTCTAGAGTAACAGCAATACTGGGTTTAATTCTTACAAACAGAGATGTGATAAAGGGAGTCGAAACCACAGGAACTTTGGGTGAGAGTGACCATATCATACTAGAATTCAACATAATGCAAACACAAGCAATAGAACGCAATGATACCAGAGTCCTAGATTTGAAAAGAGCTGATTTTAACAAACTCAGGGAGAATGTGGGAAAGATTACTTGGATAAAAATCCTAAAGGGAAAAACAACTCAATAAGCTTGGAAAACTCTGAAAAATATGACCATAAAAGCCCAGAACAGCACAATACCGCTGAAAAAGAAAAACAATAAAACTAAGAAGAAACCTGCATCTGATCTCTCTTAACAAATTAAAAGACGAAAAAGAACAAGTACAAAAAATGGAAAGCAGGACACATACCTAAGGCAGCTAGCCAGAATATGCCAAGACAAAGTCAGGAAAGCAAAGGCTCAGAATGAACAAAGACTTGCAACAAAAGTCAAAGATAATAAAAAAAAGTGTTTTCAAACATATAAATAACAAGAAAAAAATCAAGGAAATGGTCAATCCACTAAAAAGATGGCGACTTCCAGTTGTGCCGCGTTCTGCCGCTGACAGTCTCTTTGAAGACCGCCAACCCAGCCGCCTGTAAAGAGGCATTTCGGATATGGGAAACGTCTCATAAACCTCCAAATCTTTGAAGATTTTGTGAGCTGAGTAGGCAGCTGTCGGTTGAGCACCCCTGAGTGACCCCAGAAGGTATTTATGCCTCTGGGAAGCTAACAGGGCGTGACTCCCTTTACAAGCTGCCGGACCTCCGGGTGTTTGGGATCTTCTGCTTATCAGCAGGACTAGGCATTTCGCGGCCGACACTCTTACCATCTAACACCAAATAGCAAGTATCTTTATTCTCTGTTGACTATCAAAGTATTGAAGTAGCGTTGAAGTTAGAATGACTTTCAAGTGAGAAAAGGAAGGGGGAAAAATGGCGCTTGTTTTACTGCTTAACTAACTGAAGATGGCACCAACTCGGTTTGTGTATTTTAACACGTTATAAAGTAATAAAACCTGCTGGAGACTAGGGGGGGAAAAACCTGATTTGGACAATCCTTTGAGAAAAGTTAGCAGGCTCTGCACAGGCCAAGATGTCAACAAAACAAACAGCCACACCCCTGCAAGCTCAGACAAAGGCAGAAGACTTTCAGGATTTAAAAGACTTTATAGGCAAAGAGATCAAAAGATCTGAAAAAGAAATTAAGGGAATTGTTCAAGAAAAATTTGAATTAGTTAATAAAGATATTCAAACAGTCGTAAAAGGCCTCTCTGATGTAATTTTGAAGGTGGATAAAAAAGTTGAAAAACTTGCCTCAGACATTGAGTCTAAATTTAAGGGAACTGATTTAAAATTTACACAAGCTGATGGAAAAATTCAAAAGCTGGATAATGAGATTACGATGATGCAATTCAGATCTATGGAATTTGCTATTAGGCTCAGGGAATTAGGGAAAATCCCAGGGAAGATCTAAGAAAAGTCTGTGCTGATGCTCTGGCGGTGTTATTGAAATGTGAAGATTCTGATGAGATTTTTTATAAAATTGACAAGGCTTACAGAGTCAATTCCCATGTGGCAGCACAAAGGCAATTACGTAGAGATGTGGTAATATATTTTACTGATAGGAGAATAAGAAATGATATCTTGCAAAGGTCATTTCTTTCTGCTGTTCAAATTGATGGAACTGAGATTGGAGTCTATAAGGAGTTGCAACCCAAAATGTTAAAAAATAGAAAAGATTTTGGATTTCTGGTGGCAGAATTGCAAAAGCGGCAAATTCAATATCGGTGGGATGCCCCAACCGGTATAATATTGAGGTTTCAAGGAGTGAGATACCGTCTAAATACCATAGCAAAGGCAGAAGAATTCTATTATAATGTTCTGAAAGTGGGTTCTACATCTCCACGTACCTTTTCACCAGTAGACAAGGAGGCTGAAGCACAGAGGCTGTTTGACCAGGAAACTGAGGAACAAATAAGACAGACGCAAAAAGAAAGGGCGGCCCAGGAAGCTGGAGGCGGTATTGTGGTTGATCCTTTTGAGCCATCGCCAGTCTCTCTTTTGGATGAAACATTAAAGACTGTTGCAGAAGAGGCGTTGGATGTCGAACTGCGAACAAGCAAACCAGAAGAGCAACGTATAACTAGATCCGTCTCTAAGCAAATTCAGGAAGTATAGCAACACGGAAGATCTTACCCACAACGAGCTAAGAAGGTCAAGGGAAAGGAGCAAGCTGAAGACATGGGACGAGCAAAGCCGAAGACCACTTCTCCAGAACGGGACCTTCAGCAATTGCTCTTAACACTTCAGATTAGTTCAAATGATGCTTAAATTTTTGTCTTGGAATGTGAATGGCCTGAACTCTCCACAAAAGAGGGAAAAAGTATTTTATTATCTGAAACAATTTAATAATGATGTTATTTGTTTGCAAGAAACCCATATTAAGGTGCAAGACCAGAAATATTTGATAAATTCAAGATTGGGAATGCAATTTGTGGCTTCAAATTCGGAGAAGAATAATGGGGTGGTGATATATATAAATAAAAGGCTATCAGCTAAAATTATAGAAGCGGATGACTGTGGAAGATACATAGCAATTGAACTTTATATAGAGAATGGCCCCATTTTGGTGTTAGGAATATATGCCCCAAAGCAGCAACAAGAAAGATTTTATAAGATGCTCATTTGAAAATCCTAGAATGGGATTTTTCAAGTATTTTAATTATGGGAGACTGGAATGGAGTAATTCATCCGAGAATGGATAAAAAGAGTTTGGCCAAATTAGGTGGCAAGTTACCACAAGCTTTTTTTTAAATGCAAGAGGATTTGGAAATGAAAGATATTTGGAGAGTGCACAATCCAAATGAGTTGGATTTCACCTTCTACTCAGATAGGCACAAATCTTTTTCTAGGATAGATTTTTTTTTGACAACAGTTGACCTACTCCCTAAAATAAAGAAAACAAAGATATTTCCTAGGACGTTAACTGATCATAGCCCGGTGTGGATGGAAATTGAGATGGGGAAGAGAGAAAGAAGATCCTGGAGGCTAAACGAAAATTTATTTAGATACGAAAAAAATGTAAGCGAACTTAAAAAGCATATAAAGGATTTTTTAAAATTGAATTTAAATAAAGGTACTCCTATTGAAATAGTTTGGGATGCAGGTAAAGCATATATGCGAGGAGTCCTGATACAAATGAATTTTAAACACAAACAAAATAGACAGAAAAAGAGAATAGAGTTGGAAAAAGAGATAAAGAACAAAGAACAGCTACTGATAAAAAATCCAACAGATAGGAAGTTAAAAGCAATTATAAATCTTTTGAAGGATCAATTTCAAATGCTTATAGCGGAACAAACAGCAACCAATTTGCAATTTGCAAAACACAATACTTTTGCTAATGCTAACAAGCCGGGCAGATGGTTGGCTTATACATTGAGAAAGCAATTGAATACAAGAACTATCAATAGTGTTCAGCATGCAGAGAAAGAAGTTTATCAACAAGAATTAATTAAAAAGGTTTTTTTGGATTATTATACTAAGCTATATGCTAAGGACAACATACAAAATAATCTTATAGATAAATATTTAGAAGGAAAAAGGCTTACAAAAGTCTCCTTGGACCAAAAGGCAAACCTGGATCAATTAATAACTATCGAGGAGATTAGCTTTGCAATAAAGCAATTGAAACCAGCTAAAGCTCCAGAGACCGATGGTTTAACTGCAGTTTATTATAAAACTTTACAAGCAGAAATGATTGAACATCTTAAAGATTTATTTTGTAATATACAGCAAGGTGGCAAAATACCTTCCTCATGGAAAGCGGCTTTTGTATCACTGATACCGAAAGAAGAAGCAGGCTCTAAGAAACCAGAAGATTATAGACCAATATCTCTTCTAAATACGGATTATAAATTTTTTGCAAAAGTATTAGCCAACAGATTGATGCCAGTTATTCAAGAGGTAATTCATCACGACCAAGCAGGATTTATCGAAGGAAGATACATGAAGGAGAATGTCAGGCAAATTATAGATTTATTGGACTATCTAGATAAGAATAAACAGATTCCTGCAGTGCTGGTTTTTTTGGATGCGGAAAAGGCCTTTGATCGAGTGAATTGGAATTTTATAATCAAGGCTTTGGAAAAAATGGATTTGGGGGCTTGGTTTATACAGGCGATTGGAGCAATATATCAAGAACAATCTGCACAACTTATTATTAATGGAAGTTTGTCAAAGAATTTTAACATACATAAAGGTACAAGACAGGGTTGTCCATTATCCCCATTGTTATTTATCTTAACTTTGGAAGTCTTGTTGAATACAATACGGACTCGAATTTCTTGAGTGGAATAGCTATAAGGCAAGAGGAATACAGAACTAGGGCATTTGCAGATGATCTGGTTGTTACCCTAACACGACTGATGAAATCAATAATCCAGATGAAAGACATTATAGAGGAATATGGCTTGGTATCCGGATTCAGACTGAATTATAAAAAGACTAAAATGCTTGTTAAAAACCTAACAGATATTCAAAAAAAGAAACTTGAAAGGGTGGCAGGTTTTGAAATAGTATCAAAGGTTAAATATTTAGGAATACAAGTCGCAGAGTCAAATATAAAATTATTCCAAAATAACTACGAGGTGCTGTGGCAAAAGATACAAAAAGATTTGCAAACCTGGAAAAAATTACAGTTATCTCTGCTTGGAAGAATATCAGCAATTAAAATGAATGTCTTACCTAGATTTATCTTTTTGTTTCAAATGATACCGGTGCTTAAATCTGACAAGCAACTGTTAGAATGGCAAAAAACGTTGATTAAATTTGTTTGGAATGAGAAAAAACTGAGAGTGAAATTGAAAAGTATGCAAGATACTCGCGAAAGAGGTGGGCTTAAACTTCCAAACCTTCGATTGTATTATGAAGCAGCTGCATTGACACAAATAACTGATTGGTTTGGAAAAACAAAAACTGAACTGTTGAATATAGAAAGCCACGATCTTGATTTGGGTTGGCATGCATACTTATTCTATGAACATAAAGTGGATAAAGTGTTTAATAGTCATATACTTAGAAGTGCCTTGATGAGAATCTGGAAGAAGCACCGATCTAAGTGGGATTATAAGATTCCACTTTGGCTGGATCTTGCGGATACCATGTGGAATACAAATATTAAGTCACTCGGGGTTTTTTTATACAAAGATGTGCTTTTTGCTGAAAGGGGCAGATGGCAGCTGAAGACTTTGGACACACTGTTGGCAGAAGGGATTAATTTAACTTGGCTACAGTATAATCAATTACAGATGAGATGGAAAGAAGATCAAAAAACTGGTTTAATGGAACATGAACTAGAACTCATCAGACAGATAAAGGACACTAGCCCAATGCATATTAAGAGAGTTTATAATGTCTTGCTAGAAAAGGATTCAGAAACTGAACTGGTTAAAGATTGTATGATTAAATGGGCCCAGAATTTTACTGAACCAGTTATGATGGATACGTGGGAAAAAATATGGGTTCAGAATGTTAAATTTACACAGTCACAGAATTTGCGGGAAAATTTTTATAAAATGTTTTACAGATGGCATTTAGATCCTAAGAAATTATCATGTATGTACCCTAATGTTTAACCAAAATGTTGGAGATGTGAGTGTTTAGATGCTACATATTATCACATATGGTGGACTTGCAAGAAAGTTAAGGCTTTCTGGATAAAAATTTGGTGGGTTATGCAAAATGTCTTGAAGAAAAAAATACAATTTACTCCACAACTGTTTTTATTGGGTATAGTTAGGGATTTTACACTGGGTGAAACAAAATTGATTTTGTATATGGTGACAGCAGCTAGACTGCTGGTTGCCCAGCACTGGAAGAAAGATGTTTTGCCTACTATAGACCAATGGATGCAGAAGATGGCTGGATTTACTGAAATGGCGAAAATTTCAGCTTTTTTAAAGGACCAGATGCAAGAGACTTATACACAGGAGTGGAAAAAGTGGATTGATTATATACAAAACAAGTATAAGACTAGAAAATATTGTGTAGCTTTTAGCTGATGGAGATTAGATGAATAAGGTAGTCAGCAGGGGATAGAATATGAAGGGAATGAACAACATATATTGTGTTTGGAATTACTAGGGTTGCATATAGCGGAAGTCACAGGGCTGGGGGGGAAGGGGAGGTTGGGGAGGGTTAGGGAGGATATGGGAGGGAATTATACTGATACTTGTTTTATGTATTCCAGGTTGAAAGAGGGGGGGAAAGGGTATAATATCTGGTCCTGATTTATGTAGTTTATGTTGGGGGAGGGGGGTAAAGGGATATAATATTTGTACCTGATTTATTTTTTTTATGTTGGGGGAAGGGGGGGGAAAGGCGGAGAAAAATTTGTTGGTGGAAAACTATTTCAAAAAAAAGAAGATGGCAAAGAAGCAGATAGAAAGCAGAGCTGCTTAACTCATTCTTTGCATTGGTCTTTGCACAAAAAGAAACAATAGTCCAACCTACCAAAAACATAACTGTAAAAGAGACTAGAAATAAAAGTTAAAATAAGCAAAACACCTGTCTAATCTTTTTTTTTATATTGAAAAAGTTTTATTGGTTTTACATTTTTTCTATAGGGTAGGGTAAGGGATACAAAGAAATTTTGAGAGCATTCACGTCAGAGTCGTCGGCCCTTCCGAGACCTCAAAATACACAAAACAAAAATAACCCAAAAAAAAGCATTTTTCATAACACTACAAGGTAAAAGCAAGTACATATACCTAAATTCTCAATTCCATGCTGTCAGACATTTACAAAAAATCCAGAAAATATTATGCAAAATTGTTCAGGAAAATCAAGGCAAAGTTATTTTTTCGATCTAAGTCTCTTGGCTATTGTATCTTCTTTTTCTCCTCCCTGGCCCCCAGCGGGCGGGGCCGTGGCCCCCTCCGTCCCCCCTGGATCTTTCCCCAGGGCAGAGGAATGTTTTTTAAGAAAGGCTTCCGCCTCAGCAACTGTTTTAATCCTCACTCTTCCTCCTTCCCAGAACACCAGCATCCCTTCGGGTGTCACCCACTTGAACCAAATCCCATGATCAAATAAAATTTTAGACAAGAAGGAAAATTTCCTCCTTGCTTCTCGAATCTTTCTAGGAATCTGCTTCAAGATAGTGACCGTTTTTTGTTGGTAAATTAAAGGGTTCCCTCTCTGCGCCTTCAAGATTTCCTCTCTGGTTGACCTTCTAACAAATTTCACACGTATCTCTCTTGGCACTTCATTTATCCTGGCATATGCTGAGTTAATTCTATAAGCTAGGTCAATGTCCCCCCTGATCTCATCCTTAGGTTTTTGTAAATAGTCTGCTAAAATTGTGCTCATAAGATCAGGGAGGCATTCACCAGGTTGCTCAAAAACATTCTGAAATCTCAAAAAATATGTCATTCTTTCCATATCAATCCTAGACACATGCCCACTTGTTTCCTCAACCTCTTTAGTAACATTTTTAATCTCTCCCTTAACCCCCACCAGCCCCCCTTCCAATTCTTCAGTCTTCTGTGTGATTTCCAGCGTTTGCTTCCGTGTGTCCAATAGCTCCTTCTTGAAAATGATATTTTCTGCCCGCTGGGCCTGAATTTCTTGAACCAAAGTTTGTATAACAGTTTCAAGAGAAGCCATCCGTTGTTCTAAACTTGTCAGTGCTGTTTCTTGAGCCATCTTAACTGTTAGAGTTAGTGCCACCAAAATGGCGTTTTCAGGGTGGGGCTGGTGAGACTAACCGGGAGCCAAAAGTTCAGATCAAGGTTGGAACGTTGTAAAATTCAGGAACCAAGAGAGAGACAATTTTCCAACTCAATAGTTATAATAACGAAGGTAATCCAGAAAGGAACCACAAATCCAAAAAAAAAATTCTTCATTAATATCCAGAGAGAGTCCCAATTGTAAAAAGACGCTGGAAATTTTCCATAATTAAAATAGTCAGGCAGGGACAAAGAAAAGCCACTTTCCACCGCCCATCTCAGAGCCCAGAGGAGAGAGTAGAAAAATAATTTTTTTTTAACCAGCCAGACCTAGACACAATGTTGCAAGTAGCCGCATACCACTTTCCCTTGTTAGAGACAGTCCGGATTTAAGATTTCCACTTTCTCTTCCAGAGAAGCCATTTTAAAGTGCCGCTTAAGTCCGAGGGGTTTTTTTTGAAAACAAACACCCCCCTCCCAGTCCATTCAGCCTGGCTGGCAGCAAGGAAAAAAAGTCTTTTTAAAACTCACTCTCCCTCGCAGCTGAAGCCTCGGCAAGCCTTCCGATCTCTTCCGCTTAGCCCTCTTCATTAAAGTGAATGGCGCCGACAGCCGTTGGCGAAGGGAGAACCCCCCGCAGCATGTTCTCCTTCACCTAAGCCGCGGCAAAAGGGTCGCCTCCCCCACCGCCGTGAGGGGGGCGTCCCTGCCGAGCCGGCCCTACGGGAGACCCCCCCCCCGTGGGGGGGCAGAAAAAGCAACAAAACGGCGAGCGAGCGCTAGGCTCTCTCGTCGCCGCAGGAGCCGGAACCGGAAGTCCACCTGTCTAATCTTGATGAATACAAATCACTGGGACCTGATGGATTACATCCCAGAATTCTAAACGAGCTGGCAGATGTCCTCTCAGAAGCACTGTACCAAATCTTTCAAAAATCCTGGAGTACCGGGGAACTTCCAGAGGACTGGAAAGTAACTGATGTGGTTCCCATTTTCAAAAAAGGGCAAAAGACCAGACCCATTAAACTCCAGACCAATCAGCCTATCAATGCCTGGGAAGATACTGGAAAAGATAATTTTAAAAAACCCAGATCTTCCAACATAAAGAAACTTCTAGTAATAACTAGAAGTCAGCATGAGCTTGTTAAAACCAGATCATGCCAAACCAATTTATTTCATTTTTCAACATAGTGACTAAATTAGTAGACCCGCAAAATACTATGTACTTCAGACTTCAGCAAGGCATTTGACAAAGTAGACCACAACCTACTTCTTGGTAAACTAGAAAAAAGTGGGATAGATAGCATTACCATCAGATAAATGGTGGGGAGATGGAGAGGGTTGGTAGTTTTAAATTTCTGGGCATTTATATCTTGGAGGACCTCTCATGGACCATGAATGTTAACATGCTTGTGAAGAAGGCACAGAAGAGGCTGTACTTCCTGAGAATGCTAAGGAAGATAAATCTATCTCAGCATCTACTTCTGTCCTACTATCACAGCACTATTGAGAGTGTCCTGACATACGGCATTCTTGCATGATATGGGAGCAGCTCTGCAGCAGACAAAAAAGCTCTACAGAGAATCATTAAAACTGCCCAAAATATCACCGGGCTCCAGCTACCAGCCCTGGATGACATCTCTCTGTTTGAGGAAGTTGCATAACATTCTCAGAAACTTTTCCCATCCTGCTTACAATTTTTTTAGACTGTTGCCCTCTGGTAGAAGATACAGAACAATTAAAACTAGGACCACATGTCTTCTGAATAGCTTTTAACCGAGAGCTATAATTACACTCAACAATGAACTAAAGGGTGTGCTATTCATCATTAGCATCATTGTGCTATTCAACATCACTGTTGTGTTGCTGCTTGGGTGGTATAGGGGTGGGGGATTTTTTTGGTGGGTGAGGGTGTGTTTGGAGATTGTTAGGTGTGCTGGGCCTGGTCTCTGGGTGTTATGTTGTATGAATGAATTTGATTGTATGTGTAAACTGTGTACATACATACAATGACAATAAAGTAAAGTATCTAAAGATGGAGTTGTAATTGACTGATGAGGTACTACATCTTAATGGTACTACATCTATGTGGAGGCAAGTAAGCAGTGGGGTACCACAAGGTTCTGTCTTATGCCCAGTACTCTTTGATATCTTAATAAATGACTTCAATGAGGGAATAGAAGGGAAACTTATTAGATATGCAGATGATACTAAGCTGGCAGGAATAGTCAACACCCTAGATCAAGGGTCCTCAAACTTTTTAAACAGAGGGGAGAGGAGGAGCCAGCGTCGCGATGATACAATGTGAGGTCTCGATGATCCAAGACCTTTGTTGACACTTTTGCCACTGAACGGTTCATTTGGACCTAAACCATCTTGAAAGGATGGCAATTGGGAAGGCAAAGCCTTGCTGATCATAGGAAGTTGAAAAAGAAAGTGAGTCCATCTGGAAAGGTTGTTTTTTTTTTAAACCACAATTGGCAAGAGAGATAAGACTGCTTCGTGACTGGAAAGACACTGGTTGATAATGAAAGCTGACAATAAAAGATCAGCCAATTCTTGGTGATTAATAAGTAGAAACCTAGTAACCTTTAGATTGTTTTAGATTGTTATTGAAGGTTTATTTGTTAACAAATAATTAGCAATAATACTAATACTAATACTACTAATAATAATAATGAAATGATAATGGATATTGCTTAATTGTCTTTCTTCTGAATGTCTCTCCCTCCAGATATCCTGAAGACCCAACTTATCTTTCTTTCTAGCCCACTCATTTGGCAATCCCCTCCTATTTTTCTTTTCCGCTCCCCCAATCGTGTCGCAGGTGTATAATCCACATTACTATCCGAGATAGCATTAAAGTCTCCAAGCAGGCAAATATGGTCGTAGTTTAATTCAATCAGGGTTTTTTAATATATTTCCATAAAAGGACTTTTGGTTCCCATTAGGGGCATATATAACAACTAATGCACATTTCAATTGTCCAATCTCTAATTCTATTGACAGCAGTCGTCCCTCCTCGTCTTTGAAGATCTCCTTAGATTTTAAATAATAAAATAAAATAATTAAAAAAATAATAAAATAATTATCACATAATAATAATCTTTATTGTCATTGTACTAAAATTACAATGAAATTGGTTTTTTTAATAATAATAATAATAATAATCTTTATTGTCATTGTACTAAAATTACAATGAAATTGGTTATTTATCGCTACTTTCTTTTTTGATCAGCAGACGAGCAATACATCTTCCCAAGTCTTGGGTACAGTAATAATTTCTCATTATTCCTTTTTATATGGGTCTCTTGAAGACACACTACATCATAGTCCAGTTTCCTTAATCTATTCAATATTTTCCGTCTTTTAGAAGGGATATTTAAACCATTAACATTTAATGAAATAAAATATAACTCTTTCCCCATCACCACCTATGTCCCTTTCCCCTTTTATACCCCTAATTCCTTCTTCTTGGCCTGTCTAGTTTTCCTCGGGGACAATTCTTTGCCCCCCCCCCCCATTTCCTCCGAAATCCTCTCCCTCTCTTTAATCTCCTCTTGGCCCACCGGCCCTACTTCTTCCTGCGATTCTTCTAGACTTCCACCCTTATCCTTGTCCTCTAATTCCAGTTCCACTTCCATTGTTCTGAAATGGTGCTCATAAAATTTCTGGGCATCTGACAAGTTTTGTATTTTCACCTTCCTATCATTCCATGTAAACAACAAACCTTCCGGAAGTAGCCACTGGTACCAAATCCAGTTCTTTCTCAGTTGTGAAGTCAAAGGGTGATATTTCCTTCGAATTTCTCTTACTCGTCTTGGAACTTGTCTCAAAATACTAATCTGTTTCCCCTTAAATACAACTGTTCAGTCCTGGGATTTTTTAATAAACCTCCTCCCGCACTGCTTTCTTACTAAACCTAATATGGATTTCCCGTGGGTGGTTGTACCTCTTTGCATAATTAGTAAAAACCCGGAATACTTCATCGATATCACCAAGAACCAGGGTCTTTTCTTTGTAGGATTTCAGAAATAATATCTCCCACAATAAATATCATTGATCAGCTGAATACCCGGTTCGAATCCCAGTAAGGGTATGGCTAGCTGATGAGAGCTAAAAAGCTTGAAATAGATCTATCCTAGTCTCCCTGACTTATTTATTGATCAGCTCAAAAATGTAACACACATATAAAAAAAATTACACAACGGAATTCATGGCTTTCTGTCTAGATGGTCTCTGGTGATGAGCCAAAAGGCAGAAAAGGAAAAGCAGCATGCTTCCTCCATTAATTGGGGCCTTAACGGGGTGTTGTGGAAACAATTATATATAGCTATCCTCCTGTCTCAGCTGACAAGAAGAGAAGTGAGCGGGCTTAATGGCAAGGCTCTCGCCTGGCATGTAATACAGCCCCGGTTCAAATCCCAGTAAGGGTATGGCTAGCTGATGAGAACTAAAAAGCTCGAAATAGATCTATCCTAGTCTCCCTGACTTATTTATTGATCAGCTCAAAAACGTCACACACACACACACACACACACACCAATGATTAGTTAATTATTAATTAATCAAATTAAACTAAAATCAGATCAGATTAGATTATTATTGTTAAACTATTCAATCTTCATTAATTGTTAGTTAATTCCTTTATCAATGGGGGTAAATATTAATTATCAAATACTAAATCAATCAGTAAATAAATAGTAATCCCTGGTTTTGCTGATGTTAATCAATTAATAAACAATCAATCGCATTTTATATAGCTCAATTCATTCTATTAACCTTATGTATTGGTATAATTGAAGGCACTGTGTTGCTAATTCAAAATCCCTGATACACCTAACTGGAGAAGTATAAGGCAAAAGGAGAAAAAGAGCAATCCAAGAAGCTGGAATAAGTCAACAGTGGGTTAAATAGTCAATCACTGGAGGGACGATTCTCTTGCCGAGGAGGATGACAGGAGGCAAAGAAGGAGAAACAGCCAGTCTCAAATTTCTTACAGTTATAATCAGTTCCATAGAGAAAAGTTAGCCTTCCTTTT
This sequence comes from Rhabdophis nuchalis, assembly GCA_039707465.1. NCBI lineage: Eukaryota > Metazoa > Chordata > Lepidosauria > Squamata > Natricidae > Rhabdophis > Rhabdophis nuchalis. The sequence goes on from CM077647.1 coordinate 81,535,435, forward strand.
TTCAGCTACTCTTCACGTGTTTTAAGCCACTCTGAGTTGGCAAGTTCAGAGTCAGTAAATCCAATGCACTCTGCCGCTTGCTGCAATATAGATTCCCCTTCCAAAAAGGCTTAGTCACAGCCATTAATGGCACCCTCTCTCCAGCCACTCAGACCAACGGGTCTGCTTATCAGCATGCGGGAGTTGCCGGTTCCTCATGTGCCTCTCAGCTCACCACATCTTCGCTGACCTTCTCATGGTCAGTGTTGATGATAAAAAGCTGTTCGTGGCCAGAGCCCTTCGCACAGTCACTCAAGCGCTTGTGACATCCCGGCTGGATTACTGTAACGCTCTCTACATGGGGCTCCCCTTGAGGTGCACTCGAAAGCTACAGTTAGTACAGAATGCGGCCGCGCGGGTGATTATGGGTGCCTCAAGGCAAACCCACGTAACACCTCTCCTGCGCGAGCTGCACTGGCTGCCTGTGGCCTTTCGAGTGCGCTTCAAGGTGCTGACGACCATCTTTAAATCGCTCCATGGCTCGGGGCCTAGCTATATACGAGACCGTCTCCTGCCCCATACATCCCTTCGTCCGATCCGCTCCCATAGAGAGGGTCTTCTCCGTGTGCCGTCAGCGGGGCAATGCCGGCTGGCGACACCCAGGGGAAGGGCCTTCTCTGTGGCGGGCCCGGCCCTCTGGAACGACCTACCCCCCGACCTTCGCACTATCTCGGACCTCCGCCTCTTCCGCCAACGTCTTAAGACGTATCTATTCCAACAAGCCGGCCTAGGATAGCCCCTACTTCTGACTTTTAAATTTAAAATTAATTTGGTATGGTTTTAAAATGGGTTTTTAGCACGGGTCTAATAATTTAATATATTTTAATCGATTTTGTATTTTGTGGTTTTAATAATGCCTGTGCGCCGCCCTGGGTCCTAACAAGGAGAAGGGCGGGGTATAAATTTAATAAAATAAATAAATAAATAAAATAAAGAAAAGCTGACCGACTCTGGAGCATTATCCAACACCAACCTGCTGCAAAGTGACGTCACCGGAAGTCTGAAAAACATCCCTAAAGGCTGTTTTTAAAGCATTTCTAAAGACTTTTAAAACACCACTTTACAAGCTGGCAGCAGAGCTGTTTTTCAAGCCAGCAGCAACCCCTCCCCTACTCACTCACTGGTCCTGGATCATGTGGCTGTACTGGTGAGATCACCCCTAAGTCAGCTGGTGAAATAACTAAGAAGAAGTGCAGCTGGAGTGGATGCTCCTGGAAGATAAGGCCAATGGTGAAGGGTGGGATGAGAGGCGTGACTGAATCTCATCAGTCGGCGGGCTGGATATTTTGCCTTGGTGGGCCTTATCTGGCATGGTGGCCATAGTTTGAGGATCGGTGCTCTAGATGATAAGCTCAAGATCCAGAAGTATCTTGACAGACATGAACACTGGGCCCTATCTAACAAAATGAAATTCAGTGCAGAGAAAAGTAAAATCTTACACTTAGGCAAGAAAAACCAAAAGTACACATATAGACTGGGTAAAACTAGGCTTAATAGCAGTAACTATGAGAGGGATCTTGGAGTATTAGTGGACAACCAATTAAATATGAGCCAACAGTATGAAGCTGCAGCCAAAAAAAGCCAATGCAATCCTAAATTGCATTAACAGAGGGATACAGTCAAAATCAAGTGAGGTACTAATACTACTCGATAGAGCCTTAGTAAAACCACACTTTGAATTCTGCCTCCAGTTTTGATCACCACACTATAAAAAAGATTTTGATACTCTAGAAAAAGAGTAAGAGAAGAGCAGAGAAGAGGAGCTATGTAACCTCGTAAGATTATTAGCGGACTGGGAACTAAAAAATACGATGAATGGTTGCAGGAACTGGGCATGACTAGTTTAGTGAAGAGAAGGACCATAATAGCAGTGTTCCAATATTTGAGAGTCGGCCACAGAGAGGAAGAGTCAAGTTGTTTTCAAAGGCAATTGAAGTCCAGACAAGGAATAATGGATGGAAACTGAACAAGGAGAGATTCAACCTGGCAATAAGTAGAAATTTTCTGACAGTGAGAGCAATCAACCAATGGAACAAAATGTTCCAAATGCCTTCAAAAGTTGTGGGAGCTTCATCACTTGAGACTTTCAAGAAGAGACTGGATTGCCATTTGTCAGGGGTGTCAAACCCAAGGCCTGCAGGCTGGATCTCCCGTGCGGTGCCCATGGGACCAGCCTAGAAACAGTAAAGGACTTGCCCATGGTGCCTCTGCCAGCAAAAAATGGAGCTCAGTGCCCCCCAGACTACTTTTTTGCTGGTAGAGTGCTGCAGGAGGCCATTGCGACCATAAATGGAGCATGTGGGGGAATATGCATTGGCCCCTGGGGCCCATTTTTGCTGGCAGACAGCTATCAAAACAAACTAAAAGCAAAACAAAAGGAGAAATGTTTCCCCTTTTGCATTTGAATAAGCAAGAAGGAACAGGAAAGAGGAAAGGGAAAGAGACCAAGGAAGGAATATAAGGAAAAAGGGGAAGGAAGAAGAAAGGAGAATGAAGAGAGAAGGAAAAAGAAGCAAAGGAAGGAGGGAAGGAGATGATAATGAGAGTGTCCCAGGGAAGTCCTATCTTAGCATTTGGCCACCACAGTTGCCCCTGGCATGAATGATGTCAAGCTGGCCATGCCCACTATGCCCATGCCACTCCACACCCCTTATGACTCTCTGAGGTCAAATACAACCTTGATGCGGCCCTCAATGAAATCAAGTTTGACACCCCTGTTGTAGGGTCTCATGCTTGGGTGTGGGTTGGACTAGATCAGAGGTCTCCAACAGTTTGGACCTCAGGGACCACCAAATTCATAATTTTAAATCCCACGGATCACTGGGGGGACGATCAGCTGCCTTTTGGACCTACCTGTCTGCTTCTGCAAGGCATCCAGGTGGGAGACCCAAGAGAAAGAACCTGGTCCTGGCACATAGTGCGGAAACTGCTTTTGTGTTACTTCTCTCAAGGACCTTGGTCCATCTGAGTGAAGGAAAATGAAGATGGGCAGACTGTCAAGTACCCTAACGATGCCTGCTTCATAATAAGCGACCCGATATTATGATACAAAAAACAGTGATTTATTAACAGCTTCATTAGGCATTTCTCATTAGGTGTTTCTTGTTTGCAGCCATCTTTTTTGCTTTCCTTATCTGCTTCTGAACTTTGCCCGCATTACTGTCCTCCCTTCAGCCTTCGTCATAAATCCCAGCCAATGAGAGATGGTAGTTTAGACATGCACATTCACTAGCCAGCCTGAGATTTTTTTTTGACCACAGGCATGTTTGGAATTCCCCTCTTTCTATGCCAGTTTGATGGTATTCATAGAGATGCTTTACAAACTGACACAGACGTCAGTCGGAAAGTTGGTCTCATATTCCAAAGTTGTAGTAGTCACAGGACTGGCCCTTTGGTCATTCCCGAGCATCCCAGCCATCCTGCTCTGGGATGACCAAAGGGCCAGTCCTGTCCTATGACTACTACAGCTCTGGAATATGGGACCAGCTCGTGGTGAAGCTGGAAATATCTGCAATAGGGAGTGGCACATGCAATGTGCAACTTTGCAAGTGGTGCAACGTGCAAAAAGAAGTGCAGCCCTCAGGAGGGAGGGGCTGATGTCGCGACGATACGACATGTAATCTTAGAGCTCCAGAATTGCTGTCAATATCTCTGCTGCTGGATGGTCCTTTTGGACTTAAACCATCCTGTAGAGACGGTGATAGAGAAGGGCATGTCCTACTGATCTCAGGGATGTCACAAAGTCTCTGATCGATCCAGGAGAAGCTTTTTTTTCCAGTGAAAGAGAAGCAGCCATTGAAGCTGCAGAAGGTTGAGACAGCCCCTGAATGGAAGGAAAGCAGGAAAGAAAGAGTGTTGAAATAGTGAGATAAATTTTACTATTGGAGAAAAGAACACTCAAAAAGACTTAGAGTAAAATTAAAATTGAAGACAGAAGAAAGTAAGTGGTGAATTAAGCCTGAATTATACTTAGTGTGTTATCTTTTTAAAATTTTGTTTTTAAATGGATGGATTTTTTACTAATGCCTCTTACTTTTTAAATTGGACTGGTTTCTTTTCCCCCTCTTCTTCTATTTTTCCTCTTTTTTCATATTTGTGGATTATGATTTTTTTTCCTTTTTACAACGCTTGGCTGGATTGTTTGCACTTTTTTTCTTAAGGTCAGAATTTAAAGAGAGGGGTAAAAGCAGAGGAAAAAGAAGTAACACTGCCACCTAGAGGCTGGAGGCTTGGAAACTTCATGGCTCCTGATTTTGTTTATTGAAAGGGATAGTGGGAAGAGTATAGATTGTTTATGCAGGTGCTCTTCTGGCGTACTAGCAATAGCTGGACTGGAGTGAAGAGAAAGCCTTGACTTGAAAGATTATAGTGAACTTGTTTGAAACTTAACAAAAAAGCCTTGGATGTTTTAATGGCAGTGTTCAGAACCTGGAAGAATGGTGCAACACGAAGAAGAAAAAGAATTAACATTGCAAATGATTATGTTAGAAATTCAAAAAGTACAAATAAGTACACAAAACATTGAAAAAAGAATGGAGAACATTGTACAAAAACAGAAAAAATAGAGGGAAGAGTTGAGAATATTTACAAAACGATGATGAAATTTGAGGATAGAGTTCAAAAGATTGAAGAAAAATATGAACAAAGAAATAAGAAAATAATAATAAGAAAGAAAATAGCTAATATTGACAGCAAATCAAGTGTGGTTGGAAATGACAGGATTGGAATGTTGAAAGGAGAGATTAACGAACTGGAACTCTATCTCAAACCTCAAAGCATGGAAGAAGAAAAGGGAGAAAACCTGGCAGAAACAATGAGAGAAATTCGGGAAGAAGCATCTGTGATAACTAAAGGCAAGAGGATGGGAAGGAACAGATGGAGGGTTTCGATTCTTTACAAGATATGCAATGAACAACAAGGTGCCAAGAGAAGTCCACAAGACTTATCAATAAAACAATTAGACTACAAATACCACAAATGGCAAGAGATATAGGACTACACTACTACTGGAAGGATACAGGATGATGAAATGAAATGTTAGAATAAAAATTAAGTTAAACTTAGATAAACTTTGAGTATTATGTATAAGACAAAGTAATAATAGTTATAGTTAAACAAGTGATTAATAATGATAATAATGTGCAAGAAAACAAAGGCTCCAGCCTGATGATGATGGGTGTGATCCCATCGAAACGTTGCAAAAACACCTTTAATTTTACACGGGAAAAGACCCAAATAAGGCTGCCTGATGATGACAAGTGAGATCTTGTCGAAACGTTGCAATAACATCTCCATGCTATATACACGGGAAAATCCCCGAAGCCAGCAATACCAGCATACCTACACCCATGAAAATCTACGAAAACATATATGTGTGTGTGTGTGTGTGTGTGTGTGTGTGTGTGTTCCACAACACCCTGTTAGGGCCCCAATTAAGGGAGGAGACATACTGTTTCCTTTTCTGCCTTTCGGCTCATCACCAGAGACCATCTAGACAGAAAGCCATGAGTTCCGTTGTGTGATTTTTTTAAATATGCGCGTTAGTTTTATGAGCTGATCAATAAATAAATCAGGGAGACTAGGATAGATCAGCTTTTTTTTTATATATATTGAAAAAGTTTTATTGGTTTTTACAATTTTTCAATCGGGTAAGGTAAGGGATACAAAAGAAATTTTGAGAACTTTCGCGTCGGAGTCATTGGTCCTTCCAGGGCTTCATAATAAATCGTTAAAGAAAAACATTTTTCATAAATACTACGAGGTGAAAACAAGTACATACTTCTAAATTCTCAATTCCATGCTGTCATCCGTTTGCAAAAATCCAGATACAGATGTTATACAAAATTAATCAAAAGTCAAAGCAAAGTTATTTTTTTGATCTAAGTCTCTTGGCAATTGTGTCTTCTGTCTCTCCCTCCAGGCCCCCAGCGGGCGGGGCCGTGGCCCCCCCTGCCCCCCTGGATCTTCCCCCAGGACAGAGGAATGTTTTTTAAGAAAGGCTTCCGCCTCAGCAATTGTTTTAATCCTTATTCTTCCTCCTTCCCAGAACACCAACATTCCTTCAGGCATCGCCCACTTGAACCAAATCCCGTGGTCATACAATTTTTGGGATAAGAAGGAAAATTTCCTTCTCATCTCTCTAATTTTTTTAGGGATCTGCTTCAAGATAGCGACTACTTTTTGCTGGTAAATTAACGGACCACCTCTCTGTGCCTTCAAAATTCCCTCCCTGGTTGACCTCCTAACAAATTTAATATGTATCTCTCTGGGTACCTCATTTATCCTGGCATATGCAGAATTTATTCTATAGACTAGGTCAATGTCCCCCCTGATCTCATCTTTGGGTTTATTTAAATAATCTGCTAAAATTGTGCTCATGAGTTCAGGAAGACATTCACCAGGCTCTTCAGAAATGTTCTGAAATCTTTAAAAAATATAACATCCTTTCAAAATCCATCCTAGACATATGCCCATTTAATTCTCCAATTTCACTATTAACATTTTTAAGCTCTCCCTTTGCCCCAGCCAGCCCCCCTTGCAGCTCTTCAGTCTTCTGTATGTTTTCCAGCACTTGTTTCCGTGTTTCCTGAATATCCTGTTTTAAGCTGGTACGGTCTTCTCTCAAAGCCTTAATTTCTTGCACCAAAGCTTGTAACACATTATCCATAGATGTCATTCTTTGTTCCAAACCTGCCAGTTCTGATTTTTGTGCCATGGTAAGCTGTTAAAGTCAGTGTCACTAAAATGGCGTTTTTTGGGTGGGGCTGGTGAACCAGTTCAGGAGAGAAGAGAAAGTTCAAATCAGGATTGCAAAAGGAAAAAGAAAGTTCAAGACCCAAAGAGAAAACACGTTTCACAATCAATAGTTGTAGCAAAGAAAGCGCTCCAGGGAAGGAATCAATTAGTCCAAGAAAATCTTCATTAATAGCGAGAGGAAGTCCGTATCACAAAGGGATGTTGGTAACTTTCCATAAGTGAAATAGTCATTCAGGAACAACGGGAAGCCATCTTCCACCGCCCAAACTGAGAGCCGGCAGGAGAGAGTAATAAAAGAAAGATTGTTTCCAGCCAGCCGGACTGAGATACATTTTAAAAAGACAAGCCGCAAATCACTTTCCCTTGCTTCAAAGCAATCTGGGTTTAGGATATCCGCTTCCTCGCAACGAGGAGCCATTTCCAAGCGCCGCTTTGAATCCGAGGGGTTTTTTGACAACAAACACCCCCCTCCAAGTTCTTTTCAGTCCAGGCTGACAGCAAAAATATATTTAAAACCACTCACTCCTCACCTCGCCGCCAAAGTCCCGGAGAGCCTTCCGACCCGAACGTCCAGCTCTCTCCATATTCACCATGCGTTGCCGTCCACCATTGGCGAAGGGGAACCCCCCCGCAGCATGTCCTTCTTCACCTAGGCCAAAGACAAGGGCCGTTTCCCTGCTGCCGCGGGGGGGAACCGACCCAGGGAAGCCAGCCCTACGGGAGACCCCCAAAAAGGGGCGTCTCGCCCCCGTGGGGGGGCAGAAAAAAGAGCAAAGCGGCGGACAAGCCCCAAGACTCGTCCGTCGCCGCTGGAAGGCGGAACCGGAAGTCGATCAGCTTATTTATTGATCAGCTGAAAAACGTAGCGCACACACACATATAATATATCTATAATTGTTCCACAACACCCTGTTAGGGCTCCAATTAAGGGAGGAAGCATACTGCCTTCCTCTTCTGCCTTTCGGCTCATCACCAGAGACCATCTAGACAGAAAGCCATGAGTTCCGTTGTGTGATTTTTTAAAATATGTCTGTTAGTTTTATGAGCTGATCAATAAATAAATCAGGGAGACTAGTATAGATCTATTTCGAGCTTTTTAGCTCTCATCAGCTAGCCATACCCTTTTTGTTATAAAAGATAAACAATTCTATATAGAATAGAATATAATACTATTGGATGATTTCAGGATGATGTAATGAAATGCCATAATATACATTTATTTTAAAATTAGAATATTTTACATAAAAAGGATGTAACAATAGCTATAGTCAAATGAATGTTTAATAACCATAACAATTGTAAGCATATGTAAGATTGATGATATGAGTCTTTATGTAAATTGCAAGTGACGACTATTGTGAGAAAGCACAAAAGTTTTGTAACCAATCGACACAATGTAAGTGGAGAAGCGTTTTTATTTTGTGTGTATTTATGTTTGTTGTTTTATGTTTGTCTAAAAATAAAAAACTTTTTTTAAAAAGTGCAGCCCTCACCAGCCAGAGCAAAAGATTTGTGGCAGGGGGAAGGGTGGCCCAAGTAGGCCAAAGTGGCAGTGGTGATAGCTGGAAGGTGCAGATGTAAAGCGCTACTTGCATTTTCACGGCATCATCATCCTGCCTTCAGCATGGTATATTTGCGCCAGCTGGCGGGGCTATGGCAGCCTTTGTCTCCTGCTGCTTGGGACTTGGAATGGTAAACTGCATCCAGGAAGCGCTACAGCAGAAAGAAGCAGCTGGAGTCAACCCTAGCTTTCCTGTCCATTGCGGATGCTAGATTGGCCCTCTGTAAAGTCATCTATCGAGCCTGGAGCCTGGCTGAAGTTTTCCATGCTGCTTCAGCAAGTGCTTCTTGAGAGATTAGAGTTTGCAGGGGGCCAATCTAGTGTCCAGGCTGGCCACAAGAGAAACGTTCATTCTCGGCCGTATAGCTGCAATGGACAGCAAAACTAGGGTTGACCCTGGGCGCTTCTCTCCACTAAAAGGCAGCCAAGCTATCTATCTGAAGGACCCGATCCTGTCCCTGGGAGTCAAATTGCTGAAGTGCGAATGGCACAGGAAACTTCAGCTGGGCTTCTCCAAGAGAGATGCAAAGATTTCTCTGTGAACCTGCAATATTTTCTTGTGGGCTACCAGTGGTCCGTGGACCACTGGTTGGTGAACACTGGACTAGATGACCTACAAGGTCCCTTCCATCTCTATTAATTTGTTGATTCCTCCAAGTCTCTTGAGTGTAAGACTAGTTTGATAGTTTAAAAAAAAGCTATCCATTGTGGACTGGTGTTAAGTCCCTAACGATGCCTGCTTCATAATAAGCGACCCAATATTATAGTGCAAAAAGCAGTGATTTATTAACAGCTTCATTAGGCATTCCTCATTAGGCATTTATTTGCAGCCATCTTTTTTGCTTTCTTTATCTGCTTCTGAACTGCCCGCATTATTGTCCTCCCTTCAGCCTTTGTCATAAATCACATTAGCCAATGAGAGATGGTAGTTTAGACTGTGCATTCACAGGCCAGCTTGAGATTCCATTCTGACCACAGGTATGCATGGAATTCTCCTCTCTATGGCAGTTTGATAGTAGTCATAGAGATGTTTTACAAACTGACATCCGGCTCCCTTCACTTCCTAAGAGCAACCTATAGGAAACAAAACAATTTGAGTACAGGTGTATACCTTAGGAATGCATTCCTCCCCTAGGCTTGCCTGGATTTTCTGCCTGGAATTTTGCTATAAGGCGATCAGCCTGGATATTTCTATTTTTCACCCATGATGCCTCTGATAAGGGGTAATCCTTCCACTTGATTAAGGTTATGACAGTTCTCCTCCTTCCCTCCGTCACACCTATTTCGCCCCCAGGGTTTCTCCCCCACTCATCCACCTCTACCACTTGGCCTCTGCTGTTAGAGACCTGGCTGTTCGTCCTGGGTAATGGGAATGAATGAATGAATGAATGATTTAATTTATAGACCGCTCCTCTCCCCGTAGGGACTCGGAGCGGTGCACAGGGAAAACTAAAACCACAATACAATAAATATACAAATACAATTAAAAACAAATTAAATCTGGGCCTGTGCTAAAATCCCTTTAACCTGCTAAAATACCCAATTAAAACAGCTAGACCCTGTAGAGAGAGGCTACCCAAGGCCGGCCAAACGGAAAAGATGAGTTTTTAGTTTCAGACGGAAGGAGCGGAAGTCCGTGGTTGTTCTGATGTCGGGGGGAAGGTCGTTCCAGAGGGCTGGGCCCGCCACAGAGAGAGCCCTTCCCCTGGGCGTCGCCCACTGACAGAGTCTAGTGGACGGCACCCGGAGAAGTCCCTCTCTGTGGGAGCGAATCGGCCGTGAGGATGTATGAGGCAGGATCCGATCCCACAGATAGCTAGGTCCCGAGCCATGGAGCGCTTTAAAAATGATGACTAATACCTTGAAGCGCACCCGGAAGACGACAGGCAGCCAGTGCAACTCGCGCAGAAGTGGAGTTATGTGGGCAGATCTGGAGGTACCCAAGTTTGCCCGCGCGGCTGCATTCTGAACCATCTGAAGTCTCCGGGTGCACCTCAAGGGAAGCCCCATGTAGAGAGAGTTACAATAGTCCAGTCGCGATGTCACGAGAGCATGAGTGACTGTGCGAAGGGCGTCCCGATCCAATAGGGGGCGCAACTGGCGAACCAGGCGAACCTGGTAAAATGCCCTCCTGGCCACGGCTGTCACTTGATCTTCCATGGACAGCCGGGCATCCAGGAGGACACCCAAGTTGCGCACCCCATCCACAGGGGCAAGATGTTCGCCCCCTATGGCCAGCAATGGAGTCAGCTGGTTGAATCGGGCAGCCGGAAACCACAGCCACTCGGTCTTGGTCGGGTTGAGCCTGAGTCCGTTACTTCCCATCCAGATCCGCACGGCTTCCAGGCACTGGCACATCACTGCTACGGCATCATTGGGGGGGTTTGGGGTAGAAATGTACAGCTGTGTATCATCAGCGTACAGGTGGTACTCTACCCCAAAACCACGGATGATCTCACCCAGCGGCTTCATATATGCGTTGAACAGGAGAGGCGAGAGGACCGACCCCTGAGGCACCCCACATGTGAGGGGTCTCGAGGTCGACCTCTGCTCTCCTGTCAACACAAATTGCGATCGGCCAGAGAGGTAGGAGGAGAACCACCGTAAAACGGTGCCTCCCACCCCCAACCCCCCCAGCCGATGCAATAGGATACCATGGTCGATGGTATCAAAAGCCGCCGAGAGGTCTAATAGGACCAGGATGGAGGAACAACCCCCATCTCTGGCCCTCCAGAGATCATCAACCAACGCGACCAATGCCGTCTCAGTGCTATGCCCAGGCCGAAAGCCGGACTGGCGCGGGTCTAGATAATCAACTTCCTCCAGGTGACGGGGAAACTGTTGTGCCACCACGCTCTCAACAACCTTCGCCAAAAAGGGAAGGTTGGAGACTGGACGATAGTTGTTTAATAAAGCTGGGTCCAAAGAGGGCTTCTTAAGAAGTCATTCTCTTCCATCCCCAGCCCTTCCTCATGGGCCTTTGGGAGAGATACTCTTTACCCTGGCCTTCTGGGCAGAGACAGTTAGCTGCCAGCCAATCAGAGGAAGGGAAGGGAGAAAGAGGCAGGGAAGGAGAAAGTTTTTTGTGTCGAGTTTCCAGTTGCCTCAGGTCCAAAAAATACACTAACAGACGCTCTGGTAAAGGGGTTATCCTTCCAATGACTCTCCTAAATTCGTGGATGTGCTCTTTAATGGTATGGCCCCTTTGCTTTAGGTCGCTGAGCTCATCTTCCACATACAGGCCCTCCTCCAAATCCTCAATTCTGGCCTCTAGCAGTCGTAGGAAATCATCTACACCTTGCAGTTGGGGGGCTCTCCTCTTGTGGAGGGCTGCTAGCCATTCCCTTGCTTCTCCCTCCAATTCCTCTGCGATAGCATTCACTATGGCTCTGGGAGATGAGTAGAGGTGTCCATAGCATTCCAGGTGGGCCTCAACTGAGCCTCAACTGAGTCAAGGAATAAGGCTAACTGGTCTGAGTCCCCATCCTCTGAACTGGGGTGGTTTAATCAGCAGTGCCCTTCCCTCCTCCTGTTGGTCTCTGCTTGCATTTGATGTCTGGAGATACTCCTCAGTTCTAGTTTGGAGGGAGGGTGGAGATTGTCTGCCCTGGGCAGCCTGCCTGCTATGTGGGAGAGGCACTGACTTCATCTTCCTTCTAATGAGTGGAGAAGGGGGGGAATGTGTTCCCATGTGCTTCTTGTCACCTCAAAAGGATCCACTGCTCCTCCCCTCTCTTTTGGCCTGCATAATGGCCTTTCTTCATGGAGGGTGACCCAGTCAAATTCCTCCCTCCGTTGCTTTATGAAACTTCCCAGGGGCTCCATTTGGGGCTTTGGGGGCCTGGCTTGATTCCAGTCCAGCATCCCCTCCACTCTTCCCAGCTTGCTTAGGGCCTTTCCTTTTTTCTAGGCGTAGAGGTGGGGTGGGGGCTCAGATTTAGCTATTTTTAGGGTTACTTATCTCCTCTTGCTTCACTCATCTCGGCTTTGATGTCTGATGGCTGCTTTCCAGTTCACTTTGGATAGCTGGCCTTTTGTCATGGTCAAACTCAGGTTCCCCCTCGGCACCCCCGATATTTAAAAGCAAAAGATGGCTGACTATCAAGTACCCTAAGGATGCCTGCTTCATAATAAGCAACCTGATATTATAGTACAAAAAGCAGTGATTTATTAACAGCTTCATTGGGCATTCCTCATTAAGCATTTCTTATTTGCAGCCATCTTTTTTGCTTTCTTTATCTGCTTCTGAACTTTGCCTGCATTCTGTCCTCACTTCAGCCGTCATCATAAATCACATTAGCCAATGAGAGATGGTAATTTAGACATGTGCATTCACACGCCAGGTTGAGATTCCATTCTGACCACAGGTATGCATGGAATTCTCCTCTCTATGGCAGTTTAATAGTAGTAATGGAGATGTTTTACAAACTGACAACTGAATTGCTTTAACTCACATTGTGGTTTGCTTAGATTTAGTTTAGCTTGTGTGGGGGCGGCGTTGCTCCGCATTAGGGTGGGCCACTCATGGGGTCTTGGCAGGTGAGAGTGAAGACAACCACACGGGTTTTCCTCGAGGTGAGTGAGCCCAGAGCGTGTTCTGAACTACTCTTTTATTAAGCATTACAGAACAGGAAACAAGTGGTGTAAACATACAATTGGTTACTTTTTGGTGCAGTGCTACAACTTCAAGCAACATTATTGGTTGACATATATCTATATCATGCTATAGCCTATTATGGTCATACGTTCCCCTACTTGCTTACGTGACATCAGGTGCTTTCCAAGCAATAGTCACTTATGGTGCCTTTAGGTGCTTTCCAAGCAGTAACTATTGTATGGTACTTTCCATCTTCCTAGGTCCCTGGTTCGTGTGCCGGCCACTGGCCTTGCCACACTGCAGGAGCCTGAACCAAACTTATTTCAATATCTCCTCTGTTTTTGTTTTTTCATGCAGGGGCATGTCTCCCTGTGGAACTAAATCCTCCGATTCCATCCCATCCAGGGTTAACATAGACCTGCGAAATTGTATTTTATTGATGAATTGTGATTCATTATCTGAGTCTAATGTGAGGAGGGATGTCTTTTCTATGATATCATCCGCTGGATGCACTACATTCACTTGTTGGTGGTTATGTATTTTTGGCACAAGGTTTTTTTGCATCATTATTAAGGAAGGCACACATTGAATGCACCAACATACAAATAAACAATATTATTCCTACAATAAGTATAGCTATCATATTCTTTAGCCATGTGAAATTTGGTAGCCATGACCACATGAAAAGCAACCTCTAACTGAATCGACTCATTTCTGACAGATGGCATCTTTGCGGTTTCAGCACTTGAGACTTTCTGCTGTAGCTTCAGCAAATTCTAAGAAATATCTTTTACAATGCTGAGTTAAGATGGGGCCTTCTGGGTCATCTATCCCAACCCCACATCATTTCACACTTAACAACTACGTCTCACTTTATGCCCTGCCTCATTTCCCCTTTTTTCTAGACTCTATTTTCAGCTACAATTGAGTCTAGCCCTTTAAGTAATACTAGCATATAATATGCAGCAGGGTATAATGAATGCAGAATAAAATATAGCTTGCAGAAAGGAAAAGAATAAAGAAATACATTTATAAAATAACTAATAAGCTCTATTCCTGCAAGGCACTTTCTCCAGCCCCCAGGGTACAATCTGAACATATATGCCGGCCACATATCCTATGGTGCAAATGCCTGATGGAGTAGGTTGGTGGTCGCACCGGAAGATTCCCTTTTCTCCAGACAACTGGGCAAAATGGTTGGTTGTGATCTGTGCAGTGTATTGTTGCAATGTCACCTGGTTTTTTCCACTGGAACACAGGACCGATGTGAAGGCCCAAGAGGGCATCAGGATGCTGTTTTCCCGGGGGGGGGGGCTTGTTTTCGCCAGTATATAAAGTGTTGTTAGGAACACCGTCTTCCGGATCAGGCTTGGGATGATATGGGCGAACATGGCGACCCGGAAACCACAAGGTGTTGTCTGGAAGTGTGATGGTGGCGTATCCTCTTCCCCAGGTGATGAGCTGTGCAGGTCCTCTCCAGGTGAGGTCTGGCAGGCAACGATAGTAGACAAGTGGTCGTTGATGGTCAGCGACGGGATGCGATGCAAAGTGACGACAAGCCGCAGAAGTAGCAGGTTGTTCAGTTAAGTTGAGAAAGTTAAGAGTATAGAGGCAAAGGTTGAGAATGTCTTGCACAGCTGGGAGGCTAGGGGGTCCTTTCCCCTTTGTTTCAATGTATCTGTCAAGAGCATGTTTTAAGGTCTGATTTGCTCTTTCAACCATGGCTTGGCCTTGACTATTGTATGGTATTCCAAACTTGTGTATAATTCCCCATTTTTGACAAAAGGCAGCAAATGCACTGCTTGTATAAGCAGGCCCATTGTCTGTTTTGAGTTCGTTTGGGCGTCCCAGCGTTGCAAAGGATCTAATGCAATGATTGATGACATATTTAGTGGCCTCCCCCCTTTGGGGAGTGGCCATAATGAACCCTGAATATGTATCAATAGATACATGTAAATACTTCCATGGGGAAAAGGAAGCGTATTGGGTCACATCCATTTGCCAGATTTGACAACATTCTGTTCCGCGGGGGTTCACCCCCATGGGAAGAGAATGTGCTTGTTTACTACAGGTGGGGCACTGTTGCAAAATGGCAGTTGCCTCTCCTGTAGAAATGCCGAATTGTTTTATAAGAGCTTTTTTGTTCTGATGGAACAAAATAAGAATGATGGACGGAAATAAGAATGACTCTCCCATGGTGTGGGAGAGGAAGGAGAAAGAGAAACAGGGGCAAGTTGAGATGACGCAGCGGCTGCAGCCGCAGCATCAGCCACATTATTACCTTCTTGAATGATACCTGGGAAAGGTTGATGACTCCTAATATGGGAAACATGAAAAGAGCATGTCCGTGCAGAAATTAGGTGTTGTAAGGCAAGAAAAAGAGATAGTGAAGTAGACTCTATGGATGGAGAAAGATATGCTTCATAAAGTTGAGAAACAAGTTGTGAGACAGAGGCTGTCGAGATGGCGGCGCGCTTAGGCGCAGCGGCTTTGAGCTCCTGGTGTCACAGCAGACTTTTCCATCAAAAACTCGCTTTGAACCTACTGTGAATTATTGAGAAACAAACATATCAACTGGTTGTGACACATCAGTTAAAGAAAGAAAGGATTACTCGGATTTTTTTAGGACAAGTAAGAAAAACAAGTTTCAGGCAGAGAAAACCTCAAGATGACGCCTAGATCTGGGTAGTGGAGAATTTTTAAAACCTAGGTTGTATCATAAACAAAGCCTTGATGAAACAATGATCCCAGATTCTTCACGAAGTTTATGTTCTGTAACGGTGGCACCATCATTATCTCTTGGGAATATACAAGGGCAACTGCAAGAATTGAAATGAAGAAGCGGAGAGCACCACCCCTACCAGTTATTCCATCCTTTTCTATTGGGAAAGCTGAGAGAGAAGAAAAAATGTCAAGTGCGATTCCTCAAAGTTCATTGCAACAAGAAACAAAAAAGAAAAAGAGACGTGCTCCTCTTCCACCAACTCCTAAAATGCCAAACAGATTTGAAGAAATGGATAATAAAAGACAAAGACAAAGACAAAGGATCTGGATGGATGGGAAGTAACGGACTCAGGCTCAACCCGACCAAGACCGAGTGGCTGTGGTTTCCGGCTGCCCGATTCAACCAGCTGACTCCATCGCTGGCCATAGGGGGCGAACATCTTGCCCCTGTGGATGGGGCGCGCAATTTGGGTGTCCTCCTGGATGCCCGGCTGTCCATGGAAGATCAAGTGACAGCCGTGGCCAGGAGGGCGTTTTACCAGGTTCGCTTGGTTCTCCAATTGCGCCCCCTATTGGATCGGGACGCCCTTCGCACAGTCACTCATGCGCTCGTGACATCCCGACTGGACTATTGTAACTCTCTCTACATGGGGCTTCCCTTGAGGTGCACCCGGAGACTTCAGCTGGTTCAGAATGCAGCCGCGCGAGCAATTATGGGGACCGCAAGGTCTACCCACGTAACACCGCTCTTGCGCGAGCTGCACTGGCTGCCTGTCGTCTTCCGGGTGCGCTTCAAGGTGTTAATCATCATCTTTAAAGCGCTCCATGGCTCGGGACCTAGCTATCTGCGGGATCGGATCCTGCCTCATACATCCTCACGGCCAATTCGCTCCCACAGAGAGGGACTTCTCCGGGTGCCGTCCACTAGACTTTGTCAGCGGGCGACGCCCAGGGGAAGGGCTCTCTCTGTGGCGGGCCCGGCCCTCTGGAACGACCTTCCCCCCGATATTAGAACGATCACGGACCTCCGCTCCTTCCGTCTTAAATTAAAAACCCACTTTTTCTGTCTGGCCGGCCTGGGATAGTCTCCCTGTCTTGGGGTTTTATTGGGTAGCTTTTAGCTTTTAGTTTTATGGGAATTTTAGCACGGGTTAAGTTTAATTTGGTTTTAGAACTGTTTGTATATTTTTTACTGTTTTTATTCTGCCTGTGCACCGCCCCGAGTCCCCTTGGGGAGAGGGAGCGGTTTATAAGTATTAAAAAATTATTAAAAAAAAAAGTACAATTGATCCTTTTCAACTGTCATTTGTCGGCCATTTTATTTCAACTGTCATTTGTCGGCCTTTTCATTTGCCTGGAGAGAGATTCCTATTGTGGCTATCACTGCTTTCTGTATTCCACCTGGCGCTCAAACCAATTTCATTGTAATTTTATTATTACAATGACAATAAAGATTATTATTATTATTATTATTATTATTATTATTATTATTATTATTATTATTATTATTATTATTATTAGGTTGAAAGGCTGATCTGAGAATTCTTGAAAAGCTAAAAGAGAAGCATAAAGTTCCACACGTTGGGCAGATGTTTGAGGAGGTGTTATTTTTGTGTGCCACTGGGCATTTACTTGCCAGGCACACACCTCGTATGTTTTGCTGCCATCAGTGAAAACAGTGATGGTGTCGCGAATGGGTTGGGGGAGGGAAGGTGAATGCCACACAAAAGGTGTAGTTTTCATAAGTTGCAGTCTAGGATCGGGTGGTGGGTGACATGAAACAGTGCCAGGCCAGTCAGCAAGTGCGAATTGCAGTTGCTCACTGGAGGCAAATAGTAGTTCCCATGTTGCAAGAGAGCAGGGAACGAAAAGTGTGGAGGGTTCAATGCCCGCCAGGGCCTTGGACTGCTGGCGGCCTTTGCTAATAAGAAAAGCAAATTGAGAAGGTTTTGGAGTTAAAGTTGCACGGGGTGTATGAGAAAGATGAATCCATTCTAGGATTAGTAAGGACGGTGCCACCTGTACTAGTGCACCTGTTGGTAATGTCAGTGTATTAATTAGTAATAAAGAAAAAGGAAGATTGTTTTGTAAACGGTCCACCCATTTCGTTTGTAGAGCTTGATTTATTAATTTAACGGTATCCAATTGCTCTTTTTGCAAATGGATGACATCTGCTGGCTGTTTTCCTTTCGTAAGGGCAGTGAACAAGGGTGAAAGTTGCATGGTGGAAAGACCTATATAAGGCCGGATCCAATTAATGGATCCCAAGTACTGTTGTAATTGCAACAAAGTAGGGTTTTGTGGCAATTGAATGTGTGGAAGGCAGGGAGCTGCATGAGATGCAAGCATTTTATGTCCTAAATAATGGAAAGGAGATGAGACTTGTACCTTGTCTGGTGCTATATGCAATCCCCCTTGCTGCAGAATTTGTTGCAAATGTGGTAATATGTGCAAAGCTGTGCCTTTAGGTCCAGGATCAGCCACCAGAATATCATCCATGTAATGATAGATTAAAAATGATGGGTATTGTTCTCTATAAGGATGTAAAACATGAGAAACAAAATATTGACACATGGTGGGGCTGTTGAGCATTCCCTGTGGCAATACTTTCCATTGATAGCGAGAAGTAGGCTGAGAATTATTAAGTTCAGGCACGGTAAAGACGAAAATATGTTTATTCTTAGGGTGCAAAGGTATAGAGAAAAAACAGTCTTTCAGATCAATGATCATCATATCATAATTTTGCGGAATTAAATTTGGATTTGGGAGGCCACATTGTAGTGCCCCCATTGGTTGTAAAAATCTGCCGTGGGGCGTGAGGTAACGGTTGTTCTAAGGCCAATAAATCATCCGTTGGAGCTTCTGAAAGCAAAATCATAGTGGCAACTAATTCCCCTTTATTTATTGTAAGTGGAGAAATAATTGTCATGGAAAAAGCGAGGTCTGAAAAGCTATCAGAGCTTCACATAAAAGCATTGTCAGGCTCAGCCCTCGAGGGGGGGCTGGCTTCAAAAGACTAAAAAAAATGCAGCATTTCTAAGTTCAGCCTTTGGGGTGGGAGTAGTCAGGGGATTTACGCCCTCTTGGGACTCCTCCCCCACCCCACCTGGAGGATGGCACTGATTTTTAAAATGGCCAGGCCTCCCACAAGTAAAGCAAATTCCGGTGAGGCACAAAGAAGAAGCAGGAAGTGGGTGATGTATTTGCAACGCAACAACCAGAGCCTCCATTTTTCCAGACTCTGAGTTTGTTCAGACCCCTCCCTTGCATTAAAGTTTTACATTTATTCCAACAAACACACACCTTTCAATGCATTCCTTCTGGCTGATTTTACTCAAAGCACAGATTAGATCTCACTCATGTCGAAGGCCTTCTCTCATACACATACACATACACACAGCAATACTCCCCTCTTTCCCCAAAAGAAAAGAAAATTCTCTATTCACCTAGCACAGTACAATCTTCTTCAAGCCTCTGTGGCATTCAGGTCTGGATGGATTCAGGATCTGCTGGTGTCCGGCCAAGCCCATGTCACTGGTCCAAAAGTGACCAGGAGCGCTCTTTGACATTGTCTGTGGCCCACGCCAGTGTCTCCAGTCCACCATATTGAATGCCTGCCGAACCTCAAAGGGGTTCAGCTGTCTGGGAAGCCAGATGTGGCTACCCTTAAGAAATCACGTTGGGTGAAAATTCATTGAAACCCATAGAAAACGTTCAAGTCACAATAAGCCAAACAAGAGACTTAAACGGAGGCTTGAATAACAAAGAGAACAGACTTTATTCTTTGATCAAAGTTACGGTTCTGAAAGAGAATTTCCATACACATGTGCAAGGGACATGGTGGGAAATTCTACAAAATTCAAAGGTGCATTATCGTTACTTATATACAAAAAGATCTTTAATGTTCAAAATTCCTATTACTCTATATCCTTATATCTAGCAACATTGTAAACTTCCAAGTAACATATCCCAACTTTTATGTACATTTAAACAAAGACACAAACTAGAGAAAAAAGTTATAACATTCATACAGTGTAATTTTCCTAAGCAATAAATCCTTTTACATTTCTGAAAGCCAATTAGGTGTTGTCTTTTGAGGTTCCAATTAAAACATCATCCATGCAATGATTTATTAAAGCCAATGGATAACGCTTGCAAAAAAGATTCAAGTCTGCAACAAAATCAAAAATTGGGGGGAAGGGTGGCGATGGTGAATTGCCCGTATGAAAAACTCCCCCATTTTTGTCCATGTTTTGACTTTTAATGTACCTTTTTCCGGGTAAAATGGACATTGTTTCCAAATGTAAGATAGAAGGCCAATTAGTTATTTATTTTTCAAACGAGGGAGAGATTTCCCCCCATTTGAAGCAATTTTAGTAGAAGATTCAGTTAACTCCCTCAATTCCTGCAGGTAGGCCACCTGTTGTTGAGAGAGTTTTCCTCCCATACTCACGAGAATCCAGCCGTGTTTCAGACGGGACGAGTGCGCAACTCCCTTCGAGCGAATGAGTAAAGACGGTCCAAGACGTATCCCACAGAATCATGTCGCTGGGTCACCATTATGCGGGGGGGGGGGCGTTGCCCCACATTAGGGTGGGCCACTCATGGGGTCTCGGCAGTGAGAGTGAAGACAACCACACGGGTTTTCCTCGAGGTGAGTGAGCCCAGAGCGTGTTCTGAACTACTCTTTTATTAAGCATTACAGAACAGGAAACAAGTGGTGTAAACATACAATTGGTTACTTTTTGGTGCAGTGCTACAACTTCAAGCAACATTATTGGTTGATATATATCTATATCATGCTATAGCCTATTATGGTCATACGTTCCCCTACTTGCTTACATGACATCAGGTGCTTTCCAAGCAGTAGTCACTTATGGTGCCTTTAGGTGCTTTCCAAGCAGTAACTATTGTATGGTACTTTCCATCTTCCTAGGTCCCTGGTTTGTGTGCTGGCCACTGGCCTTGCCACACTGCAGGAGCCTGAACCAAACTTATTCCAACAAGCTTGATATATATATATATTCTGTCATTATGCTTATGTAATTTATGGCATAATGTGATGTATATAACTCCTTTTGAAGAATATTTAACAAATCATGATTTAGTGAAGCAAGAAAAATCCCTTCCCCCCGAAATGTCTAGATCAATTCCTCTTTTTCCTATGTAGTCAGAGTTGGATATTCTTTGAAAAATCTTTCATCCCTTATGACAGGAAATGAAACTGAATGGGTTTATTTTTGATAGAGCTGAGATTTGACTATATCTGTCAGGTTCCGGTCAAACTGATGAAAAACAAGAAAACACAGTTCTGGTTTGAAAGTTTTATCTCCCTCACGTAAGTCCAGGATAAACTGACATTCTTCAACTGAAGTACATAGTCAGGACTAACTGTCCTTTCTTTCTCCACCATTTGAACCTGCTCCTTGCCATAGAGTCTTCTCCTGGCAGGCCCTGCTTCCGCCTCCCCCCCGCCAAACCGGAAGCTCCTATCAAAATTGTAGTGCCGACTGGTGACAGGGAGCCACAGCAGTGGGATGAAAGCTACAAATTGCTGACCCCTTGTTCTATAGCAAGGGAAGCCCGCAGATTTATACCCAGCATGCATGCGCGCTTGTTTCTGTTCGAGTTTCCGCCGCCTCTCATCTGGTCGGTGGAGATGTCAGTCTCAGCAACAGGTCAGCTGGGGGTTTCGTGTCTTTTCCCATCCAGGTTGGTGTGGTCTTTGTGGTCTGTTGGGGTCATCATGTGGCCCTGGTTGTTTGCTGGGTGTAGCATATAGTGGGCATGGTGTTCTCAGGTCCCTGTGAGACAGGCATTCCCGGTTCCTTTGTTCCCCACCAGAATGGCAGCCCTGGGCTGCCAAGCTCTCCAGGGCTGACAATGTCTTTAATGCACTGTGATTTTCCAGTGATTGCTGCTTCTCCAAATTTAGAATCTGGTCTGAGACAGGTGAAATAAAAGGCTTCAGAATATTTTTTTTTGACAAGAACTGAGTTATATAGGATTTTGCAATTGATAATTGATGTTACACATTACAAGTTAACATTTCTTTCTTTAAACATGCCAATTAGTTAAGCTAGAAAAATAGAGAGGAAACCATATGCCTGGAATTTGTAACCTTTTATATATTTGATCATTAGCAAACTGTTCGTAGTATAATTGTTTGCTTTTAGTTCCATGCTTGGAGCCATGAATTCAACTCCTCTTTAATAAAATGAAAGAAAACTATAAAATCCTCCCACTTGAAAGATTCTCTTGATTAGGATTTTCTTCTTTTTGGGGGGCTGGATGTCTTTAAGCGTTATACAGTATGAACTTCTATTACAAATGCAATATCAGAGATAGAAGTGAGCACAAATATGTGTGGATGTGTCCATGATTGGTATGCTGTGGGGTGTTTTGTTTTGATTTTGAGAAGAATATCCCAGTAACTCACTTTTAATTTGAAAAGGTATCAGCCAGAAATATCTATAAAAATAGTAGTGTGTTGATTCAAGATCTTTCAAGTAGTGGGTGGAAAATTGACAGATTTGGCATGGCTAGCATGCAATTTATTTTGCTGGAATCTGGATAGAAAATTGGGGACTAGATGTGTGTCTCAATTGCCAAACTGTCCCATTGGCACGTTTCCAAATAGCATCCAAAATTAAATCAGAATCAGAGGCAAATTGATCTGGAAGGCTGGCAAGTGACTGACTGCGTGAAGGTGGTGGAGTCCCCAACCTTCGGAGCGCTGGATTGGCATCTGTGCTGGTCTCCTCCACTCATAGGTTGAGGCTGAACTCTCACCCACCTGTGGTTCCAACAGCATCTCCTTAGGTGAGGTGAATTCTGTGGCTTCATCCTTCAGGATCAGGTCCAGTTGCGAAGTTCACCCAGAATTCAGCTTTTTGCACCTGGCTCCCACCTGTCATTCCCTCTTGGTGGTTTCTGCAGTTTACACCATGGCTTGAGAAGGTGAGTAGATGGTCTCAACATAAATTGGTGTTCCATCATCTACTAGTCCCTCTGCTCCTTCTCTTCCTCCATCTTTCCTGAGTCTTTATGCCACCTGGGTTCATGTCAGTACTGGGGCTCAGGATCCCAGATAGCACCCCAAAATTTGGGGTAGCTGGTGAAATATTTTTATTGACATTCGGGTTAATTTCAGGGTTCCAAATAGCATCCAAAAATAAATCAAGAGTACAAGGGGATATTTTGCATCCGGACTTTTGTGGAACAAGTGAAAGTCAACCGCGGCTTGTTTTCATACAATGTATCTAAGCCTGGCTTTACTGAAACAATTTCCTTTGCTATTTTCTCTGGCTGGCTGCCAGAGTGGGTGGCGGAAGATGGCTGTCCTTTGTTCCTGAATGTTTATTTCTTTATGGAAAATTTCCAACATCTCTTTGTGATTTGGACTGCCTCCCTCTATCAACGGATGATTTTCTGGATTAATTGATTCCTTCCCTGGAGTGCCTTCTTTGTCTTAATAATTGATAGTGGAAAGTGTTTTGCTCTCTGGACATGATAACTTTTTTACAACTTTTCTGAACCTTTTTCCCGGGATTTGCTCCAGCGGCCGCACCCAAAAAACGCCATCTTAGTGGCACTGACTTAAACAGCTCACCATGGCTTCAAAAAAACAACCAGGAAATCTAGGATTGGAAGAGAGAATGACAGCTATGGAAACAGTGTTAAACTCCTTGGTGCTGGAAATCAGAGAATTTAGAAAAGATCACACTAGCACTAAACTTGAACTTTTGGAGACACAGAAAAAATTGATGGAGAACTCACAGAAGACTGAAGAGTTGGAGGTGGGGCTGGCTGGGGCAAAGGGAGATCTTAAAAATATTAATACTGAAATTGGAGATTTGTCTGGTCATATGTCTAGGATGGATTTTGAGAGGATGTCATATTTTTTAAGATTTCAGAATATTTCTGAGGAATCTGGTGAATGCCTTCCTGATCTCATGAGTACAATTTTATCAGACTATTTAAATAAACCCAAAGAGGAGATCAGGGGGGACATTGACCTAGTCTACAGAATAAATTCAGCATATGCCAGGATGAATGAAGTACCCAGAGAGATACGTATTAAATTTGTTAGAAGGTCGATGAGGGAGGGAATCTTGAAGGCGCAGAG
This sequence comes from Rhabdophis nuchalis, assembly GCA_039707465.1. Lineage (NCBI taxonomy): Eukaryota > Metazoa > Chordata > Lepidosauria > Squamata > Natricidae > Rhabdophis > Rhabdophis nuchalis. The sequence continues at coordinate 81,559,240 of CM077647.1, forward strand.
GGAGGGTTCGTTAATTTACCAACAAAAGGAAATCGCTATCTTGAAGCAGATCCCCAAAAAAATTAGAGAGGTGAGGAGGAAATATTCCTTCTTATCTAAAAAATTGTTTAACCACGGGATTTGGTTTAAGTGGGCGATGCCAGAATGGATGCTGGTGTTCTGGGAAGGAGGAAGAGTTAGGATTAAAACAGTTGCTGAGGCGGAAGCCTTTCTTAAAAAACATTCCTCTATCCTGGGGGAAGATTCAGGGGGGACAGAGGGGGCCGCGGCCCCACCCGCTGGGGGCCAGGAAGGAGAACAAGAAGACACAATTGCTAAGAGACTTAGATCTAAAAAATGACTTTTATCTTTATTTTTATTAATACAGTATAATTTTTTATCTGGATGTTTATATACGACTGCCAGCATAGAATTCAGAATTTACATGTATGCATTTATTTTCACCTTGTTGTATTATTGAAAAATGTATTACCAATGTCTTATTAAGAAGCCCGGGAGGGGCCAACGTTCCCGACGTGAAAGTTCTCAAAATATCTTTTTAACTCACCTTTTTTGTTAAAAAAAATTGTAAAACTCAATAAAACTTTTTCAATTAAAAAAAAAAAAAGAGTACAAGGCAAAGTATTGCTGAAAATTCCAATTTATTAATAGAGCCATGTTGGCACATCTGGGAAAACCAGAATCTGAAGGCTTCCCAATTTTCCCAGCCAGTTGAAAATTCAAGATCTTCCCCCCACATTCACAAGTCCATCGCATGGTCCAATCTTCCACTGCCATGGAAGCTTCCACCCATCCAATTCTGATCAGGTGCAGAGGTGCAGAGAAAAAGGATGACCTTGGATTTCTAGAAAGAATTTTGTTATAGCTACATATTATCTAACTCCGTACAATCCCCCCTCCCATTTTCCTACAATAGAAAATGCATAGTAGAATAATAGAAAGTGTGGCAGGCCTGAGGTCCAAAAGAAAAGATGGCCTGCAGGCTTGACACCCATCACATAGAATGACCAAATTTGCTATGGGGGAATACAATAATTCAGCTTTCAATTGTGTAATTAATTATATCTTCCACAGAGATGGATGTAAGAAATTTCTCAGGAGTTATATTTTAAATTAAATAGATCCTACCTTCCTATGATAATCCTTTCTCATCTACTTTGAGAAAGTAGCTGTGAGTTCCTTGGCCTAGAGCCGTGATGGCGAACCTATAGCACTCTCTATAATTGCAGTTATCATTTATTTATGCCTTGATTGCATGTATATCAGTGGCATGTTTAACATTCTCTTTTTCTTCTCCTGCCAACATCCTTACATGATAAGTTGGACTGAGAGGAAATGAATTATGGCTAAATGTGGGTGAGAACTTGGTTTTCTGATTCAGTATTTTATCTATTACAACATGCTGGCATTCCCATTTTAATACTTAAATAAGCTCTATAGTACATTTAGTATGTCTGGCTTAACTGTAGTTAAAATCTGTATGCTTTACATATGGTGATAGAAGACAGAAACCTTTTGTAAGGGCTTCTCTCCTAACTTAAGAAAGTGAAGACTCTTAAAATGGATTATTTCAAAAGGAAACTTTAATTAAAAAGAATGGAAGCTGTTAAAGAAAAAGCAACATCTAAATCAATCCCTTTAGGCAATGCAAATGGAATTAAAGTAATAGTGACCCCTCCTCTTTGTCAGAATGCAGATTCTAGCCAATACACAAGTGTGAAAATGTTTCCTTTATCATCTGCCATGAGAGCCGAATAAACATACATTCCCATGGCTATCTTTTGTTAGACATTAAAGTAAAACATCCCACATGGCCATCATAAATATTCCTGCAGAGGTGATGGGATCTCTGGCCTTTCGGCTCCAGGAAACCAGTTATGAAATATCAGTTGTCACAGGCATTTCCAATATAGTGATTTTAAGGCCTCCCTCCTCCCAATTGAATGGCAGTATCACGTTTAGGGATGTTTAGAAAAAGGGGAGATTCACCTGTGAAAAGATACAAACAGAAATTGCATCATAGTATTTTAACAAGGTTTGTCAGGGTATTGGGAGTGAAATTTTCTCAATAGGGCAGGGCCCTAACATGGTGTTTATCTACCCATTCATTTTGGGATGAAAGTAAATGTTTCCAAGCAACTAAGAATTGGGTTTTCCCCCATGGGTCCTAGAGTCAAGGATTTCCTTAATTTCAAAATGCTGTTCGCCCTCTATCATGATAGGACCAGGTGGTGTAGGTGCAGGTGGCCTGAGTTGTGAGATTACTTCTTGTTTGAGTAAACTAATGTGAAACACTGGATGGACTTGCCTGAGTGTCTTTGGAAGAAGTAATTCTACAGTTACTGGGTTGATAACTCTCGTGATAGGAAAAGGTCCAATGAAATTTGGCCCTAATTTCTTTGATGGCTGAAATGACTTCAGGAATTTTGTAGATAAGTATACTCTATCTCCAACATGGAAAGGTTTAGGTTCTACTTTTTTCTTGTCAGCTTGAATTTTAAAAGCCTCTCAAGCTTCCTATAAAGCTAATCTAACTACTGGCCATGTGTTTCGTAGTGTGTCTATCCATTCTTTAAGTGAGGGGATAGTGGGTTCTTCTGTGAATAACTCAAGCATGGGGCTGAAATCCTGGCCTTGTTGCTACTCTAAAAGGGGTGAAACCAGTGCTTGAGTGCACAGCGTTATTGAAGGCCACTTCCGCAAAAGGTAAAAGATCAGCCCAGTTATCCTGTTGAAAATTAATAAAACATCTTAGATATTATTCTAAAACTGAGTACAGTTTTTCAGTCTGACCATTAGTGATAGGGTGGTGACTGGAGCTCAGTCTTTGGGTGGTACTAAGTAAGTTTAAAAATGCCCTCCAAAATTTTGAGGTGAATTGGACCCCTCTGTCGGAGATGATTCTCTACGGGGCTCCATGAAGGCGATAAATGTGTATCAGGAATAATTTGGCTAGACTTTTGGCAGTTGGGATTATTTGGCAAGGTATAAAATGTGCCTGTTTTGAAGACAGGTCTGTTACGACCCAAATGACAGTATTCCTCGCACTTTCTGATAGTTCAACAATAAAGTCCATAGCAATCTCCTTCCAGGGTGCTGAAGGCTTAGCTACCTTCTGTAATAGTCCTGGGATTTTCCCTTGGCGTCTTTTAGCTTGCTACATAGCTCTCTGTCCTTTTTTTAGTGATGGCCACCAAAATTGTGTTTTGATTAGGTGTAAAGTTTTTACAAAACCAAAGTGTCCAGCTAATGTGGAGTTTTGGTACCTTTCCATTAAGTGCAGTCTTTGGCTAACTGGAACATACAACTTCCCTCCCACCCAAGCTAAGTTATCTTTTATCAGGCAGCTGGATTTATGGCTTAAAAACCATTCATTGATGGTTAAAGCTTGTTTAAAAGTTTGGGTGGTGTCATTGTCCTTCAAAGTTTCTTGTTTTTCCTGGGATCTGGTGGTTACTTTATCAACTAGCTGATTGTTGTGTATCATGGGTTTGATTATGTCTAGCTTCACATTATTGTATTGTGGTTTTCTGGATAGTGCATCTGCCAGGAAATCCCCCCCCCCAGAAGATATCTGAGCGTAAAATCAAACTGTTTAAAGTATTGAGCCCATCGTACTTGTTTTGGGGAGAGTTTCTTTGGGACCTTTAGGGCTTCTAAATTTTTATGATCTGTCCAGACTTCAAAAGGGATCTTACTCCTCTCTAGGAAATGCCTCGTTAAAAGGATCCACTGAACTGCATAAGTCTCTTTCTCCCAAATGGTCCACCTTTGCTCAGAATCATTCAACTTTTTGGATGTGTAAGCGCATGGTTGTAATTGGTCTTGCTGATTTTTCTGAAGCAGGATCGCTCCTATTGCCACATCGTTAGCATCTGCTTGTATGACAAACGGTTTCTCTGTGTCCGGGTGCTTTAGAATTGGCTCTGCTGAAAACAGCCGTTTAAGTTTTTCAAATACAGCTTGGCATTCCATTGTCCAGTTCAATGTCTGCTTCGGTTTCGGGTTACCCTTTCCCTTCATTTTTAAAAGTTTGGTGATGGGGAGAGTGTTGAGTCCTCGACTTGCGACCGGTCTCAACATACGACCGGCCGCAAGTCTTCCACTCTGCCCTGAAGGACCATAGCAACAGACTGTAGCAAGTCTGAAACTGCCAGTCGTGTCTGATTGGCTCAGACGCGGCTGGCGGGAAACTAGGTCCTGGAGCGTCCTGATTGGCTCCCCGTTTGACAGCTCGAGTATAAGTAGCTGTCAAATGCGGGAGCCCCTGTCTACCGCACTTCTGCTTCTGTAAATAGTTTTCGCATCTCTTGTATTTTGCCAATAAACGGCTTGTTCTTTTACTAGCCTGAGTCCGAACTCCCTCTGTTCCCGAAATCTAACTCTGGCGACGAGGGCTGGGGACCAGGCTAGTTCTTTTTTATTTGCATCTTTTATTTTGCGGTACGATCAACATGGCAACCGTGCTGCCGTTCGCACCCTTCGACGCCTCCCGGGAGTCGTGGGTCTCCTTTGTGGCAAGATTTGAATGCTTCCTAATGGCCAATGACTTCGGCGCCTTGTCGCTGGCCAGGAAGCTTGGCTATTTTCTTGGCTGCGGAGGCCCCGACCTATTTGCTACGGCGCGCCCCATCGCAGCCCCGGCAGCTGTTTACGAGCTGCCGTGGGACACTCTGATTGAACAGCTTCGCGCCCACTGCGCGCCCGTGCCGTCCAAAATAGCTCACCGGTTTGCGTTCCGCCAATGTGTGCAACAGCAAATGCAAACCATGACAGACTTCTTACAATCCCTGAGGGCAACCGCTATACCATGCGACTTTCCAGCTGCCTTTCTGAGCGAGTCCCTCCTTGAGCAGTTCGTCTTCGGCATCAGAGACGTCCGCCTGAAGAGGCGCCTCCTGGCCAAGACGAAGCTCACCCTTGAACAGGCAGTGGAAGAAGCTCGGGCATCCGAACTGTCCGAAATGTCAACGGCCGACCTTGCTCGCGGCCAAGGACTGCTGCCCTCACCCCGCGCCTGCCTGGTCGAGGAGCTCGCCCCGCTGGAGGACCTGGACCTGGAAGAGGACTGCCTTCCAGTCTTCCATGACCTTCGGGCGAACGCCGTGCCTGGGCTGCGGAGGAAACCACCCCCGGGCCAACTGCCCGTTCCAGGCTACCGTGTGCTGCCGCTGTGGCCGAAAAGGCCACCTGGCGGCCGTCTGCCGCACCACACTGCCCCTGCCTGCACTGTCCACCTCGGGAGCCCCACGACAGCTCCAAGACAACCACCCTGTCAGCCGAGCCAGAAGGCGCCCGGGACGCCGCCAGCAACAGCAGCAGCAGCAGCAGCCGGCTGGCTGCTTTGCCCTGACGGACATGCCAGCACCGCCAAACACAGCCTTCCCCGAGCGTACGCGCTTGAGAACGACTGTGAAACTGGAGGGGGTGGGGGTTGTGATGGAAGTAGACTCGGGCTCATCAAGGTCCATAATCCCGTGGGCCCAGCTAGCTAAATTACGCCCCGGCCTGGCCACTAGCAGCCTGTCCCCTGCTTGGACAGTCCTAAAGGACTACCAGGGGTCCCCCATCCCCACCCTGTGCCAGGTAAGGGTGGACTATGGGCCGTTCCATGGGAGACTGCCCATATTGGTCATTGCCAGCCCCCTCTCGGCCATCATAGGCCTAGACTGGTTTCCATCCCTGGGGCTCTCTCTGGGGCTCTCTGTGCACGGGGATACCAGCATGCTCGCCTGTCAGTGGGGTGCTTGTGGAATTTGCCAACGTCTTCGACGGCCGGCTGGGCACTTACAGGGGCACCCCCGTTTCTCTTAACCTAGACCCCCAGGTTGCACCCATTCGCCTCAAGGCCCGCAGGCTGCTGTTCGCACTGAAACCCAAGGTTGAGGCAGAACTTGACCGCTTGGTGGCGCAAGGCGTGCTCGAACCCGTTGACCAGGTGAAATGGGAGACCCCAATAGTGGTCCCCATCAAGCCTGACGGGTCAGTCCGCATTTGCGCCGACCACAAGTCGACCATCAACCGTGGGCTCAAGGCGAACCCATATCCAGTCCCGGTAGTGCAAGACCTGCTCCACTCCCTGGGGCAAGGTTGCATATTTGCAAAGCTGGATATGGCTCAGGCCTACCAACAGCTCCCGGTGGATGCTGCTGCTGCAGAGGCGCAGACCATCGTCACCCACCGAGGGGCTTTTTGCTGTCGCCGTTTGCAATTCAGCGTGTCCGTTGCCCCGGGGATCTTCCAGAGCCTCATGGAGCGCCTGTTCCACGGGCTCCCAGGCGTAGTCCTGTATTTTGACGACGTCCTGATAGCTGCTTCCAGCATCTCAGAACTCGCCAAAGTCCTCAGGAAGGTCCTCAGTATTTTCAGGGGCGCAGGTTTGAAATTAAAGCGCAGCAAATGCATTTTTGCAGCGCTGAGGGTAGAATTCCTGGGCTTCATGATTGATGCCCAGGGCATTCACCCACCCCCGCGAAGGTCGAGGCCATCAAGAACGCCCCCACGCCTGCCTCCAAGGTGGAGTTGCAGGCGTTCCTCGGCCTTTTGAATTTTTACGCGCCTTTCATCCCACACAAGGCATCGCTAGCCGAGCCGCTGCATCGGTTGCTTGACCGATCCGCAGCCTGGCGCTGGGGCAACCGTGAGGTGCATGCGTTCGCGGCTGTCAAAGCCATGCTTACATCAGAGGCAGTCCTAGTGCAATACAATGACAGGCTGCCTATGACACTAGCATGCGATGCCTCCCCCTTCGGCCTGGGGGGCGTCCTGGGCCATACCCTCCCTGATGGCTCAGAAGCCCCCATTGCTTTTTATTCGCGGACAATGTCTCCTACGGAGCGAAACTATAGCCAGATTGACAAGGAGGCTCTGGCTATAGTGTCCGGGATTAAAAAGTTCCACCATTACCTGTACGGTCGGACTTTTTCAATCTTCACAGACCACAAGCCACTCCTTGGGCTGTTGGCCGGTGACCATCCGACCCCCCCCATCCTGTCCCCCAGAATGACCCGGTGGACGGAGTTCCTGGCAGCGTATAATTATACGCTGTACTACCATCCGGGCAAACAGCTGGGGCACGCTGATGCCCTCAGCAGATGCCCCCTCCCCAAGGCGGACCCGGAGCCGGTGCCGGCCCAGTCGTCTTGTCCGGGGCAGACTCCGGCCTGCCCCTGACGTCGTCCGACATCGCTGCCTTGACCAAGGCCGACCCTGTCCTGTCCCAGGTCTCCACCTGGGTACTGCGAGGGTGGCCTTCAGGCAGCGTGGCCGAAGAGTTTCGGCCCTACAAGACACACCAGCTGGAGCTCTTGCTCCACTGCGGCTGCTTGTGCTGGGGGGACCGGGTCATCATCCCCCCCACTCTGGGACCAGGTGCTCCAGTCGCTCCATGCAGACCACCACGGCATAGCTCGGATGAAGGCGCTCGCCCGGAGCTATGTGTGGTGGCCATGCATGGATGCGGAAGTAGCAGCCTGGGTCGGGGGTTGTATCACTTGCCAATCTTCCTGCCCCGCCCCCCCGGTCGCAGCCCCCAGGGAGTGGGACCTGCCCAGGAGTCCTTGGTCCAGACTCCACATCGATTTTGCAGGTCCCTTCCATGGCCAGGCATTCCTGTTAGTGGTGGACGCCTACTCACGCTGGGTGGAGGTCGTCCTGATGGCCTCCACCACGGCGGAGAGCACGGTCAGGGCCTTGCGTCGCCTTTTCGCAACACACGGGTTGCCGGACACCTTGGTGTCCGACAACGGGCCCCAGTTCCACTCCACCACCTTCCAGGAGTTCCTGACCTCGCAAGGGATCCGCCACGCGCCAGTGGCCCCTTATCATCCAGCCTCCAATGGCCGGGCGGAACGGGCCATCCGCTCGGCCAAGGAGGCTTTGGGACGGATGACCAAGGGGGACTGGCCTGCAAGGGTGGCTGCTTACCTCCTAGGTCAGCACTCCACTCCTTGCGCGGCCACAGGGAAGAGCCCCGCTGAGCTCTTGATGGGTTGCCGCCTGCGGACAACCTTGGAAAGGCTGCACCCATTCTACAACGAGTGCAGCCTTGCAACCTGGGGGCACCCCCTTCCCGCCTTTTCCAACCCGGGGAACCAGTGTACGCGCGCAATTTTGCAGGAGACCCGAGGTGGGTCCCAGCCACCATTTGTGACCTAACGGGCCCCTGCTCTTACAGGGTCAACCTCCCTGATGGAGGCGAGTGGCGGCGCCACCTGGATCAATTGAGGCGCCGCCTACCGTCCCCGTCAACCCCGGTGCCAGGACCGGTCTACCCAGTTGCCCCCGTTGGGCCAAGTTCCCCTCCTCAACCCGAGTTTTCAACCAGTTGGCAAAAGGCCTTCACCTATTCAGGCCTCCCTGACTCTGACGCCGCCTTCCGGCAAACTTTATTGGACTTGGCTCAAGCCGACATGGAAGCACGGGCCCTTGCGCCTAAAGGCCCGCCCTACCTGGCCACCACCAACCGGCAGCCACCACACGACTATGCTCCGACTGCCACACCCCCTCGCCCGGACTTACCGGCTCAGCCGACGCCGCCTCCTCGGGAGGGCTGCTGTGACGCAGCCGCCTGGAGCTCCACTCCCCGAAGGGAGGAGCTTCCACAGGAGCAACTTACCAGGATGAGCTCTCCGCAGCAAATGAGACGATCTGGGCGGATCCGGCGCCGCCCCGCCTACTTGGCGGACTACACATGCGCAACTTACCAGGACTGACAGTCGAGCCACTCATGCGCAGACCGAGGGGGGAAAGAGGTGTTGAGTCCTCGACTTGCGACCGGTCTCGACATACGACCGGCCGCAAGTCTTCCTCTCTGCCCTGAAGGACCATAGCAACAGACTGTAGCAAATCTGAAACTGCCAGTCAGACGCGGCTGGCGGGAAACTAGGTCCTGGAGCGTCCTGATTGGCTCCCCGTTTGACAGCTCAAGTATAAGTAGCTGTCAAACGCAGGAGCCCCTGTCTACCGTACTTCTGCTTCTGTAAATAGTTTTCGCGTCTCTTGTATTTTGCCAATAAACGGCTTGTTCTTTTACTAGCCTGAGTCCGAACTCCCTCTGTTCCCGAAATCTAACAGGGAGCTATGTGGGCGAAAGCGGGAATAAACTGATGGTAAAATTTGGCAAATCCCAGGAAGCTTTGAAGGATCCATTTGTATGCCCTGGTGTGAAATGCGGTATCCTAAGTAATCAATTTTTTCTTCTTGGAATTCACATTTGGAGAGTTTAACATAAAGTTTGGAAAAGCGAAGTTTGTTCAGAACTGCCCGGACTACTTTTACATGTTCTACCTTGGTGTCAGAATATCAGAAAATGTCATCAATATAGACTATGCAGCCCTTATATAAATGCTCCTGCAACACTTCATTCATTAATTACATAAACACTGCAGGGGCTCCTTGTAGCCCAAATAGTAGCAATTTGAATTGATAGCATCCAAGAGTGGTGTTAAATGCCATTTTCAATTCATCCCACGCTTGAATTCTGATGCGGTAATAAGCTTTCCTTAAACCGAGCTTTGAAAAAAGTCTCCCTTTAGTGAGGTGTACTAGCATGTCTTTCATGAGTGGGAAGGGATATATATTCTCCCCACTGACCAAATTTAGGTTCCTAAAGTCAACGCAGAGACGTTTAGAGCCATCAGAGGCTTTTTCGGTATAAACCTCAGCCAAGTCCTTATATTGCTAAGTCCTCAGACTTACGACCAAGCATTCCCATTGGCTAAAGCATGCACTCAGGTTGGCTGGAGAATTACAGGTCCCCTATTGGTTAATCATCTGACAGCCGACTGTATATAAGAGCTGTCAGACAGGCGGTTCGTTGTTACTGTTTAGTTCAAGTTCGCATTAAACATTTTGGAGCAGCTCCCTGAATCCGTGTTTTTTTACCTCAGAGATCAGTCTTGAGCACTGTGACGAGAATGTTGAATCTTCCCATGTTTGCCCCGTTTGACCGGAGAAAGAGTCGTGGGATGCTTTTATTGAGCGTTTCGACTGTTTTATAATCGCAAATGATTTTGGTGAGATTTCTTATGAGCGCAAGACTGGTTTTTTTCTGAGCTCCTGCGGGCCAGATATGTTTTCTACTGCTAGAGCGTTAGTGGTTCCGGCTCTTATACATTCCCTGTCTTGGGTTGTGTTGATGACTAGACTTAAGGGACATTATGCCCCCACACCATCCCGTTTTGCCAGATGCTACGTGTTTCAGTGTTGCTGTCAGAAGGAAGGCGAGTCTGTCAGCCATTATTTTGCATCGTTAAGGAGTGCAAATATACATTGCGAGTTTACTAATCTTGATGAGGCACTTTTGGAGCAATTGATTTGGGGCCTCACTGATGCGAGATTGCAGCGCAGACTGCTCACTCATTCAGAATTAACATTGCAGATCACTGTTAATGAGGCAAGGGCGGCTGAGCAATCTGCTCATTCCGTGGCTGAAATTCAAAGGAATCACGCTGGCAAGCCTTTATTGCCTGTGTCATCCCTGACTCACCAGGCATTTTCTGATAACGACAACCAGACTGAAGAAGAATCTGAGGTGCACTGCCTCAAATGATGTCTGCGGCGCGGCAAGGAAGACCATCTACTGCCTCTCAAACAGGCTGTTTCAGCTGCTGCGGGAATCATAGGCGGTCTTCATGCAAGTTCAAGAACACGCAGTGCTGCCATTGTGGGAAGACGGGTCACCTGGCATACATTTGCAGGGCTCTGCTGCCTTCGTCAGAGCCTTGGGCTAGCCGAACTGGGACAGACTGTCATGACATTGCGGAGTATTCTGAGGGCACTGACTGGGTGGTTAACACTGCTTCCATGGGGAGGTTGGGTGGTAAAAAATTGTTCTTAATGATTCTGTTAGAGGGGAGCCCCTGCAAGATGGAGATTGATCCTGGCTCTACTAAATCCATCATTGCAGGGGTACTCTGAAAAAATTGGTCCCCTCTATCTCCAAGGATTGCCTGGCCCCCAGTAAATGCAGGCTAAGGGATTATCAAGGAAATGCTATTAGCATATTAGATCTAGGGAATTTGGCGTTGAGTATGGTACGTTTAAGGGTACCTTGCCATTGGTTGTCATTGGCTACACTGTTGGGGTTAGATTGGTTTGCCTCTTTGGATCTGGCTATCTCAGGGGTCAATGGGATCCAACCTTCGACCACCGTGGAAGATTTGTTCCAGTGCTGACGTTTTCAGCAAATCATTAGATAAATATAAAGGGTCCCCTGTGTCTTTTAATCTTGACCCACAGGTGGCGCCGGTGTGCCTTAAGGCTTGTGGGGTGCCGTTTGGCCTTAGGGGGAAGGTGCACAAGGAGCTCGATAAGTTGATAGCCCAGGGGATTTTAGATAGCCCATCATTTAGATATCTGGAATGATGGTATTGAATGCTGAGCTGAAGTCTACAAAGAGGATCCTTGCATAGGTCTTTGGAGATTCAAGATGTTGTAGGATGTAGTGCAGAGTCATATTAATAGCATCATCGGTTGACCTATTTGCGGCCTGGGCACAGCACGGAGAGGGCATTGGTCACGTTGGTCGATGATATCTGGAAGGCTCGGGATAGGGGTTGCTCATCTATCCTGGTCCTGTTAGATCTCTCAGCGGCTTTTGATACCATTGACCATGGTATCATGCTGCACTGGTTGGGGGTGGGGGGCACCGTTCTACGGTGGATCTCCTCCTATCTATCTGACCGGTCACTGTTTGTGTTGGCAGGGGGGCAGAGGTCGACTTCGAGGCGCCTCACTTGTGTGGTCCCACAGGGGTCGGTCCTCTCGCCCCTTCTGTTCAACATTTATGTGAAGCCGCTGGGTGAGATCATCCGTGTTTTTGGGGTAGAGTTCCATCAGTACGCTGATGATACTCAGCTGTACATCTCTACCCCGGACCACCCCAACGATGCCGTGGAAGTGTCCTCCTTGGGTGTCCTCCTGGACTCTCGGCTGTCTCTAGAAGATCACATGACATCCATGGCCAGGGGGGCTTTCTATCAGGTTCGCCTGATATGCAAGTTGCGCCCCTTTCTGGATCGTGACGCCTTATGCACGGTCACTCAAGCCCTCGTCACCTCCCGCCTGGACTATTGCAACGCTCTCTACATGGGGCTTCCCTTGAGGTGCACCCGGAGGCTCCAGTTAGTCCAGAATGTGGCTGCGCGGGGGATTTGGGGAGCATCTAGACTCTCCCATGTGACACCTCTCATGCGTGAGCTGCACTGGCTGCCTGTGGCTTTCCGGGTGCGCTTCAAGATATTAGTGACCACCTTTAAAGCACTCCATGGCAAGGGACCTGGTTACTTGCAAGACCGCCTCCTGCCGCCAAATACCTCCCACCGACCAGTTCGTTCCCACAGAGGGGGCATCCTCAGGGTGCCGTCGGCCAGACAATGTCGGCTGGCGACTCCCAGGGGGAGAGCCTTCTCTGTGGCAGCTCCTGCCCTTTGGAATGACCTACCCCTTGAACTACACACGATCACAGACCTACGTTTCTTCCGTTAGGCCCTGAAGACACCTTTATTTCGTGCTGCTGGCCTGTCATAGTTTTTAATTGATTTTAGTACTGGCTTTTAACTCTAGGCCAATACATTTAATACATTTTAATATATCATTTTAGCTTTTGTACTACCCATTTTTTACGATGGCTGTACACCGCCCTGAGTCCCGAAAGGGAGAATTTTAAATTGAATAAAATTGAAATTGAAATTAAATTGCTCGGTAGGCAAATTGCAAGGGGTCTAACAGTGGGTCTATGGTGATTCTCAGGTGGCCAAGCACCAACTACATAATTAGATGTTAGAGCAACCAGTTTGAAGTCATTCAGTTTCTTGATGGAAGGTTTCTTCGGCACTGGGATAATAGTAGAGCATTTGAGGCAAGAAGGAACATAGCACATCACTAGTGATTTATTAAAGATGCGGGTGAAGATGGAGGCCAGTTGGTCAGCACAAGTTTTTAAGCAAGAAGGCGTTATCTGGCGGCTCCCAGATAACTGGGAATGACCTGTCCCCCGATCTTAGCACCATTACTGACCTAGGCCTCTTCCGTCAGATGCTCAAAACGCATTTTTTCCATCTGGCCGGCCGGGCATAGATTAAGGGTTTAATTTTAAAGTTAATATTTTAGGCATCTTAACTATTTTTAGCACAGATTTTATTATTTAATTCCGTTTTTATTTTTATTTTATTTTATTAAATTTATACCCCGCCCTTCTCCTACAAAAGGACCCAGGGCGGCGCACAGGAAAATTAAAAATCAAAACATACATAAGTAGACCATTATTAAAACCCAATTAAACTTAAGTTACCCCGTGCTAAAAACATTTTAAAATCCTCTAATTAAAATTTATAGCTAATAAAAGTCCATATCGGGTGGTTATGCTAGGCCACCTTGTTGGGATAAATGCGTTTTAAGATGCCGGCAGAAAAGGGGGAGGTCCTTAGTAGTGCGGAGTTCAGGGGGCAGAGGGTTGTGCCCGCCACAACCCTTCGTTCCAGAGGGTTGTGCCCGCCACAGAGAAGGCCCTTACCCTGGGTGTCGCCAACCGGCATTGCCCGGCCGACGGCACCCGGAGAGGGCCCTCTCTATGGGAGCGGATCGGTCGGAGGGATGTATGGGGCAGGAGACGGTCTCTCATGTAGCTAGGCCCTGAGCCATGGAGCGCTTTAAAGATGGTAGTTAACACCTTGAAGCGCACCCGAAAGGCCACAGGTAGCCAGTGCAGCTCGCGCAGGAGAGGTGTTATGTGGGACTGCCTTGCGGCTCCCATGACCACCCACGCGACTGCGTTCTGGACTAGCTGTAACCTTCGAGTGGACCTCAAGGAAAGCCCCATGTAGAGAGCGTTACAATAGTCCAGCCTAGATGTCACGAATGCTTGAGTGACTGTGCGAAGGGCGACCCGGTCCAGTAAGGGGCGCAATTGGCGTACCAAGCGTACCTGGTAAAACGCCCCCCTGGCCATGGCTGTCACATGCTCCTCCATGAACAGCCGGGAATCCAGGAGGACACCCAAATTGCGCGCCCTCTCCACGGGGGCCAATATTTCGCTCCCAATGGCCAGTGTTGGACTTAACTGGCTGAACCGGGGTGCCGGAAACCACAGCCACATGTGGAAACCACATGGTCTTGGACGGGTTGAGCTTGAGTTTGTTACTACCCATCCAGACCCGTACGGCCTCCAAACACCGGGATATCACCCCAACGGCATCGTTGGGGTGGTTTGGGGTAGATATGTACAGCTGAGTGTCGTCAGCGTGCAGATGGTATTCCACCCCAAAACCACGGATGATCTCACCCAGCGACTTCATATAGGTGTTGAACAGGAGGGGTGAGAGTATCGACCCCTGAGGAACCCCACATATCAGGGGTCTCAGGGCCGACCTCTGCCCCCCTGCCAACACACATTGCGACCGACCAGAGAGGTAGGACGAGAACCACCGCAACACGGTGCCTCTCACCCCCAACCCCCCCAGTTGGTGCAATAGGATACCATGGTCGATGGTATCAAAAGCCGTTGAGAGGTCTAATAGGACCAGGATAGGGGAACATCCTCTATCCCGCGCTTTCCAGAGATCATCCACGAACGCAACCAATGCCGTCTCGGTGCTGTGACAGGGTCGGAAGCCGGACTGGCGCGTGTCTAGATAATCAATTGTATGTGTTGTGGTTTTTACTTTTTCTGTGCACCGCCCTGAGTACTACCACGGAGAATAGAGCAGTATATAAATTTGAAAAATAAAATAAAATAAATAAATCTAGTCTGGACCTGGTACTTTTCCTGGCTTTTGTCTGTGAAATAGGCTTTGCACCTCATTCTCTGTGATCACCAAAGGTGGTGGGCCCATTGGAATATGGTAGGTTGTAGGAGGCTTAGCTGTTGTTGGTATGTCTGAGATGGGGATTGTGGAGATGAGTGGCAATAGTTTTCTTTCAAACTTGCAATAAAACGCATTCAGGTCATCTGCCAGTTGTTGATCTCCTACAGCTTGGGAAGAAAGTTTGCTGTAACCAGTGACATTTTAAAGAGTTTTCCACATGTTTGCAGGTTCATTTGTTGACAACTGATTCCTTAGCTTTTAGAGTAGCTTCTTTTTGCTGCTGTGATCTCCCTACTTCCCTGGATGGGAAGTAACAGACTCAGACTCAACACGTCCAAGACCGAGTGGCTGTGGTTCCCGGCATCCTGGTACAACCAGTTGACTCCATCACTGCCATAGGGGACGAACACCTTACCCCTGTGAATGGGGCACGCAACTTGGGCGTCCTCCTGGATACCCGGCTGTCCATGGAAGATCAAGTGAAAGCCGTGGCCAGGAGGGCATTTTACCAGGTTCGCCTGGTACGCCAGTTGCGTCCCCTATTGGCCGGCCTAGGTTAGTATTCCGTTTTTAACTGGGTTTTTAGGGGAGTGTAGTTTAGTTTTAGTATAGTGAATTTTAGCGCAGGGATAATTTGTTTAATTCTTATTTTAACTATTTATGTATTTTATATTTGCTTTTTTAACTTCCCTGTGCACCACTCCGAGTCCCTTCGGGGAGAGGAGGCGGTCTATAAATAAAATTATTATTATTATTATTATTATTGTTGTTGTTGTTGTTGTTGTTGTAATAATAATAATAATAATAATAATAATAATAATAATAATAATAATAATAATAATAATAATAATAATAATAATAATAATAATAATATGTTTCTGGCCTGATTGAACAGCATTCTATTGCATTTTCTGTAGGCTTCCTATTTGGAACGATGTAGCTGTTAGGTTTAGCTGTGAACCAAGGTTTATTGTTACTATATATTCTCAGTTTTCTGATCGGCACACATAGGTCTTCACAAAAGCTGACATGTTACAGTACCTGTGAGTTCATCCAAGTCTGCAGAGGTATCTTCGAAAACATTCCAGTCAGTGCAGTCAAAGCAAGCCCATAGCTTTAGCTTTGCATCCTCAGTCCAAGTCCTCACTGATTTAATTGTTGGTTTCATGGTTTTAAGTCTTTGTCTATAAGCAGGTACAAGGTGAATCATGCAATGATCAGTGTCCCAAAGCTGCTTGTGGTAATTATTATTATTGGAACCAACCCAATAAACTGACGTCTTCATTCAAGCCAGTAGTTTGTCTGTTTGATAACCAATAGTTTGTTTGAAAGCCAGTAGTTTGCCTAATAGTTATAGACAAATTTAACTCTTCATAAAAACCAGCCTTAAATGGGAGATTGAAGTTCACTGATATTGATCCATTGTTTTCACTTAATATTGAGACTTTAAAGGAAAAATGTGATAATCAAAAAGTGCCTGATCTATATAGATAAATAAAGTACTCCAGCTCAGGTTATTGAATCAGGTATTTAAAATAACAAAATTATTTGCTAATTCTCTTAAATATTGCACACTTCAGAGCTAGCAAGATTTGATGCTGTCAGGCCTGCTTCTAACGATAACCAAGAAAGAACGCACTCAAATCCATTTTGGAAGATTTCAGGTTACTTTTACTGATTATGAAAAGACAGCAGTGAATTTCAAGCAAGGAATGAGATATTCAGGCGCGAAAGCATAGATATTAAACATTGTCCATCCCCTTTACCCTATAACCCCCCCAAGTTATTATCCAATGCAAAAAACCCTTTGATGTCAGGTGGGTAGCATCTTCAGAAGCATCATCAGATTGGAATGTAAGACCGTTGGCCTTGGTCACTGATGTTATCAGCTCCTGGTTCCAAACACCTCCTGCAATATTCAATGCCCATTACCCACAGCCCCTCCCTCCCCATTCCAATGGCAGCTGAAGCAAGCAGTAAAGCAGAGGCTGACAGATGCTCTCTCATCCACTATCTCATAAAGAAGGTATGGCAAAATACTACTGATTTAATGTAAGTGGCTTGTGGTATGGGTACATTTTTACCACAATACTCTGACTAAATATAATAAGTACCGTATAATCTTTATTGTCATTGTACTTAAATACAACAAAACTGGTTACTGATTTACTAATGTGGTGAAGGTTTCCAAAATGCCCAGACCTCTCTGCTTAAACATGTCTCAAAAGGTTTAACATATAGATGAGTTATTATGTAAATCAGACCTGAATTAAACACAGTATTTTTAAATAACTGATTACTGATCATTCTTCCTAGTATAGGAATATTGGTTTAGAATTGATAAAAAGCAGCAGATATCAAGACAGTATCTCACCTATCAGTCGTGGAACCTGTTTGCCTTTGAAACTAAAGCAAGCAGTGATATTCAGACAATTCACTTGTTGTAAGCCATCATGACACTGAGGAGCTGTGATGGATTCTGGCAGGAAAATTGAAATATCCAACGTAATGACAGGCCGTGATCTTAAAATAGAAAGAAAAAAGAGACACGACATTATTTTCTATACTATCATAGGTCTTTGTAAGTTTAGGGGAAAGTAGCTCCTATTTAATTAACTTAAGAGAACTCTTAGTTAAACTTGCTTAGGATATCACCTTTAATACTAGTACTGGAAATAATTATTCCCTAAATATTCCAACCCCAAAACAAATACTTTTCCTATAATAATCAAAAGAGGAGGAGGAGGAGGGAAGGGTAGGACAGGACAGGACTTTGGATACATATCATGGCTCTACTCCTAACTTAAGAAAGTAAAGATTCTTGAAACAGATTATTTCAAAAGGAACCTTTAATTAAGCAGAATGGAAACCATTAGAGGCAAAGCAGCATCTGAGTCCCTGTAGGCAATGCAAGTGGAATTAAACTGAGAATGACTCCTCCCCTTTATCAGAATGCAGATTCCAGCTAATACACAAGTGTGAAAATGTTTCCTTTCTCATCTGCCCTGAGAGCCGAATAAACATACATTCCCATGGCTATCTCTGGTTTGACATTAAAGTAAGATATCCCACATGGTCATCATAAACATCCCTCCCTCGGAGACATGCTATACATCTTGGGTATATTTTTAGCACAGACCCTAATTTAATTTATTTTAAACTGTCTTGTAAGTATTTGTTTTTATATTTCTGTGCACCACCCTGAGTCCCCTCGGGGAGATAGGGCGGTATATAAATATGAAAAATAATAAATAAATAAATAAATAAATAAATAAATAAATAAATAAATAAATAAATAAATAAATAAATAATAAATAAATAAATAAATAAATAAATAAATAAATAAATAAATAAATAAATAAATAAATTCTCCCTTTTGCGAGGTGTGCTCCCTCGGAGACATCTTGGGTTTAGGGAGTTTGACCCCAGGTAGAATTTCTATCGCATAGTCAGTGGAGCGGTGAAGCGGAAGCTCATCAGAGGCTTTTTCACTAAAAACCTCAGCCAAGTCCTTGTATTATTTGGGTATGCTCTGGGTTGGCACATAGTAAACGGGCATTGCTGTTTCTTGGTGCTCTGCCCCCTCAGTTTCCTGTTGTGGATTCTCAGCAAAGGTCAGATGCATCTGTGCTCTTATGGTGTCTTGCTTCCAATTAATTTTTGGGTTCCATTTTTTCAGCCATGCAAGACCCAAAATTAGTGGCCATTCCATGCCCGGCACCAGTATAAATGTAAGTATTTCTTTGTGGCTTCCGATGCCAATCTGTAAAGGCTCAGTGGCAAATGAAGCTGCTATTGACCCATCTAGTTGGCAAAAAGCTATGGAGTTTTTCAGCTTTCTTACATTAATACTCAACTCCCTTACCAGAGTTGGGCTGATCAAATAGCGGGTGCACCCTGAGTTGGGGATAAACAGTCTTAAGGGGAGGGTAAGCTGTTTAATTGGTTTGCTTACCAGTGGTTCGTCCTCTGGATCACTCCCGGACGAGTATGGTTCTTCTTCCCAAGAAGCCAGGGTTTCCTCCTCAAAGAGGGGTGGTGGTGGAGATTCTCCGATGTCCCTGCTCCTCACGGCCATTTCCTTCCCACGTTGGCCCGGTTTCGTAGGTTTCCTCCCCAATGGGTGCTCTGGTTTTCTAGCTTAAGAACGGCATTCTGCAGCTTGGTGCCCCTCTTTTCTGCACTTGAAAGAGGCTGAGGGTTTCCGAGAAAGTGCCATTTGCGGATTGAAAGGCTTTTGTTTCCATTGGGGTGGGGATTTCTTTCATATTCACCCTGCTCAGTACTGATTCCTGGACATGTCGATCTCTGTCTCTTCAGCAGTGATATACCACTCATGTAGGTGGTTTGGGGCACCTCGGGCCACGCAGGCATTATAGAGATCATCACTCAGCCCATCCTTGAACCAGTTTACCACGACATGCCAGATCTTGGAATTCTTTGGTATACTCTTTGATATACTCTGCCACTGGCCATCGTCCCTGCTTCACAGCTTTAATACGGTTGCATGCTTTTCGGTCTGTGAGGGGGTCCTTGAAATATCGTCGCAAAGGTATCATAAAACTGTCAAAGCCTGACAGTTCTGGTGTGTTGGCATCATGTAAAGTCACCATCCATCTGGCGGTGGCTCCTTCCTGGGCTAGGGTAACCACTAGTCCTCAGGACCCTTGGGTTCAAAAATCACACCCGTTTTCTTGCATGTAGGTGAGCCACAAAGAATCCCAATTTTGGGGGGTTCCCATCAAATCCTTCCCCAGGGAAGGAGTTTTTCTTTCTAATTGAGGGTTCTGGGGTTGGTTGGGAATGGCCCCCAATCTATGCACCAAGTGGGGGGGAAGGGTTTGCTGGATTCCTTTCTGTTGCTATTGTGCTATCTGTTTGGTCAGCAGGGCCCAGAGGGGTGTTAGCTTCCCTGGCATCACCCACAGTTGCCATCTTTCCAATACTTCTTGGTTGCCATTCTGGCTCCCTCCAGATGTTGAGATTTTCCAAAATCTCCATCACCAATTGGGTTACATGTCTCTTTAGATGATCCTCTCTCCCTGTGGATTCATTTAGCTCCTCCTGGTCAGAGGGGGCTTCTAGCTCTACTTTCCACCTTGGGTTTCGGTTCCCTCAGTTAAGAGTGACTCCCCTGGTTCTCCCATCCCACCGCCTTTCGTCCCGATGCTGATTGACCAGCGGGTTTTTTTTGTGGTCCTTTAGGCTCACCTCGTTCTCTCTGCCAGGATAGAAGGAGCAGGTCTCTGGTTGGGAGCTGGTTTCCCTCTCCCTCCAGCAGTTTCTCCTTGTTTGCTGTTGTGTTCAGATATGGTTTGCAGGGTCCTCTTGGTAGAATAAAATGTTGTCTCTCCTGTTTGACCATTTTAAGATTTAAGATTTATTGCACTTATATACCACCCTATCTCCCTTTTGGGACTCAGGGCGGTGTACAGCCAACAGTAAAAATGAGTAATATAAAAGTTAAGATCAAATGTTAAGATATAATTAAATAAATTGGCCTGCCAAATTAAAAACCCCTTCTAAATTCAATTTAAAAACTACGACAGGCTGGCAGCACGAAATAAATGGGTCTTCATGGCCCGACTGTGCAACATTTTGCACAGATGTTGCTTTATGTGAGGGCTCCTCTCCTAACTTAAGAAAGTGAAGACTCTTGAAGTGGATTATTTCAAAAGGAACCTTTAATTAAGAAGAATGGAAGCTGTTCAAAGCAAAGCAACATCTGAATCAATCCCTTTAGGCAATGCAAGTGGAATTAAAGTAATAGTGAACCCTCCTCTTTGTCAGAATGCAGATTCTAGCCAATATGCAAGTGTGAAAATGTTTCCTTTATTATCTGCCATTAGAGTCGAATAAACATACATTCCCACGGTTATCTTTAGGCAATGCAAGTAAAACAAAACCCACATGGCCATCATAAATATCCCTCCAGAGGTGATGGGATCTCCGGCCTTTCGGCTCCAGGAAACCAGTTATGAAATATCAGTTGTCACAGGCACTTCCAATAAATTGACTCCACGCCCCCCCTCCTCCCAATTGAATGGCAGTATGAAGTTTAGGGATCTGACACCTTTTCACTTTTAGGTTTGGTGGATCACATTATTTATGACAAATGTAATCATTGAACATTATGTTAACTGCATCTTCAGAGCATTTCTTCAAATGTTGTGATTATAGAGAGTAAGAGTCAGACAAATAATTGAAAAGATCTTTTGCAGCTTTCTACCTTCAGAGACTTACATAATTTCTGGGATATCTTGGTTTATTGTGTTCCAGTTTGTGGAAAGTTGGCTTATACATGTTAAACTATTTTTACTTTGTATATTTTACTAGAATTAATAGTCTTATGTTTTATTTTATTTCATATTTTAAAAATATATGTTATCCAATTTAAGGAAGTACTGACAGTTCATGTACCATTTCCTCCTTTCAAACAGAAAGTTTCTGGATTGAGAATTATTATTCTTATAGTCTGTTCAACCTAAAGGAATACATTGAGTTTCCCATAGGACAATTTGCCAAGTTTATTCCTTAAAATTTAGCAATGGGTTGGTGGTTAGTTTCAGAGTTACTAGGCGACATGGTGGTTATTTTCAGAAACCAAAGAACTGACATTTTTCTGAATTCATACATATCCTTGGGAGCATATTTATAGAAGCAGGAAGTGGGATTTCCTGTTCCCCCTCCCCCAAAGTGCATTATTTGGGGGATTTGAAAATGAACTCCAGAAACTGCTCAGACTAATTTTAATCTTTGGTTGAGACTGAGCAATAAAGCATGAGATTGTTAGGGCGCATCTAAGATGCACATTAAAATTGGTTTCAATTTTAAAATTCACCAGACAGTAAAGAGATACGTTGCTGTAATCACAAACAAACTCTAAAACAGTGATAGTAAGAAAATAAATAGTCTTCACTTTGTAGCAACTAAAATGCTTCTTCCGACTAACTTCTCAAACAAATAGCAGTCCTTCACCAAACAGAGTTATCTCACAGTGATGCAAAACAAATCCTCCTTCTTCAATATTCAGCTTCTCAAACGGCAATCAGGAAACACAGTAATCACAAGGAATAGAACAGGGAACGGACTGTGATTCTGAGCTTCCTTTATGGTAGAGCTGATCAGTACAGCCAATCAGAATTTAAGACAGTTCTTAAAGCTACATAAGTCTTTAAGGACATAGACTCATATATATTGTCAACCCAATATAAGGCTGAATATCCTAACAATGATTTTCACAATGGGAAATGGCCTGACATACTTCGGGCCCAGTTTTTCGATTTTTGGGTAGTTTGCAGAAACGTAGTGGACAAAAGCACTTGATCTACCACCTTGTATTGTTTAGGTTTAACCCTCTTTTTATCAGCCTGTTTCTTGTGAGCCCAATGAGCAGCGTCCAATGCCGAGCGAGCCATCGGCCAAAAATTTTTAAGTTGATAATTCCACTATGAGAGGGACAAACTTTTTGGTTTCTCTTGAGGTAATTCGGAAAGTCCTGGCCATAGATAACTTTAAAGGGGGTCATGTCAGTACTGCTGTGCACCGAGTTATTGTATGCCACCTCAGCATGTGGTAACAGTTCTGCCCAATTATCCTGCTGGTAATTGATGAAACACCAGAGGTGTTGTTCCAAAACAGAATTAGTCTGTTCACTAGACCCATTAGTCTGAGGATGGTGCTTAGTTCCTGGGAGAAGCCAATCAACTTCAGAAACTCTTTCCAAAAGAGGGAGGTGAATTTGACCCTCTATCTGAAATTATGCATTCAGGTACTCTATGTAACCAATACACATGTGAAACAAACAACCTAGCCAACGACTTGGCTGATGGGATTTTGGAACAGGGTACAAAATGAACTTGTTTGGAGAATAGGTTGGTGGCAATCCAAATTGCAGTATTTCCTAAACTCTCTGGCAACTCGACAGTGAAATCCATCGATATCTCCTTCCATGGGGCCTCAGGTTGGGCAACACTTTGGAGAAGGCCTTGGAGCTTACCCGGAGGTCATTTTGCAGCAGCACAGACGGGGCAACTGGCTATGTAGGATTCATTTTTCAATGAAGGCCACCAAAATTGTCTCTTTATCTAATGTAAAGTCTTTACAAATCTGAAATGGTCTGCCATTCTCAAATTGTGGGCACGTTGCAGAACAACCGGTTTCAGGTTAGCAGGAACATACAATTTAGCTCCTACCCAAGCTAGGCCATCTTTCATGGGAAATTTGTTTGAATGCATCTTGAACCAGTCGTCAGACTCAAGGCCCTCCCTGAGTTTGTTCATCAGGTTCGTAGTGACGTCTTAATTTTCCATTTACCCAATTGGGCCAACATGCCTTTCATAAGTGGGAGGGGGTACACATTTTCCACGCAAACAGTGTTTAGGTTCTCGTAGTTCACACAGAAACAAAATGAGCCATCTTTCTTCTCTCTAAACAATACAGGAACAGCCACTTGTGGTCTACCATGTTCCATAAATCCCCTTTCTAAATTTTTGTCAATAAACTTGCTCGATTCCTCCATTTTGAGTAAATCTGGGGATTAGGGAGTTTTACTCCTGGGGGGATGTCAATGCTGCAGTCAGTAACACGATGGGGGGGGGCAATTTATCAGAAGATCTTTCACTGAAAACATCCTTGAGGTCCCAATATTCTCTAGGGATCTTCTCCTCCCCTTCAATTTTTTCCTGCACTGCCACCACCAGGTTAGGTTCAGCACTAGCTATGTGGGAGACCTTCCCCTTTTCCTCTGAGGGTTTTGTGGATCGGACACAACCACCCTTTCCTCCAATTGATGTGTGGATTCCATTTCCATAGCCAGGGTAAACCCAATATGAGAGGCCGATCCATTCCAGGTGCAATGATGAAACTTAAAGTTTCTTGGTGGTCCCCCATCTACATATCGATCGGTTCAGTCACAAAATGAGCAGCCCCCCCCCTCGCCAGCTACTGACAATTAATATCCAATTGGCAAAAGGCAATGAGTACTTTCAAAGTTCTCAGTCTTAAGCCCATTTTTTCCACCACTTCTGGGCTAATTATGCAATGCGTGAATCCAGAGTCCAAAAGGGCCAGCATTTTTGCTTGGGCATCAGTAGAGGGCACTTTAAGTTCTACTGGAAAGGTCATGGGGCCTGATCGGGAACTTACCAGACGGTTGTCATCAGAATTGGTTTCAATTCATGATATTGTAGAATCAAAGATCAGTTCACAAATGAAATTTATGCTTATTAGTCAGAGGTGGGTTGCTATCAGTTCACACCAGTTCGCACTGGTTCGAATAAACCAGTAGTGGAAATTGGGACTGGGTTGCTGAACCAATTCCCCAGTCACCCATGCCATTGCCAGTATGTTTTTTAATCACTTTATAATGTTTTGCACATAACAAATTGCACATGAAGCAAACCAGCAGTAATGCCTGCAGCAACCCACCCCTGGTTATAGTAGAGAGAGACTAAGAACTGAGGGAAGCAGGAAGAACAGAGTTTTAACTTACAATAAAGTTATGGGCATTTTAGCTTTAACTTTCATTAAGAATTGATTGAAGAGTATTCTTGCCAGCCTCCAATTAGCCTTGTGATTTTCAGTAAATAAATAATCAAGCTCTCCACCTATTGTACTTCTACATTTTTAGAGCTTTTTTACTTCCTGCTATCATAAAAAACCAAAAACATGTTTTCCCCTGTGAATGGAATTATTTGGTTTGACAATAACCAAAGAAACTTGAAGTTTGCTAATGTCCCAGAATTTGCTCTGTAGTGCATCTCACTGTTTCAGTTTGTGATGGCATTTATAGAATAAAGAGAAAAGGAAGAGACAATTGAGTTGGGAATTATACATTTCTGGTGGAGACTGACAGGACTTCACTTATTTCTTCTCATCTTGTTATTTCTTTTTTCTAATTTAGAATATAAGAAAAAATATGGTGAAGAGCATGGCTCATGTCAAGCTGGAATAGCAGGTTTTTTCACAGAGGTGAGTGGTGCAGCATTGTGAGAAGGTTTCAGTATGGAATAAAAAGTTTGTTTGCCTTTGATTTAATTGATTAGTTCTATACAGTCATTATTATATGCATACATACCATTCCCTTTCAGGATAAACAATACAATGTATAGCGAAGAAAGAAGAAGCCCATACTCTTTCAAGTAGCTTGTACATCTGCTTTCTTCATTCACTTTCCTAGATTAAGCTGCCCCCTTTACTTAATATTTGTTCTTCCTGCTGTCATTCTTCTTTCACTCTTGTTTTTTTTTTTTTTTCATTTCTGCAATGTCCATTTTTCTCCCAATATCCATCTTGAAATGTCAAAAAATAGCTTGTTCCCATTCAGTACCTAAAATATCCTTGGTTCTTCACTAATTTTCTTAAACTTGCATTGTAAAATATCATTTCAGTCATGCTTTTAGATTTATGTTAATTCCTTTTTCATGTATGAAAAGACTTGTTGGAACAGGTATGTCTTTAGACATTGGCGGAAGAGGCGGAGGTCGGTGATGGTGCGTAATTCGGGGGGTAGGTCGTTCCAAAGGGCTGGGCCCGCCACAGAGAAGGCTCTTCCCCTGGGTGTCGCCAGTCGGCATTGTCCGGCCGACGGCACCCTGAGAAGGCCTTCTCTGTGGGAGCGTATCGGTCTAAGGGATGTATGGGGCAAGAGGTGGTCTCGCATATAACTAGGCCCCGAGCCATGGAGCGCTTTAAAGATGGTCGTCAAGACCTTGAAGCGCACCCGAAAGGCCACAGGAAGCCAATGCAGCTCGCGCAGGATCAGTGTTATGTGGGAGCATCTAGTGGCTCCCATAATTACCTGCGCGGCTGCGTTTTGGACTAACTGTAGCTTTCGAGTGCACCTCAAGGGAAGCCCCATGTAGAGAGCATTACAGTAGTCGAGTCGGGACGTCACGAGAGCTTGAGTGACTGTGCGAAGGGCAGCCCGGTCCAGTAAGGGGCGCAATTGGCGCATCAGGCGTACCTGATGAAACGCTCCCCTGGCCACGGCCGCCACATGGTCTTCCATGGACAGCCGGGAATCCAGGAGGACACCCAAATTGCGCGCTCTCTCCACGGGGGCCAGTGTTTTGCCCCCAATGGCCAGAGTTGGAGTAATCTGGCTGAACCGGGGTGCCGGAAACCACAGCCACTCAGTTTTGGCAGGGTTGAGCTTGAGTTTGTTACCACCCATCCAGATCCGTACGGCCTCCAAATACCGGGACAGCACTTCGGCGGCATCGTTGGGGTGGTCTGGGGTGGATATGTACAGCTGAGTGTCAGATGGTACTCCATCCCAAAACCACGGATGATCTCACCCAGCGGCTTCATATATGTGTTGAAAAGGAGGGGCGAGAGGACTGACCCCTGAGGAACCCCGCATAAGAGGGGCCTCGAGGTCGACCTCTGCGCTCCCGTCAACACATATTGCGACAGACCAGAGAGGTAGGATGAGAACCACCGCAGAACGGTGCCTCCCAGCCCCAACCCCCCCAGTCGGCGCAATAGGATACCATGGTCGATGGTATCAAAAGCCGCCGAGAGGTCTAATAGGACTAGGATAGAGGAGTAACCTCTATCCCGCGGCCTCCAGAGATCATCAACCAACGCGACCAATGCCGTCTCGGTGCTGTGACCGGGTCGGAAGCCGGACTGGCGCGGGTCTAGATAATCAACTTCCTCCAGGTGTCGCGGGAACTGTTGGGCTACCACACTCTCAACAATCTTCACCAAAAAGTGAAGGTTGGAGACCGGACTATAGTTCTCTAATAATGCTGGGTCCAGGGACGGCTTCTTGAGGAGGGGCCTCACTACCGCCTCTTTCAAGACGGCAGGTAGGAATCCCTCACTCAAAGATGCGTTGACAATGCCCTGGAGCCAGCCTCGTGTCATCACCCAGGATGCCAGAACAAGCCAGGAGGGACACGGGTCCAATAAACATGTGGTCGCCCTAAGTTTCCTTGACAACCTGTCCATATCCTCGGTGGTAACAAAGTCAAACTCCTCCCAAGAAGGAACCTCAAGACTAGTCTCGGACAATCCCACAGGACCACTGGCGATGGAGGGTAGCTCATTCCGAATCCGAGTGATTTTCTCCTGCAGATAAATCCCAAATTCCTCTGCTCGCCCTTGTAGAAGGGCTTCCCGCAGCCTCTGGTGAAGAAGGGAGCGGGTCACCCCAAACAGGGCGGCAGGGCGGTTATCTGCGGATGCAATAAGGGTGGCACAATACTCCCGTTTGGCCACCCTTATCGCCAATAAGTAAGCCCTAATATGGGTTCTCACTAGTGTTCGGTCGGCTTCGGAGCAAGAGGATCTCCATCTGCTCTCTAGGTGTCTCTTGTGGCGCTTCATCCCCCGAAGCTCCTCAGTAAACCAGGGAGCCTGGGTGGTTCGACGCCGCAAGAGAGGCCGCAAGGGCGCGACTCGGTCCAAGGCCCCTGCGGCCGCACTTAGCCATGTGGCCACTAGGTCCTCAGTCGAGTCGCGAGGCAGGGTCACAGGAATTGGCCCAAGCTCCCTCTGGAACCTTTCCGGGTCCATGAGAAGCCTGGGGCGGAACCATCTAGGAGTATCCGGTTCCGCCTCCCCGCGGTGAGGTGAAGCGATTGGAAAGTCCAGCTGAAGGAGAGCGTGATCTGTCCATGACAAGGGAGTGATGACTAAATCCCCTATTCCCAGATCACAACTCCACTGTCCCGAGACAAAGATCAAATCCAGCGTGTTTCCCCCCTCGTGAGTAGGGCCTAAAACTACCTGGGTCAGGTCCATGGTCGTCATGGTGGCCATGAACTCCCGAGCTACTCCAGAGGCTTCGCCCGCTGACGGCAAGTTAAAGTCCCCCATGACTACCAGTCTGGGGGTCTCAACTGCCGCCTCGGCTATCACCTCTAGGAGCTCGGGCAGGGCTGTTGTTGCATAGCGAGGAGCCAGGTATACAACTAACACGCCCAACTGCCTCCCTAGGCCCCATCTCACGCAGAGAGATTCACATCCGGTTGTCTGAGGGATATAACTGAAACAGATCTTTCTCTAGACGAATATTCAGCAATCTCCATTAATTTTTGAGTCTCCAAATGAGCCAGTAACTTTTTCTGTACTTTCTCATCTCATTCCTACCCATCCATTTCTGTCATATAATCAGAGGTGGGCTAATGCCGGTTTCGGCATATCAGTTTGGGCATACCAGTAGTTAAGATTCTGCGCAGTTTGGCGAACTGGCAAATGCCACCACTGGCTGGTCTCACCCATGCTTATCTCGCTTTGCCTGCCTTGGCTGGTGCCTAGAGTCCTGCCTGAGGCAGACCCTTCCCCACGGCCTACCACACAGCCCAGCCTGTTTGCCTGCCTTCCCTGTGACCTACCACATAGCCCAAGCAGCCCAGCCCACTTACCTTCCATTCCCGTGGCTTCCTGTGTAGATTCAGATTCAGATTCAGATATATTGGATTGATATGCCGCCCTTCTCCCAAAGGATTCAGGGCAGCGTACAACATAAGAGACATATAGTACAAAAGTTTTTTTTTTAAATTCCAATAAGCAATAAATTAATAGACATTATAAAATAAATTAAAATTGGAATTAAAATTAATATGTTATTTTGTTCAGGCCAGGCCAGCTTGCTGGAAAAGCCAGCTTTTTAGGGAGCGCCGGAAGGATGGGAGGTCGGGAATTATGCCGAGCTCCGAGAGCAGCTCATTCCAAAGGGATGAGAGAAGGCTCTTCCCCTGGGGGTCACCATCTGACACTGTCTGGCTTATTTATTTTATTTTATTTTATTTACATTTATATCCCGCCCTTCTCCGCAGAGGACCCAGGGTGGCTGATGGCACCCTGAGGAGGCCAACACTGTGGGACCATACTGGACGATGGGAGGCTACCGATGGCAGTAGGTGGTCTCACAAGTACCCTGGGCCTAAACCATGGAGCGCTTTGAAGATCATAATTAGTTCCTTGAATTGCACCTGGTGAACAACCGGCAACCAGTGCAGGCCGCCAAAAAAGGGGTGTAACATGGGAGCACCTAGGTACCCCCCATAATAACCCACGCGGCCGCATTCTGGACCAGTTGAAGCCTCCGGGTGCTCTTCAAGGGCAGCCCCATGTAGAGAGCGTTACAGTAGTCCAGGCGAGAAAGGACGAGGGCATGAGTGACTGTGCACAGGGCATCCTGATCCAGAAAGGGGCGCAACTGACGTACCAGGCGAACCTGGTAAAAGGCCCCCTTGGTCACGGCTGTCAGATGTTCTTCTAAGCTAAGCCGTGTATCTAGGAGGACTCCCAGATTGCGGGCCCTTTTTGAGGGGGGTAAAATTTCTCCCCCTATCACCAAAGTTGGAACCAGGTGGACAAATCGGAATGATGGGAACCACAGCCACTCAGTCTTGGAGGGATTGAGCCTGAGTCTGTTCCTCCCCATCCAGATCTGCACAGCCTCCAGGCATTGGGACATCACGTCGAGGGCATCGTTGGGGTGGTTTGGGGTAGAGATGAAAAGTTGGGTATCATCAGCATATTGAAGATACCATACCTCAAAACCACAGATGATCTCAACCCAGCGGTTTCATATGTATGTTGAACAGGAGGGGCGAGAGAACCAACCCCTGGGGCACTCCACAAGTGAGGGGCCTCGGGGTTGATCCCTGTCCTCCAGTCAACACAAACTGCGATCGATCCGACAGGTAGGAGGAGAACCACTGCAAAACGGTGCCTCCCAACCCCCCGAGTCATCGCAGTAGGATGCCATGGTCGATGGTATCAAAAGCCGCCAAGAGATCTAATAGGACCAGGACAGAGGAACAGCCCCTGTCCCTTGCCTGCCAGTGATCATCAACCAACGTGACCAATGCCGTCTCCGTGTTGTACCCGGGCCTGAAATACAACTGAAACGGATCCAGGTAGGCAGCTTCATCCAGGTACTGTGGAAGCTGATATTCTTCCACACTTTCAACAACCTTCGCTACAAAGCGAAAGTTGGAGCCCGGATGATAGTTGGCTAGAGAATCTGGATCCAGGGAAGGCTTCTTGAGGAGGGGCCTCACTACTGCCTCCTTCCAGGGCAGTAGGAAAGAACCCCTCTCTCAATGAAGCATTGGTAATCTCCTGGAGCCAGCCTCATGTCACCTCCCGGGAAGCCGAAATTAACCAAGAGAGACAGCACGCAAGTGGCAGCACTAAGACTCCCCATAATCCTGTCCATGCCCTCGGGGGTGGATCAAACTCATCCCAGATGGTCTCCATAACATTCATCCCCGTCGACTCGCCCAAATCTACCCAGTCGGAGTCCAAGCCTGTCCGAATCTGAGCGATTTTATCCTGCAGATACTGAACAAATTCTTCAGCCGACCCTGCAAGGGGTCTTTCCCAGTTCCTTGGTTGAGTAAGGAACGGGTCACCCTAAACAGGGTGGCTGGACGGTTATCTGCGGACGCAATAAAAGCGGAAAAATGTTGCCATTTTGCCGCCACGAAGTATGATTTAATATGAATTCTTACTAGTGTTCGATCAGATTCGGACTGGCTGGCCTTCCAACCACTCTCTAGCATCTTTTCTGGCATTTCACCTCTCGGAGCTCCTCGATGAACCAGGGAGCTACCCGGGATCAGCACAGGGTCAGAGGCCGCAAAGGCACAACGCGGTCCAAGGCCCTAGTGGCCGACCTATCCCAGGCTTTCACTAGGGCTTTGGTTGAGCTGTGAGCAAGGGATTCAGGAAAAGTCCCAAGCTCCATCAGGAATCTTTCAGGGTCCATCAGGCACCTGGGGTGGAACCATCTGGTTGGTTCCCCTCCCTGTGGTGAGGGGTAGCAGTCTGGAAGTCGAGCCTAATGAGGAAATTATCTGACCACGGCAAGGGTTGGATAGAAATATCCCCTAAATCTAGATCATTCATCCACTGTCCAGAGACAAAAATCAGATCGAACGTGTGCCCCCTGTTATGAGTGGGGTCTTGAATTAACTGAGTTAGGTCCATAGCCATCATGGAAGCCATGAACTCCCCAGCTGACTCGGATGTCTCACCAATGGAAGGCAGATTGAAATCCCCCAAAACCATAAGCCTGGGGAAATCAACTGCCAATCCGGCTAACACATCCAGCAGCTCCAGCAGGGCTGATGAAACACAACAGGGAGACAGGTACGTAACAAAAAGGCCCACCTGAACTCCAAGATCCCACTTCAGACAAAGGGACTCACACCCGCCTATCTGAGGCACAGTGACCTCCTGAGGTCCAAGACTTTCCCTAATAACCACTGCTACCCCCCCCCCCCGCCCTGGTCTCGGCTGGTGAAACGTCCAGAAGCCTGTTGGGCATAATTCATTAAAGGGAAAAAACCCCCTCATGGCGCAACCAGGTCTCCGTAATACATGCCAGGTCTGCTTTCCCCTCTTGTATGAGGTTGTAAATGAGGGGAGCCTTATGTACCACGGACCTGGCGTTAAGCGATACCAGCCGGAGACCAGGGTCCTGCAATCCCGAGCACCCATGGGTCCATCTCCACCTGTTTGTTACAGAGCAACTTCTCCCCTGGCTGGGCGTTAGCCAAGGGGAAGCAGCTGGAGCAGGGTGCAGCAGGGAAACCTTGTGCAAAAATGCACAGGTTGTGGAGACGAGTTAGTGATGAAAGTGAGATGGCTCCAGGAGCGTCTCTCTCTTTCTCTCTCCCTCACCTTCCTTGGTTTATTAGGGTGATGGAAGGGGAAAGAAGTGGGACGGAGAACAGAGTGGGGCAGCCACTCTCTTCCATGGTTCATCTGCTTCCTCTCCTATGTGTCCGCATTCTGTCTGCTTTGCAACATCTGGGGAATCTGCATTTGAGAGAGGTTGGTGGTAACCCAGACCACAAAATTGGTTTTCATTTGTTTGCATGAAAAGGGGGACAGAGTATTGGGATGTGGACATTCTAATACACGATCCCCAAAGGGCCAGATTGTGGAGTGGTGCAGCATTCTAAGCCAAAACGGCTGGTTTCCCAACTTATTTGAGCTTAGCTTAATGTGTGAATAGAGGTGTGAAGCTAGACCGATTGCATATCTGCCTTCCTGGGGTTAGGAAACCAGCCAGGGCTAGTTGTCTGTTCCCAACCGGATGTTCTCCAGAGTCAAGGAGTAGCTGAGAGGGCCAGGTGAGTGATGTCAAGTTGCCCATGCCCACTCCGTAACATGACCACCCAACCCCCACCCACCCAGCCTGCCATTAGGGCAGAGAACTGGTTATTAAAAAATTTGAAGCTCATCACTGCATATAATAGATTATTTCCCCAGATTTCATTAATTTAGAATATTGTACAATTTTTAAAGCAAAATATTTTTATATTAACACCATTCTCCAGCAAATCAAAAACACTATTGCCAGTTTATTGATTCGCACCGAATATAAAACTTACAGCAACTTATATAATTTCAAATATTATGACATATATTTTAATCCTATCATTCATATTTTTATATCTTTATTAAATTTCAGAATCAAATATTAAAATATAAATTTTATATTAAAGGAAAAGGAAATAACAAAACAAAGTTAGTGACAAAAAATTAAATTTATAACAAAAATAACTTTTGATTTTGTTTTGTTCCACAAATAATATCAATACAACAAACTTTCTATATATTTAAATAATACTAACCTTTAAAATCAACATTCCAAAAATCCACTATTTCTAAATTATTATTTTCTTAATTCTAATCTCACGTGTAAATTGTCAAATGTAAATAAACTTATATTTAACAAAACAATATTTCTATTGTTAAATTCAATCTTATCCTCTAATTAGAAACTCAAAAGTTGATTTGTCTTATAATAAATCATCGTGGTCTCTGAGTCACAAAAAATGAAAATATTCATGAAAAAAATGAAAAGAACTTATTATTTTGTCACGATAGCTAGCTGCATTACTTTCAAACTCCATTCTTTTGAGGTGGGTATATATTTTTCTTTCCAACTATGGGCATATAGGAACTTTGCTGCTAATGTTTTATATAAAGTCCCATGTTTTTCTTTCCAACTGCTTTTCTCTCCATTTTCATAATATTCTCAACCATCATAAATATTTAATATGTTTTTGGTCTTTTTTCTCTTTTGGGTGTAGGGGGTTGTAGGATTAAGAAGCTTCTAGGAGGCAAATTGCTCCCAATTTAGATATTTTGGACCATTGTAGGGAGTGGGAATGCCCCCTCCCTCATTTCTATGTTCTGTTTGGTTAGAACTATAGTTCTGTGAAACTGTATCCATTTTACATGAAGAACAACCTAAATGCAATCTTTTTAAAAACAAAAAAACAAGCCCCTCAGTATGAGAAATCCGAACAATCAGAAAATGTAATTGGATTGATGGACAAGTTTGTTCTGCTAAGTTTTTCTGAACTGCATTTGAGATTCTGGCCATTTTTTTAATGACAGCCATATGGCTTTAGTAATGTCTAACTCTGACATAGATATATCTAAATTTCAAGGCAACTTTGAGTTTTGCCTGGGTTTAATTACTCTGGATCTTGGAAACAAAACTTATGTCATGGTGTTCAAAACAGTCTGGTAGGATCTTTCTAGGACTAGTTTAATCAGAAGTGGGTGGCAACCTTTGTGATGAAGTGTTTGATCATCAATGCAATGTCAGCAGCAGCTGTTTCCTGGTTTGTCAGCAGTATCAAGCCTGTTTCTTTTCCCTTGCTCTAACCCCCCCCCCCCCCCATTCCTAATTCAGAAGATGGCTTTGAACTTTCAGTGCACAGCATCAAGCTTTAGCCAGTGAACAATAAGCAGGAAGTGTAAATAAACATTATCTGGGTCAAACAGGAAAGTCTCTAATATAGGAGCACTCAGTCATGCTCATTCTATTTTCTTCTCAGAGAAAGGTTGTCCCTGACTGATAGCCGCTTACCAAAATACTGAACATTTAATTGCTTCTGTGATTATATATATTAGAACAACCATGCCCAGTGGCCTGCAGCTATTTCCCTGGTCTGCCAGAAGAGATAGACACAGCTTAGAGCCATGATGGCGAACCTATGGCACATGTGCCATTTCTCTGGGCACGCCAGCCATCACATGTTGCTCTTTCAGGTTCCAGTGTGCACATGTGCACCGGTCAGCTAGTTGCCGCATGTGCGGGAGTGTCAGAAACTAGAAAAGCAACTCCCTGGCACAAATGTGTGCACTGGGAATGTGAGCTTCCCCGCGCATTGGCCAGCTAGTCTTTGCCCATGTTGGCCAGCTGGTCTTTGTGTGT
This sequence comes from Rhabdophis nuchalis, assembly GCA_039707465.1. Classification (NCBI taxonomy): domain Eukaryota; kingdom Metazoa; phylum Chordata; class Lepidosauria; order Squamata; family Natricidae; genus Rhabdophis; species Rhabdophis nuchalis. The sequence continues at coordinate 81,593,254 of CM077647.1, forward strand.
GCATGCTTTCCAGAAACCAGAAGACTAGGTAACCGGTGTGCATATGCATATTGGAAACCAGAAGCTCAGCAAGTATGGGGGAACTGCTCTTCCGGTTTCTGGTGCTCCCCTACGTGCACACCATTCCGTTTTGTCACTCGGTGCCAAAAAGGTTTGCCAACACTGGTTTAGAAGATTTAGAAATCTGAACTCTTGTGAGGGCTTGTGACACTTGGGGATCATAGACAAAGGGGGCTTTAAAAAGAAATAGAATTCTTCTTTCTCACTACCAGGCCTTAGTATTTATGATATACTCTGTATAAATAATTCAGTATTCCTTCTAATACTTGCTACCTCTGAGCACAGATTTCATATATGCCTTTATATGCAGAGAATTAACATGCCAGAGTCATTCAATAATGAATATAAATTTAATATAAACATAAATTAAGAACAGTTGTGGAAGGAGAGTTGACTGATCTAATACAAAATGAGTTTTCACTGACAAATTTAAAAGTAAGAAATTGCATTTTAGGTTTTTTTATAATGTTTAACTTTAATTCTGTTTTATGTATAAAACTTTTGTTGAGTCAGTAGATTAATTCTGTAGAAGAATAAGTGTCTACTTCTCCTGCGGTTCAAGATGATGATTGGCTTAGGGGTTGGTGACTCCCTCCTTCCTTTGTTTAGTGACAAATCCCGGGATTGGGATATGAACAGTTCATACCAGGACATTGCACATCCTGAGCACACAAGCAGACTAATTTTATCCTAAAGAATTTTTTGCCTGCTGTGGTAGTTCCTGTCTTGTTGCAATATAAGGGCTGATAGGAAGGGTAAGGGTGGTTCAAAATCTAGTACTTTACATGGAGACTGTAGCACAGTGCAACAGAGGAAATCTGGCAGAATTTCCCAATTCTATTACAATACTGTACAATGGTAAAGTGGATTTCCTGTAATCCTTAAAGAAAACATCAAAACTAACATACAAAAGCAGCACATATAATTAAAACCAAGTAGATGATAAAGAGTGAATATGATAAAAGTACACAATATTTCATGGGGATTCTGCTCATTCTGGCCCAAAATTCTGAAAGCAGAGCCAGAGGACTTCTGAAAGGCCAGTAGGATCAGGATATTTATGGGGTGGAATAGAGTAGGGGAGAAGCAGATTATTCTATTATGCTCTTTTCTACATTTTCAGAACTTTTGTTCCCATGACTCCAGTATATTTCTGTTTCTTTAGTTATGCATAAGGAGTCTCAAATATTTATTTCCATTAACTATAGAGATTTAACATGACAAAACTCTTCTTTTGTTAGGAGTTGGTTATCATGGGAGCTCCAGGGTCTTACTATTGGACAGGAACGATCAAAGTATTGAATCTCACTGATAATACATATTACAAACTGAAAGATGAATCTGTAATAGCCAAGCGTTACATATATCTAGGTAAGCAAAGCACAACAATTTTCAAATTGTTATTGGTAAATAGTTACTCACATGCATAAATGTATAGCCAGTGAAATCTAAGAATTCTGGAATTGTCAAGAGGTGAAAAATCCAGAAATCTGGAAAGTTTGGATTCAGGAATTCTTCCATTCCCAGCCCTGACTACAATGTTGCATGTGCATATTAAAAATTTTTAATAACTTCTTCTGGACTGAAGGATTTAATTGTCAGAAAAATCTTAGTACCCTTAGACAACTGCAAATCCCAAAGGAAAGCTAAGATTGATGGTAAGTTATTTACAAACTATATATGTGCCTTTGTTAAAATCATTATTGCATGTTTGGAAACTGAATAAATGATCTTGACTTAAAAAGTTCTTTTTCAATGATTTATTGTTCCATGAAACTATGCTAGGGTAATAGGAGAATGTACGCATTATTTATTAGTAGGGCTTAGAAACATCTATTTAAAAATGCAGTCAGTATCACAGGAGAAATGTTAATTCCTCTAATGACTTCTGTCCAGTTCTCAGTTGTGCTGAATATGGCAAATCTCTGCTTCCCTTAACTATTTGTGTGTTAAATTCTCATCTACTTTTAAGAAAAGATAGTGGACCACTTTTCTGAAGAAAAGACTATTATTTGCTTGTTTCTTTGATTAGAAAAAGACATAGAGATTTTCTCTTCGAAAAAATATGAAAGTTAATATTTGTAATGCAGGTAAAAGACCTGTAATTCATAGTATGAAGGAAGCAAGGAGCCTTTCAAATATGATGTAATGGTTTTACAAGGAAAAGGAATTGAATATTAAAGAGTGTTCCTGTCTCATAATGTGTCATTTTAGAGAGACAAATAAAATCATATTATTTGATCTTTCAAATAAATATTTTGCCTCTTTCAGCTACATTTTATTTTGTTTTGTTTAAATCTAAATTGACTTGTTGGGCTCATTCCCTTTTTCCACATACTCTTATGCTTTATATTTTCTATATTTTCACTGAGAAATATGTGACGATTTTAACATGTTACTGTTACAAGCAGTTGCAATTCACTGATATGGTGGTGCAAAATTTTGACTTGATTGGGAAAAGTTGCACTAAAAACAGTTTCTTTCCACATATAGCATTAGAAATTAGAGGGATCATTGCTTATACAGAAAATACATGATTAAAATCCTGTACCTTTGTTACAATTTAAGCTTTAAGGATTCCCATATAGTTTTTGTTTTGTGAATCAGGTCACAGCATTGACCTCCATGAACTTGGTTAATGATTCAGTAAAGCTAACCAAGTTTCTAACTATATTTTGTGGTGAGTTATGCTGGTCTATGTGAATCTATGTGAATAATTTCTTTATAACTGACTAATCTCTCATAATCCATTTTCATCTGAGGAGCATGGGTTATAGTATTTTGGGAATTGGAGAAAAACTTTAGTTATCCATGTATTCAATATGTTGCTTATTTTTCTATCATCTGCTATTTGCAATATTAAATTCAATCAATAATGTGGTAGAAATTATCTGTTTTACACCTGAAAAACTGTCTGCTTTTCAGTTCTAGTACTTCTTCCCTTTTATTGCCTTGCTTTTAATTTGTTCAATAATAACTATCAACTGTTCTGATACCTTTTCTGATTTAAATTAGTGTTCTTATATGTCTCTTCCTTACATATTTACCACCTTATTGTTAGGTAAAACTTGCTTGTTATTTCAAACCTGGAACAGTGAGTTCCTGTTTGAGAAAAGTAAGACTCTTATAGAATTTGAAGATGTTTTGCTTGAGTCTAACTTCCACTCTGAGGAGAAAAATGCTTTATCCAGATAGATGACCTAAACCTTGGCCCCATTTCCTTTTTTTCCTGATACTTTTGGTTATATTTTTCTCTCTGCTTGTCCACCCTAAAAATGCCCCACTCAGGATATGCGGTGGCAGCAGGTCACTTCTCTCAGCTGATGACCATGGACGTCGTTGGAGGAGCTCCCCAGGATGGAGGCATTGGAAAGGTTTGGCTGTTGATCAAACTTCAGCTCATAGTTCATCCAGGAGAATGGACAAGAAGTGTGGGGCTGTAGCAGTTTGAAGAACATTCCTGAAAATATTTTATTGCCAGTAACAGGAGGAGGATAATTAACAATACCTAGTTTGTTCAAGTCTTTCCTTGTCTTGTGGTCCTACTCTCATTTTTCTGAGAATCTCCTCACCCATTTTCTAGCAACAGCAGATAGGGAAACATTCCTTTTTTTAAATCACAATTCATTTTAAATTCAAGCTGTAGCTACCATGTATATAATCATTTTTGATGAACACTTGGCGGTAATCAAGACCAAAGATTTTGTAAATCTTTGCATTACCCAATTCAATATTGTTTATTCAAATTAGCAGTAGTTTTTCATAGAATTTATTTTTTAATCAGGAACTTCCACATTTCTTATTAGGAGGTCAGGATGTCCTAATAAGCCATAGATTTCAATCCTTTGAGTGAGTTGAAGCATAAAAATAGCTACTATATGCAACTACATTTAACCTCTAATTTATTTTAATCATTTTTAACAAGCCTAAAACGAATCAAAATCACTTTTGCAGATAAGCAAAGCATAAAAGTGGCGTGGTTAGATCTTGGGTTTTCCCCCTCCCTTTTTTGACTGCCATTGCTGATACTTTCATGGATTAGATAGACAGGGCAGAAACATAACAGAAGTAAAGTGGAAAACCACAAACAAGTTCATGTTTTTACATCTCATTAAATACAGTTAAAATCAGTAAGCTAACCACACACTTTACTTTCTAACTGATTTTACTGCTGTACAGTCGCATATTCATGGATCTCCATTTCTACATAACCCAGAGCCAAAAACAAACTATGTTATAGCTTTGCATAGTCACATGTTCCCCCAGGTCGAGGAAGGATTTTGATCTTTAATATAGAACACTGCAATATATGATCCAGGATAGGAATGCTGTATCCACTACGTAAGGAGGCTTAACTATTTAATTGCTATTCTACTACATTAAGCAAGATAGTTGTGAGGTTCTATAGCATATCTTGTAGATCAAGAGCAAGAACTGAATTGTAGGCCAGTATATGAAGTTTTGGCTTACTTTAATAGGCAAATAGTCCAACTGCTGCTGAGTGGACATCTCATACTGTTTATGCCAAACATAAGATCATTACTTTTTGAACACGGTTTACCCATTAACCTTGTAAAGTCGATTGCTGTTACTATCTTCAAATATTATTTGGAATGAAGGATGATAGCTACCTAAATCCACCATAGTTTTGAAATTGTAATTTTAGTTTGTATTTTTAACAATTAAAGCTATAAACTAGCACAATATTTCAGGCACTAACGCTTTCTGGAGAAAAATATTTTATATATGACAAATAATTATTATCAAAATTTACACCAGAAAGACAGTCTTCTTGTGTCTAAAGTTAGTCATGCAATGTGTTTAGTATACTTTTAGTCTTTAAATACAACTCACTTTTGTAATCAGTATCCTGAGTGAGTGTAAGTGCACTGCAGATACCTCCTTGTTAGAATGTGAAAAAGAATGCCCTGGCTTGGAAGATAGTGTCTTGATTAGAATTCCAACTTACATAAACTAATGTGATTGTGATAAAAGTAGATTGTGCTTACTATTAACAGGGTATGCTGCATGGCGTATGGAAATGACCAAGCTGAATAACTTAATCTAACCTTCTCCATCTTACTAAAATACATTTTGTGAAAGCTTTAATTAACTAGTGTCATGATGGGTGTTAGAGATTAATATATATGGGGTAGTGGTAATTTGGAAGACTGTGGTACACAAGAGGAGTAAATAATAAAGAATACAAATGAGGAAAATTAGACAACATATAACTGTGAAACTGAAAAAGAGAATGATATAATAAGTCTGAATGAAAGTAGTCAAATCTTTAGAATTGAGGAATACGCATATAGAAATAAAATTGTATGTTTCTGAGTAAAAGAGCTAAAATGTTTGACAGAAACTATGATTTGACATCATCTAGATTATGGATATGTGTGAAATAGGGATTCATTACATAGTCATGCCTGCATATTGTTCTTGAGTGAATGGTAAAAAGGAAAAGTCAGGAGTTTTAGAGAACATTGTTTAACAGTAAAAATGTATCAGATCTAGGGGAAAAAATTATATTGGTTTCATAGGTAAATGCATAAATAAAAGAGCAGAGCAAATTTTAGTGAATGGTCTACTCATTGAAGTTTCAAGAATTAATAAGATGATGACCAATAGTGTGCATTCTGTTAAAAAATTGCTTATTGAAAAAAATGAAAGCATAATACTACTCATGCATACATATACTTGGAAATATATATATCAGTGATGGCTTAACCTTTTTGTTGTTGTGTCCCAAAACCATGTGTGCAAAAGCACACATAGGTGTGTGCCCACAACCATAATGCAATGCATATACAACAAGCACAAGTTCCTTGCCCCCTTGCACATGCATGTGTGACCCCCCTGCGCTCCCCTGCCCCCTACATGCATGTGCGACACCCCCCATATCCCATTTTGGGCCTAGCAGGCGTCCTTGAAACTTCCTGGGACCAAAAATGGGCCACAGGGGGCTAAATTGATTTATCAAGAGACTACATGGAAACTGAAAGAGGCTGTGGAAATTGTTGGGAACAGATTGAAAAGAATGATGGTACAGAAAACTAAAAAGATGTGATTGAAAATTTATATAAGAGAAATATTGATGTAAAAAATTAAAGATGTTTTATAAAGGGTGTAGTTACAGTGAATACTCAATCAAAGGAAAGAACACTTAAAAGGGGAGAAATTATGCAAAACAAGTTTGATGGACATTTTAAAAAGATGGCATTGGATGAAAAGGACTAAATTAGCCTCTAGGAGAAGAAACAAAATTAAAAATAAAAAGTGCTGAAATGATTTAAAGAAAAAAAAACACACACACCTAGAAGAAATGGATGGAGGTTAAGCAAGGAGAGAAACAACTTAGAACTAAGGAGAAATTTTCTGATAGTGAGAACAATCAATCAACCAGTGGAATGAGTTGTCTTCAAAAGTTGTGGGTGCTCAGTCACAGAAGAGACTGGACAGCTACTTGCCTGAAGTAGCATAGACCAAAGTCCAATGTCCCTTCAACTCTTTTGTTCTATGTTCTTTGATTTAAAATGAGGAAATTTTATAGAAAGGTGTATAAAAATAATATGTTGAAGAATATAATTGAAATATATATTGTGTTAGTATCCAATAAAAAATAAATGAAAGAGAAATAATAAATGTTGAGAAATGTAAGTGTACCTCAAACAGCAGACTATATGGATATAATTTGCTTATAGCATCTGGTATCACTTTTCATGACCAATTTTTTAAATAAAAAGATATAAATGTTTGTGATATTTTGTGCTTGCTACATTATTTTTATTATTTATCATCTGAATGATAAAGTGAGCTGCAGTTAACAAAAATTAAGGTTTTTAAACAAAATTTATTAATTGAAAAAGATGCTACCAGGTGCTTCTGATCTTTTGCCACTGAATTAATAACTTGGATGTCCTATAATAATTGCTTATAAAAAGGCTAAGTGACTCATTTAATGTGTGCATGAAGAGTTCATTTGTACTTGATGATTGGAAGAATGCCATTACTTTTCCTCTTTGGAAAAGAGAAAGTAAGAAGAGTACATGTAAAACCATGTGACTTACATTTGTTAAATATATCTGGGAATGAGTATGGCAGAATTCCAATTAAAGGGTGCAAGAATTCACATGGATTAAAACTATATGTAGTTTTAATGTATGTATGTAGGAGTGATTCGTCAAACCAATTTTTGTTCTCTACAGAATAACATTTGGAAGAGACCTTGGAGGTTTTCTAGTCCAACCTCCTCTCTCAATCAGGAGACCATATGCAATTCTTCTTAAAAATCTCCAGTGAAGGAGCACCCACAACTTCTGGAAGGGAGTCATTCCACTAATCAATTGTGCTCACTGCCAGAAAATGTCTCCTTTTATATATATATACAAATTATACAAATTATATAATTATAAATAAATTATATATAAATATATAATTATATTTTATGTAAATAAATACATTATATATAGCTACATACCCTTTTTTTTAGCTATTAAGACATGTTTAAGTCACAGTAGAGAATTCTAACCAAATGATATAAAAAGTAAAGTATCAAAAATCGAAGCAGCTGTGTTTGTCAGGAAAAAATTAAGTGAACGAATGAAAATTGCATATCAATATTAAGCTAGAGGAGATAGAACCATTTATGTTGGAAATGAGAAACTAGAGAGAGGAATTTTAAGAATTTAAATCTAGTGAAATAACAGTATGAAGTAAGCTGTGGATGTACTGCAAGGAATGAATGGTGAGATAGACAAAAATGGCTGTGAATAAAATGGTGTTTGTTGTTTTCATATGCGAAAGTTAAATACATCAGGAAAAACGTAAAATCAAATTGAATATAGTCAAAATGATGTGTTTAAGCAAGATAATATAGGGTCAAAAATGAATGAAGGCTGAATGAATGTGGATTAAATAGTAAAATGAGTGACCAGCAAAAAAGAAGTTCACTAAGATAAAAGGATTGAATTTCCAAAAGTTATATTTTAAAAAAGTGAATGAAAAAAGGATGCTTGAGACAGTTGTGGTTGGATAGAGTTCATCAGAAAAAGAAAAAAAGACACTTAAGAATAAAGGGCAATATATGAATCAATGAAGCAGTGGTAGAAAGAATGATGGTTTGTAAAGATAAAATAGTGTGGAGTGCTATATGAATGTTTTGATGTAAACTTGTTTTAACTTTATTGCTATCTACCTACCTAGCTACCTACCAATCTAAATTCTTAAACATTAATCATGTTTGGCTTCTTATATATTATGCCTTTTTTACGTTTCATATAATACTGCTTACCTGAAAAAGTGTTGCATGATAGGCACATTGATATGCATGAATTATATCAGTTGATCTAATTATATTGGAGATAAAACTTTGTTTTTTAACTTCATAGGTGTACATATTCCGCACAGATAGGAATTCTGGCTCTTTGATCAAAATCTTTCAGGCTTCTGGTAAAAAGGTGAGTAACTCACAAGCAAAAATACATTTCACTACAATCGCCGCCCTGGGTCCTCTGTGGAGAAGGGCGGGATATAAATTTAAATTAAAAAAAAATCAACTTTCACAGACAACAGTATTTGGGAGTGTTGGGCTTTAGGATTTACTGACCATGGCTTGGAGAACAGATTTCCAAACATTTTGCCAGAAACTCTGACTGGCATCTTCAGCGGCAGTATAGCACATCACTTGGCATCTGAATATGCCAGCCACAGTTCCTGGCAAAAATATCTGAAAATTTGTTTTCCAGACCATGGTCATTATTGTTGAAACTTAGCACTGTCAACAAATATTTGTTACTTTTTTTAAATAAACGTAATAAAAGGGTACTCGACAGTGTTCTTGTCTAAGCCATATTCAGGTGGCTCATTAGCACAATGTTTTCAAGGAAAGAGTTTACTCAATTGATCCCATTTCTTTCTTCTGCTGTAATTTTCTGAGTTGAGAACATTTTAAGGAACAGATGTCTTGGATCATACATTCATATAAACCATGCGTTATAAATTAGTGCTAGGTTTTTATCAGCTTGATAGGAACCCTTTTTGCAAATGCTGTCAAGCAGTTAAGGTAAATATATGTTTTTATTTGTAGAGCCTATGGCAGGGGTGTCAAACTTGCGATAACATGTCATCACATGACGTATCACAACTTTTTCCCTCTTTCATAACCCGGAGGTGGGTGTGGTCAGCAAATGCAGTATCAGGCCCATGGGCCTCAAATTTGACATACCTAGCCTATGGTATCAGGTAAAGCAAAATAATGCAAAAGTTAAATTTTCTGTGTTCAATAGAGTTGTTTGGTATTTAGATGAGACTTTTAGTAAGATGACCTCTGATTGATTTATACACTACTAAACCATTCTCTGGCTACTTGCAGAGTGACACATTGTTGTACCACAAAAAATAATGCTAGGATCTCTCTTTTTATGAAGTTCAATTATAATGGCACACAATCTGAAGTAGTTGACTTTTAAAAATTAGAAATAAATTGTAAATTAAAGTTGACAAATGTAAATTGCAAAAAGTTAAAAAAAAATCACAATAACATTAGACTTCATCTCAGGGTAATCCTATGACAAACAGATAGCAGTGATTTTTTCCTTCATGAAATTGCTCTAATCCATAGTGACATATTATTCAGTTACTTCAATCATAGTCTAGGCAATTAAAATAACACTGCTGCATGCAATTGCAAAAAATAAAAGGAGTCCACACAGGATTAGATACTGATTGACCAGCAACCCAGAAAATTAAACAGAATTAGAGTCCTAAAATTGAACCTTGTCTTTCAGTTTTTTTCTACTGTGGTTTGTAAAACAGAGCCTACAATTTTTCAGTTCTGGAAAATCCATTTTAATTCAACTATGAAAGGCAGGGTTGCTGCTGCATGACTGGGCTAATCCATTGGCTGAAGTATTGGGCTCAGCTTGGTTGAAGAAAAGTTGGGGCTAAATTAAGAAGGAGGTGGAATTATAATTCTTTAAACAGTAAGCAACCTTAGTAAATCATTTCTGAAAGCCTAGTTTTATGATCTTTTAGGTCAGACAACTTATATTTGCATAACAAAGTAACACATGATAAAAATTTAATGAATTTATCAGTCTATATTTATTCTGACCATCCATGCATCTCTGTACCCAATTGATTCCCTGCTGTTGATGTGACCCGTAATATATTCAAGGGCAGACTTAATCCTACTGCGGGAGTCCCCCCTCTCGCAGGTATGGCCCGCTGTGTTATCAAGGGGACACTTTGATGAGGGACTAATATCGACTCCATCGCTGGCCATTGGGGGCAAACATCTTGCCCCAGTGGATGGGGCGCGCAACTTGGGTGTCCTCCTGGATGCCCGGCTGTCCATGGAAGATCAAGTGACAGCCGTGGCCAGGAGGGCGTTTTACCAGGTTCGCCTGGTTCGCCAGTTGCGCCCCCTATTGGATCGGGACGCCCTTCGCACAGTCACCCATGCTCTCGTGACATCCCGACTGGACTATTGTAACTCTCTCTACATGGGGCTCCCCTTGAGGTGCACCCGAAGACTTCAGCTGGTCCAGAATGCAGCCGCGCGAGCAATAATGGGTACCGCAAGGTATACCCATGTAACACCGCTCCTGCGCGAGCTGCACTGGCTACCTGTCGTCTTTCGGGTGCGCTTCAAGGTGTTAGTTCTCATCTTTAAAGCGCTCCATGGCTCGGGACCTAGCTATCTGCGGGATCGGATTCTGCCCCATACATCCTCCCGGCCGATTCGCTCCCACAGAGAGGGACTGCTCCGGGTGCCGTCCACTAGACTTTGTCAGCGGGCGACGCCCAGGGGAAGGGCCTTCTCTGTGGCGGGCCCAGCCCTCTGGAACGACCTTTCCCCCGACATTAGAACAACTACGGACATCCGCTCCTTCCGTCAGAAATTAAAAACTCACTTTTTCTGCTTGGCCGGCCTAGGTTAGTCTCTACCTCAGGGGTTAGGGAATGTTAATTTTAAAATGGGGATTTTAGTGCAGGGACAGTTGATTTAATTTGTTTTTATTGTATTTATTCATGTATATATTTTATGTTGTTTTAATTTTCCCTGTGCACCGCTCCGAGTCCCCCTGGGGAGAGGACGCGGTATAGAAAGAAAAAAAAAAAAGTCTGCGATTTCTCTAACACACTGAACTATTAACTAAGCACAATAACTGAATTTGCAGTCCACATAGAAATAAACAACTCAATTATATTTCATAATGAATGAAGGATAAGCATTTCTTGGCAAAAATCCAAAGGACATTCACTATTCAGGGCAGCTTCTTAAGTCTTGTGAAAACTGCATAAAATGTTTCCATCCTGTATATTCATAACTTGTCATCCCATAATGCAGAGAGAGTCTTTTTGATGTCACTCCCATAGATACAGTATGTGATACTGTCATAGTAATTCTGAAAGCAAGTCATGCAGTGTGTGATCTCTTCAGTTTTAAATCTCCCAAAGTCTTTTTTCAGTCCAGCCCTTTAATCCAAATAACAATTATCTATTATAACAATTAGGTTTTCAAAAATAAATCAGTATAATAAAGTCAGATGGTAGTCTGTCAAGTGCCAGGGAAAATAGGAGATTCAGGCAGTTCAAATGAGTATAAAGATTTATTGCCAGCTGAAGCAAGAAGATCAATGTTTCTGGTTGCTAAGATGGAGGAGCTGCGAGCCGCGAGCTGCGAGCTGAAGGGAGCTGAAAAGAGAGCGTGCCTGTTGAAATAAACCTGCCGGGGCTGCCAAATCTGGCTGCCAGCCCCGTGAACACTTGGGGGAACCTGTGAGGAGAGCCGTGAGCATTTGACTGTGGGGTCTCCTCTGTGGGAGCTGGCTGCCGGCACACTGGTTGCCAGTGCACAGGGCTCGGCGGGGCCTGGCGGGGGGAGGTGCAGCCTGTTATCGTGGTTTGCACGGCATTATGGCCGTCGCCAGCCCATTCCTGTTGCTCCGTCCCTGCGGTTTTTTACCTGACCCCGTCCCTGCTGCTCCTGTTCTTTTGGTCGTCCCTGCGCTTGGCCGCCTCTGCTGCTCTGCTGTTTTGCCGTTCTGGCGCTCTGCCATCCCTGCTGCGTTCTGCCGTTCTGCTGTTTCGTCTCCTGTTGCTCCTGCCATTTTTTGCTTCTTCGTCTTGCTGTTTCGTCTCCCTGTCGTCTTGTTCCCTGCTACTCTTGCCGTCCTCATCGCCCTGCTTCTTCGTCTTGTCGCCCTGCTCCTCGTTGCCCCGTTCCTGCAGTTTTCGCTGCCTCGGCGTTGCGTCCTTCATCCTGCGACGTCATGCCGTTTGTTGCCTGCTGTTCTGTTCCTGCCGTTATTGTCCTCTCATCGCCTGTCTCTTCGCTTTCGGCGCCCTGTTCCTGTCTCTGCGGATTCTGCTGTCTTATTGCTCAGCCCATCAGTTTTTTGTTCTTCATTCCTGCTGCTTTGCCTTCTGCCTTTGTTTTGCTGTCCCGTTCCTGCTTTTCCCGTCATTCCTGCCGCTCGTTCCTGCCGTCTCATCTTCATGCTTTTCCACTTCGTCTTGTTTTGTCTTCCGGCGTCCCTGCTGCCTCACCCGACGGAGAGCGTTGGCCTGCCTTACTGTCGCTGCCACCATCTCCACCAACAGCGACAGCTAACATGGCCCACTGGTAACATCTCGATTATGGCCCCCAATGACAATATAGACCATAGCGGTGCCTCTTCTTGGACAACTTTTCTCATGCAGATTATCCTCAATGCCCGCAATGTACTCAGCAGCTGACCTCCATGCCCTGCGAGAGTCCCTTCTCTTGCAGGTTTGGCCCTCAACGTTAACGAGGGCCCACCTCGATGAGGGATTTATTAATCAAGAGTGGTGGTCAAAACGGAACCTAAGGGGATTTTTGATTAAATTTTTAGTCCGGGTTTTAAGGGGTTCCAGGGAGAGGAGTGGGCAAACCAAAACTAGGGTGGTGGGTGGGGGTGATCACCTACCGAGGAATTCTCCCAGGCCGGCTGATGGTCTCGATGAGGAGGGCGTAGGTCCTGGAATTGGGGAGGGGGGGAGGGTCTGCTTAACAGAGGCCAATCCCATCAAGACTGTGTATGGGAGAGGTAGGTATGGCGGGAGCAGAGGGCTGTATCACATTAGGGGAGGGCGCACCTGCTGCTTGCGAACTGTGGTGCGCTCCGGCCCTCATGGCTCCTCTTGCAACCTAAGGGGTTCGGGATCTCAGGGCCTGGGCTTCCGGCTGATGTTGTGTAATGCCAGGTCCGTGATTAATAAAGCCCCCCTCATTTATGATCTGGTTTTGGAGGGGGAGGCGGACCTGGCAGGTATTACGGAAACCTGAGTGGGCCAAGAAGTGGGGGGGCCCTCATTGAAATGTGCCCGCCAGGTTACCGTGCATTTCACCAGCCGAGAGCCCAGGGTCAGGGTGGGGGGGGGGGGGATGGCGGTTATTATAAAGGAGGGTCTGGACCCTAGGGAGACCATTGTGTCGCAGACTGCCGGTTGTGAGTCCCTATGTGTGAAGTGGGGTCATGGGAGGCAGCAGGACGTGCTGATTGTGTACCTGGCTCCCTGCTACATATCAGCAGCCCTACCCAAGCTTCTCAATGTGATAGCCGAGATGGCAATTGAGACCCCCAGGCTGATAGTCATGGGGGACTTCAATCTGCCATCAGTAGACAAAGCATCTGAGACGGCTCGGGAGTTCATGGCCTCCATGATGTCCATGGACCTGACCCAATTAGTTTGTGACCCCACCCACACCGGAGGACACACACTGGACTTAGTTTTTGCCTTCGGCCAGTGGCTGAGTGATCTTGGTTTAGGGGAAATAGCCGTGGAGCCCCTGTCATGGTCAGATCACTCTCTCCTTCGGCTGGTCTTTCCAACCGCTGCACCTCACCGCGGGGAGGCAGAACCGGAAGCAACAAGATGATTCTGCCCCAGGCGCCTGATGGACCCTGAGAGGTTCCAGATGTAGCTCGGGCCAACACCTAAGACCATGACCCGTGACTCGACTGAGGACCTAGTGGCCGCCTGGAATAGTGCGACCACGGGGGCCCTGGACCGTGCCGTGCCTTTGCGGCCTCTCACCCGATGCCGATCTACCTTGGCTCCTTGGTTCTCGGAGGAGCTGAGGGTGATGAAGCGTCAGAAGAGATGCCTAGAGGGCGTTTGGAGGACCATCCGCTCCGAATCTGACCGGACACTGATAAAGTCCCATTTAAGGACTTACCTAGTGGCGATAAAAGCAGCGAAACGGAACTATTTCTCCGCTCTTATCGCATCTGCAGGTAACCGACCTGCCACCTTGTTTGGGGTGTCCCACTCCCTCCTCCATCAGAGGGCCCGGGATGATCCCCTGCAGGGTCGGGCAGAGGAATTTGGGTGTTATCTGCATGACAAAATCGATCAGATCCGGGACTGGTTAGCCTCCAATTGGTCTAGTTCAGACGGGTCGATGGAGGCAGGTCTTGAGTTCACTATCTGGGAAGAGTTCAATCCTGTGACTCCCGAGGACATGGAAGGATACTGGGGTGGTTGAACACCACCACATGTTTACTGGACCCATGTCCCTCCTGGTTGGTACTGGCTTCCCGGGAGGTTACACGAGGCTGGCTCCAGGGAATTGTCAACGCTTCCTTGAGTGAGGGGTTTTTACCGGCCACTTTGAAAGAGGCGGTGGTGAGGCCCCTCCTCAAGAAGCCCTCCCTGGACCCGGCTGTTTTAGCCAACTACCGTCCTGTCTCCAACCTTCGGTTTATTGCGAAGGTTGTTGAGAGTGTGGTGGCACGACAGGTCCCTCAGCACCTGGAGGAAACTGTCTATCTAGACTCGCGCCAGTCTGGCTTCCGGCCTGGGCACAGCACGGAAACGGCATTGGTCGCATTGGTTGATGATCTCTGGAGGGCTCAGGATAGAGGTTGCTCCTCTATCCTGGTCCTGTTAGATCTCTCAGCGGCTTTTGATACCATCGACCATGGTATCCTGTTGCGCTGGTTAGAGGGGCTGGGGCTGGGGGGCACCGTTTTACGGTGGTTCTCCTCCTACCTTTCTGACTGGTCGCAATTTGTGTTGGCAGGAGGGCAGAGGTCGACCTTGAGGTGTCTCTCATGTGGGGTACCACAGGGGTCGGTCCTCTCGCCTCTCCGGTTCAACATCTATATGAAGCCACTGGGTGAGATCATCCATGATTTCGGGGAGGAGTTTCATCAGTACGCAGATGACACCCAGCTGTACATCTCCACCCCGGACCACCCCAACAATGCCGCAGAAGTGATGTCCCGGTGCTTGGAGGCCGTTCGAGTCTGGATGGGGAGGAACAGGCTTAGACTCAACCCGTCCAAGACTGAGTGGCTGTGGTTTCTGGTGTCATGACATAGCCAGTTGGTTCCATCTCTGGCTATCGGGGGCGAGTCATTAGCCCCTGCGGAGAGGGCCCGCAACGTGGGCGTCGGCCTGGATACTTGGCTGTCTTTAGACGATCATATGACAGCCGTGGCCAGGGGGGCTTTTTTCAGGTTCGCCTGATACGCCAGTTGCGCCCCTTTCTGGATCGTGACGCTCTACGCACGGTCACTCAAGCCCTTGTTATTTCCCGCCTGGACTATTGCAACGCTCTCTACATGGGGCTCCCCTTGAGGTGCACCCGAAGGTTTCAGCTAGTTCAGAATGCGGCCGCGCGGGGGATTCTGGGGGCCTCTAGATGCTCCCATGTAACACCTCTCCTGCGCGAGCTACACTGGCTGCCTGTGGCTTTCCGGGTGCGCTTCAAGGTGTTAGTAACAACCTTTAAAGCGCTCCATGGCAAGGGACCTAGGTATCTGCAAGACTGCCTCCTACCAAATAATAATAATAATAATAATAATAATAATAATAATAATAATAATAATAATAATAATAATAATAATAATAATTTAATTTGTAAAACCGCACCCTCTCCCCATAGGGACTCGGGGCGGTGCACAAGTAGAATAAAAACCAAATACATACAACAATTCTAAAAACAAATTAAATATAACCTGCGCTAAAATTCCCATTAAAACTAAATAATACTAATTCCCCATAAAACCCCAGAGGCAGAGAGACTCATCCTAGGCCGGCCAGACAGAAAAAGTGAGTCTTTAATTTAAGACGGAAGGAGCGGAGGTCCGTGGTCGTCCTGATATTGGGGGGGAGGTTGTTCCAGAGGGCCGGGCCCGCCACAGAGATAGCCCTTCCCCTGGGTGTCGCCCGCTGACAGTGTCTAGTGGACGGCACCCGGAGAAGTCCCTCTCTGTGGGAGCGAATCGGCCGCGAGGATGTATGAGGCAGGATCCGATCCCGCAGATAGCTAGGTCCCGAGCCATGGAGCGCTTTAAAGATGATAATTAACACCTTGAAGCGCACCCGGAAGACGACAGGTAGCCAGTGCAGCTCGCGCAAGAGCGGTGTTACATGGGTAAACCTAGCTGTTCCCATAATTGCTCGCGCGGCTGCATTCTGGACTAGCTGAAGTCTCCGGGTGCACCTCAAGGGGAGCCCCATGTAGAGAGAGTTACAATAGTCCAGTCGGGATGTCACGAGCGCATGAGTGACTGTGCGCAGGGCGTCCCGATCCAATAGGGGGCGCAATTGGCGAACCAGGCGAACCTGGTAAAACGCCCTCCTGGCCACGGCTGTCACTTGATCTTCCATGGACAGCCGGGAATCCAGGAGGACACCCAAATTGCGCGCCCCATCCACAGGGGCAAGATGTTCGCCCCCTATGGTCAGCGATGGAGTGAGCTGGTTGAATCGGGCAGCCGGAAACCACAGCCACTCGGTCTTGGTCGGGTTGAGCCTAAGTCCGTTACTTCCCATCCAGATCCGCACGGCTTCCAGGCACTGGCACATCACCGCTACGGCATTGTTGGGGTGGTTTGGGGTAGATATATACAACTGAGTATCATCAGCGTATAGATGGTATTCTACCCCAAAACCACGGATGATCTCACCCAGCGGCTTCATGTATGTGTTAAACAGGAGAGGCGAGAGGACCGACCCCTGAGGCACCCCACAAGTGAGTGATCTCGAGGTCGACCTCTGCCCCCCTGCCAACACAAATTGCGATCGGCCAGAGAGGTAGGAGGAGAACCACCGTAAGACGGTGCCTCCCACTCCCAACACCCCCAGCCGATGCAATAGGATACCATGGTCGATGGTATCGAAAGCCGCCGAGAGGTCTAATAGGACCAGGATGGAGGAACAACCCCCATCTCTGGCCCTCCAGAGATCATCAACCAACGCGACCAATGCCGTCTCGGTGCTATGCCCAGGCCGAAAGCCGGACTGGCGCAGATCTAGATAGTCAACTTCCTCCAGGTGACGGGGAAACTGTTGTGCCACCACACTCTCAACAACCTTCGCCACAAAGGGAAGGTTGGAGACTGGACGGTAGTTGTTTAAAAGAGCTGGATCCAAAGAGGGCTTCTTAAGGAGGGGCCTCACCATCGCTTCTTTTAGGGAAGCAGGCAAGGAACCCTCACTTAAGGATGCGTTGACAACCTCTTGGAGCCAGCCTCGTGTCACCTCCCAGGATGCCAGTACAAGCCAGGAGGGGCACGGGTCCAATAAACATGTGGTGGCTCGCAGTCGCCCACGTAACCTGTCCATATCATCGGAAGTAACGGAGTTAAACTCCTCCCAAACAAGATCTGTCTCGTGGCATCCCGCTGGGCCATCAAATACCTCCCTCCGACCAGTCCGCTCCCACAGAGAGGGCCTCCTTAAGGTGCTGTTGGCCAGTCAATGCTAGCTGGCAACCCCTAGGGGGAGAGCCTTCTCTGTGGTAGCACCTGCCCTCTGGAATGACCTACCCCCTGACCTACGCACAACCACGGACCTGTGCCTTTTTCGCCGAGCCCTGAAAACCCATCTGTTTCGTGCAGCTGGCCTGGCGTAGTTTTTAATTTGTATTATTAGAGGTTTTATAGGTTATTTTAGAGCAGGCCCATTTTTTAATTTAGTGTTAGAATTTTTAGTATATTTATTGAATTATTGGATGTTTTATTGTGGTTTTTTATTATTGCCTGTTCACCGCCCTGAGTCCCGCAAGGGAGAAAGGGTGGTATACAAATGTAATTAAATAAATTTAATAAATAAATAAACAACAATCTGGCTAGCTGTCCATTAAGGGAAACATGGGAAAGATGAGAGGGGAATTTAAGGTAGGCTGCACGTAGATCTCTTGTGGGTATGAAGGGACTCATGACTTATGATGTATTTTACTCCTCCCTTAGACTGACTCAACTTGTCATCTCCTAAGACAACTAAGACAACAATGAGGAGATATTATTAAAATTAATAGGGAATAGGGCAGGAGCGAAATCCATCAGGTTCTGACAGGTTTTGGAGAACCGGTAGCAGAACTTTTGAGTAGTTTGGAGAACCAGTTGTGAAAATTTTGAGTAGTTCAGAAAACTGGCAAATGCCATCTCTGACTGGCCCCAGAATGGGGTAGGAATGAGATTTTTCAGTATCCTTCCCCTGGCGTGGGGCGGGAATGGAGATTTTGCAGTACCCTTCCCCTACCCCACCCAACAAGCCACACCCACAAAGCCACACCACACCCACAAAGCCACAAAAAATGTTGGGACCTTTTCTGTAGGTGTGGCCTGCTTTGTGGGAGTGGCTTGCCAGCCATGTGACCATGCGGGAGTGGCTTGGCAGTCATGTGACCAGATGGGAGTGGCTTGGCAGTCATGTGGCTGGGTGGATGTGGCCAAGACGATGTTACTGAATTCTTTGCCCCAATGGATGAACTACAAAAAGAAGATATTAAAAAGGGAATTTATTTTTTTGTGCACTTAAATCTTGTGTACTTAAATAAGATTAAAATAAGTACACAAAATAATAAAAGAGCTACTTACAGAAGGAAGATGACTGTCCTTGCCAGTCTTCAGTATCAATGAATGGCCTGCACAAAGAAGAGATACAGAAATGAACTCTTCCATTGCATGCACTTCTTTAGGATGAAACCAGCACACAAAACAATAAAGACAGCTACTTACAGAGGGAAGATGACTGCCTTGCTGGTCTTCTGCACCATCACCTTGCCACCTTGCTCGAATAACCTGCACAAAGAAGAGGTACAGAAACTTTAATTGCATGCACTGCATTAGGATGAAACAAGCACACAAAATAATAGAAAAGGAAGATGACTGTCCTTTTCTGTGTCTTCAACATCACTGACTGAACACCTTGCTCCAAAGAGTGGCCTGCACAAAGAAGAGGCACAGAAAGCAAGACTTTAATTGCATGCACTGCATTAGGATGAAACAAGCACAGAAAATAATAGAAAAGGAAGATGACTGTCCTTTTCTACATCTTCAATATCACCGACTGACAATCTTGCTCCAATGAATGGCCTGCACAAAGAAGAGACACAGAAATGAAGACTTTAATTGCTTGCATTACTATGTTAAGGATGAACCCAGCACACAAAGCAATAAAGACAGCTACTTACAGAGGAAGGATGACTAACCTTGCCAGTCTTCTGCACCACCACCTCACCACCATGTTCCAATAACCTGCACAAAGAAAGGAAGACCTTAATTGCATGCACTTACACCTTACATAAGAATAACACAATGAAAGAGGTACACTCAAGTACTTACTTGTGTTATTGGTTTTGTGGTTGAAGATATTTCCAGATTGTTCATAGACTTCCGGACTTCTCAGTTGCAGCTTTCTTGGTCTTTACTCGTGGATCATCAGCTGTGTGATGGTGTGCTCTGAGCCACATTTTCACTGCAGGAAACTTATCACCATCAGATTACACTTATCACCATCAAATTACTTACGTTTGGAACAATTAGGTGGGTTGTTTGCTCTGAACATACGAGGTTCATTTTTGAGAACCCACTTTCCACCTCTGCTGAACTAACAGCAATTATCCTGCCAATATCTCTAGCTTTTCTGATACTGCCAGGAATTTTGTACTTGTTTGGATTTTTGAGCACATTTTCCCAAAAATCTCTGCAGTTCAAATTAATTTCGTAATTAAAAATTTGGCCAAATTCAAACAATGCTGCCTCTGCTTCTGCCCACAGAATGACTACATCTTCAATGTTCCAGTAATCTGGCTCCAAATATGTGATAAAGTGTAACTTGCTTGCAGCTGGCAATTGGCTACCTGTTTTTAGGTGATCAGCCTTTTCTTCAAATTGGTGATGATACTTGACCGAAGGTTTTCATGAAAAAGGGCAACAAATCGTTGATTTGGAGCTAAATTTATGTTTTTGAAGGGTTGTATTTTTAGCATTGCATCAATGTTATTTTCATACATGCCCTTTCTAAGCACTTCAAAAGCTTTAATTGTTCACAATACTAATTTTTTGGCCTTGATGATATCTGTGTCTCTCCCCTGCAAAGCATTTGACAGAAGAGAAATCTCATTTAGAATATCGATCATGAAGGCCAAATCCTTCAAAAAATTTAGATTTTTAAAATGGGAAGCCATTCCTGGGAATCTTTCATTGCCCAGAAAAAACTGATGTAGTGCTGGATAAGCACGCCACACAGCCATGGTTGCCCTTAAATTACAAGCAGCCCATCTTGGTCCCAAAACTCTGCCAATCTTCACAATTCAATGCCCAGTTGTTCAAAGATTTGGAAAAGGTCATTCTGGCTCTTGCAGGATTTGTGGAAGGTGGTGTGCATTTTATCAAGGAAGATCTTGAAGTGGTTGAGTTGCTTTATTTCTTTTATTGCAACAACTAGTACAAGTTGAAGGCAGTGGTTCAAACAGTGCCAGATTACGATGTTTGGGAAGTCTTGGGGTATTCTGGTGCTGACTCCAGATTTTCTCGCAAGCATAATATTGGCATCATCGGAGCAGAAAGCTATTAAATTCTTCTGCAGATATTCGGTGGTATACCCAACTTTATGCAAGCTTCCCGTCACTGCAAACATATGGTCTCCACATCTTGTTTCTCTAATTCCAACAGCTCAATGAAAATGGTTGCTGGGCATTCTGGATCCTCAACTCTAACAAAATCTATCATAACTGCTTTCATTGAAAGCGTTGAGGCTTCATCGATTATTAGGCACACCTTTAGATTCTTTGCAATAATCTTGGAAAATATAGTGATTTTAATTTTGTTTGCAATGAATTCAACTATTTTCACCATGGATCTCTGTGAATGCAAGCCAACTCCCACATATACTCCAACCACACTTAGCAAATCTACCTGCGCTTCGATGCCTGAGAATGGATTGCATCTTGTTGCCATATCGTAAACAGTAGAAAATATTTTGCAAGTACTGGATACATGTTTGTCAGTTAACTTATCTACAGATTTGGTTAAATCATTCTGCTCCTGTTGTTGACTGCTCTCTAAACAAATAAAGTGTGCTTTTGATCGAAAATGTTCCTTTAATTTTTTTCTGAGCGATGCTTTTTGATTCTCCTTAGTTGTCTCTGCTGGCACAACCTGGAAATGTTTCCACTCTCTAGAAATACCTCACTCTAATGATACCTCTCTCTAATGAGGTTTTACTTTTAAATAAAACAATTTAAAAATATTTTATCCACAATAAATATTGTGGATAGAATATTTTTAAATGGTTTATTTTAATTTATTGTTGAAACAATCTTGTTTTTTAAATAGTCTATGACAATAAATTAAAATAAACCATTAAAAAATATTCTATGCACAATAAATAAAATATTTTTTTTAAAAAGCATAAAAGAAAAAAAGCCCGGGTCACTTACCAGCAGGCAGAATCAGCAGCTCTCCGATGCGATGGATGCAGGGAGCAGGCAGGCTTGCCGCCTAGCAGTCTTAGCTAGTCAGGCGAGACTGAGGAATGGGGGTGGGATTGAGGGTTAGCAAGAAACCCCCTTTCGACCACGCAGCATACACCAGCCCATGGCTTTCACAAGGAAAGCCCTAAAGACCTTCCTTTGTGAAAGCTATGGGCTGGCGCATGCTAGGCTCCAGCTACTGCCAAGCCCCTTTCGGCACGCAGCGTACACCAGCCTGCAGCTTTCGTGGGGGAAATGGCCTACTTACCTCTTTTGAAAAGAGTCCTTTCCCAAGCAGCTGTGGCATCGTGCTTGCTGATTGGGTCCTTGCTTCGTTTTGCCTTCCCTGCTGCTCTTGCTGCTTCCCTCATGCAAGCAACTAAGTGCGAGGGGTGGAGGGGGCAGTGGGAGGCTAGCGTACGCCAGCCTGCAGCTTTCGTAGAGGAAGGCCTTCAGGACTTTCTTCACGAAAGCTGCGGGCTGGTGTACGTTAACTTCCCGTCGCCACCCCTCACGCTTAGTTGCTTACCTGAGGGAAGCAGCAAGAGCAGCAGGGAAGGAGAAGCAAAGCGAGGACCTGATCAGCAAGAGTGATGCAACAGCTGCTCAGGAAAGGACTCTTTTCTAAAGAGGTAAGTTGGCCATTGGCGCCACATTTTAAGTGAGTGTTAGAGGTGGGTGGGGCAACTCCAGCCTGCTCACTGGTTGGCTGGATTCCAGCCAATCAGTGAGTGGCGGACTGGGCTAGCTTAGTGCGGACTCACGGGGGAGCGAGCGAGCTGCGATGGAACGGGTGGGGCAAGTGAGCGGACGGGCGGGGGTGAGCGAGTGACAGGACTGGGGCAGGCGTTCCGGTACCGTGCTACCAGTGGAATGGGTTCTAACAGGCCAAAGGGTGGGGGCAGGTGGGTGAGCAGGGCTATATTTGGTGCATAAGATGCACTCAAATTTTCACTCTTTTTATGGGGGGAAAGGTGCATCTTATACTCCAAAAAGTACAGTGTATGATCATTAGTGAAATGTTAGAATTAAACAAAGATTAAATGCACAAATACTTTTTTTTCTAATTTGCCTCTTCAAAGCCATCATCCCCAGTTCAGCACTACTGCCCATGCACACATGCCTCCTGCTGGCCAGCTGATTTTCGGGTCTCTGACATGCATGCATGGTGGTGGGACGCATACAGGAAACACGTGTAGGGGCTGGGGGTCGTGTGCACATGTGGGTGGGTGGGAGCGCAGGGGGCCTTGCTAAGAGTGGTATTAGTACCTCACTTTATCTTGTTTGTATCCCTCTGTTAATGCAGCTAAGGATTGCATTGGCTTTTTTGACTGCCTGCACATTTCTGGCTCATATTTAGCAGGTTGTCCACTACGTCTCCAAAATCCCTCTCCCAGTTGCTTTGTTTCACCCAGTCTATATGTGTACTTTTGGTTTTTCTTGCCTAAGTGTAGAACTTTACTTTTCTCTGCATTGAATTGTGTTGTAAAAGGAAGAAATAAAATGAGATAGAATTGTGTGAGGCTTTTAAAAATAAGAACAGTGATGATGGTGATGATGATATAGATTTAACAATTTTTGATTAGAAATTTTGGATAATAGACCAGGCAGTACCTGGAGAAGAGAAAATCACAAAATAAAAAGACTTGAAAATAGCAATAAAATAATTGTGGCAAAAAATAAAATAAAAAAATAGTATCAATGGTAGTTCCAAAACAACTGGAGTATCATTTGAATACACTTGGCATCATAACCAATTTCATTGTAATTTTTACAATGACAATAAAGATTATTATTATTATAAACAAAAATCACCATCAGTCAATTGCAAAAGGCAGCTTTACTTGGAACAGTTAACATTTTGCAACAATACATTTAACACCATCAAACAGCAACTGCCTATCTCAGGTCTTGATAGGTGGATAAAGATGTCAGATGCAGTCTATATATCTTGATATGTTCAGTGGTGTTCAACCATAACGATAAGAGTAGATGCCCTATCCAATTGATATTAGAAAACTATTGCAACTGGCATTTACAGCTGCCAGGTGTGAGATAGATCAGTAAGTTGTAGTTCCACTTACAAAAAAAAAAAAAAAGCTTGTGCAATTTCCTCTTATATGTGGGCAGATACTGAACACTTTGTTGTGACTCAATTTGATTGCAGATGGGCTCTTACTTTGGCTCCTCCTTATGTGCTGTTGATCTGAATTCTGATGGACTTTCTGACCTGCTGGTGGGAGCACCCATGTTTTCTGAGATTCGGGATGAAGGTCAAGTCACTGTGTTCCTCAGCAGAGGAAATGTAAGTATATGAACTAACCAAGCTAACAGTTTGGAGAAATCTTTGTAATACTTAATCACAATTGTAGTGTATTATGTGAATTTGGCCTTAGGGCATTAAGCAAACATGGGATTGAAATGTTACAATTTCTGCTTAAGAGGTAAAGCAGCTTTAATAAAACAAGGAGATGCATGTGTTTTTGTTATCTCTTAGAATATTATAAAATCTGTTTGAATTCCTTCTTGTGCAAGAGTAGACAAATCTGTTATAACACAAACAAGAGAATACTGGAATGTCTACAGCCTAGATCAGGGGGTCCTCAAACTTTTTGAACAGGGGGCCAATTCATAATCCCTCACACTGCTGGGCGGCCGTACTGGCTGGGTAGGTGTGGCTAGGTGGTCATGTGACTGGGAAAGCATGGCCAATTTAGGAGTGCATTTTGCCTTTGTCTTTGCTGTCCTTGCTCCACCCAAGGAATTTATTTACTTCAGACATCCCCCCAAGGGAAAAGGAACGCAAAATTTCTTGCCACTTGCCTAATTTGTAGTGCAAAGAAACATGAAATAATACAATATTTAAAATGAAGAACAATTTTAACCAACATAAATATACTACTAATTCAATGGGAAGTGTGGGCCTGCTTATTTGGGATTACAGGGCTAAAAGTCTTTTAAGCCTGGAGGAGAGTTCACAAACTGCTTTTTGCCACACTTCTGCATGTGTATATGCACACATGAATATCTACCAAAATTGTTCAGCAACCAATTTGGTGGATGTACTTTATATATGGGAAGAATAAAATCTTCCCATATATAAATTCTCCTCTAGGCATTATACTGTGGTTGCATTTGAATTAGTGTTAGCCAACTTCAGCTGATTTTGAAAAGGAGTGATGTGGAGACATGTCTCCTACCCACCAACCCACTTTTAAGGTGCTACTTTAAAAACAGCTCTTTCCCTACTCACCCACTGGCCCTGGATTACATGGCTTGAAAAACATCTGAAAGGCTGTTTTTAAAGACTTTTAAAGCACTACTTTACAAGATGGTAGCTGCTTTTCATCCCACCACTCTGCTGCTGGATACTTTGTATTGGCAGGCCGGATGCGGCCCGTGGGCTGTATTTTGAGGATGCCTGGCCTAGATTATTTTCATTTTTTACTATATTTGATTTTTTATTACTATACTTTTCATTTGAAAAAATCCAAAGCAGTTTCTAAAATGTCATAAAACCTATATGGAAAAGCAAAGAAATATATTCTGTCATAATGAAGGTATCCCCCCAAAAAAGCACTGAAAAACAAAGATGGGGCCAAGCATACTTACTATGAGAGGGAGTGCTTCTTCCAGTGTCTTCTAATGATCAAGATAATGAGAAGGTCTTTAGAGGATGTGTGTGTGTGTGTTATATACAAACACTTCCTATACTGTATATACATTGTGTGCATGCGCCGCCTGCAAACTTCCCCCGCTGTAGAAGGTAGGTTCGCCGTCTTCGCGTTCGGGCGTTAGCCAGCCGAGGCAGGCTGTTGCGGAGCTCGCCTTGCTGCCGGCCTCCTGCTTCCGCGTGGCTGCAGCTGGGCGAAAAATTGGGTTTCGGTGCCGCCGCTCGTCGGGCGCCATCGGCCAGCGAGCGAACTTCGGCGGCCCTTCCTGGAGCGGCCGTTCGCACTGGCGCCTTCGGAGCTTGGAGCGCATTTGGGCGCGGCCATCTTGGCTGGTCGTTTGAATTTGCCGCCGTTTCCGTCCTTGCGGCGGCCATTGGTAGTTGCCTTTCGCGCCTATTGGTTCTGCGCAGGCGCGGCTCCAGATTGCCGCTCGGCAGCCTCATTGTCGCGCCTGCCGTCGGAAGAGTTGGTTCGCCTTCTTGCTTCTCCGCTACGTGACTATAGGGCCTTGCTGCGGCTGGCTGATTGTTTCCAATTGGGTTGCATTGCTGGTTTGTCGATTGAGCCTTTTCAAATCGTATTATGGCTGAGTAATCTGCTGCCAGTGGGAGTCCTGCCCCTCCTCCCTCACCTCCCCTTCCATCCACCTCTAGGGGGAGTAGGGCCGCGACTAGGGCCTCTTCCCTGCCACCGCGTGCTTCGGCCGCAACCTCCGGGAAGGCCGCTAAGCGCCCGGATAGGAGTAAATCAAGCGCGACTGCTCGTATGATCCTGAGGGCCCCACCAGTCCTCCTGCCCGAGGTAGCTGCCCCGTCTATGCCCATGGCCTCCCCTCCGGTGCGGGGGTGGTCCCCAGATACCCAGCCGATGCTGGAGGCTCGGCCTGAGCACGTTGATCCTGTGCTCCCTGGGGGTTCCGGGCCTACCCAGGCCCCTTCTGGGCCTGGGCCTTCTAGGCCGGCCGTTTCGGCCACCTTTACTCCTACGGCTGTGGGCCTTCGGGGGCCTGAGGCTTCAGGAGAAACTCTCTCCCCCAGCATTCGCAGTATGATTGAGGCCGCGATTTCACAGGGCGTGGATGCGGAGTTGAATCGCAGGGCCCACCGTCCCGCGCCCTCGGCCTTGGGTAGGGAACTTTCTGTTTCCCCTGCTGAGCCCAATTCTCCTAGCCATTCCCTGCTGAGTGAGGGACTTGAGTTGGTGGAGGAAGGTGAGCTCCCTGAATATGATCTCTCTGAAGATGAGGGATTGGATCAGGGCTCTTCTATTCATTCTGGCCTGTTCAGCCCGGCCTTGTTTAAATCTTTGCTCTTTAAGGCCAAGGCCACGGCGCATATGGGTGGAGCCTCCTCCCAGGCCAGCACTGATGTGGGATTGGAAGCAACGGATCGTGTTTTTGCAGAACAGGTCCAGGAGCAAGATTTGGTCCCATGCCCTAAGCTTTTCATGGATCTTGTCCAGAAGCAATGGGAACACCCCACTGCGATTTCTCCCCCAAGTAATGGGGACAGGAAACTGTATGCTCCCGCTACTGATTTGGACAACCTTTTGCAATTTCCAACGGTTGATCCACCAGTGGCGGCTTTGGCCTCCCCGGCATTGATTCCCTCGGAGATTTCTGAGGGCCTTAAGGCTGAGGATCGTAAGGCTGAGATAGTTATCCGCAAAACTCATCAGGCTGCTGCGTGGGCCTTGCGGGCTGCTACTGCAGCCTCTTTCTTTAATAGAACCTCCCTTCTTTGGCTTAGACAGCTGCAGGATAGGTTGGGCCCTGAGGACCTCCGCCTACACCAGGATGTCAACAAGCTGGTGGCAGCCCTGGAGTTCTCTGCGGATGCCACCCTCACGGCGGCCAAGTTCGCCTCCAGAGCGGTGGCGTCTAACATGGCTTCCCACCGGCTTCTTTGGCTTCGCCACTGGCAGGCTGATGTCTGCTCCAAGTGGCGCCTGGCCTCTACCCCCTTCACAGGGGGCTCCCTCTTTGGAGCGGCCTTGGATCCTAGCCTAATTGAAACTAGAGATAAGCGGAAGGTGCTTCCTTCCATGGCTAGGCGCCCCGAGTGCAGGCACCAGCCTTACCCTAGGAGGCAGTCCTTTCTGTCGGGAGACTCGGGGTTTCAGGCAGCCCCCTACAACCAACCCTATGCTAGGGCTTATACCCCAGCGCCGGACAGGGGTCAGGACCGGCCCGCAAATCGGGACCGGAACAGGCAGCAGCCCAATCAGACCCTGCACAGGCGGCCATTTCGTGGATCCGGAAATCGGTCCTTTCGCCGCTATAGCGTTCGCTCTCTGATGGGCCGACACTACCTCAGATGCCTGGGCCCTTCAAACTGTGACCCAGGGTCTCAACATAGAATTTCTCTCTATCCCCCCGAGACGTTTTATCAGGTGCCCGGTGCCCAGGTGCCCGTCCAAGCAGCGGCTCATGGAAGCCGAAATCAAACATCTCTTGGACATCGCTGCCATCGAGCAGGTGCCTCAAGGGCAGGCGGGATTGGGCTTCTATTCAATCCTGTTCCTGGTGCCAAAAAGCTCGGGGGGATGGCGAGCTATTCTCGATTTGAAACGGCTCAATTTTTACCTAAAATATCGCAAATTCAAGATGCAGTCGTTAAAAAGCATTTTAATGTCAATACGTCAGGGAAACTACATGACATCTATAGATATCAAGGAAGCTTACCTCCACGTGCCCATCCATCCGGCCCACCGGAGGTTTCTCAGATTCCACTTCGCCGGTCGCCATTATCAGTATCGGGCCCTTCCGTTCGGTCTCTCGTCGGCCCCGCGCACCTTCACCAAATTACTGGTGGTGGTTGCGGCCTCCCTACGGTCTGTGCCGGTAAGAGTCAATTGTTACCTGGACGACATCTTGATCCTTTCATCGTCTCAACATCAGGCTCATCAGGACCTCCAGATTACCATCGAGACCCTTCAGGCCCACGGGTTCGTCTTGAACTTCCCGAAGAGCCACCTACAACCGACCAGGTCACTCCTTCATCTGGGTACGGTCATCAATTCAAGCAGTTGCATCGCCTCCCTGTCACAGGACAGGCGGCGAAGCCTCCAGACCTTGGTCTTGCAGATTCTCCGCCAGAGGTCACCGTCCCTGGCCTCACTGTCACAGCTCTTCGGGAAAATGGTCTCT
The DNA here is from genome assembly GCA_039707465.1 of Rhabdophis nuchalis. Taxonomy (NCBI): domain Eukaryota; kingdom Metazoa; phylum Chordata; class Lepidosauria; order Squamata; family Natricidae; genus Rhabdophis; species Rhabdophis nuchalis. Next base: position 81,621,878 of record CM077647.1, read on the forward strand.
TGCATCGATATCGTCCCGTGGGCCCGGTTTCACGCCCACCCGCTGCAGTGGTTCATGCTTCCCTTCCAGCGGAACCACACCAGCCACTCCAACTCCAAGACGCGCCTTCCACCCAAAGTGCTGCGGTCTCTGCGATGGTGGACGTCTTCCAGCCTCACCAAGGGGTGCTTGTTCAAGGAGTCACGACGAATTGTGGTAACGACCGATGCAAGTCTATTCGGTTGGGGGGCCCATTCCGAAGGCCTGGTGGCGCAGGGCAGATGGTCACCTCAGGAACTCAGACGCCCGTCCACACTTCGCATATACGAGGCCACCTGGCGCACCTTTTGTTCTTGGTGTCACACAGCACACCTAGAACCCGTGCGGGCTACCATCCCACAAGTGCTGGATTTCCTCCAGATGGGCCTGGAGAAAGGACTTGCACCCAACACGCTCCGTCGGCAGACGGCGGCCTTGTCTACAGTGCTGGTCTGCGATGGGTCTCGATCTCTTGCTCGTCACCCCAGGGGCGCTTCGAACATCAGCCCGCCCGTTGTACATCGCTATCCCACATGGGATCTGCCACTCGTGCTCCAGGCCCTCACTGCGTCCCCGTTCGAACCACTTAGAACTGTCAGTCTTCGACTGCTGACCCGAAAGACGGCGTTCCTTGTGGCTGTTACGTCCGCACGGAGGGTCTCGGAACTGGCTGCGTTGTCAATTCGCGAAGACCTTTGCATTTTCCATCCGAACACAGTGGTACTTCATCTTGACCCGGCCTTCCTTCTGAAGATCAACCCGCCATTCCACAGGGCACAAGAGCTGATCCTGCCGGACTTTTGTCCGCAGCTTTCACGGCAACAGGAACGTCAATGGCATCACTTGGATGTTCATAGGGCGCTTCGCCTGTATATTAAACGTACTGCTGCCTTCCGTCGGTCAGAGGCCCTGTTCGTGTCGTTCCAGCCAGCCTCCATGGGTCTGAAAGTGTCATCCAACACGATAGGGCGCTGGATCAAGGCCTGTATTGCCCTTGCCTATGACAGCCGTTCTCGTCCAACTCCCAGACGCATCGTTCCGCATTCCACCAGGAGCGCTGCCACGTCTGCGGCATGGGCGGCACAGGCATCAGTAGAGGACATTTGCAGGGCGGCGACATGGTCGTCGCCCTCGCCCTTTATACGTCATTACTGGATTGACTCTTATGCCTCGGCGGATGCTGCCTTGGGCGGAGAGTGCTCCAGAGGGTTGTGGCCACACCTACAACTCCTGAACAGCCTCGCTCCCGCCCCTGAAGGTTACAGCTTTGGCATGTCCCATGCTTTGGATTCCCCAAAGCAGCACACAGGAGAACGACCGTTGACTTACCTGAACGGTCCTTCTATGTGTGCTGCGAAGGGGAATCCAACCCCGCCCGCTCGGCTTCGGCTGTTCGGAACCTTCCTTACCTGACTTGTGACTGATCACCGGACTTGTCTCATTGTCGATCGGGCCTGTTGTGCTCTTGGACGGCTTACCTTCATATGAATAAACTGAGCATGTGCGGAAGGAGGAGGTGTGGCCATCAATTCAAATAACTCAGTCGTCTCTAGGCTAGAGGGCTATGTTAAACCCATGCTTTGGATTCCCCTTCGCAGCACACATAGAAGGACCGTTCAGGTAAGTCAACGGTCGATCTAAATAAAAAATAAAATTTTGCCCACCTCACTCATTTATTTGCATCTGTTAAACTCAGAATAATAAATAAATAACTCAAAATGTACACATGAACATTTCTGATATTTGAAAAAAAATCAGTGATCAATATAGCCACCCTTCTTTTCAATAACAATTATAAGCCTTCCATTCATGGAGTCTGTCAGTTTCTTGATCTGTTGACGATCAACTTTTCACTGTTCAGAGAGATGTACTGTTTTCCTTCACTGTAAATCCCCCATTTAAGGGCAGCCGCAAGTTCTTAATAGGGCATAGGTCAGGTGAGGAAAGGGGCTATATCATTATTTCATCTTTCAGGCCTTTACTGGCTAGCAATGCAGTGGAATACTTTGATGCATGCGATCGAGCATTGTCCTGCATAAAAACCATGGTCTTCTTGAAAGATGCAGACTTTTTCCTGTACTGCTGCTTGAAGAAAGTGCATTCTAAAAACTGGCAGTAGGTTTGCGAATTGATTTTGAGTCCATCTTCAACCTGAAAAGGTCCAACTAGCTCATCTTTAATAAAACCAGCCCATAGCAGTATCCCACCTCCACCTTGCTGGAGTCGGAGTCGAAATGGAGCTCTGTGCCTGTTGCTGATCCAGCAACGGGCCCATCTATTTGTCCATCACGAGTTAACTCTCATCTCATCAGTTCATAAAACCTTTAAAAAAAAATCTGTCTTCAGATATTTCTTGTCCCAGTTTTGCCATTTCAAGTTATGTGTCTTGTCCAGTAGTGTTTTGGTTTCAGCCTTTCTTACCTTTGCCATATCTCTGAGCAGTGAACAAGTTGTACTTCTGGGCACTCCAAGTAGGTTGCAGTTCTGAAATATGATAGCACTGGATGATAATAAGGTCCCTGGTAGCTTCATCTTTGATTCTTCTCACACCTTTGGCAGTTAATGTCTGTCTTTTTTTCTCAATACGTTTCTTGTGACCCCATTAACTATTTTCAACAAAGTGTTTGATGGTTCTGTGATCATGCCCTGATATCTTACAATTTCAAGTGCTGCATCTCTCTGAAAGACTTTTTGCAATGTTTTACATTTCAGAGACAGTTAAATCTATAAATATAAATCTTTATTATGGTCAAAGACCAGCAACACACATTACATTGGACAATATGTTAAAAAGTACTAGTAATAGTTAAAAAGACATTAAGATATAATTAAAAAATGTTGACGTCAAAAGTGGAAAATAACATACATGTTCTCAAATTGTTTGGGTCACTTTCTGGTTTACCTGGGTGCAAAGCTTTTAAGTATGGAAGTAAATACAATGGTCCAGAAATTGTTAGAGATGTGTCCAAATAATTGGTACAAGATGACAACTATACTTCTGTAACCAATTTTTTTCTTGTGGACATTGCAGCAGCACAGAACTTTGCCACTGCATATGTGGTAGCTGGGTTTGTGTCCTGGAGGAGAAAGCCTAGATAAAAATTGTCTGCCCTCCCTGGTAGTCTCTCTAATAAGGGCAGAATATATGCAGTCCTACAAACTCTGTATAGCTCACAGTGCAGTAGAACATGTGAGATATCCTCCACTTCTCCTTTATCACATATACAGACCTGTTCTGCTATAGGTATTCTCTTATACCTGCCCTGGGGAAGTGCTGAAGGAAGATCTGCTCTGAAGAAAGCTACTCTTTGTTTGTTCAGGTCATTTAAATATCTTGCCAGTTCCCACACACCCAGTTTGATTCTGTTCCTACTGTGGAGAGGCAACCTATTTAGTTCTTCTTGGAACTCCATGTCCTTCATTCTATTGATTACTACTTGCTTTGCTTGATCAAAGCCTAGGGACATTAAGAATACTGGTGAGAGCCCATAAGAGCCGAGCTTGTGATCAATTGCCTGTTTCCAGGGGAAAGTCAGTTAAATCTCTTTTTTGGCAATTTTGCCTTAGGAAAACAAGCTGCCTGATAATTATGCACACCTTGATGTAGGGTGTTGCTCTTCTTAGGCCACTCTTCCCTCATTACCCAACTGTACATCATCTGATATGCTTATATTCACTAAGAATTCAAATTTGTACAGCTTGGAGGTGGAAAATATGCATAAAAATGATGATATGATCAAAATACCCACTTGTCTAAAAATTGTGCACATGGTGTATATGTGTGTATGTGTGTATTTATTTAGCCACTGAGAGATCTAACAGATCTAACAGGACCAGGATAGAGGAACATCCCCTATCCCGAGCCCTCCAGAGATCATTCACCAACGCGACCAATGCCGTCTCTGTGCTGTACCCAGGCCGGAAGCCGGACTGGCGTGAGTCCAGATAGACAGTTTCCTCCAAGTGCTGAGGGAGCTGCCGCGCCGCCACACTCTCAACAACCTTCGCAAGAAATCGAAGGTTGGAGACAGGACAGTAGTTGGCCAACACAGCCGGATCAAGGGAGGGCTTCTTGAGGAGGGGCCTCACCACCGCCTCTTTCAAGGTGGCTGGCAGAAACCCCTCACTCAAAGAAGCGTTGACAATTCCCTGGAGCCAGCCTCGTGTAACCTCCCGGGAGGCCAGTATCAACCAGGAGCGACATGGGTCCAGTAAACATGTGGTGGTGGTCAGCCGCCCCAGCATCCTGTCCATGTCCTCAAGAGTCACAAGTTCGAACTCTTCCCAGATAACAGACTCAAGACCTGCCTCCGTCAACCCTCTGAACTAGACCAGTTGTAGGCCAGCCCGTCCCGGATCTGATCGATTTTATCATGCAGATAACACCCAAATTCCTCCGCACGATCCTGCAAGGGGGCATACCGCGCCCTCTGATAAAGAAGGGAGCAGGTCACCCTAAACAGGGCGGCAGGGCGGTTATCTGCAGACGCGATAAGAGCGGAGAAGTAGTTATGCTTCGCTGCTTCTATCGCCACTAGGTAGGTCTTCAAATGAGACCTTACCAGTGTCCGGTCAGACTCGGAGCGGGTGGCCCTCCAACCGCTCTCTAGGCATCTCTTCTGACGCTTCATCACCCTCAACTCCTCGGAAAACCAGGGAGCCAAGGTGGTTTGGCGCCGGGTGAGAGGCCACAACGGCACGACACGGTCCAGGGCCCACGTGGCCGCACTATTCCAAGCGGCCACTAGGTCCTCAGTCGAGTCGTGGGTCAGGGTCTCAGGTATTGGCCCCAGCCAACTGCTGTAAGTTGAGTACTAGCTGTAATAACAGAATAACAGAGTTGAAAGGACATTGGAGGTCTTCTAGTTCAGCCTCTTGCTCAAACAGGAGAACTTGTATCATTTCAGATGTGACTGTCCAGTCTTTTCTTAAAAGCCTCCAGTGATGGAGCACACACAATTTCTGAAGGCAAGCCATTTCACTGGTTAATTGCTCTCACTGCTGTTAGGAATTTTTTCTTTAGTTTTAGGATTGGTTCCCTCAGTTTCCATCCATTGCTTCTTGTTTTTCATTCTGGAGCTTTGGAAAATAAGTTAGGTTGAGCCTCTCTTCTTTGTGGCAGCTTCTCAAATTTTGGAACCCTGCTATCATATCACCCTAGTCATTCTTTTCACTAGATTAGCCATATCCAATTCCTATAACCAGTCTTCATATGTTTTAGTCTCCAGGCCCTTAATCATCTTAGTTGCTCTTCTCTGCACTTTTTTCAAACTTTCCATATCTTTTTTTATAATATGGCAACCAAACTGGATGCAGCCCCTCCTTAAGAAGCCCTCTTTGGATCCAGCTTTATTAAACAACTATCGTCCAGTCTCCAACCTTCCCTTCTTGGCGAAGGTTGTTGAGAGTGTGGTGGCACAACAGTTTCCCCGTCACCTGGAGGAAGTTGATTATCTAGACCCGCGCCAGTCTGGCTTTCGGCCCGGGCATAGCACCGAGACGGCATTGGTCGCGTTGGTTGATGATCTCTGGAGGGCCAGAGATGGGGGTTGTTCCTCCATCCTGGTCCTATTAGACCTCTCGGCGGCTTTTGATACCATCGACCATGGTATCCTATTGCATCGGCTGGGGGGGTTGGGGGTGGGAGGCACCGTTTTACGGTGGTTCTCCTCCTACCTCTCTGGCCGATCGCAATTTGTGTTGACAGGAGAGCAGAGGTCGACCTCGAGACCCCTCACATGTGGGGTGCCTCAGGGGTCGGTCCTCTCGCCTCTCCTATTTAACACATATATGAAGCCGCTGGGTGAGATCATCCGTGGTTTTGGGGTAGAGTACCATCTCTACGCTGATGACACTCAGCTGTATATATCTACCCCAAACCACCCCAACGATGCCATAGCGGTGATGTGCCAGTGCCTGGAAGCCGTACGGGTCTGGATGGGAAGAAACAGACTCAAGCTCAACCCGACCAAGACCGAGTGGCTGTGGTTTCCGGCTGCCCGATTCAACCAGCTGATTCCATCGCTGGCCATTGGGGGCGAACATCTTGCCCCAGTGGATGGGGCGCGCAACTTGGGTGTCCTCCTGGATGCCCGGCTGTCCATGGAAGATCAAGTGACAGCCGTGGCCGGGAGGGCGTTCTACCAGGTTCGCCTGGTTCGCCAGTTGCGACCCATATTGGATCAGGACGCCCTTCGCACAGTCACTCATGCTCTCGTGACATCCCGACTGGACTATTGTAACTCTCTCTACATGGGGCTCCCCTTGAGGTGCACTCGGAGACTTCAGCTAGTCCAGAATGCAGCCGCACGAGCAATTATGGGAACCTTAAGGTTTACCCATGTAACACCGCTCTTGTGCGAGCTGCACTGGCTGCCTGTTGTCTTCCGGGTGCGCTTCAAGGTTTTAGTTATCATCTTCAAAGCGCTCCATGGCTCGGGACCTAGCTATTTGCAGGATCGGATCCTGCCTCATACATCCACACGGCCAATTCGCTCCCACAGAGAGGGACTTCTCCGGGTGCCGTCCACTAGACTTTGTCAGCGGGCGACACCCAGGGGAAGGGCTCTCTCTGTGGCGGGCCCAGCCCTCTGGAACGACCTTCCCCCCGACATTAGAACAACTACGGACCTCCGCTCCTTCCGTCTAAAACTAAAAACATATTTGTTCTGCTTGGCCGGCCTAGGGTAGTCTCTCGTCTATGGGATTGTTAATAATTTTAGATAGGGATTTTAGTATTTTAATTGGTAATTTTTAGCGCAGGGATATATTTAATTTGTTTTTATCATGTGTATGTGTATTTATTGTTTTATTCGCCCTGTGCACCGCTCCGAGTCCCTTTGGGGAGAGGGAGCGGTCAACAAATTAAATTATTGAAATTATTGAAATTATTGATTATTGAGGTGTGGTCTTACTAAGGTTTTATAAAGTGGTAATAATACTTCACAAGATCTTGATTCTATCCCTTTCTTTATGCAACCAAGGATTGCATTGGCTTCTTTGGCTACTGCTGTTGCGTATTGCTGGTTCCTATTTAAGGAAACAGTTCTGCTTTTGTGCCAGGTTTCACCTAATCTGTATCTGTAATTTTGGTTTTTCTTGCCTAAGTAAAGTAAAACCTTACTTTTCTCTACATTAAATTTCATTTTGTTGGATAGGGACCAATGTTCAAGTTTCTCAACATCTATCTGGATCTTGAGCCTATCTTTGAGTCTCAAGCTGGGCCTTCCATGTGGACTGTTGAAGAGATACATCCAGGCATGGTTTAGATTGCAGAATTATTTGTCTCCAGTTAGTTATATTGACTGAGCTTCAATGTCTCATATAATAATAATAATAATAATAATAATAATAATCTTTATTGTCATTGTAATAATAAAATTACAATGAAATTGAATATACAAATTCAACTCTTTTCTTGATTATTGATTAATGGGTTTTGCTCTTTCTTATGATAGTTCTAAGTGGAGCCAATCTTTCAATAATGTTGCAAAGGTCATTAGGCTGCTAGTAGATGTTTTGCTCAAATTTCATAGCTAGGCAGACACTTGAACTCAATCTCCTAATTAATCATGAGAAAACTGGCCAAAATCTAAAAACAATATACAAGCATGTTTGCATTCATTACAGACATTCCTCTGCAATGAAAATATTAACTCTTGAAATCAATGGGTCTTTGAAACAAAGAGCATTAAAGCACATATTAACTGTTGACTGCCCTGGGAAACAATTAACTCTTTGCATTAGAAAGTATGCATTAAATTTATTACTACCTCTTTTAAAACATAGTTTAAAGTAATTATTTTAGTGAGATTATCTTTATTCCTGTCTCTTTTGCAACAAATGGTAAAGTCAAAAGGAGGATTCTATGTGGGCTTTGCTGAGAATGTTTAATATCTTATCCCTGAATGGGAACTCTGATTGAGCTCAAGCTTTTTAGTCCCTGAAGACCATGTAGAATATGCACTTTTGGAACCCTACCAAGGTTCCCAGTTTAATGCTGGGAATGCAATTGGAGAGTGCCAAGTGGAGAGAAATTATCTGATTAAATACTCCATAGATTACATGTCAGTCCTGTAACCACCAAAGAACATTCCTTTTCTCCACCTATCCAGAACAATATTTGGTGAAAGAAATGACAGTTTTGAGAAGTTTTCATTTCTATGTTTTAAACAAAATAAGGCCAAAATAGTGGTTGAAATAGATAGGCTGTCAGGTTTTTCTCCCCCCCCCCCAAATGCTCTAATTGATTCATGAGTCTCAGGCCAAACTTCAAAAGAAAATTAGTCATTGGGAGCATTTATTTTGGCAAGATCTTTTCGCAGTCAGATCTTTTTGAATTATAGATGAACTTTACTCCTGTTCCTTCCCTCCCCTGAATTTGTGTCATAAATCACATTCCCCAATAAGGTGGAGCCCTCCCAAGTCTGCTGCAGTAATCAGATCTGACGCTAGCCAAAAGTATCCGTGGAATGCGCTAGGGAGTGCCTTTCCTCACCATGGCAACTTTAGGAGTTGACGTAGACTTGTGTTGGATATACTGCACCTCTTCGGGGTTAAGTCTTGAAAAACCAATGTCCAGTGGTGGGTTCTAAAAATTTTTACTACCGGTTTGGTGGGTGTAGCTAAGTGTGGGGCATGTGACTGAGTAGGCATGGTCAACTTGACATCACTCACGCCCATTCAGTCACATGCCCCCCCACCTAGCTGTGCCCACCAAACTGGCAAAAAAAACCAAACCGTTTTGCCAGCTGGAATGCTGGCAAAGAAGCCTTGCTTTCTTCACTGCTGCAGCTGCTTCTATCTCAGCCCAAACGATCTGTGCCCTTCCCCTACGGACTGATGCCGCAGGAGGGCAAGAAAGAAGCCGGTCTTGGGAGAGACCTTCCTTTCCCTTCCAGAGAGCCTGTGGAAAGAGGAGGTGGGCTGGTTTGAATGCAGGTGGGCAGTTTGCAGCCAGCGCTTCCTTCACTCATTGGGGCAGTTGCAACAAGACACATGCAGTGCCTGTGTTGCTTGCCTGGGGGAAGATAGTGCATGGGCAGGTGAGTTCTCTCTCTCTCTCTCTCTCTCTCTCTCTCTCTCTCTCTCTCTCTCTCTCTCTCTCTCTCTCTCTCTCTCTCTCTGTGTGTGTGTTCACCCAGCACCTCCTGCTGCTTTTTCTCCCACTCCTCCTCTGTGTTGCCTGGTCACAAGGGCTGAAGAAACAAAGGCAGATGTGTGTGTTTAAGCAGAGATAAGAGGATGCCAGGAGGGGTGCTTCACCCTTTGCGGCAGAGGCTGCTTTATCGCATGCCTCCTGTCAGCCTCTACCTTGCATGCTTGCTATCAGCTGCCATAGAAATGGGGAGGGTGGGGGCTCATGGTATTTGGGAGGGGAAATGTGCTGGTGGAGATAACTTGGAAAAGGGAATTTTGTTCTCAGCATCTTCTGTGCATGCTGATGGCTCATGTTTGGGTTTGGTTAAGGCCAGTGGTCTCTGCATATCAGCTAAATGAAGCCACTTGAAGATGCGCTTCCACATGACAACTCCCTTTGGGAGTTGAAGATTGGACATTGGGTTGGGATAACTGAGAGAAGAGATTTGGGGAAACGTTTGATATGTACAAGTTCATGTTTTTTTGCTTCAGATCTTGCTTCACTTTCGTTGTTTTCATTTCATATCCAGTAAAAGTACCTTTGCTCTAATTAAATGGAGTTGGGGGTTTTCTTTCTTGGATGTTGAATGAGGCATACCTGATATTAAGCAAAATCTGCACGCAACCATCCCAGAGTTAAAGCTTCCATGGGGGTTGTACCCACCATGTCTAACCCCTATAGCGGCCAGGAGGACCTAAGGGATACTGGATCCTCTGCTCCCCTGGATGGCTGAACTGAATCTTGAGGAAAAATCAGTCTGACCCAGATGGTCACTGGGAATGGGACAGATGAGTGATCCTGAGGAGATTCAGCCAGTTATAACCACCTAGCACTGGCGACCAGAGGCTGCCTGGGAGGAACTGAAAAAGAAGATCTTATGATGTCTCATGCTTTACAACTTGTGCAGAAGGCCTGGGGAAATCAAAGAATGTGTGAAAGTCATACTGGGCCAGAGATTGTAAGAGCTGAGAAGGCTGAGGGGGAAGTTGAAGCCCTAACAAACTCCGAATTGGCCCTGGGAGATATTCCAGGGGCTGGGCAGACAGCAGGAACTCCAGCTGCTATCTCCACCACAGCTCAGGCGACCCCAAGGGGGGTAATCCTGCAAAGGCATCGAATTCCAAAGGTTCCTCCTGTAGAAGTGAAATACAGAGGGAATCCCAAAGCACTGGGGGGGGTTTTGGCTCAAGTTTGGGAGTATGCAGGAGTATGGGGAAGATTTTCCATCAGCGGCTGCCAAAGTGAGATGCGTTACTGTGGAGTTGGACGGTACCACAGCTGACTGGATTGTGGCTCTTCCCTTTGCAAATTGGACGGCAAGAACCAGGACGAAAACTATAACCCAGGGTTGGAGATCTGTGGCAGAATTCATCCCAGAGTTTTGCGAGCTGGCTGTATACATGTGGGGGTGGTCCCAGGAAGCACTGATGGACAGCTACAGACATAGCGTTAAAGATGACATGTACAAGAGCGTTAAAGATGACATGTACAAGAGCTGTGTGAACAGGTGGACTCCCCGAGACATTCAGCGCTGGTATCGCTGACTGCAGATGTGGAAATTGACCTAGCCAGAAATCGATAGGGAGAAAATAGGGAGGAGAAAATCCCAAAAGAATATTGCGACCTCAGAGAGGCATTCAGCAAAAGGCTCCTGATAAGCTCCACCCCACCGCCCCTCTGATTGCAGCATAGAAATCCTCCCAGGGGGAAAACTCCCCAAGCCACAGATTTACTCAGTGACTCCATGTGAATTGAAGGAGCTATGTAATTTCATTGATAAAAAACCTAAAGAGGTTCATCCAGCCAGCTAGGCCATGGGTGGCTGCTCTAGTGTTATTTCAAGAGAAGAAAGATGGCTCTCTGCATTTATGTTTTAATTACAAAAATCTCAACACTGTGTACCCTTTACCCCTCATGAAGGACATGTTAGCTCACCTGGCCAAGGGGAAATTTTTCACTGTTGGATTTAAGGCATACTAAGGAGTCTGGATAAAAGCAGATGAGTGGAAGACTGCCTTCAACTGCCCTCTGTGTTGCTTCCTGTTTATAGTACTCCCATTTGGACTGCAGGTGGTGCCAGAAGTTTTTATGCAGTTGATTAATGAGGTGCTGCATGAATATCTGTATAAGGGGGTGTTAGTTTATCTTGATGACATCTCATCTACACGGAAACTTTAGAGGAATATGTAAAAATTTAGGTGATATCTCCGTTGGGAGACAGAAGAGGGTGTGCAGCAGAATATGCAGCTAGAAGAATGTTGCTAATGTACACACAATTAGTATACCAGACACTGTTTAAGTAAAATAAAATAGCTTTTTACTTATATTGTAAAAGCTACTAAACTAAGCTACTGCTCAACAACCAATGATGTTAAATTGAGTCAAAAACAAAGTCTCAACAATATCAAATAGCTTACACAACCTTCCGTCTTCTTCAGTAAATCACAGTTCACGAGCAAACAGTTATCAAACAGCAAGTCCAGCAGAGAGAGAGATATGCGCTCTCCTGGCTTCTTCTTATAGTTAGAGATAATTGCACTTACTAATTGCACTCTAACATTCTACCAGCCTTAAAGTTACAATGACTATATATTGTCTACCCAACTATAGGAGTCTACTCCTAACAAAAACTCATGCGCTCAGTCCTGAAAAAACTCTGAGCTGCTGAACTTAATGCCAAATTGTCTAAGTGTGAATTTCACCAAGAGAAAATTGACTATTTGGGGTACCGCATTTCTTGTGAGGGCTTTAAAATGGATCAGGAGAAACTCCTGGCTGTTACAGAATGGGCAGTCCCCCGCAACCACAAGCAGCTGCGAAATTTTTTAGGATTCTCCCATTTTTACCATCAATTCATCTCATTCACTAGTATTGCACTGCCAATTACAACCTTGTGCCTACACATCCTGGAAATTGACTGATGCAGAAACAAGATGGGCAATTTGGGAAAAAGAAGCTTTTGCAGTCTGGTAGCATTTCCTTGAGGGGGCCAAGCACCCGTTTGAGGTGTGGACTGATCATAAGAACCTTGAGGCATTAAAAACCCTACGAAATCTGTCGCCAAAATAGGTTCGCTGCGCACAACATTTTAATCGGTTCAACTTTACCTCCCTGGAGTGAAGAATTTTATGGCTGATGCCTTGTCCAGGCTACCCCAGTATAATAGTGCCAGGTCGGTGGTGATTCATCTGGTCATTTGTGCCAAACAACTAGCAGCCCCAGTAATCCCCAGGAAACCAGGGAAATCGGACCTACATGTGACTACAGACCTAACAAACCAACTGAGAGAGGCACTTGCAGTTGATGAGTGGTGCAAGTCCCACTCCAATGAGTGCACTATGCAGGATGGCCTTGCATGGGTGGGATCCAAGTTGTATGTGCCTTCTAATCTAAAAGGTGTTGTCTTCCAAGAGAAGAAGAAGATGAAAACCTAACAAATTTACTAGCCTCGAGACAGGGTTCAAAAGAAATCCAATCATTTATTAGGATTAACAGCCTGGCATTTCTTCCTTGCAGCTAAAACTGCAATTCATCTAATGGTGTCTGCACTTTACCCCCTGTATCCCCCTCCCCTCTGCCTGGTAATAAATCATGTTAGCCAATTAGCATCGTAATTGAATCTATCCATGCGCATTACATGCCAGCTTGGAATTTCCCACTGACCACAGGAATGTTTGGAATTCACACATCTCTATGTCAACTCGAGAAAGAGTCATGGTGATGTTTTTGTGAGTTGACATCTGGCTCCCCTCACTTCCTGAAAGCAATCTATGGGAAACAAAACAATTTGAACACAGGTATATAACTTAGGGATGTGTTCCTTCTCCAGGCTTGCTTGGGTTTTCTGCATGGAATTTTGCTACAAAGCGATCAGCCTGGATGTTTCTATGCTTCCCCCATGATGCCTCTGATAAGGGATAACCCTTCCACTTGATTACATATTGGAATTGTGTCCTGTGCCATCTCGAATCAAGGATTCGCTGAACTTCATAATGGGCTTGGCCCCTTATGACCATAGGCCCTGGGGATGCCCGGGGTAGTGGTCGCAGAGTAGATTCAATCACAGGTTTCAAGAGGTTGCTATGAAATGATTGGCTTATCTTTCCCAGCAATCGAGACAGTTTCAATTGCACTTTGACTGGGTTGATGATCTTTACTATGGGGAACGGTCCCACAAATTTTGGGCCCAGTTTCTTGCTAGGCAGTTTTAATCTTAAGTATTTTGTGGAGAGGTAAACTTTCTCTCCCACCCAGAATGGCCGTTGTGGAGCCCCGTGTTTATCTGTCTTTTTCTTGTAGGTTTGTGCTGCTTTGGCCAGCGCTTTCTCAACATTTTCCCAAGTTGCTTTCAGCATTGACATCCAATCAGTCAAGCTGACTGAAGAGGGAGGGTCCCTTGGGTACTCAGACATTGGGACAAAGTCCATGCCGCTCACTACTTTGAACGGCATGAGTCCTGTGCTACTGTGAACAGCATTACTGTACGCGACCTCAGCAAAGGATAAACGGTCTGCCCAATTGGACTGCTGATAGTTCATGTATTTATTTATTTATTTTATTTATTTATTTATTTATTTATTTAAATTTATATCCCGCCCTTCTCCACAGAGGACCCACAGCAGTACCTGAGATGTAGCATCTCAGGTACTGCTCTATCATGGCATTCAGTCTCTCTGATGCCCCATTAATGCTTGAATGAAAAGCTGAACTAAGACCCTGAGATGACCCAATGGACTGCAGGAACTCCCTTCAGAACATAGCCATAAACTGGACCCCTATGAAATGATTCTTCGAGGTACTCCATGCAGTCGGTAGATATGCTATACGAACAGTTTAGCCAACTTGTGAGCCGAGGGTAGTCCGCTACAGGGTATGAAGTGTGCCTGCTTGGAGAACAGGTCTATTACAGTCCAAACCACTGGGTTTCCCCCACTTTTTGCTCGAACCAGATCGGGTGGGCCAGTCTTTTTGCTTTGATCCCCAGTTTCAGGACTGTGGTTAGGTTGATCAAGCACCTTGTGCAGCCTGAGTCTATTAGGGCTTGAAAATCCCCCTTGTTTCCTGTTTTTGGGGCTGTGAGGAAAAAGGAAAGGGTGAATTGATTCACTCACCATTGGGTCATTTTCTCCCTCGTCTTCGCTGTCATATAATTCAGGTGACTGGTTGTTGTTGCTTGAGGTTCCACAACTTGTGCTTGAGGAGGAAGAGGCCTCTGCAGCTTGGAGGGCTTTCCCGGACATGTTGGTGGTCCGTTTAGGGCCTTGTTCTGATTGTGCCCTGGGTGGTGGGTCTGGCCTTGGTTTTGGTGCTGGGGTTGGGCATGCAGCTGCCATGTGCCCCATCCCTTCGCATCTGTAGCATTTCAGCGGACCTCGAGGGAGGGCTCGTCTCAGGGCCTGCTGTGGTGCTGTGGTTCCCTGCCAGCTGGGAGATCTCAGGTCAGGTTGACCTCTCTCTTTTGTCCCTGGTTGCTTTCTCATGTCGTTGGCGTGCAGCCTGCTGTCAACTGCTGTTGCTACTCGGAACCACTCAAAGAGTTGATTTGGGACGTCGCAGTATGCAGTTACCTTGGCAATTTGCTTGTCCAGGCTTGTTCTGAAAAAGTGCATGAGCAGCCACTCTGGTAAAGTGGGTAACTTTCCTATGACCCTCCTAAATTCATGGATGTGCTCTTTGATAGGGAGGCCCCTCTGCTTTAGGTTGCTGAGTTCCTCTTACACATATGGGTCCTCCTCCTCCCCCTCCTCAAACCTGGCCTCTAGCAGTCGCAGGAAGTCATCTATGTCTGGCAGTTGGGGGGCTCTCCTCTTGTGGAGGACTGCTAGCCATTCCCTTGCTTCTCCCTCTAGGCCCATGATGGCAAACATTTGACACGGGTGCCACAGGTGACATGTGGAACCATTTGTTAGGGCACGCAAGGCATTGCCCTGTCAGCTCCAGCGCACTTGTGTACATTGGTCAGTTGATTTAGGCCTTCTTTTGAGACCGTTTTTCGCCCTATGGAGGCTTCAGGGAAGCTCCTGAAGCCTCTGGTGGTGGGGCGGAAAGCTGTTTTCACCCACCCCAGGCTCCTAGAAAGCCTCTGGAGCCTTGGGAGGGCGAAAAAAGCACGCCAAAAGCAGGGGGTCATGCACATAGCATTATGTGTGTGGCATGCCCATGCACACACACCCCTGCACTCTCCCAACCTTTGGCACGAGAGCCAAAAAAGGTTAGCCATCACTGCTCTAGACCCTCTGCAATGGTATTCACCATGGCTCTGAGGGATGGGTAGAGGTGCCCATAGCATTCTAGGTGGATATCAGCTGAATTAAGGAATAGGGCTAGCTGGTTTGAGTCTCCGTCAAACTTTCTCCTGGATTGGGGTTGGTCGTTCAGCACTACTCCTCCAACTCCCTGTTGGCCTCTGTATGCTTGTGCCTGATATGGCTGGCCGTCTTCTTCTCCTTTAGTTTGGAGGGAGGGAGAGGTTTTCCTGCTCTGGGTAGTCTGCCTGTTGGGTGGGAGATGTCTTGGTTGCAGTCTCGGAGTCCTTCTCCTTCTATTAGGTGGAGGGGGGGCTGTGCTTCTGGCTCTCTCCTACTCTTAATTTCCCATCCTTACTTTCTCTGTTTTACCCTTTCTTCTTGTCCCTCCTTATCTCCCCTCCTTTCTGTTGTTGACCTTACTTATTTTCTCTGATGTGTTCTTGGGGTGGAGTTTCAGAAATCCAAATAATTTTGTCTGTTTACATTTTATTTCTAATATTAGTTCCACTTATATGTCATTTTTCCACTTGTGTATTCCATTTTTCCCATACCACAAAAATGAGTGCCAACCCAATTGCATATCATGTCCCTCCAAGGATAATAACCTTTCATTTCTTAATAATGTCCATTGTTTTAATCATGTTAAATTGCGACTTGGTAGTATAATTCCCAATTCGGTACACCAAATCCACCTCTAATCCTTGAATCTTGTAACATTCTTATATTAATTCTTGCTTTCTTTTCTTGCCAGATATATTTTCCTATTATTTTATTTAGTTTTTTGAAATATTTATTCCCAATTTTATCAGTATTGTTTGAAATAAAAATAATCTTGGTAATATATTCATCTTAATTACCGCTATTCCCATTAATCATAGCTGTAAGTTTTTCCATTTCTCTATATCCATTTCAATTTGATTTCTTAATTTATAATAGTTATCTTCCTCAATGGTTACATATGTTGAAGTCAGCTGTAATATTTCACCTTTTTTACTATTTGAATATCTAGTTTCTCCATAATTTCTCTTTTCTATTTTTCTGTTATGTTTTTCATTAGAATTTTTGTTTCATCTTTATTAATTTTCAATCCTTCCACTCCTCCATATTCTTCTATCTGCTCTAGTAGTTTTGGACCTGTTTCTATTGGATCTTCCATAATAAATACCAAGTCATCTGAAAATGCTTGCAATTTATATTCTTTTTCAATTTTCATTCCTTTTATATCTTTATCTTGCCTTATCTTTCTGTTCAAAACTTCTAGTATCAATATGACTAATAGTGGAGATAATGGGCACCCTTGCCTGATCCCTTTTCAAATCGGCACTTTTCCTGTTGTATCTCCATTTACCATCACTTTAGCCTGTTGTTCCTTATAGATAGTTTTAACCATGTTTATGAACCCCTCCCCAAAATCCATCATTTGCAGTTGCATTATCATAAATTGCCAATTTACGTTATGAAAAGCTTTCTGTGCATCCAAAAATAACAGTGCCATTTGTTTCCAGGGGTGTGCATCCTAATATTCTAATGCATTCAATGTAATCAGCATATTATCTATAATCTGTCTCTTGGGCAAAAAACAATTTTGGCTGAGTGTATAAATTCACTTAACAATCTTTTGAGCCTTTCCACCATTATTGGTGCAAAGATTTGTTCTCTTTGAGAACTGCTTTGCACCTTGTTTACAAACCCATTGCTTGGAACTCACTGCCGCTGCCATCCTCCCATCACTTGGAGCTCCACGCATCTGGCAAAAAGGTGAGCAAGAATCCCCCTCAGCATTTTTCCCCACAGTCCCGCCTGCCCCTTGAAGCACCAAGGGGGGGTTGCAATGCTGGTGGCTTTGGGAGACACTGGCCTGTGGGGAGGAGGGGGTAGGCTAGTGTGAATGTTTATTTGTGTGTAAGCAGGAGGAGGCAGTTCTGTGGATACACATGGCGAAGGTGAGACAGGGCGAGCGTCAGAGTGGGCCGGTTTGGATGTGTGGCCAGCCAGCTATCACTACTGGTTTAGCAACCGAGGCCCAATTACCTCAACCGGTTTCCCCAAACCGGGAGTAACCCATCTCTGACTTTGCCTCTCACAACTTCTTGGAGTTCTAATTTTTTTGAAAAACTTTTTTTCTATGTAAGATGAAGGTATTTATATAATTATGGGCAACTGGGATGCAAATGTCCTAGTCAAAGAACCAGACAATGCTACACCATCTAAATGCAGGTTGTAAAGCAAGCAATGTGACATGACCCTGTACATCAGACTAAATTTTTCCTTCCCCAAGTTGAATGCATATCTGGATTGTCTTCCTCCCTTCTGTTTCCTGCCTCTTGCACCTTATTATTTTTTACTGGAAGCCTATGTGACCTTTTCTTTCTTAGGACGTGACATTATTAGGAAATCTGAAAATGCAAGGAGCTCCAGAGGGATCCCGAGAGCCTTCAGAATGTCCTGGTACCATACTATCAGAGAAAGAGAGGGATGCCAATTCCCACAAATATGTTTTTTATTATACATCAATATCAATACATGAACAGTGAGGCATCTGGGTATCATTCATTTGAATACAAGTAGTAATGATAATATTAATATTCTTTGTTATTTAAATCATACTTATGTAATTGTAATAATATTCTTATACAAATTTGTATTAAAATATAAGTCTTCATTATTTAATTGTTCAACATTTTAGTCCCTCATTCTAATAACAATAACAGTATCATTAGAACGTACATTGTATCATCATCTTTCAACCTCTTAGCTACTACTTTTAATATATTATATGAAATATGCATAATAATAACCCTCCTATTTCTTGTGTCTTCCTCTATTCTAGCATTTACTGTATCCATCATCTCTGTTACCTGTTTTAATATTTCAGTTCTTATTTGTTTTTTGACTTGACTCCCAAATTCCTTCGATGGGTGTTCTTCTCTATCTACATCTTTCCTGTTTAATTTAAGTATTTCTTCCATCTTTTGTTGCCATACCTCCAGATGATCTGCCCAACTCTCCATTTCAAAGATATCTTTCTGTTTATCTAGTATCATTTTAGCATGTATTTTCCCTAAATTGCTTCATAAGTTTTTATTACCTTCTCCCTCTTTTCTTCTTGTTTGATTTGTTTATTTAGGTCTGTCTTTTCCCCTAGTCTCTCCATTGTTGCCTCTATTTCCTTTTTGATCATTATTCATTATCCCTTGTGGAACACTTTCTAACTTCCCATTTATGTTATTCATTAAGTCAATTATCTCCCTGTGATTCCTTGTCATAGTATCACAAATGCTTTGAAACATTGCTACCAATTGTTTTTGCAATCCACTTATTTCCCCCTGCTGAAACATCTTGCCTTCTTTTTTGATAAATCCAAATATCAAATATTGATAGACTACTGTCTATCAATGTTCTATCACTGCCCCAGAATCTCAATTATTTTTGCCCTCAGAAAGTCAATCTGGAAACCATTTACTCAGTCCTGATGTTGCTCATCTGGAAATACAGTAATATGGTTCTTTATGTCCCACAGTTAGTCAATTTAGCTCTTTTTAGGTAATTCAGGAAAATTTCCAAATATCTCCTTAAATTCCCGCTATAAGTTCAATCATAACTCCTGATATTTAAAAGTCACTTTACTTAGTATTTTCAATGTTAGAGCTTCAGTAGTCATGGAATAGATAAATATAAAGCAATAGATATCACAGCAGTCCTCTAGATCAGGGGTCCCCAACCCCCGGGCCGCGGACCGGTGCCGGTCCGTGGCTTGGTAGGAACCGGGCCGCAGGGCTGGAGAGGAGGAGGAGGGAGGAGGGGGCAGCCCCCTGGGCAGAGCACGCAGGAGAGCGCAGGCACGACTGTTCGCGCCGTTGGAGTGCGGCTCTTCCTCCACCCTCGTCAACGGTGGGACTCCTGGCCGCCGATTCCCTTCCTCCCCCTTCCTCCCTCCACAGCCGGCATGCCGGCCACTCGTCATCTTCCAGGGGCTGCCGTTCCTCACACACACACACACATGGAGGCTTCTCAGCTCCTGGAAGGAGCCTGAGCGAGCGAACAAGCAACCAAGCACGGCGGGTGGCCGGGCGGGGGGGGGGGGGGCAGGCTAAGGCGAGTGAGTGCAGCGGGCTGGGCTGAGGAGGCTCCGCGAGGGGCAGGCAGGGTGGGGACGACGACAGACAGACAGAGAGAGGCACAGACACAGAGAGAGACAGGGAGGGAGGGGGGAATCAGAGAGTGACAGACACACACAGAGAGACAGAAAGGGAGGGAGGGAGAGAAAGAGAGAGATGCAGAAAGTGATTAAGTGTGTGAATGCAAGACAGACAGACAGACACACACACATATAGTGACAGATGGGTGGGCGAAGGGGAGAGAGACAGAGATAGAGAGAGAAAGAAAAAGAGAAAGAAAGAAAAAAAGTGGGAGAGAGAGAAAGAAAGAGAGAGAAAGAAAGAGAAAGACAGACAAAGAGAGAAAGAAAGAGAGACAGAAAGGAAAGAGAACAAGAGAGAGAAAGAAAAAAAGAGAAAGAGAGA
Organism: Rhabdophis nuchalis; assembly: GCA_039707465.1. NCBI lineage: Eukaryota > Metazoa > Chordata > Lepidosauria > Squamata > Natricidae > Rhabdophis > Rhabdophis nuchalis. The sequence continues at coordinate 81,641,806 of CM077647.1, forward strand.
GAGAAAGAAAGAAAAAGAGAAAGAAAGAAAGAGAAAGAGGGAAAGAAAGAAAGAGAGAAAGAAAGAAAGAGAGAAAGAGAAAGAAAGAGAGAAAGAAAAAGAGAAAGGGAAAGAAAGAGAGAGAGAAAGAGAAGGAAAGAGAAAGAAAGAGGGAAAGAGAGAGAGAGAGAAAGAAAGAGAAAGAAAGAGAGAGAGAGAGAAAGAGGGAAAGAAATAGAGAAAGAAAGAAAGAAAGAAAGAAAGAAAGAAAGAAAGAAAGAACGTATGACCACAATTGAGCCCAAAAGTTTGGTTGTTAACCAAGACCATTGTTAAGTGAGTTTCACATTTTCCAAGTTGGCCACGCCCACCCAGTCACATGACTGCTGAGCCACTCAGCCAGTCCGCAAAACTTTCTTTAAAATGAAACCGGTCCCTGGTGCAAAAAAGGTTGGGGACCCCTGCTCTAGATGTTATTTCCACTTTCTCCTCTGTCTTATTAGTATTTTTCTCAGGATTCTATTCCATTCACCAGTAGTATTTCGTTCACCAGTAGATGGCGCCTTCAATTTAACTTCAACATTGCATAGTTTCTAATAAGTTCCATTTGTATTTATTCAAACAAATAATCAAAATTCTGACAAATATTCCAGCATTTGGAAATGCCTTACTGCCAATAAAAATTAGAGATCCAATTTTTATTTTTTTTAAAGGTTTTGCACTCTGTCTTAATATCTTTTTCTTTTCTTTCGGGTCAATGATTTTTCTCTCTATTCACCCTTCAAAGAATCCTTTTTCCAGAGTTTATTTTCTTTAGGTTTCAGGTAAAAAATAAAGTCACCTCACCCAGTTCCAGTCACTGTTCATCTACACAGTCTTTGTTTCTTCAGCTTCTCAGCTCTTTTTTGTTAACTGATGAGAATTAGCCCTGGATCAAGCAGGAGAGCCACCCCTCTCCATGACCTGCAGAGCACTCCTCCACTCTTCATTACCCCTACAGGGTGACTTTAGCCCCTTAAGGGGCCCTCCAAGAAAGGGATTTGCGTGAGTTCCTGGTGTTAAGTTTGCAGGGATTCAGTCCGAGACAGGCTAGTCATTGAACAGGTTTATTGCAAATAGCAAGAACTATATACAGGAACAACAAGAGATCAGTGCAACTGAGACTTCCCCACTTTGATAGCTTTTTATAGGTATCCCTAAAGCGGGAAAAACCTGAGCCAGACAGAAAGGCCAGCCGCGTCTCGGCCAATCAGACGCGACTGGCTGTTACAGTGTTTCACAAACCTCCGGGTCAACCTTGGTTCCCCAGACTGAATGTCTGTGCGTAGGTTGAGAATATAACACCCCTTTCCCCCCAGTCAGCGTGCAAGCATTACAGATAACTGTCAGTCCGAATGGCTGTGTACGCGTAGTCTTTTAAATAGGCGGGGTGGTGTCTGATCCACCCGGAACGCCTTGGTTGCACCGGAGGGTTAGCAGGGCTGTTAGGCTCCTCTCCCCGGGAAGCGGAGTTCCAGGGTGGCTTGGCCCCGGAGGTGGAGTCAGCTGAGGCGAAGATGACAACTCCGATAAGTTAAAACGAAGAGGGGTGGAGACCGGTCCTGTACAGGGGTGCGGCCGTTGGTGATTTTCAAAGAGTTCTGTTGATTCTCCTTGCGGGGTGGTGTGTGTGGATTTGCCGCAGAATGGCGGTGCCTCGTACTGTTGGTTGAATGAATAGTCTGGAACAAAAAACTTTGGAACTTGTAAACCCCCTTGCGCCTCGGCTTGAGCCAACCGATGTGGCCAAAGCGCGGCCAACGGGCCGGACTGGCCTAGAGTGGGAACAGCCGGTGATTGTAGACGGCGCCTCAGCTGATCCAGGTGGTGCCGCCACTCAGTTCCATCAGACAACCTGACCCTATAGGAACAGGGGCCAGTTAGGGCAATGATGGAGGCTGGCACCCAGCGCAGATCCCCCGAATAATTCCTAGCCCAGACCAGGTCACCCTTGGCAAAGATGCGGGAAGGGGGGTCCCTCAGGTTGCTCGGTTGCACCCCGTCGTAGTCAGGGTGCAGTCTGTCCAATGTGGTCCGCAGGGGTCGACCCATCAAGAGCTCAGCGGGGCTCTTCCCTGTGGCCGGGCAAGGAGTGGAATGCTGACCCATGAGGTAAGCAGCCACCCTTGCATGGAGCGCACGGCTCGTTCCCCGCGGCCTTTGGACGCCGGGTGATAGGGAGCTACTGGTGCGTGGCGGATCCCTTGTGCGGCCAGGAATTCCTGGAAAGTGGTTGAATGGAATTGCGGACCGTTGTCGGACACAATAGAGTCCGGCAATCCGTGCGTCGCGAACAGGCAACGCAAAGCCCACACTGTGCTCTCTGCCGTAGTAGAGGCCATGAGGACCACCTCCACCCAGTGGGAGTAGGCATCCACCACCACCAGGAAGGACTGGCCGTGGAAGGGACCTGCGAAGTCAATGTGGACTCAGGACCAAGGGCTCTTGGGGATGTCCCATTCCCTGGGGGGGAGACACCGGCAGGGCAGGATGTGATGACTGGCAGATTGGACATGCAGCGACCCAGGTGGCTACCTCCACATCCATGCCGGCCCACCAAACATAGCTCCTGGCTAATGCCTTCATCCGAGCTATGCCCGGATGGGTAGCATGGAGAGACTGTAGCACCTGGTGTCGCAAGGGAGGAGGAATGATGACCCGGTGCCCCCAGCACAAGCAGCCACAATGGAGCGAAAGCTCCATCTGGCGTGTCTTGTAGGGCCAAAACTCATCGGCCACGCTGCCCGAAGGCCACCCACGCAGCACCCATCTGGACACTTGAGAAAGGACAGGGTCAGACTGGGTGTGGGCCGCGACGTCCGAAGAGGACAAGGGAATGTCGGACTCAGCAACGGCCAGGACGGAGAGAGACGGAACTGGCATGGGGTCCACCTCGGGGAGGGAGCATCGGCGTGCCCTATCTGCTTGCCTGGACGGTAGAGCAGCGTATAATCATATGCTGCTAGGAACTCCGTCCACCGGGTTATCCTGGGAGAGAGGATGGGGGGGGGTCAGATGGTCACCGGCCAACAGACCAAGGAGAGGCTTGTGGTCAGTAACGACGGAAAAGGTCCGACCATACAGATAGGTGTGGAACTTTTTAATCCCGGACACCACAGCCAGAGCCTCCTTGTCTATCTGACTGTAGTTTCTCTCCGTGGGAGACATCGTCCGGGAATAAAAAGCAATGGGGGCCTCTGAGTCATCAGGCAGGACATGGCTCAGGACAGCCCCCAGGCCAAATGGGGAGGCATCGCATGCCAGAATCAGAGGGAGCCTGTCATCATACTGGACTAGGACAGCCTCTGATGTTAGCATAGCTTTAACAGCTGCAAATGCCTGGGCTTCGCAGCTGCCCCAGCACCAGGCCGTAGATCGGTCGAGCAACCGATGCAGCGGCTCGGCTAACGATGCCTTGTGGGGGATGAATGGCGCGTAAAAATTCAAAAGGCCGAGGAATTCCTGCAGCTCCGCTTTAGAGGCAGGAGTGGGAGCGTTTTGGATTGCCTCGACCTTAGAGGGGGTGGGGTGAATTCCTTGGGCGTCAATCATGAAGCCCAGGAATTCGACCCGCGGCACAGCAAATGTGCACTTGCTGCGCTTCAATTTTAAGCCCGCGCTCCTGAAAATCGAGAGGACCTTCCGTAATACTTTGGTGAGTTCTGATATGCTGGATGAAGCTATCAGAACATCATCAAAATAAAGAACGATGCCAGGGAGCCCATGGAGCAAACGCTCCATGAGGCTCTGGAAGATCCCCGGGGCCACGGAAACGCCGAATTGTAAGTGGCGACAGCGAAAAGCCCCTCGGTGGGTGACGATGGTCTGTGCCTCAGCAGCCTCGTCATCCACCAGAAGCTGTTGATAGGCCTGCACCATATCCAGTTTCGGGAATATGCAGCCCCTTCCTAACGAGTGGAGTAGGTCCTGCACAACCGGAACTGGGTATGGGTTCGCCTGAAGTCCTTGGTTTATGGTGGATTTGTAATCGGCACATATACGGACAGACCCGTCGGGCTTAATAGGGACCACTATTGGGGTCTCCCATTTCGCCTGGTCAACGGGTTCGAGCATGTCCTGCGCCACCAAACGATCCAACTCCGCCTCCACCTTGGGCTTCAGCGCGAACGGCAACCTGCGGGCCTTCAGACGGATTGGAGCAACCTGAGGGTCTACGTTGAGCGATACTGGGGTGCCTTTGTAGGCGCCCAAACGCCCATCGAAAACATCGCTGAACTCGTCCAGCACTTCCTTAACCGGGGATTTGGCCGACACGCTATGCACTCCTTGGACTGACAGGCCCAGGGCTTTAAACCAGTCCAGTCCGATGATAGCGGAGAGGGGATTTGCCACCACCAGAACGGGTAGGGACCCGTGAAATGACCCGTAGTCCACCCGCACAACCCATTTTCCCAGAGTGGGAATTGCGGAACCCTGGTAGTCTTTAAGGACGGTCAGGGAGGAAGAGAGATCCTTCTTCCTTAAGGTAGGGCACAACTTTGAGAGCTGCGCCCAGGACAAAATTGAACAGGAAGATCCACCTCCATGGACACTCCCACCCCCTCCAGACAAACCACTGTCTTTAGGCACGTACTGTCTGTGGGTTCATAGCAGACGGCCGGGGAAGTCTCGGAGAGGGTGAAGCAGTCGGTAGGCGGGTTTGTTCGGCGATTTGGGCGCTTCAGCGGAGTAGCGTGTTGTTTGGGCGGAGGTCTGGCGGCTGGGGATGCAGCAGACAGTGTAGCTGGATTCGCGGCTCTGCAGACGGCGGCCAGGTGGCCCTTGCGGCCGCAGCGGTGACACACGGAGGATTTGAAGGGGCAGTCTGGCCTCTGATGATCCCCTCCACACCCTAAACAGGGACTGGGGCGATTGGCGGAAGACTGGCGTGCCTTTCGTCCCGAAACGCACATGCAGACGATCTGGTCGTCGTTGTCGGAGTCGTCCAGCGGTGCGAGCTCGTCTACCATGCAGGCTTTTGGAGACGGAAAAAGAGAGGGGTGAGCGCGGCCCATGTCGGTCGTGGAGAGCTCTGACAACTTGGCGGCGCGAGCCTCTTCCACTGCCTGCTCTAGAGTAATAGCTGTTTTGGCGAGGAGCCGGCGTTTTAGACGGACGTCCCTGACGCCGCAGACGAATTGTTCTAGCAAGGACTCTTCGAGGAACGCAGCAGGGAATTCGCAGGGGATCGCCGTCGCTCTCAGCACCTGGAGGAATTGCGCAATCGATTGGGTTGACTGCTGCACGCACTGCCGGAAGGCGTATCGGTGTGCAATTCTAGACGGCATTGGGGCGTAGTGTGCACGGAGGCAGCCGAGGAGATCGTCCCATGGCACCTCGTGCACCGCGGCCGGGGCGGCGATGGTTCTTGCGGTCGCAAAGAGTTCGGGGCCGCCGCATCCTAGGAAAATGCTGAGTTTCCGTGTGGGGGACAGCTCGCCGAAATCATTAGCGATCAAAAAGCATTCAAACCCGGCCAGGAATGAAGCCCTTCATAGCATCGAACGGTGCGAAGGGTGGCATCGTCGTCATCGTGCCGGTCGTCCCTCACCCGTCTAGCAGGAACAATGGGAGGCTCCTTCCCATGGCCGGAAAGCGAGACTAGGCCTGCTCCCAAAACCTTTGGCGCCAGTGTTAAGTTTGCAGGGATTCAGTCCGAGACAGGCTAGTCATTGAACAGGTTTATTGCAAATAGCAAGAACTATATACAGGAACAACAAGAGATCAGTGCAACTGAGACTTCCCCACTTTGATAGCTTTTTATAGGTTTCCCTAAAGCGGGAAAAACCTGAGCCAGACAGAAAGTCTGGCCCGGCCAGCCGCGTCTCGGCAAATCAGACGCGACTGGCTGTTACAGTGTTTCACAAACCTCCGGATCAACCTTGGTTCCCCAGACTGAATGTCTGTGTGTAGGTTGAGAACATAACACCTGGAGCCCTGCTTTTCATGCCTGATAGCACCACAACATCAACCAGAAGTCAATTCCCACAAAGATTTTCAGAGAGGCCTCTTTTCCTGCTGGTATTGGAAAATTGATGGGTAGAGCAAGACTTATAGATTCTGAGTGGGAATGGGGCATTTCAAGATTGTATATGTTTAATGTTTAATCCCATTGTTATACCTGATGATAGGAATTTTCAGATTTAGAATGGGACAGCTATTTACTGACTTAATTTTTTATGCTCTGTTCCAGATTGAGGCCAGGGGAATTTGCCAATCCAAATATCACCTATACTACAAGTTAGAAACTGTAGTGAACCATGGTAGAAGTTCAGATTAGAAATCTATGGTTTGGAAAATTTAGATTAGTGGAATACATCTTCAAAACCTATGCATCTCATTTATTATATATAGAATCCTAGAATGTAAGGGGATTAAAAAAAGTCATTTAGTTCAACCCCTGCTTTTACAAGAAATTTACAACTACCAGTCTGTTTTCAAGGCTTTCATTGTTAAAAAAAATCCTGATTAACTATATTCTTACATAGTTGCATGCCTACTGCTATTGTAAATACTACAGGAGAATTCCCTGTTTAGCTATACAGAAAAGGAAATACCTCTTCTAAAACAATTCTCTTGTGATATCAGTATAGTTCACCGGTGGGTAAACAAAAAAACCATATTTTTTCGGCTGTTGATGAATCAACATGCTTATTTTAACACTAATTGAACTGATTAATCTATCCCAGCTCCAGTGATTATGGGATATTTGGCTAAATATATTGTATACTAAAATTCCCTTCCAGCTGTTCATTTGAACAGAATAGAAGTATTATTCTTTGTTAGCTATTTAACTTTTTGCAATAACGCATATGGAGGTTTTTACATTTGTGAGATTTTTCTATGCTTTGGATTTTGAGAAATTAATTTTGCCATGTATAGGTCTTTGCAGTGATATTCAGTCCAGTGCAGAGATGGGTTGCTGTGGGTTTGGCCCGGATCGGCTGAACTGGTAGTAGCGGCAGCGGGAGGCTTAGCATGCCCTCCCGAATGCTTCTGCGCATGCAAAGAAGGTAGTAACAAAATTGGCAACTCACCTCTGGTCCAGTGATTCCATTTTCAGGAACAATTGAGTACTTTAAAATTTTTAAACTGATTTCTTCTCTATAATATCTGAATAAATAATATAATATCTGATTGAAGCATATGGTCAGAAGTTCAGAAATCTTATCCCAGATATGTTCCAGGTGTTTCCTGAAGGACATATATATGAGATTCCTCCAGCACCAGCGGCCATGCATCTTTCAACACTAGCCTCTATTTTTCTTAGCTTGGCCTATTTTTTATTTGCTAGGGAATTATGGAAGAGCAACGTGTTCTGGATGGCGATAACACCTACAATGCACACTTTGGGGAAAGTATGGCATCTCTTGGGGACATTGATGATGATGGATTTCCAGGTCAGTATATTTTCTTTTGCATCAGGTCTTGTTTTTTCTTGCTTTAGCAAGACAAGTATTTACAGAGTACATATAATAAAATTGAGTTATTATAACTATATATATATAATTGGTTGATATAATGAAGAGACAATTACACTGGGGGTATATTTTTGGCTTAAGAGTGATATTTGTTGTCTAAGCATGTCCAAGGGCCTCATGTATGTATAAGTAAAATCAGAAAGCAGGAGCTTTTTAAAAAAAAATCTCTGGTGTTAGAATTAAATAAATTTCTTTCAATACTGTACCTCAAATTTTTGAAAGAAGTTGATTTTTCCCAATGCAGTCTAATTGGTCTAAAAGGGACAAACAGTAAAGAGAGGAAAATAAACAACTTCAAATGGGATTAAAAGATTGGGTAGTTCTTATAATGGGAGAATAGAAAAATTAAAAAAACAGGGAACATGGGGGGGGGGGGAATCTAGTTTAGAAATAATTTATACTTAACCCTGAATCTACCTTAACACATGCAACTAAAATTGGCTCCTGCTAGTTAAATTAAAGATAGTTTTTTCTATTGATTAATATTTCCAGTTATGATTTTTAACCAACTTCGTAATGTGTTAATAAATACAATTTGAACTAGCTTAAATGATCTAATTGTATGTTGTCTAGACAAAATAAAGCAACAAAAAACATACATTTAGATTGAATGTTGAATTCAATATCCAACTTAATTTACATTATCATAATGTTTTGAAGACCTGGACATTTTTAAATGATTTGACAGAGATTATGCTGTGGATTGGCTATGTGGTAGGGAATTATATTCTCTGGGCAATTCATAGATTTATCTAAGATCTGCCTTGCAAGCAAGCTAAGATGGGTAAGTCTCCTCCTGTGCATAATTGGTATTATTTATAAAAACTAAACACATATTTTTACTAGGTGAAATTCAAATCTGAGGGTTTGTTTAACTTTAGAAATCCAGTGTATATGAAATGAAGTAATATTCTGCAAATTTTATTGCCATTAAGCCAGTTGCTCCTATATTTGTGTTAAAGAAGGTAGGCTGAAGAAAAAATGCTTCAGAATTAAAAGAATTCACCTTCACTTCTTATATTGTTTGGTCTTTTGTAGATGTTGCCATTGGTGCTCCTAAAGAAGACGACTATGCAGGAGCAGTATATATTTATCATGGATACATTGGGGGCATCATTCCTCGATATTCCATGGTAAGTATTACTGTATTTTTTGGAGTATAAGACGCACCAAGGTTTTGAAGAGGCAAATTAAAAAAAAAAAGTAGGTAGGTAGATAGAGGGATAGAGAGGGAGAGAAAGAAAGAGAAATACAGTAGGTAGGTAGGTAGATAAAGGGATAGAGAGAGAGAGAAATAGAGATAGATTGATAGAGAAATACAGTAGGTAGGTAGGGAGAGAGAGTGTGTAGGTAGGTAGGAATAGAGAGAGAGAAATAGAAAGAGAGAAATACAGTAGATAGGTAAGGAGAGAGAGTAGGTAGGTGTAGAGGGATAGAGAGAGAGAAATACAGTAGGTAGGTGGGAGAGTGTGTGTAGGTAGGTAGGTAGGCAGATAGGTAGGTAGAGGGATAGAGATATAGAGAAATACAGTAGGTAGGTAGGGAGAGAGAGAGAGTAGGTAGGTAGATAGATGTTTCCAGGTGTATTTATCCATGTCCTGGAGAAGGAAATCGCTGACAAACCTTAAGAGTTTGTTTCTGCTGGCACAGCACTTGATTAATGTAATTCTCATCAGTTAAAGAGCTTTCCAAAAGAAAAAAAAAGTTTTTGCACTCTGCAAACCTTCGAAAAACGGCCCATTTTTTGTGAAAATGGGCCCATTTTTTTTCAAATAAAAGGCATGAATAGCCTTGGGTAATGTTCCCTCTAATTTCTTTTCAGCATGAGCGGAAAAGTATAGTGTCTGAGTGGCACATTTTCATGCCTGAGCACCTGATTTTTTTTCACAGATGTCACCTAAGACAACAATGACATCAGTATTATTTGAAACTCAAAGTTATGTTTATTCAAGGTACTTGCTTAATTAAAAGTGTTATATAATATCAGTATCACTTAACAATGCTCCTGCTTAGCAACCAAAATGTTGGCTCAGAAACTCTGACATTTGAAGCAGGCAAGTCTTAAAGCTGTCAAGTTACAAGACCCTTGCACCCCTAATCTTTTAGAAAAAATACCACAGGGGTGTTCAAACTTGACAGCTTTAACTCTTGTGGACTTCAACTCCCAGAATTCCTCCTCTCACTCTTCATCTTGATGATGTGCGAACGGGGGGGGGGGGGGGAGCTGGTTCTAAACGGCACTGTAGATTTGTGGAACCTCTGCTATAGAAGAGGTTAGAACTGGCAGGAACCCACCCCTGATAGAGAGGTGTCTGAAGGACCCAGTGCTTACATCAAAACTGAGGACAGTGGCATCACGCTGTCCTGACACAAGCTTCACTCCTTTGGTATGCGCGGCATCATAATAGACATACTATATGAGGGCGGCAATCTGTATCCGAAGGAAGAGCGCCTGCCATTTCTCTCTCCTGTCCAACCCTGCCTCCTCTTGACACCCTCTGCAGAGTCCATTGGTCACACCATGGCCAATTTCAGATGCCCACATTGGAGGGTGACTTTGAAGATTAAGAATGATGAATCTGATGAATCCTGTTATAAAACTAACTAGGGCAGGGGTCTCCAATCTTGGCAACTTTAAGCCTGGCGGATTTCAACTCCCAGAATGGGGAATGAGTGTATCCCAGTTCAGGTGAGCCCTGAACTAGGGAACACTCATATGGCTGCCATTAAAAAACATTCCTCTTGTTCTTGAGTGGGCAGGAATGTAAATTGCCCTGATTACTGAGTTTTATATATCTCAGTCATGAGCAACAAGTGCGGGGATGTAGGACAATGTAGAGAAAATGATGGTTGAGTGTTAAAAGTTTACAGTTCAGCTATGCCTTGTCTTTTAGCATTTGTCCATTTTAGGTTAAAACTGAATGCTCTGGTTAATCATTGAGACAGTCTGAATTAGAAAAAAGGAAGAGAGGAGTATTAGAAAAATTCAGGGAAATAAGTGATCCATCTTTTTCTTTACATTTTCCAATGAAAATTCTCTTAAAATCCCATGGCTGAGCCAGGGAGCAAGGACTATACATTTTCCTAAGGCAAAACCTTGACTGCTCCCAAACACAACGGATTGGCTCAGAAGCAAGCTCTTTTATTTCCCCTTGTATATCCAGTCTAGAGAAAAGAAAGACCAGGGAGGATAGGATAGGAGTCTTCCAGTATTTGAGGGGCTGCCACAAAGAGAGAGAGAGAGGGGGGGGGGTCAACCTATTTTCCAAAGCACCTGAGGGCAGAACAGGAAACAATGAATGGAAACTAATCAAAGGAGAGAAGCAACCTGGAATTAAGAAGAAACTTTCTAACAGTGAGGACAATTAACCAGTGGAAGTGACATGCTTTCCTAAATTGTAGATGTTTCATCACCCAAGGTTTTTAAGAAAGACTGGAGAGCCAACTACCAGTCTGGAATGTACAGGGGTGTCAAATTTAAGGGGAACAATTGCTGCCGCCTCCCGCTCCTCCAACAGCACCATCGCGTTTGCCACCTGGCGCTGCAGCTGAGTTGAAGCCTCCAAAGCCCCTGCCGTGCCTGCTCATGGCAGCGGCGGCAGCAGCACCTCCCCCTCTGCTTGGAGCACCTCAGTTGGGCTTCGCGTTACCCCTGCCACCTCTTCCTCTGGCTGAGGCCAATGAGCCAACCAGCAGCCTGTTAAAAGGACACCCAGCTTGCTGTCACGTTCTGTAAATCAGGTCTAATGAGGCAAGGGATGCACCTCAAGCCCAGCGCAGTTCCACCTGACAGATTCCCAGCCAAACAATGGCACGGCGAGGCATGGTGGCGGCAGGGGTAACACAGAGCCCAGCTGAGATGCTCCAAGCAGAGGGGGAGGTGCCGCCGCCACTGCCATGGGTGGGCGTGCAGGCAGAGGCTTTGGAAACTTCAACTCAGCCGCAGCGCCGAGCTCAAATGGCTAGGACTGGCCGCCAAAGGACCTCCCAGGTTGGGAGTCCCAGGTATTTGAAATCACTGCATGCAGTTGGAAACTGCTGTGTGGTGATTTCTAGCCATGCTAGAAATTTCTAGCCATGCTAGAAATTTCTAGCCATGCACACTATACAGGAAACGTAGGCCTGGGGGTGGCGGGGGGTCAGAAAGAGTGAAAAATGGCACGTTTTTGGCGAAAATGGGGCTGTTTTTTGTCAAAACAATTGCAGGCATAGCCTTATGGAGGCTTATAGAGTGTTGCTGGGGGCTGGGGAGGCAAAAAATGGCTCATTTTCTGCTCATTTCTACCCTCCCCATCCCCCAGGAACTCTTTGAAAGCCTCCATAAGGCTATGCACGGCCATTTTGGTGAAGGGGCGGGGCTTCTGGAGGCAAAAAAAATGCTGTATTCTATGTATAGGACGCACCCAGATTTTCAGCCTCTTTTTTGAGGAAAAAAGGTGCATCTTATATGGTAAATGTTACAAAGATTTGCAAGAATATGGCAAGCTAAATTAGGACAGATCTAAAAGATAGGAAATGGTTTATTGCTTAGAAGACCAGTTTCACACATGATTTAATTGAGTTATTGCTAAAAGCTTATGCATAGGAATATTCTCAAGGAATGGTTAGAATCTGGTTAGAGTTAGATAAGGGTCATCAGCAATCAAGGGGGGGGGGGAGTTGGATTTAGTTCACTTGTGGCCTACAGTAATGAGTCTCCTCTGATCCCTCCTTTCATCTCTCACTTGACTTTGTGAGTCCTTCTACAATAAAAAGAAATCAAGGCAAACTCCCAAGGCCAAAATAAACAGAAAAAAAGAGAAACGAGAAGGGCCATAAGCATATTGTTTCTTTTTTAATTTCATCTTAAAATCTCATGCTTTATCTTCAAATTCTTGGCACCAATCTAGAAAGTGGGAGACTATGAATTTAAGTCCTGCCTTACCATGAAAGTCAGCTGGGTGATTTAGAGCCGATCACTCTTTCTCAATCCAACCCATGTCATACATTTTGCTGTGGAGAAAATTGGAGAAAGAAGGTATGTTATATATGTTCGCCATTTTGAGATATTAGTAAAAATAATAAAGGTGGGTTATAAATAAATAAAAATAAATAACATGCCATAACAAGATTTTAGGCTAAAATAAGGAAAACAACTTGATTTAATATCTATTCAACTATTTTCTTTCTGCCTTTCTAGAAAGTTTTTCTATTGTTCATCTTAGATTCTTGGCTGTAATAATGGAAGTCAAAATCAATTCTGCTACTTTTAATAAATGCAGATTTTTCAGAATATGTGTTACTAGATCACAATATGAGCCTATTGCCCCAAGCTGGTTAGTGTTGCATTTTTGCTTTTGAAAGGGCTTGGGAGGGGGCATAACTTTTTTTCCCAGCTGTTTAAATTACTGATCTAAATATTTTTGTTTGTTTGTTGCTGGGTAGGGGTTTATGAGGGATGCTAAGTCAGAGGTTAGTGATTGCCTCTGAGATCATTTAAGAAATCTGCAGATGATTAGTTGTGCTGTTTTCTGACTGTTTTAGAATGTTTTAAATCTCCTTTGAAACACAATAACATATGCTAAATTCCTTTTTATGATAGTTTGTGAAAGTGATAATTTGTGATGCGTGGACAATTATTTCTGTGCATATGGAGGAGAGTGGAAATATCAAAACTGATTCAGATGCATAATGTTAGTTTGGCTGAGGATATCTGCATGTAGGAGAGTGGAAATAGTGGTGGGTTTTTTTTTTGCACATTTGAGGCAATATTAGAGTTTTATACGAAGGGAGATTAATATTGGCAAACAGTTAAAATAGCAACTGAATCTTTTGGGTTTTCAGAAAAAGTTCTTGCCCATAATTTCCCATTTTTGTCTTTGATCTCATTTGTTTCTTTCTTTCTTTTTTGCCTCAAGCTTCGGTTATATTATATTGTTTTTCGTGATCTCATGAGCAGGGCTGTAGGTCAGCCGTTTACTTGCCTCGCAAATCTATCAAACACTTTTAGATGTTTAATTTGTAATGTCTGCCTACCTGACATGATTGGAATCAGTAACATTAGAGTGAAAGATTTGGGCCTGGTTGCTGAAACATCCAGATGCTGTCAATTTTGTACAACATCTTCCTTCCTTCCTCCCTCCTTCCCTCCCTCCCTCTCTCCCTTTCTCTCTCTCACACACACACTACACAACTGTTGTGTATTATGATGAAAGAGGTATTTAGTTACAGATGCTTTGATAAAAGTTTAAAAACAAATGAATACAGCAAATGATACAGCAAAATCCTGGGCATAGCTGAAATACCTTAAGAAGCTGACAGATAATGGTCTCTATTAAATAAATACTATCAAGTTCAGTTTTGTGGCCCTTGCTTTCATTTGCAGCTCTTCAAACTGTGTAGAATTATTCTCCAACCTTTATATCCTAATAGCCTGCAGATGTCTGTGGGATAGGTATTGTATAGCTCTGTTCTTACCATCCTAACGGATGGTAGCTTACCCCTGCAAAATCCAAGCCACATTCTCTTGTGTAAATGTAATTTGAGGAGTCCAGCTGCTTTCTATTGCCTTCATTTCCAAAAGTGACAACATTTTCTGTATAGCTTTTTTGGAACAGAAGATTTATAAGCTCCTTCTCCCTCTTTTATATCTGGAGTTTCCCCCCATTTCTCCCATCTGACAATGGGAAGGACTATTGTCCTTTTTATTTAGAGTTCCATTTTGCGAGTAGAAAATGGATAAACTAAAATTCAGAAAGCTGGATTCCCATCTCTTACAAAGAAATATCCTATCGAATGGACAATGTTATCCAGTAAGGTTCTTAGATTTGTTTTGTGAATGAGCAGAGGCTTATTACACATGAACATCTGCATTGCAAGTTTTGGATCAATAGAATAGGAGTCAGAGACTAATGACTTCCTTGCAAAGATAGTTCATGTATGTTTAAATTTAAAGATATATTAATTGTGCTTATTTGTTCATCCCTGTAGCAAGATACTACTATTGTTTTTCAACATAACTAACCTGTATAATCTAACAAGCCCATTAATTGCAATGTTATGGAACTAATGGTGAACTGTGAATCATCACCATTGGACAAGTAGGGAAGAAGAGTCAATAATTCGTTCAATGGGATATGCCCTCATTTTTTTCTGATTTATGCAGCATAATACAGCCAGTATATGTCTTTGCTGAAAGAAACAAAAATATGTTACTTTTCAAACAAAGGAGGCTTAGTATTAGTGCATTAGATACAGTTGTGATGCCTTAGTGGAGAGTAGAAAATTTTGCATCTTGACCCCAAGTAAATTATTTTTGAGGAAAAAAAAGTCCAGTTGCCTTTTGAAGTAGCACTTTTGGGATAGCCTCAAAGCCTGCTCTGCCAGTTGGCCTGCCGTCCCGATGGAGAAATCTATGCTTGATGTGATTAATGGAGAGATTGTTAATGAAAATGCTAGCTCCACTCCATTTGTATTGTGGTCTCTAATTTAACTAACTTTTCTTCATTTTTAATGTTGAATGTTTTAATATTTTTGCTTTATAATGTTGTAAGCCATCAGAATTGTTTGGCATTGAGATGGACAACATACACATTAAATGAATAAATAAAATATTTATGATGGCATTAATATCAGTGTATACATGCCTGTGTATAAACCATCTTTCTCATTTGTATAACTTGGAGATAATACATGGTTCACAACCAATCAGCTGAATTCTCTCGATAGATAAATTTGCAGTGAATCTAATCAAGTATATAACACATAAATATTGTGTTTTTGATTGGTTTGATTGATTTAAGTTCCAAATTGTTTGTTGCAGAGGATATCTGGAAGGAAGTTAAGTCCATGGTTGCAGATGTTTGGCCAGTCCATTTCTGGAGAAGTTGATATGGATGGAAATGGTTATCCAGGTAGGCTATGACAGTCAATTTAATGGAAATAAATTTATAAAATTAATGGAGGAACTAAAGAATTAAGGATTCATATACATATTCATTTTCATTAACATGTGCTTATTTGATACAATAAACATGTTTCAATGAATTTAGGGCAAAGGGGGAAGTTGGTTAGACTACACTAAGTTTGAAACATATCTGAACCCAATAGTAGAAATAATGGAATGTAAATGACATGAACTTTAAAAAGTTAAGCAGTAATTGTATATTCATAAATCATGAAACTTGATTTCCTAGGATCAATTCTGAGAAACATAAAGCTATTCATATTGCAGCTTAGTGAATGAAACTATGGTAAACTTAATAACCGAACATTATTTAGATTAGTCCTTTCTTAACATGAATCATTTGACGGGGACGTTTTGTAATGAAAATATAGGACAGATTCGGCTGAATAGGTAGCAACTTGGTGATCTGGATTGCTGGAACTGGTAGCAACCCAGGCCTGCCATGCTGAAATGGTGCCTAATGGTGCTGCCATCTTGGATTTTGCTTCTGCACCTGCTCAGAGCAAGTTTTATTGCACTGGCTTGCCATGGTCGCCCGCTTCGTGTGGAAGGCGAAGGCGCAGCGGTGCAGGAAGTGGCTGTTGGAGGAAGGAGGCAGGGATGCCAGCCTGGGGTTCACTTCCCTTACCGTTTGCCACCACTTGCTTGCTTGCCACTTTCCCAGGAAGGGCCTTGGGAGGCTTTGCTGAGCCATCCAGAAGCTGTATGGGGCAGCCTTTTCAGGAGCATCACGGCTCAGCTTCACTTCACCTGGCTGCCTTCTGAAGTTAGGAAGCTATGCTTTGCCCCAGGGACTCTACAGAAGCCCAGGCTGGGGCACTTTGTATGGGCTTGGTGGCAGAAAAGACCCCATTCCTTCAAGTGGAGGTTCCTTCAAGAGGGCCTGAACCACCTCCCATCATCCCGTTGCAGCAGCCCAGGGTGGTCTCGACCCCTGCCTGCCCGCCACCACCAAGCCCGCACAACCTCCCTGCCACTCCATCGACTTAGGAATGCTCCTGGCTCTGCTGGGGACCCACTCCTTTGTGCCCTGTTGCCATCTTGTTGCCAGCTGCAGTTGGGCCTTCGGTGGCCCTGCTTTTTCCTGGCACCCCTTCCCTGCTGGGTGACCCTCTGGGGCAGCCCTGTCACTCTGGCCATGTCCGGGAAGACTCTGGGTCAGTCAGCAGCCCAAGCACCACCGCCATGTATCGCTCCAGCCAGGGCAATGGGGAGGTGAGAAGGGGAGGTGGTGCGTGGTACTTCCCTTTCAACCTGCAAAGCCGCACTTGGCCTGCTCAGCTCCCAAGAATGTTTTCCTGAATGGCCACTGATTTATAAAAAGAAATTAACCATCATCTTTTAAACTTTCAATTTCAATGAGAATTTTAAAAGTTTTAGAAAAATTCTCATTGAAATGGAAAGTTTAAAAGGAGATGGTTAATTTCTGTTTATAAAGGTACGTGCGGGCAGTGTGCAGGCTACTGACTGATCCAGCACCTGCTTGGACATGGCCAGGGTGGCGGAGCTGTCCCGGAGCATCTCCTGGCCAGGAAGGGGTGCCAGGAGAAAGTGAGACCACTGAAGGTCCACCTGCAGCTGGCAACAGGGCACAAAGGAGCAGCCACCCAGCAGAACCTGGAGTGTCCCCAGATCGGTGGGGTGGTGGGGAGGTTGCACAGGCCTGGAGATGGTCGAGGCCATCCTGGGTGCCTGCAATGGGATGTGGCAGCTACTTGGGGTGGGAGGTGGTCTGAGGTCTCCCACCCGCACCATGGCTTGTTTGGGCCCTGCTTGAATGAATTTAATTTTAATTTAATTTACTCGAATTTATAACCCGCACCTTCTCCTAAAAAAGGACCCAGGGCAGCGCACAGGAAAATTTAAAAAACAATACAAATATACAAAAATACCATTTTTAAAAACCTATTAAACCCATACCCTGTGCTAAAATAATGTAAAATCCCCCTAATTAAAAATATAGCTAATAACAATCAGGAACGGGAGGTTATGCTAGGCCGACTTGTTGAAATAGGTGCGTTTTAAGACGCTGGCGGAAAAGGCGGAGGTCTGAGATGGTGCGTAGTTCGGGGGGCAGGTCATTCCAGAGAGTAGGGCCCACCACAGAGAAGGCCCTTCCACTGGGTGTCGCCAACCGGCATTGCCTGGCCAATGGCACCCTGCGAAGGCCCTCTCTGTGGCAGCGGATCGGTCGAAGGGATGTATGGGGCAGGAGACAGTCTTGCATATAGCTAGGCCCCGAGCCATGGAGCACTTTGAAGATGGTCGTCAATACCTTGAAGCGCACCCAAAAGGCCACAGGTAGCCAAGTGCAGCTCACGCAGGAGAGGTGTTATATGGGAATGCCTTGAGGCTCCCATTATCACCCGCGCGGCTGCATTCTGGACTAACTGTAACCTTTGAGTGCACCTCAAGGGGAGCCCCATGTAGAGAGCATTAAAGTAGTCAAGCCGGGACGTCACGAGCGCTTGAGTGACTGTGCAGAGGGCAGTCCGGTCCAGTAAGGGGTGCAATTGGCGTATCAAGTGTACCTGATAAAACGCCCCCCTGGCCACGGCTGTCACATGATCCTCCATGGACAGCCGGGAGTCCAGGAGGACATCCAAATTGCGCGCCCTCTCCATGGGGGCCAGTATTTCGCCCCCAATGGCCAGTGTTGGACTTACCTGGCTGAACCTAGGTGCCGGAAACCACAGCCACTCAGTCTTGGACGGGTTGAGCTTGAGTTTGTTACTACCCATCCAAACCCGTATGGCCTCCTCCAGGTGCCGAAGAAACTATTGAGCCACCACACTCTCTACAACCTTCGCTAGAAAGCGAAGGTTGGAGACCGGATGGTAATTTTCCAACAATGCTGGGTCCAGGGAAGGCTTCTTGAGGAGGGGCCTCACCACCGCCTCTTTCAAGGCGGTAGGCAAATACCCCTCACTCAAGGAAGCGTTCACGATATCCTGGAGCCAGCCTCGTGTAACCTCCCAGGATGCCAGTACAAGCCAGGAGGGACACGGGTCCAATAAACATGTGGTGGCCTTAGGTCTCCTCGACAGCCTGTCCATATCCTCAGTAGTAACAAAGTCAAACTCCTCCCAAGATAGTGTCTCAAGAACAGCCTCGGACAATCCGACCGGACCACTTTCAACGGAGTGGTCCGTTCCAAATCCGAGTGATTTTATCCTGCAGATATTCACCAAATTCCTCTGCTCGACCCTGTAGAGGGGCTTCCCGCAGCCTCTGGTGAAGGAGGGAGCGGGTCACCCCAAACAGAGGGAGTGAAGAGACCCCCTCCCTGAAGGAATGAGTGCCAGGAGTCTTTCTGCTTCCAAGCCCGCACAAAGAGCTGCTTCCTAACTTCAGAAGGAAGCCAGTAGAGGTGTGGCTGAGCTCCAATGCTTCTAAAACGGCTGCCTGACGGGTGATGTTGAGACTCTCCTGGGAGCGGCAAGTTGGGTTTTCCAGCGGGGAAGCCTTCACACAGCTCTGAGACAGTTCAGCAAAGCCTCCCTGTTAGCTACTCTGGGTTCAGAACCAGTGTCACAACTCTGGTCCCTTAACCAGTGTTAGGAAAATAAATGCGGAATAATGTAATTCACCAGACAGTAAAGAGTTGCTTCAACCAAAAACAAACTCTAAAACAGTGATAGTAAGAAAATAGTCTTTACTTTGTAGCAACTAAAATGCTTCTTCCAACTAACTTCTCAAACAAATAACAGTCATTTACCAAAACACAGATATCTTACAGTGATGCAAAACAAAACCTCCTCCTTCTTCAAATCAAATCAAATCAAATTCGGATTTATTGACCGCACCCTCTCCCCACAGGGACCCGGGGCGGTGCACAGGAGAAACTAAAAACAATATACAATAAATACAAAATACATACTTTAAAACATAATTAAACAATGTTACCCGTGCTAAAAATGATTAAGAACCCATTAAGATGCATTTGGAATCAATAGACAGAGAGAATTATTCAAGGCCGGCCAGTCGAAAGAAATAGGTCTTCAATTTCGTACGGAAGGAGCGGAGGTCAGTGGTCGTTCTGATGTCAGAACAGGGAATCGAAAAAGGGAATGAGCTGTGATCCTGACCTTGCTTATATGGTAGAGCTAGGAAAAACACAGCCAATCAGCTTATACTTAGTTCTTGAAGCTACATAACTCCTTAAGAACATAGGCTCATATATATTGTCAACCCAATATAAGGCTGAATATCCTAACACTCCCGAGGCCCTTCCCAGCAAAGGGCAGTTGGTGGTAGTAAGGGAAGCAACTCTGCCTCCTTCCTCTGTGAGCCAGGCGCTGGGATGAACAGCCACCGCCTCTCCAGCACCCAAGCCATTGGGGACCCCTCAGAAGGCTTCAGGGTCTTCTCCCGACTGGCATCAGTGTTAAATTTTCCACCGAAAATGAAAAATTAAATCTCCCGACTGGTATCAGTGTTAAATTTTCCACCGAAAATCCGCAGGCTCGGGCAGTGCCTCTTGGGTTAAGAGCAGTGACAATATCTGTCACGTAAAAATAGGATTCCTTTCACAAATATCTTTGCATTGTAACATTATATTGAAAGTCATGATGTATGATGTTCCATACAGGTAAAGTAAAGATATCCTAATACTTGGTTTTACTGCATTGTATCTTAATCTCTTCATCATCTCCTGCCACGAAAAGCTGTGGGCGTGGCTGCTCTCTGCTTCCTATACTTTGCAACTTGGCTGGAGACTGCCACTGAAGTGATGCTTCGCTTGCTGCAGCTTGGACACCGGAAGACGGGAGTAGCGCTGTTCCGGTTTGATGGAAGGCAGCTGGGGGCAGGCTGTTGTGGCTCTGCTGACATCTAAAGAAGAGGAGGTGGTGAATGATTGGTTACTGCCTCCTCTTCTTTAGGGCTCAGTGGAGCCTTTCTCCAAACCTGGACAGCGTTACTTCCGCCTCCCCAGTGTCTGAACTGCAGCAAGCGAAGTACCAATTTAGTGGAAGTGGTCTCCAGCCAGGTTGCAAAGCATGGGGAGCTGAGAGAAGCCATGTCCATAGAAGCAGAGAGCAGCTGCCACTACCCCATTGTTGCTTCTGATGGTGATAGTAATAGTAGACATTGATGCATCTCTGCTGTAGGTTCTGCCGCACCCATTCGGCACCAAGGGCAAAGTGACAGGAGAGGCTGGCCATCCTCGAAGCCAGCTCTTGGAAGAAGGAGGCAGAGATGCCGCCCGGGGCTCGCTTCCCTGCCTCCTTCCTCCGAGAGCCACAGGCAGCAGGGAAAATGAGGCTTTTTTGCCAGTGTCAAGTTAACCATGCCCATTCAGTCACATGCCCCCCACCTAGCCATGCCCACAGAACTGGTAGTAAAAAAAATTGAAACCCACCCCTGTATCTTACATATTGATATAAGGAGAATGCTCAGAAATGTATTGTCCTGAAAAATTATATTTCAGGATAAAATCCTGATAAACATTGAATTGCTTTTATTTATTTGAATTTGTGGAGGCCAGGAATCATGCTTGTTCTAAATGCTATAAACTTTTTTCCTAGATGTGACAGTTGGTGCCTTTATGTCAAACAATGTAGTTCTTCTAAGGTGAGTGCTCTTTATCTTATTTCTTTTACAGTACTTGCTGTCCTGAGTTTGGCTTTAGAAGAAACGAACTTCTCCTAAGTGCTATATCCATAATTACATTTTCAAACTGAATTCCAAAAGTAATGACATTTGTTACTGCTTGCATAAACAATGGAGAGCTGATAGTAGCAATTGTTTATTAATACTTTCACTTCAAAAAGATTAGGGCAATGGTACTGGTACTTCATAGTGTGCAAACAACAATAGCTCAAGAAACGTGAGTGGGTTCACATGTTCCAGGCTGACAGCTTCTAATATTCCAAGTAAGAAGTACTGTACATCTATTGCCTGCCTGTCCATCTCTCCCTCTGTCTCTTTTCTTTTAATGGATTTTTAGAGAGAAGAAAAAAAAGTAAAAGCAATAATAGGAAAATACTATCCTGGAAGTTTACAAGGTGATTCTCCTTTAAAATTTCTGAGCAGGACAGAAGGCTTGTACAAGAAAATTCTCATCTGAAAGTTTTGTATTGGTTTTCTATAAGAAAGGCTTTTCATAATATTCTAATATCTTGTTTGTTACATTTTGTTAAATACCTCTGGTAATAGCACATAAGAAGTTATCAAGAAATATAACAAATAAGGCTATTTCTGTTGAAGCATTTATTTAAAACAACCGTTCAAAGATCATGCAATTTTGTCTAAATGTATGGTTTGAAACTGCAGAATTAGGAAAGGAAGTAATTATCTTTTGTCTAAAACAAAACAAAGAAACAAAAAAAATCTGTGTCCATTGAGGCAGATTTTGATAGATGTTGAATGTAGATTATCTGATTGAATGGCAAACCTATGGCACGCATGCCCAAAGTGGCATTTGAAGCTATGTCACCTGGCATGTGTGGCCTTGCCTCTTGTCTTCCAGGTTTCTAGTGTGCATGCTCACATAATCAGCTGTTCTTCACTCATGTAGCAGTGCTGAATACAGTATGCGCATGCGCACCAGCCAGCTGATTGTTGGGTGTGCATGCATGCCGGAATCCAGAAGTTCAGCTTTTCAAGAGCACAATCCCTTTGCTCATGTGGCAACTCCAAAAACTGGCCTGCGCATGCGCGTTGGCCAGGTGATCATCAGGCAGCATGTGTGCTAGAACTCAGAAGTCTGGCTTTTCCAGATCGTGACCCTGTGAGTGCAAGTGTGCAATGTTTCCGTGTGAGTTTTTTGGCACTCGGTGTCGAAAAGGTTCACCATCACTGGATTAGAGGTATAGCTATAGTTACATGGCCAGAAAATAATTAATGTAGGTTGATAATGTAGGGAAAAAATGAAGTGACAATTCTTCCCTATGTCCAAAATCCACTGATTGTCCACTGATTGTCTGCTTGGCCGGACTGGGGTAATTTAACTGTTTTTAGGGTTTTTAGGGGTTTAGTTTTAGTTTTAATATGGGATTTTAGCGCAGGGTTTTAGTTTAATTCATTTTAATATTGTATTATGTTTGTGGTTTTATATATGTATTTTTAAATTCCCTGTGCACCGCCTCGAGTCCCTTCGGGGAGAGAGAGCGGTTTATAAATTAAATTATTATTATTATTATTAACATCATCATCATCATCATCATCATCATCATCATCATCATCATCATCATCATTATTATTATTATTATCTTGATCTGTTTAAACATTTTAGACATCCAGTTTCTCATTTTTGACACTTTTCCATGGCAAGCAATTTCATAAATTTATATTTATATAAATAGCAGAGCTTAAAAGTTTGCAATCTTGTTTGAATATTTAATATTTCTGCATAAATATCAATTAAAACATGGTCCAGCAAGTTCTAAAACTGGATAAAGGGAACCAATTGAACAAATCAAAAACATTATACTTGTTCTGTACAAGCTATCACAGCCTCTGGATTTGGTCTTTTCTTAAATGAGAGTTTTATTTCTACATGGTGGAGACCTTGTATTTCTCTAAAATAAACAAGGCTCAGTTTTCTGATAGCATCTATCCCAAGAGAGTTAAGCTTAAGTCAATATTTAGGTAAATGGGAAAAGAGTTTGCTTAATAGGTTAAGTTTAAGATAGTAAAACTGCATGATATGGTATCTGTAATTCTTAATTGCTCATTAAATATGAGCATGCATTACTTAGGTCAATTAGTGTCATTTTTGTAATTATTTTACATTATACTTCATATAAAGTTAAAAAAAATAAACAAAACTTATTAAGACATAGTGTGATATAGCTTAGTCATAAATATCGGTGAATCAGTGACATGTAATGGTAAAGATGTTGGATCAGGAGTAAGAGATCTAAATGTAAGTTTGCCCTCAGCCTGGAAGTTCAATGGATAATTGGGGTGGTCAGCCTCTCACAGACCAATCCACTTTATGAATCTGTTTGTGGGAGGAGAGAAAGGACTGTCATATACTATTGGCAGGATATCCTGAATGGAAGGCAAGATATATATCTAATAAATCTTATTTAACTAATAAATAAGTCCCTATGTGGTGAGATGGGTGCGGCTTATAAATACGATAAATAAATCAATAAATCAATAAATCAATAAATCAATAAATCAATATTGACATGTTCTTTAAATGTTTTTAGGCCACAGTGTTGCTTTTATGTGGACATGTGATTTATAAGAAAGAAGACGGGGTTAAAGAAATCATCAAGAATTCCCTCCCCTTATTATGAGATCAGCATAATTTTGTTTTGATCAGCAATTGTGATGAAAATTCTTTACTCAATTTTACAAATAATAATGCCTTGAATGAATAAGCTACTAAAATCAGCATATCAGCCTTCACTACTTTAAGCAAAATGCTTAATGGGGTAACAAGTTCAAAAATTTAGCCTGTTCCACCATATTCATATAAGCATATGCTTCATGCAAGCAAAAAGTTGACAATTTGAGAATAATGTTCATATATGCCTCACTTGATTATGGTCTTGAAAAACTGGTAATTCTCTCCCATTTTGTTCTGTATTCTAATGCCTCATGGTTCTTATTCTTTTTGTTTGAAAGCTTATGATAGCTCCCTGATTTTTAAAGAAAGTTTGAAGGCAAGATGGAAAAATATAAAAATATAAATATTTTGTCTCATAGAATGTTACTATTGGGATTGTACAAGTGTGTGTGTGTGTGTGAGTGTTTGTGTGCTATTCTAGCCTAACTTGGATGGAAAGAGAGAGAAATATGTATAATTCAGGAAACAACTGTGTCCTGTTACAGATGGATAGACATTTAAAGTGTTGAGTGAAATTTTGGGCAGATTGACTGAATTGTGAGGAAGGAAAGGAGAGGCAGCAAGAGATAATACCAAAAAAGTGTGATGCAAGAATAGATGTTGATTTGCTGGAGTTGACAGGACGTGCTTCAGCTGGACAGATGTGGGGGGTGTTGGCTCTCAAGAGCCTCACATGAACCCTGTCTGACAAACTAACTTCGAGGTCCATTTGGATCTGAATCCCTCCTGGAGGGGGAGGCGAAGAGGACAGCGTCTCATTAGACCCAGGAGGAGGCAACCGAGCCCTCGCAGGTCGCAGATTTGTCTTTTGAATTGGAGTCAGGGCGACAGCCTATAAATATGGCTGACAAGACACTGAACTTCTTGTCAAAGCAAAAGGAACAACAGGAGAGTTTGGAAGGGATGAACGGCCAGTAAGATAATTTATCTAACCTACAGCCATAAATTAAACTTGGAAAAGGCAAAGAAATCTTGAGAACATAAATAATATTGATGGTCAGATTGGTCACTTTTCCAAAAAGAAAGAAAGGAAGGAAGGAGGGTTGAAACACCCCCCCAAAAGCTATTTACTTGAATCATGAAACGGTCAAAGTCCCGCATTTCTGGCGTATTCTTGAACGTGTGCCACAAAGAATCCCAATTTTTTCAGGTTCCCATCAAACTTCACCCCAAGGGAAGGAATTTTTCTTTCTAATTGCAGGTTTCAGGGTTGGTTGGGGTGCCCCCAATCCATACACCAACTGGGAGGAGGGTTTGCTGGATTCCTAGCTCTTGCTGCTGTGCCATCTGCTTGATCAGCAGGACCCAGAGGGGGGGTTAGCTCCCCTGGCGTCACCCGCAGTTGCCATCCTTCCAACACTTCTCGGTTACCGTTCTGGCTCCCCCAGGATGTTGAGATTTTCCAAAATCTCCATCACCAACTAGGTTACATGTCTCTTCAGACAATCCTCTCTCCCTGAGGCTTCCTTTAGCTTTTCCTGGTCAGAGAGGGTTTCTAGCTCCACTTTCCACCCTGGGTTTCGGCTCCCTCAGGTAAGAGTGGTTCTCCCATTCCAGCTGTCTTTCGTCCTGATGCCAATTGACCAATGGGGCTTTTTGGGGTCCTCTAGGCTCACCTCCTCCTCTCTGACAGAGGAGTGGAGATCTCCGGTTGGGAAGGGGTTGCCATCTCCCTCTAGCAATCAGCTTCCCCTTGTTCGCTATTGTGCTCAGACATGGTTTGCAGGATCCCCTCGGTAGAGCAAATGTTGTGTCTCCTGGTTGACCAATTTGCAGATGTTGCTTTATGTAATGGCTCCTCTCCTAATTTAAGACTCCGGAAACGGATTATTCCAAAAGGTTAGAATCTGCATTCTGACAAAGGGGAGGGGTCATTATCAGTTTAATCCCACTTGCATTGCCTAAAGGGACTTAGATGCTGCTTTGCCTCTAATGGTTTACATTCTGCTTACTTAAACGTTCCTTTTGAAATAATCCGTTTCAAGAGTCTTTACCTTTTTAAGTTAGGAGGAGCTAAATGAAGCCTCAGGGAGAGAGGATCATCTGAAGAGACATGTAAACCAGTTGGTGATGGAGATTTTGGAAAATCTTAACATCCGGGGGGAGGCAGAACAGCAACTGAGAAGTGGTGGAAGGACGGCAACCGCGGGTGACGCCAGAGGAACTAACCCCCCTCTGGGTCCTGCTGATCAGGCAGATGGCACAGCAGCAACAGCTAGGAACCCAGCAAACCCTCCCCCCAGTTGGCACATGGATTGGGGGGCACCCCCAACCAACTCCGAAACCTGCAATTAGAAAGAAAAACTCCTTCCCTTGGAGTGAAGTTTGATGGGAACCCGAAAAAAATGGGATTCTTTGAGGCATACGTGCTCACCTACATGCAAGACTATGGGCGTGACTTTCAAACCCAAGGATCCCAAGTAAGAGTAGCTACCCTAGCCCTGGAAGGAGCTGCCGCCTGATGGATGGTGACATTACATAATGCCGATGTGCCAGAACTGCGGGACTTCGACCATTTCATGATGGTCTGGCGACGATGTTTCGAAGACCCCCTCGCAGACCGCAAAGCACGCGAATGCATTAAAGTTATGAAACAGGAACAACGACCAGTGGCAGGGTATACTGAAGAATTCCGAGACCTGGCATATCATGTGAACTGGCCAGAAGATATCTTGGTAAAGTGGTTCAAAGATGGGCTGAGTGATGACCTCTACAATGCCTGCGTGGCCCAAGGGGCACAAGACTGCCTACATGAGTGGTATCTCACTGCTGAAAAGGCAGAGATCAACATGGCCAGGAACCAGTACCGAGCGGGGCGAATGTGGAAGAAATACCCCTCCCA
Organism: Rhabdophis nuchalis; assembly: GCA_039707465.1. Classification (NCBI taxonomy): domain Eukaryota; kingdom Metazoa; phylum Chordata; class Lepidosauria; order Squamata; family Natricidae; genus Rhabdophis; species Rhabdophis nuchalis. The sequence goes on from CM077647.1 coordinate 81,668,397, forward strand.
AAGGAAGCAAGAGCCTTTCAACCCACAAATGGCATTTTCTCTGAAACCCTCAGCCTGTTTCAAGTGTGGAAAAGAGGGGCACCGAACTGAGGAATGCCATTCTCCTGTGTGCTGCTCGGAGAGTCCAACTATGGGTTAATTCTGCCTAACTGCCCTCTGGACTGGATTTATTTTCTTTGAAGCCACGCCTCTTCCTGTGTGTTTCTCAGAATTTCAATCCAGTCTGATGCCCTAGGATGTGTTCTGTTGGTTCTCCTTAAGAGTTTTATACAGAACATTAGTTGGACTCTCCAAGAAACAATTTCTCCTTTACAGCACAGCTCTTCGGTGAGTTTTTACTTTAAACTCACAGCTTCAACTTTCCCGACGTGTCCTGGGTCCGCCCAGGTGCGCGCGGGTCTCTTTTACTGGCCCCAGGCTTGGATTGCCTCGGGAGCCCTGGGCAGCGCTTCGGTCAATGGCGAGGGTGCCCTGCCGTTAGCGTTTCCTCGCTGGAGCGGCCGCTTTCCTTCCCGGCTCTGCTTATAGCTGGCTTCAAGCAGGGCGGTTTCGCGCCGTCCGTTTGAATCGCGCCCGCCATTTTTAAGGCTTTTCAGCCATTGGCGGGCGTTTAGCTGCAGGAGAAGGCGGTGGCGGCTTAATTGGCCACGCTTTTCTCTGGAAGCCCCGTATCCGCTCCCAGAGCAGCTGCAAGTGGCGCCATTTCCTCAGCGTGTGCGGAGGCGCGAAGAAGGCTCCAGAGAAGCTGAGTTCTTCAGCACTTGCTTCATCGGCCGGCTCCAAAACGAGAGGCTTTGGAAAGATCTTCTGTCCCCCTTTGATCTGGCAGGCTCTCCTTGGCTTTGGGTGCATTCCTGCTCCTTGGGAGGCAACTTTTTAATCTCTTCACGAGCTGACCTGCTGCTTGCCTGCTGCCTCTACACTTCTGCTGATCCAGAATCATTGCGCTGAAGTTCCCCTGCCTTCCATCGTTCATCTGGTGGTGAGTTACTGGGGCCCAGGATGTCTGAAAGACCTTCCCAAGACTGTGAGCAGCCAGGGCCATCCACCAGCAGGGGGCTCGTTAGACAGGCCAGCAAGGCCGCTTCTGAAGCCCTAAGCAAGGCCGGGGGAAAAAGGCAAGACAGCTCAAGATAAGGCTGCCTCCAGGTGCCAAAAGGCCCTTGATAAAGAATTTGATAAGGCCCAGCGCAAGGCCAGCGAAAATTCTAGAGACACTCCAGCTGGGGAAGTTCAAATGGATCCTATCCCTGTGATTCAGGCTACCCCCCTGATAGACAGAGAAGAAGAGGAAGAAGAACAAGAATTCTCTTCTGATGACTCCCCAGAGCCTGCCTTGGTGGGAGATGATGACCTTTTTCAGAAGGACAGCCCCTCTACTGCTAGGGTCGTCTCCTCTCCCACTACCTCAGCAAGGCCTACCAAAAGAGCTAGACCTATTGAAGATCAGGGGCCTGCACTCTCTGCTGAATTACAAGCCATAATTAATAAGGCCATTTCCCAGGGAATTGCTGATGGCATCAAGCAGAGAAACAAGCATGCCAGGAGGCCTAGTACCTCCAGAGCTGCTGAGAGCCAGGCAGTCCGCAGGTCTCCCTCTCCTCATTCCTCCCTGGATAGTGGGGATTCCACTGTGGAGGATGACTTGCTTCCTGAGCAGGAGTTCTCAGGGGATGAGCAAGCTGCCCTGGAGAAGCCTGCTTTTAAAGGGCTTTTCCGTAGCTCTACCTTTAAAACCATCCTAAGCAAGGCTAAGGTTTCCACCCGCATGAAGGTTACCACCCCTGAACCTGCCACTGAAGTGGCCTCTGACAATGATGAGGGCCTCTTTGAAGAACCAGAAGAGACCCAGGAGATAGTCCCTGTGCCCAAGATGTTTTTGAACTTAGTTCAGCACCAGTGGGCCCAACCAGGCACTGTGGTTTCGCACAGCAATACTGATAAACTGCTGTACACGGTGGACGCCCCTTTGGAGGACTTGCTTAAGCTGCCTCCAGTAGACCCTCCGGTACAGGCACTCACTTCCACATCTGTATTACCTCCTGACCTCCTGGAAGGCCTTAAGGCGGAGGACAAGAGGTCTGAGAAGGCCTGTCACAAGACCCACATGGTGGCTGCATGGGCAATTAAGACTGCCACTTCAGCCTCCTTTATGTCCAGAGCTACCCTTAAGTGGCTCCAGCAATGTTTAGCAAAAGTTCCAGCGGGTGATTCCAGAGCTAGGCAGGAGTTGAGGAAGATAATGGCGGGTGTTTCTTACACCGCCAACGCCACCCTGAGTTCCGCCAAGTTTGCCTCTAGGGCCTTGGCATCCAACGTGACCTCTAGGACAGGGGTCCCCAACCCCCGGGCCGCGGACCGGTGCCGGTCTGTGGCTGGGTGGGAACTGGGCCGCAGGGCGGAGAGGAGGAGGAGGGAGGAGGGGGCAGCCCCCTGAGCAGAGCATGCGGGAGAACGCTGGCGCGGCTGTTCGCGCTGTTGGAGTTGGGCTCTTCCTCCTCCCTCATCGACGGTGGGACTCCTGGGCGGCGGCGGCCCTCCCTACCGGCCGCCGATTCCCTTCCTCCCCCCCACACACATACGGAGCCTTCTCAGTGAGTGAGTGAGCAAACGAGCAACCAAGCCCGGGCGGTGAGGCAGGCTAAGGCAAGTGAGCACGGGCTAAGGAGAGTCTGCGGTGGGGGGGCGGGGGCGGGGACGACAACAGACAGACAGAGAGAGGCAGAGACACAGAGAGAGACAGGGAGGGAGGGGGGGAATCAGAGTGACAGACACGCACACAGAGACAGGGAGAGAAAGAGAGACACAGAATGGGTGATTAAGTGCGTGGATGCGAGACAGACAGACACATACACACACATAGAGTGTCAGATGGGGGGACGAAGGAGAGAGACAGAGATAGAGAGAGAGAGTAAGAAAGAAAAGAAAGTGGGAGAGGGAGAAAGAAAGAGAAAGAAAGACAGACAGAAAGAGAAAGAAAGAGAGACAGAAAGGAAAGAGAGAGAAAAAAAGAGAGGAAGAGAGGAAGAAAGAGACAAAAGAGAGAAAGAGAAAGAAAGAGAGAGAGAAAGAGGGAAAGAAAGAAAGAGAAAGAGAAAGAAATAAAGAGGGAAAGAAAGAAAGAGAAAGAAATAAAGAGAGAAAGGGGGAAAGAAAGAAAGAGAAAGAAAGAAAGAGAGAGAGAAAGAAAGAAAGAGAAAGAAATAGAGAGAGAAAGAAAGAGACAGAGAAAGAAAGAAAGAAAGAAAGAAAGAAAGAAAGAAAGAAAGAAAGAAAGAAAGAAAGAACTTATGACCACAGTTGAGGCCAAAAGTTTGGTTGTTAACCAAGACCATTGTTAAGTGAGTTTCACATTTTCCAAGTTGGCCACGCCCACCCAGTCACATGACTGCTGAGCCACTCAGCCGGTCCGCAGAATTTTCTTTAAAATGAAACCGGTCCCTGGGGCAAAAAAGGTTGGGGACCCCTGCTCTAGGAGATTCCTTTGGTTTCGCCACTGGAATGCAGACATGCGATCCAAGTGGAAGATCGCTTCTGCCCCTTATAAAGGGGGGAAGTTCTTTGGCGAGGTTCTTGATCCCGTTCTAGTTGAAAACAAGGACAAGAAGAAGATTATGCCTTCTGTCACAAAAAAGACAGAGCGCAAAGGTTCTGGTTCCTTTCGGAAACAGTCCTTTCGTGCCTCCGAGCCCTCCACCAGCTCAGGACAATACCAACGGCCCTATAATCAGGGATCAGATAGGGGTCAGGACCGTCAATCCTTTCGTGACAGGGGCCGACAGCAATCCTTCTCGAAGCGTCCCTTTCGAGGAGGCTCAGGCTCCAGACCATTCCGTAAGTTTAAGTGACTCTCTGGCGACTGCTCCCATAGGGGGCCGCCTCCACCTCTTTCAGGCGGCCTGGGAGCAGACCACGTCAGATCAGTGGGTCCTACAGGCCATCCGGATAGGTCTTACCCTGGAATTCCTTTCCCCTCCTCCCAGGCGATTCATTCGCTGCCCCACCCCATCCTCTCCCCTCAGGAGGTCCCTCATGGAGCAGGAGGTGGCACACCTAAAGGAAATAAATGCCATAGAACCAGTACCGGTAAACCAAGAAGGGTCAGGTTTCTATTCAATCCTGTTCCTAGTTCCCAAGAACTCGGGGGGCTGGAGAGGGATCTTAGATCTAAAACACCTGAGTCAGCATCTGGCGTACAGATGCTTCAAGATGCAGTCCCTCCAGTCCATCCTGAGCTGCATTCGGCCGGGGGATCTTTTAACATCCATAGATCTCCAGGAGGCCTACCTTCATATTCCAGTTCGGAAGGCCCATCGCAGGTTCTTCAGATTTTGTTACGCAGGCAATCACTACCAGTACAGGGCCCTTCCCTTCAGCCTGTCCTCCACCCCGAGGATGTTCACGAAGGTTCTAGCTGCAGTTCTAGCATCTCTCAGGTCACGCCCGGTCCGACTTCAAGCATATCTAGACGACATCGTCATTCAATCATCCAGCCACCATCAAGCAATCAGAGACCTCCGGCTGACCATGCGAACCCTTGAACACCACGGGTTCTCCATCAACCTGAAAAAGAGCCACCTGGTTCCCACCACCAGTCTAACGCACCTGGGGGCAGTCATAGACACCATCTCCTGTCAGGTCTATCTGTCGCCAGAACGCGTAAACAGTCTTCTCCACCTGGTACAGAAGGTGAGGTCATCCAGGACCGTTCCTATCGTCCTCTTGTCGCAACTCCTTGGCAAGATGATCTCCTGCCTCTCAATAGTACCATGGGCGCGGCTACACTCCCGTCACCTGCCGTGGTGCCTGTTACCGTTCCGGCGCGCCAAGTACAGCGACTCGCCCAGACAGGTTCCAGTTCCGGACAAGGTCCACTCATTGCTGAAGTGGTGGCATGGCGGCGACATCCCTAGCCAAGGGCTGCCTCTTCCGCGAACCAGACCGAGTCATCATCACCACCGACGCCAGTCTCTTCGGCTGGGGAGCCCACCTAGATGCCCAGGTAGCGCAAGGGAAGTGGTCTCCCAAGGAACTCAAACACAGCATCAATTGGCTGGAGTTGAGGGCTGCTCGCCTAGCCCTTCTACACTTCCACCCGATCATTCAGAACCGGCATGATCTGCTGCTCACGGACAATGTCTCCACCAAGGCCCACATCAATCGCCAAGGGGGCACTTGCTCCAAGTCATTGATGGAGGAAGCCGAACGGCTGGGCCTTTGGGCGGAGAAGCAACTTGCTTCCATCAGGTCGGAGCACATCTCAGGGGAGAGCAACATCCAGGCGGACTGGCTGAGCAGAGCCACCATCGACAACTCAGAGTGGCAGCTGCAACTGGACCTATTCCTCAAGATAGCGCAGAGGTTTGGCCAACTAGCAGTCGATCTGTTCGCCTCCGCGGCGAATGCGCAACTCCCAAGGTACTTCACCAGGTACAGGTGTCAGGGGGTGGAGGGCACCAATGCTCTCAGGTGTCGTTGGCCCCCAGGCCTCCTGTATGCTTTTCCGCCGTTTCCCCTGCTGCCAGGTCTGATACGGAAAATCCTCAAGGAGCAGGCAGACGTAATAGTAGTCACTCCCTTCTGGCCCAGGAGGTCGTGGTTCGTGGACTTAGTGAGCCTATCCATAGTCAAGCCGTGGAGGATCCCTCCGGAGGAGTTGTCTCTCATTCAGGGCTCCATCTCGCACCCAGAGCCACAATGGATGCAGCTGGCTGCTTGGCGTGTGAAAAGCAGCTCCTAGAAAGGGCTAATTTTTCTGTCGGAGTCATACGCACCATACAGGCTTCCCGTCGCCCCTCGACTACCAGGATTTACGACGCCACCTGGACCGCCTTCATAGCTTGGTATGGCCCTCGTCAGGTCGACCCCGTCTCAGCCTCCATCCTTGATGTACTGGACTTCCTTCAGAAAGGCCTTGAACAGGGTCTGGCAGCTAACACTCTTCGCCGCTAGACGGCCGCACTCTCCACCGTGCTGGCTTTTGACTCCTATTCATCACTGGCTCATCATCCAAGGGTGGTGAGCTTCCTGAGAGGGGCTGCCAACGTTCACCCCCCAGTCATCCACAGGTATGGGATCTACATATAGTGCTCAGGGCTCTGATTGATCCACCATTCGAGCCGTTGCGTACATGCGACTTGAAACGTCTCACACTCAAGACGGTGTTTTTGGTGGCCATCAACTCGGCACGCAGGATTTCGGAGCTGGCGGCATTGTCGGTCAGGGATGACCTTTGCGTTATCCACGGGGACAGAGTGGTCTTAGCCTCGACCCCACCTTCGTTCCGAAGGTCAACTCGATGTTCCACCGCGCCCAGGAAGTCATCTTACCGAATTTCTGTCCACGGCCGGTGCACCCCAGGGAACAACAGTGGCATAAGCTCGATGTCCGTCGTGTGGTCAAGACATACGTAAAGCGCACTGCGTCCTACCGGCGATCGGAGGCCTTGTTTGTCACCTTCCAACCTCACAACATGGGTCAGAAGGCCACCGCAGCCACCGTCGGCAGGTGGTTGCGTTCCTGCATCGCTTCCGCCTATGAACAGCAAGCTCAACAGGTGCCTCGCAACATCACGGCACACTCGACCAGGAGTGCGGCGACGTCAGCGGCCTGGGTTACTCAAACGACACTTGATGAGATTTGCAGGGCAGCCACCTGGGCCTCCCCATCCCAGTTTGTACGTAATTACAAGTTGGACAAGTTTGCATCTTCAGAGGCGGCCTTTGGTCGCAGAGTTCTGCAGCAAGTTCACTTAACGACGGAATCTACTAGCGAAGCTGTTTCCCACCCTTGGAATGTTTAGCTTGGGCACTTCCCATAGTTGGACTCTCCAAGCAGCACATAGGAGAAGTGTCGTTGGCTTACCTGAACGATCTTCTCTGTGTGCTGCGAGGAGAGTCCAAACCCGCCCTTGTTTTGTAGATTCCTCTGTCTTTTTGTTTTTGGATATTCACCTATTTCCTACCTTGACAGACTTTGTTTGCACTAAGAACCTTCGGCAACATGAGAACCAACCAGACAACCTACAGGTCCACGCCTTAAATTGAAATTCTGGGAAACACATAGGAAGAGGCGTGGCTTCAAAGAAAATCAATCCAGTCCAGAGGGCAGTTAGGCAGAATTAACCCATAGTTGGACTCTCCTCGCAGCACACAGAGAAGATCGTTCAGGTAAGCCAACGACACTTCTCAAGCACCGGCTAAAAAAACAGAGCCCCCATTGGGGGGGAACCTACGAAACTGGGCCAATGTGGGAAGGAAATGGCCGTGAGGAGCAGGGAGATCGGAGAATCTCCACCATCACCCCTCTTTGAGGAGGAAACCCCAGCTTCTCGGGAAGAAGAACCATACTCGTCCAGGAGTGATCCAGAGGACGAACCACTGGTAAGCAAACCAATTAAACAGCTTACCCTCCCCCTAAGACTGTTTATCCCCAATTGGGGAAGGGGGATAAAAATTTCTGCTTTAGTGGACTCAGGGTGCACCCCCTGTTTGATCAGCCCAACCTTGGTAAGGGAGTTGAGGATTAATGTAAGGAAGCTGAAAAACTCCACAGCTTTTTGCCAACTAGATGGGTCAATAGCAGGGGGGGAGCCAGCTTCATTTGCCACTGAGCCTCTACAGATTAGCATCGGAAACCACAAAGAAATACTTACATTTATACTGGCCCTGGGCATGGAATGGCCACTAGTTTTGGGTCTTGCATGGCTGAAAAAATGGAACCCCAAAATTAATTGGAAGCAAGGCACCATAAGAGCACAGATGCATGTAACCTTTGCTGAGAATGCACAACAGGAAATTGTGGAGACAGAGCACCAAGAAACAGCAATGCCGTTGCGCTACGGACGCCGCGGGCAGGCTTCTCAGCCTGCCGAACCAGTAGCCTGTAGAGGCATTTTTTAAAAGATCGAAAACGCCTTGGACACTCCAAACTCCTCAGGATTTTAGGACAGAGCTAGCGCTGTCGGGTAGAGCCCCTTGCGAAACACCCCAGAAGGTTTTACAGCCTCTGGGGTGCGGGCAAGGAGAGCTCCCCTTTTTCAGCTGCTATATGCTCCGGACTGCTGGGATCCTCCGCTAAGGATTTAGCGGAGCAAGACGCCGTACACAACTTTTAAAATATATTCCAAGCAACCCAAGAAAAATAATCGCAAGTATCTAAAGTTTAAAGTTTGAACTCTTTTAAATAACAGCAGCGCTGAACCTGAACGGCATGGGCTTAGAACAAAGGATTTAGGACAAAGGATTCAAAATGGCGTTAATTTGTAGTTGAAAGTTGAAAGGAAACGAAAGTTAACTGATTTGTGTATTCCAGTCTGTATCTAATCCTGGCTGACAGTTAAAGGCGGAAAGGAAGAGCAGAACAACTATAAAGCTAACGAATAAACAATTTGACTTATTGACTTATTCTGATATTCTGAAAAGTATTTTCTTAGAAAGTTGGGGAAAAATTTGTTTAAAAGTGTGGCAACGGAACAAGCTGGTGCAATAACTCTCCAGGATTTTAAGGATTTGAAGAATTTTATAGCTAATGAAAGTAAAGAAGTCAAAGGAATGGTTCAGGATAAATATGATCAGCTTAATAAAAATATACAATCAATGGCTAAGGGTCTGTCTGAAGTTGTAATTAAGATTGATAAGAAAGTTGAATTGGCTTCGGAGGTGGAAGTTAAAGCGAAGGAAACTGATTTGAAATTTGTGGAAGTTGAGGGAAAAATGCAAAGGATGGATAATGAAATAATTATGATGCAATTTAGATCCATGGAATATGCCATCAGACTGAGGGGTATAAAAGAAAATCCTAGAGAAGATATAAGAAGAATTTGTGCTGATGCTTTGGCTACGTTACTTAAAGTGGATGATCCTGATGAGATTTTTTTTAAGATTGACAAAATTTATAGAGTAAACTCACGTGCAGCATTACAAAGGCAATTACCAAGAGATGTTGTGATATATTTTACCGAGAGAAACCTTAGAAATGATATCTTGCAGAAGTCTTTTTACTCTTGTCTTCAAATAGATGGAAACCTGATTGGTGTTTTCAATGTTAAAGCTTAGAAGGGATTTTAGATTTTTGGTAGTGGAGTTGAAGAAAAGACGGATACAGTATAGGTGGGATGCTCCAATGGGTGTTATACTGAGAAATGAAGGCAAGAGAATTTTATTATGAAATACTGAAGGCAAGTGCTACGCCTCCACGTACATCCACACCAACAGATCTGGATATTTTAGAGCAGAGGTTGTTTGAGAAAGAGACAGAAGAACAAATAAAGCAGACGCAAAAAGAGAAGGAAGCTCAGGGTGCTGTAGGTGGAGCCCAAGTGGATCCTTCTGGATGTTCTTTAAGTTCTTTTTTGGAGGAACCGTCCAAGACTCTTATAGAAATGCCATTACTTAAGCCAGTGGAGCAACGTGTTATTAGATCTACTACCAGGCAAATTCAAGAATCTCAGAAGCAGGTTACAAACGGTCAGGTGCCACAACCCCCGCAGGCTAGGTGGCCAGGGAATTCAGAGCCAGGGTCTGCGGCTGATGTTTTGCAATGCCAGGTCCGTGGTCAACAAAGCCCCCCTCATTAGTGACCTTGTGTCAGAGGGGGAGCCGGACCTGGCAGGAATTGCGGAGACCTGGTTGGGCCACGAGGGAGGACATCCCCTCGTTGAAATGTGCCCACCAGGCTACCGTGCATTTCATCAGCCGCGGGCCCTAGGCAGGGGTGGTGGGGTAGCGGTCATTATTAAGGAAGGCCTTGAGCCGAGAGAGACCATTGTGCCCCAGACTTCCGGCTGTGAGTCCCTCTGCGTGAAGTGGGGCCTAGGGAGGCAGTTGGGCTTGCTGGTTGTATACCTGGCTCCCCGCTATGTAGCAGCAGCCCTGCCCGAGCTCCTGGAGGTGATCGCCACGGTGGCAGTGGAGACCCCCAGACTTATAGTCATGGGGGACTTTAACCTGCCATCGTTGGGCGAATCATCCGTGGTAGCTCGGGAGTTCATGGCTTCCATGACGGCCATGGACCTGACCCAAGTAATTCAGGGCCCCACCCACGAGGGTGGACATACGCCGGACCTCATCTTTGTCTCGGGCCAATGGAAAAGTGATCTGGGTACAGGGGATATAGTCATCACACCCTTGTCATGGTCAGACCACTCACTTCTCCGGCTCGACTTTCCGACCGCTGCTCCCCTCCGCGGGGAGGCGGAACCAGAGTCACCAATCTGGTACCGCCCCAGGCGCTTGATGGACCCGGATGGGTTCCAGACAGCGCTTGGGCCATTTCCTGTATCCCTGACCCGCGCCCCGATGGAGGACCTCACGGCCGCATGGAATAGTGCGGCCGTGGGAGCCTTAGATCGGGTCGCGCCCTTGCGGCCTCTCTCGCGGCGGCGAACCACCCTGGCTCCTTGGTTCACTGAGGAGCTGCGGGTGATGAAACGCCGCAAGAGATGCCTAGAGAGAAGATGGAGGGCTAGCCGCTCTGAATCTGACCGGACACAGGTAAGAGCCCATTTACGGACTTACATTGTGGCGCTGAGGGTGGCCAAACGTCATCATTGTGCCACTCTCATAGCATCCGCAGAAAACCGCCCTGCCGCCCTGTTTAGGGTGACCCGCGCCCTCCTTCAACAGAGGGAACGGGAAGCCCCACTACAGGGTAGAGCAGAGGAATTTGTGATTTTTCTGCAGGAGAAAACCGCCCAGATACAGAGTGAGCTAACCCCCATTCATGGCCCAGTGGGATGCCACGAGAGAGATCTTGTTTGGGAGGAGTTTGACTCCGTTACTTCCGAGGATATGGACAGGCTACGTGGGCGACTGCGAGCCACCACATGTTTATTGGACCCGTGCCCCTCCTGGCTTGTACTGGCATCCTGGGAGGTGACACGAGGCTGGCTCCAAGAGGTTGTCAACGCATCCTTGAGTGAGGGTTCCTTGCCTGCCTCCCTAAAAGAGGCCATGGTGAGGCCCCTCCTCAAGAAGCCCTCTTTGGACCCAGCTCTTTTGAACAACTACCGTCCAGTCTCCAACCTTCCCTTCTTGGCGAAGGTTGTTGAGAGTGTGGTGGCACAACAGTTTCCCCGTCACCTGGAGGAAGTTGACTATCTAGATCCGCGCCAGTCCGGCTTTCGGCCCGGGCATAGCACCGAGACGGCATTGGTCGCGTTGGTAGATGATCTCTGGAGGGCCAGAGATGGGGGATGTTCCTCCATCCTGGTCCTATTAGACCTCTCGGCGGCTTTCGATACCATCGACCATGGTATCCTATTGCATCGGCTGGGGGGGTTGGGGGTGGGAGGCACCGTTTTACGGTGGTTCTCCTCCTACCTCTCTGGCCGATCGCAATTTGTGCGGGCAGGAGAGCAGAGGTCGACCCCGAGACCCCTCACATGCGGGGTGCCTCAGGGGTCGGTCCTCTCGCCTCTCCTGTTTAACGCATACATGAAGCCGCTGGGTGAGATCATCCGTGGTTTTGGGGTAGAGTACCACCTGTACGCTGATGACACCCAGCTGTACATATCTACCCCAAACCACCCCAACGATGCCGTAGCGGTGATGTGCCAGTGCCTGGAAGCCGTGCGGATCTGGATGGGAAGTAACGGACTTAGGCTCAACCCGACCAAGACCGAGTGGCTGTGGTTTCCGGCTGCCCGATTCAACCAGCTCTCTCCAACGCTGGCCATAGGGGGCGAACATCTTGCCCCTGTGGATGGGGCGCGCAACTTGGGTGTCCTCCTGGATACCCGGCTGTCCATGGAAGATCAAGTGACAGCCGTGGCCAGGAGGGCGTTTTACCAGGTTCGCCTGGTACGCCAGTTGCGCCCCCTATTGGATCGGGACGCCCTTCGCACAGTCACTCATGCTCTCGTGACATCCCGACTGGATTATTGCAACTCTCTCTACATGGGGCTCCCCTTGAGGTGTACCCGGAGGCTTCAGTTGGTCCAGAATGCAGCCGCGCGAGCAATTATGGGCACGTCTAGGTTTGCCCACGTAACACCGCTCTTGCGCGAGCTGCACTGGCTAACTGTCGTCTTCCGGGTGCGCTTCAAGGTGTTAATTACCATCTTCAAAGCGCTCCATGGCTCGGGACCTAGCTACCTGCGGGATCGGATCCTGCCCCATACATCCTCACGGCCGATTCGCTCCCACAGAGAGGGACTTCTCCGGGTGCCGTCCACTAGACTTTGTCAGCGGGCGGCGCCCAGGGGAAGGGCCTTCTCTGTGGCGGGCCCAGCCCTCTGGAATGACCTTCCCCCCGATATCAGGACAACCACGGACCTCCGCTCCTTCCGCTTAAAATTAAAGACGCACTTTTTTCGTCTGGCCGGCCTTGGGTAGTCTCTTTTTAGGTTAGGGGTTTTTAGGGGTAATTTTTAGTTTAGTTTATGGGTTTTAGCGCAGGATCAATTTAATTTATTTTTAACTTTGTATTTTGTATTTGTCTGTGGTTTTATTTGTATTTTTAATTGCCTGTGCCCCGCCTCGAGTCCCCTTGGGGAGAGAGAGCGGGATATAAAATTAAATTATTATTATTATTATTAAGTCCCAAGTACAATGTGCCAAGAAAGATAAAGGCAAGACGCAAGTTGAAGCCGTGGGAGGAGCAGGAACGAAGATTAGTCTCGTGGAGAAAGAACTTCAGCAAATGCTCTCAACGCTTCAGATTAGGCCAAAAGATGCTTAAACTTTTATCCTGGAATGTGAATGGATTGAATTCTCCACAAAAAAGGAGAAAAATATTTCACTATTTGAAGCAATTTAATAATGATGTTATTTGCCTTCAAGAAACTCATATTAGGCTGCAAGATCAGAAGTACTTAGTGAATTCAACATTGGGAACACAGTTTGCAGCCTCTAATTTGGAAAAGAAAAATGGAGTGGTGATATATATAAATAAAAGATTTTCAGCTAAAATTATAGAAGTGGATGATTGTGGCAGATATATAGGAATTGAACTTGATACAGATTATGGTCCTATTTTGGTGATAGGAATATATGCACCAAATCAACAACAAGAAAGTTTTTATAAGACGCTCCATTCAACAATTTTGGATTGGAATTTTAAGAGCATTTTAATTATGGGAGATTGTAATGGAGTGATTTCTCCAAGGATAGATAAGAGAACGATGATCAAATCTACTACCAAACTACCACAGGCTTTTTTTGATTTACAAAAGGACTTGGAATTAAAAGATATTTGGAGAATACATAACCCAAACGAGTTGGATTTTACTTTTTATTCAGATAGACATAAATCTTTCTCAAGGATTGATTTCTTTTTGCTAACATCTGATTTACTTCCTAAAGCTAAGAAAACAAAGATATTTTCCAGGACATTAACAGATCATAGCCCGGTATGGTTAGAGATTGAATTAGGGAGGAGGTCAAGAAAGTCATGGAGACTAAATGAAAATTTATTTAGATATGAAAAAAATGTTGATGAACTTAAAAACTATATGAAGGAATTTTTTTAGCTTTAATTTGAATAAGGGTACCCCTATTGAAATAGTTTGGGATGCAAGTAAAGCTTATATGCGTGGGGTCCTGATACACATGAATTTTAAACATAAACAAAGCAGACAGAAAAAGAGGATAGAATTGGAAGAAGAAATAAAAAAGAAGGAACAGCTACTTATAGCAACTCCAAAAGATGGGTCACTCCAGATGGCGATAAAGCTGTTGAAAGATCAATTTCAAATGCTTATATCAGAACAAACAGCAACTAACTTACAATTTGCCAAACATAATACTTTTGCTAATGCTAATAAACCTGGTAGGTGGCTGGCTTATACCTTGAGAAAGAACACGAATAATAGAATTATTGATAGAATTGAGTATGGAGGAAAAACGGTATATCAACAAGATTTGATTAAAAAATCATTTGTGGACTATTATGCCAAGTTATATGCACAGGACAATATACAGAATAAGTTAGTAGATGATTACCTGGAAGGAAAAAGGGTTACCAAAATATCTGTGTTTCAAAAGGCAAATTTGGAACGTTTGATAACTGCTGATGAGATTACTCTAGCTATAAACCAACTTAAACTAGGTAAGGCTCCAGGGACTGATGGTTTGACTGCAATTTATTATAAAACTTTACAACTGGAGATGATTGAACATCTTATAGAATTATTTTGCAATATACAGCAAGGAGGTAAAATACCCTCCTCATGGAAAGCGGCTTTTATATCTCTGATACCCAAAGACAAAGATGGCCCTAAGAAACCAGAGGACTACAGACCGATATCTCTTTTGAATACAGATTATAAAATATTTGCTAAAGTACTAGCCAACAGATTGATGCCAGTTATCCAAGAGGTTATTCATCATGACCAAGCAGGATTTATTGAAGGTAGACATATGAAGGAGAATGTAAGGCAACTTATAGATTTAATTGACTATCTTGATAAGAATAAGCAGATCTCTGCAGTGCTGGTTTTCTTGGATGCGGAGAAGGCCTTCGATCGAGTGAACTGGAACTTTCTAACCAAGACTTTGGAAAAGATGGATATAGGAGTACGATTTCGACAGGCGATTGGAGCAATATGCCAGCAACAAAATGCACAACTTATTATTAATGGAAATTTGTCTACTTTTGAGATACAAAAAGGTACAAGACAAGGTTGCCCATTATCTCCATTGTTATTTATTTTAACTTTAGAAGTCTTGTTGAATACAATTCGGGACTCAAATTCCTTAAATGGTATAGTTATTAGGCAAAAGGAATACAGAACTAGAGCATTTGCTGATGATCTGGTTGTTACCCTTTCATATCCTTTGAATTCAATAATACCGGTGGAAAATATTATAGCAGAATTTGGCATGGTGTCTGGGTTTAGACTAAACCAAAATAAAACGAAAATGATTGTTAAAAACATGATAGAGACTCAAAGAAAGAGACTGGCAAGTTTGGCAGGTTTTGAAATAGTTTCCAAGGTCAAATATTTAGGTATACAAATTGCAGACTCAAACACAAAACTCTTTTTTTTTTTAATTAAATTTTTTAACATTACAACAAAATATACATATACAATATTTCACCCTGTGCTGTACATAAGAAAGGAAGATTTGGTCCTTCGGATATATCCTCACGATCTCCAAAATCCACGTTCTCTGGGTACAGATATCGAAGCGTCCAAATTTCCAAGCGCATAGTCCACAAATGGTTTCCAAGTTTTCCAAAAAGTATCTTTTTTATAAACACCATTTCTAAATTTAATGTCACATGTCATTTTATCATTTAAAGCTAATTTCCACATTTCACAATACCACTCTTCTATTCTAAAATTCACATCTAATTTCCAATATCTAGCTATTATAATTCTACCCACTATAATCATAATTCTAATCAATTCTTTCTCATATTTTGTTAGTTCTGTTTCCTTGATTATCAACAATAATATAACTTCTGGTCTCAATATTATTCTTTTCTCCATCATTTCAAATATCATTTTCTCCAATTGTTGCCAAAGCTTTTTAACTTTACCACATTTGTACCACATATGTTCATAAGTCCCTAATTCCATATCGCATCTCCAACATTTTTTATTAGTTTTTTTATCCATCAACGATAATCTTAATGGAGTCAAATACCATTTCCAAACAACCTTATAATTATGCTCTTTAATCCTTACAGATAAAATCCTCATAATTCTACTTTTCCAATTCACATTCCAATCTAAATCTGATATTTTAATATTTAGTTCTTTTTCCCAATTCATCTTCATCACCATTTGTGGTTTTCCATCGAAATTTATAAATCTCGTTTATAAACGAGTCCCTTTAACCCAATTTCATCTTTCATAATTTGAGATACTAAATGTTCAAATTCAGTTTTATTTCTGCTTATCTTGCAATTTCCCCTTACTTTCTTAATCCATTTTTCTATTTGTATTTTTTCAAACCAGCCTAAACCCAATTTTTCAATAATTTCTTTTTTCCTTCTTTCATTTTCTAAAGTTTTTAGCCAATCTATTATAATTTCTATATTTTCATCTTCTATTACCTTGTCACGACTTATATTGGTTTTAATCGGCCAATTTCCAATTGTCTTCCCCAAAAAAATTATATCCGGAATTAAAGTTTTAACGAATTTATTCCAAATTTTACTCAATCCCTTTAACCAATAGCTGTTAATTACCCTTTTTGATTTTGCTTTATCTAAAAACCATGCTGAGCCGAATCTCTTAATATCTTTTAACTCTAAATCTCTCCAATGACTATCTTCACCTTTAAGTATTTTTACCACAGTTCGAATACCATAGGCCCAATAATAATTGAGTAGGTTGGGGATTCCCAATCCACCTTCCTTTTGATTTTGGTACCACATTTTCTTCAGTAATCTAGGTCTTTTCCCACCATTACAAAATTTATCCAATTTCTTCTGATATCTTTCGATATCTTTCTCTGTCAAATTTAATGGTAGCATCTCAAATAAAAAATTAAACTTTGGTAACAACATCATCTTACACATTGCAATTCTACCAAACCAAGACAACTTTATCTTTTTATATTTATCTATCTTTTTCTCGACTTCATTCATCACCACATCGTAATTAAGCTTTTTCATTTCTCTAACTTTGAGTGAAAGTGTTATACCCAAATATTTCAATGTATTTTTGATCCCTATCCCAAATTGTTCTTGCATATTCTCCCGCTCATTGCCATTATTATCCATTAATAATTCAGATTTTAACCAATTTACTTTCAAACCTGTCATTTCTTCAAATTCTTTCAAATGCTTGTGTATCTTCTTCAAATCTTTCTCTATATCTTTCAAAATAATCAAAGTATCGTCCGCGTACAAGTTTATCTTATATCCCTTATACCCTTCCAATTCTTCATCTTTTTCTATCATTTTAGTCAAAATTTCCATAACCAATAAAAATAATGTTGGAGACAAGGGACATCCTTGTTTCGTACCCGCTTCCAATTTGATCTCTTCTGTCATTATTCCGTTCACCATCACTCTTGCACTACTTTTTTGATACAATTTCGAAATAACATGCATAAATTTATTACCAAAACCTAATACTTCAATAATTACTTTAATAGTTTCCCATTGTACGGAATCAAAAGCTTTAAAAATATCTAGTGATACTATACCTATTTTATCACCATTATGTTCAGCTACATCTATAATATTTAATACTCTTCTAACAATATCACTCATATATCTACCCTTTACAAAACCTACTTGATTATAACTTATATGTCTATCTATAAATCTACTTAATCTATTATTTATAATGGCGGTAAATATCTTTGCATCTTGATTAATTAAAAAAATGGGTCGATAGGACTCAATCCTTTCCAAATCTTTATCTGGTTTAGGAATTATAGATATTACCGTTCTATTCCATGACATCGGAACTTCTCCACCATGTAAAATTCCATTAAATAATTTTTGCAGTTTTACAATAATACAATAGCAGAGTTGGAAGGGACCTTGTAGGTCTTCTAGTCCAACCCCCTGCATGGGCAGGAACGTTATACCATTTCAGACAAATGGCTGTCTAACGTCTTTTTAAAGACTTCCAGGGTTGGGGCATTCACAACTGCTGGAGGCAAGCTGTTCCAGAGGTTAATTGTTCTTACTGTTAGGAAATTTCTCCTTAGTTCTAAGTTGCTTCTCTGCTTGGTTAGTTTCCACCCATTGCTCCTTGTCCTGCCCCCAGGTGCCTTGGAGAAAAGTTTGACTCCCTCTTCTTTGTGGCACCCTCTGAGATATCGGAACACTGCTATCATGTCTCCCCTGGTCCTTCTCTTCATCAAACTAGACATACCCAGCTCCTGCAGCTGTTCTTCATATGTCTTAGTCTCCAGTCCTCTAATCATCTTGGTTGCTCTTCTTTGCACTCTTTCCAGAGTCTCCACGTCTTTTCTACATCGTGGCGACCAAAACTGTATGCAGTATTCCAAGTGTGGCCTTACCAAGGCACTATACAGTGGCATTAACACTTCACGCGATCTAGATTCTATCCCTCTGTTGATGCAGCCTAGAACTGTGTTGGCTTTTTTGGCAGCTGCTGCACACTGCTGGCTCATATTTAAATGGTTGTCCACTAGGATTCCGAGATCCCTCTCACAGTTGCTACTATTGAGCAAGGTACCACCTATACTGTACTTGTGCATTTGGTTTTTCTTGCCTATATGTAGGACCTTACTTTTTTCACAATTGAATTTCATTTTATTAGACAGTGCCCAATGTTCAAGTTTGTCTAGATCCTTCTGTATCTTAAGCCTATCTTCTGGAGTGTTGGCTATTCCTGCCAGCTTGGTGTCGTCTGCGAATTTGATGAGTTCCCCATTTATCCCCTCATCCAAATCGTTGATGAAGATGTTAAAGAGTACTGGGCCTAAAACAGAGCCTTGGGGGACTCCACTGCATACTTCCTTCCATGTAGATGCAGTTCCATTGAGGACTACACGTTGAGTGCGGTTGGTCAGCCAGTTGCGAATCCATTTGGTGGTGCTGCTGTCTAACCCACAATTTTCTACTTTATCTAATAGTAGGTTATGGTCTACTTTATCAAATGCCTTACTGAAGTCCAGGTAAATTATATCAACAGCATTCCTCTGGTCCACTGATTTTGTTACTTTGTCAAAGAATGCAATTAGATTCGTCTGGCATGATCTGTTTTTGACAAACCCATGTTGGCTTTTGGCTATTACTTTGTTTGCTTCTAGGTGTTCACTTATTTGTTGTTTAATTATCTTTTCCAGAATCTTTCCTGGTATTGAGGTCAGGCTGATGGGTCTATAGTTTCCTGGATCTGTTTTTTTTCCTTTTTTGAAGATGGGAACCACATCTGCTCTTTTCCAGTCTTCTGGCAGTTCCCCGGTGCTCCAGGATCTCTGAAAGATATAGTTCAGTGGTTCTGAGATCTCGTCTGCCAGTTCCTTCAGAACCCTGGGGTGTAATCCATCCGGTCCTGGTGATTTGAGTTTTGGTATTATTATTTCCTTAAATTCTTTGTAAAACTCAGCAGGTAATCCGTCTTCACCTGGAGCTTTCCCTAATTTTATCTTTTGTATTATTTCATTAATCTCATCTTGTGTTATATCTCCTTCCATCAAGTCTTTATGTATTTGGTCAATTTTCACAACATATTTTTCTAAGTGACTTTTCAATTTTTCCGAATCAATTGATTTTTTTGAGTATAATTTTTGAAAAAAATTCCTAACCACTTCACATTTCTCTAATTTTTTATAACATCTCATACCTTTATCATCTATCAGGGATCCAATTTCTCTCTTCTCCCTTTTATTTTTCGCCATCCTTGCCAATAACTTAAGAGTTTTTATTACTAAATTCAAAAAAATTCCTATTTAAATATCTTATATTTTTTTAACCAGTTCTATGTCTTCTTCTATCAATTTATTTTTTAGCAAGTTCAACTCCTCCAAAAAATTTTTTTCCTTAGTAAGTAAAAATTGATTCTCCAATACCTTAATCTGACTTATATCCTGTTCAATTTTATTTTTATAATTTCTATATTTCCTGCTTGATAACTTAATACTTTCTCCTCTAAATACTGCTTTCATCGCATCCCAAACAATTTCAAATTTGACCTCTCCATTATCATTCAATTTCCAACTTTCTTCCCATTTTTTAAATATCCATATTTTATCCTCCTCATTTTTATACAGTTTATCATCATATCTCCAACATCTTCTTTTTTTCTCAAAATTAAAATCTATTTCCATCGTAACTTCTGCATGATCAGAGTCCTTAAAAATTCCCACATCTATTTTATCCACATTATTCAACAAATCTTTAGAAACCAGAATATAATCAATTCTTGAATATGTATTATATATCTTGGAGTAAAAAGTGTACACTCTTTCAGTACCTTTCACTTCTCTCCAAACATCCACCACGCCATTTCGAAGCATCCATTTATTTAAAGTCTCCCCTTTATTTGCTCCTCCACAACCAGTGGGATTAGTACTATCAATTTTATCCCTAATTAAATTAAAATCCCCAGCCACAATTACTTTCCCTACACTTTCAATTTCCAAGATTTTGGTTATTTTTTCAAGGAATTCTTTTTGTTTCTCATTCGGTAGATATAAATTAACAAGTGTCACTTTTTCCTCATTAATATTTCCCACAATTATTATATATCTTCCTTCATCATCCACAATTACTTGTTTTTTTTCAAAATATACCCTATCTGATATCAATGTTGCAACTCCTCTAGCTTTTGAAGTTCCAAAGGATTTTTCATAAATTTGCATACCCTTTATATGCATTCTATTTGAATCTTCAGATTTTTGATGAGTTTCTTGCAAAAATAATATATCTGGTAGGTCCCTTTTAATTTTAAGTTCCAATCGTCTTCTTTTAATCTGATTCCCTGTTCCCTTCACGTTCCATGTCATTATTTTTATAAAACGCATTTAAGCTGTAACTTTTTTAATCCTATCCCCTCCTCTTCCTTTCCGTGCCCACATCCCAACACCAATCGTAAAATAATAATAAAAAAAACAAAAAATTACATAAAACACAACAAACAATGAGTAACAATCAATCTTCATCCCCCACATCCTCAATCGGTTTCCGCCTCTACAAAGAGAGTGTGGGGGAGGGGACATGCCAATGGTCGGGTCACTTCTTTCGGGCTGTCTATTTAAATTCCACTCTCCAAAAAAGAAGACAGTGTTAGCTTTTCCCCGCACTCAGCTTCCTGCATTTTTCCAAGATCTTCCTCCTTATCCGCGCCCTTTGTATCGTCACGGCTTTTCTTTTGTTCAGACATCGCCGGTGAAATTTCCTTCCGCTTTAGCCTTTTAGGATCTTGTCCTCCAACAGCCCCTTTTTCTTCTAATGTCGGAGTTTTTACATGTGTTCCACCCATCTTAAGCATTTGATTTTTAATTTCTGTTATATCTTCGTCTTAATCAGTCCAAGCTCACATAAGTATATTACTGCATCTATTTGCGGAGTAATTGTTTGCATTCTCCCTTTATAAAAAAATTTCAACTGTTGTGGCGGTCTCCAATTATATTTAATTCCATTGTCTCTCAAAACCTTTGTAATTGGCTTCAGAAAAAACCTCCACGCTCTTTCATCTCTTGATATATCCTGAAAGACTTGAATAGTTTTCTCCTCAAATTTTGGAACTTCGCCCATCTCTCTTATTTTCGCCATCAACTCCAATTTATCACTAAGATTTGCAAATCTCACAAGTACATTTCTATTTGAACCATTTTGTCTTTTATAACCAACTCTGAAAACGCTTACCAGATCTGCTGCTGTAAATGTAATTGGTGCATCGAGATCATTCAGCCATTTTAAAACTCTTTGTTTCAAATTATCCACTCTTTCTTCCTGAATTCCTCGAATAACCACATTATATTTCCTTGATTCTTCTTCCAAAAGACAAATTCTTTTATCTTGTTGTTCATTTTTAAAAAAGATCCCTTCGATTTGGCTATCTATCTTTGCATCATGTACATGAATCTGTTCAATCTCATCTTTAATAAATGTCATTTCAACTGTTTGCTTTGCGAAATTCTCATTCATTTCTTGCTTTGTTTTTTTAATTTCCAATGTCATATTGTCCATTCTATCTGACAATCCTGATAACTTTTCACCAATTGTATTTAAAGCCACAACAATTTGTTGCATTTCTGTAGACGAGCAGCCATATTCAATAAGTATTTTAAATTATCTACTTTTGCCAAGAGGGTCTTTAATGAAGATTAAGGGACAACAATCCCAAGTGAAGCTGAGGCAGCTTTTACTGCACTCAAAAATGCCAAATAATAGCCTATAACTCTCAATAATTTACTTAAGAAAGAAAAACCAAACCTCCTCAGTCTCCGTTTGAAGGCGTTGCCCAGGGGGTTGTATTTTGCTGCTTCAGCTTAGGCACTTCTCAAACCGAAGTTCCAAAAGCTTGAAATCCACATACCATCCAAACGATCTTCCCGCTGTTTACAAATTTTGTCTTTAAAGTCCGTGCCTTTGCCTCACAGCAAAAGAAATGCAGATCGCGGTATTATTAAGAACAAAGGGCTGCTATTAACTCAACTCGCACACTCGCGACTGCCTATCCGGTCAACCCTCCGTCATTTTCTCACGGTAAACAAAACTTCAAAATTCAAGCAATTCAGGTTGACCTACCAATTCAAAAGTCAATCTGCTGGGTCAACAGCTCTTCCGATACAACTGTGAAAAAATTTGGCTTCTAATGGTGCATTTCAAACACTTAATCCACGTTTATCTTCCATAAAAATGCCCTGAGAAATGGAGAGAACATCCTCACACCACCACGGCCATAACCACGCCCCACACACAAAACTCTTTCAAAATAATTATGAAGTGTTGTGGCAAAAGATACAGAAAGACCTACAAGCATGGAAAAAGTTACAACTATCTTTGCTTGGAAGAATTTCAGCAATTAAAATGAACATTCTATCTAGATTTATTTTTTTATTCCAGATGATACCGATGCTCAAATCAGATAAAATTTTGTTAGATTGGCAAGCAACATTCAATAAATTTGTTTGGAAGGAGAAAAAACCGAGAGTAAAGATGAAGATTATGCAAGATACTCGTGAAAGAGGTGGCCTTAGACTCCCAAACCTTCGATTGTATTATGAAGCAGTGGTATTGACGCACGTAGCAGAATGGTTTGGGAAAACAAAAACTGAATTGCTGAATATAGAAGGTCACGACCTTGTTTTGGGATGGCATACATATCTTTTTTATGAAGATAGGGTGGACAAAGTGTTTAATAATCATGTTCTCCGAAATGCCTTGATGAGAATATGGAAGAAGCATCGGCCTAATTGGGATTATAAGATACCGCTTTGGCTGGATCTTGCAGAAACCATGTGGATTACAAATACTAAGTCACTCGGGGGGTGTTTATATAAAGATGTGCTTTTTGCAGATGGGGGTAGATGGCAGCTGAAAACTTTGGAACAACTGTTGGAAGAAGGAATTATTTTAAATTGGTTACACTACAAACAGTTACAGATGAGATGGAAAGAAGATCCATCTTTATCCATCTTTTCATGGATAAAGAAGTGAATTTGGTCTGCGCGTGCGCAAGATGGCGGGTTAGCTCCGGAGCTCCGTGAGGGCTGCGGAGGTTTTTGTTAGCCTTTTAGTGCTCCCAGCCCTCTCCTATGGCTTAGAGGGCTGGGTATCGGTAGGGAATCCATCCTGGCGTGCAGGATGAGTTTCGCGCCGTTCTCGGAGGCGTCGGGAGCGGATATGGCTCCACGGACGCTGGGACGGTGGGAGCGTCCGGAGCGAGCCGCTTGGAGCCGTTTGGAGCGGAGGTGGAGGCCGGCGTCTTCGGCGCCTGAATCAGGGCGGGATGCCGGTCGCGCCTAAGAGCCCCCGATGCTGTGTCAGCTGTGGCTGCCGAGGGCAGAGACGGAGGTGAGAGCTCCGAGTGGTCAGTGGCAATGGCGTTTGCTGGAAATGTGGATGGTGGCGGTGAGAGCGCCGGGAGGTGTGGAAAGGATGGTGAACGAGATGGCAACCGCGGGAGATGGAGTGTATGGCGGCTGCGGGAGATTGGCGGCGGTGAGAGAGCCGGAGAGTGGAGAGTGCTGGAGGGAAGGACGATGGCAGCGGTGAGAGCGCTGAGAAGTTGGCTTGTGAATGAGAGAATCCTGAGGCGACCGCTGGAAGCCTGGCCGACGGCGGTGGGAGCGCCGAGAGGCCGGTGGTCAAGGCGGAGGCACAGGAGAGACAGATGGCGACGGTGAGAGCGTCGAAAGGGAACGCAAACGGCCATGCTGGCCAGTTGTCCATCTTAACTTCCTCCCTTTTGAGAACTAAGCCATGTATCCCGAAGACGGTATTTGTCCTTGATTTTGGACCGGAACAACTAACTGACTATCTTTAACTGACATTGCGAGCTTATCATCTTTTAATCCTTACTGGTTGCACTTTATTTCAGCTTAATAGCTATTAATGAAATGTATTTTAACTTGGCTAACAATTTTTTAACTTTTAAATCTTTGTATTTTAAACCCCAGCCCCACAAATGAATTCCATCATATTAATTATTTATTAACAACTTTTAGTACTTTTAGTATCTATTTATAACATATGTATTCCAGAGCTAGCCTTTTGCTGCTGCGAGAGTCCCCGCTCTCGCAGGTTTGGCCCTCCACACTATCGAGGGCCCGTCTCGATGAGGGATATGTTAATCAGGAGAGACGGGCGAAGCGTGGCCTTAGGGGATTTTTAATTACTAAATTATTGTCTATTTTAGGGGGCTCCAAGGGGGGGGATGGGTATAGACAGATAGAGACGACAGAACAACAGGAAAGGGGCCGGACCGGCAGCCGACGGGAGGAGACGGTAGGTTCAGATTTGAGGGGGGGACCATTAGTCGTTTTACCGGAGGGCGCGCCAATTCAGACGGTTGTGGGGAGGGGCAGGGCCGAGGGGAGACAAATTCCATCCTCCCAATTGGTGGCACGTAGCCGTTGGCTACAAACGGTTGGGTGCCGCAACCCCCGCAGGCTAGGTGGTCAGGGAATACAGAGCCAGGGCCTGCGGCTGATGTTCTGCAACGCCAGGTCCGTGGTCAACAAAGCCCCCCTCGTTCATGACCTTGTGTCAGAGGGGGAGCCGGACCTGGTAGGAATTGCGGAAACCTGGCTGGGCCACGAGGGAGGACTTCCCCTCGTTGAAATGTGCCCGCCAGGTTACCGCGCTTTTCATCAGCCGCGGGCCCTAGGCAGGGGTGGTGGGGTAGCGGTCATTATTAAGGAAGGCCTTGAGCCGAGAGAGACCATTGTGCCTCAGACTACCGGCTGTGAGTCCCTCTGCGTGAAGTAGGGCCTAGGGAGGCAGTTGGGCTTGCTGGTTGTATACCTGGCTCCCCGCTATGTAGCAGCAGCCCTGCCCGAGCTCCTGGAGGTGATCGCTACGGTGGCAGTGGAGACCCCCAGACTTTTAGTCATGGGGGACTTTAATCTGCCATCGTTGGGCGAATCATCCGAGGCAGCTCGGGAGTTCATGGCTTCCATGACGGCCATGGACCTGACCCAAGTAATTCAGGGCCCCACCCACGAGGGTGGACATACGCCGGATCTCATCTTTGTCTCAGGCCAATGGAAGAGTGATCTGGGTATAGGGGATATAGTCATCACACCCTTGTCATGGTCAGACCACTCACTTCTCCGGCTCGACTTTCCGACCGTTGCTCCCCTCCGCGGGGAGGCGGAACCAGAGTTACCAATCTGGTACCGCCCCAGGCGCTTGATGGACCCGGATGGGTTCCAGACAGCGCTTGGGCCATTTCCTGTATCCCTGACCCGCGCCCCGATGGAGGACCTCACGGCCGCATGGAACATGTTAAAAGAATATATAATGTATTGTTAGAAAAAGACTCAGAAACTGAATTGGTGAAGGATTGTATGATTAAATGGGCTCAGAATTTTGATGAATCGGTTATGTTGGATACGTGGGAAAAAATATGGGTTCAGAATGTTAAATTTACAGAGTCACAGAATTTAAGGGAGAATTTTTATAAAATGTTCTATAGATGGTATATGGACCCTAAGAAATTATCATGTATGTATCCTAATATTCAACCAAAATGTTGGAGGTGTGGGTGTTTAGATGCTACATTTTTTCATGTATGGTGGACCTTTGCTAAGGTTAAAGCTTTTTGGATAAAAATATGGTGGGTTATGCAAAATGTATTGAAGAAAAGACTACAATTTACTCCGCAAATGTTTTTATTGGGTATAATTAAGGATCTTTCAAAGGGGAAATGAAATTGTTTTTGTATATGGTTACAGCAGCTAGGTTGCTGATTGCTCAGCATTGGAAAAAAGATTTTTTACCAACGATTGATCAATGGATTCAGAAAGTGGCGGGGTTTGCGGAAATGGCAAAAATTTCAGCTTTCTTAAAAGATCAGAAGCAGGAGAACTATACACAGGAATGGGTAAAATGGATTGACTATATACAGAATAAATACCAGACTAGGAAGTATTATGTAGCCTTTAGGTAAGAATGTCTGGATTGATAGGGTGATAAGTAAGGGATACAATGTGAACAGAGTAAATAATATATGGGTTGTTTGGAATTATTAGAGTGGTGTATAGTGGAAGTCAGGGGGGTGGGTTTGAAGGGGAGGGGGGAGGGTTAGGGTGGAGGGTGGGGAAATATATATGTATAATTAATTTAGAAGATGGGGTTAATGGGATATTGTTACTTTAAGAGAAATTTATATTATGATTGTTGGGAGGAGAGGGGGTACAGTATTTGAATGAGAAACTTATTTTAGGACGGGGGGTAGGGGAGGGGGTACAGTACTTGTATGTGATTTATATTATTTGTCAGGGGGGAAAGAGGGGAAAACTTGTTTGTATAAAACTTTTTCAATAAAAAAAAAAGAAACAGCAATGCCTGATTACTCTGCCAACCCAGAGCATACCCAAAAAATACAAGGACTTGGCTGAGGTTTTTAGCAAAAAAGCCTCTGATGAGCTTCCGCTCCACCAGCGATTGCATCAAGGATTTAAAGGCAAAGTGCCCCCTAACCTGTGTCCAACCAAAGGGTTCCTTTTTTCCACTAATATTTGAACCAGTCCACTAATAGATGAAGATTACTTAAAAGGTTATGGTAGGACTGTTCTATTTTGGCTGCTACAGCCACAATCAACAATAAAATGCTTAAAATGATTACTAAATATTTAAAGGGGCATTTCTCTCTCAGCTAGTTTATGCTATAACTATTTTTCAGCACCTGCACTCCATGCCACATACATTTATAGATTCTTAGAGGTCTAATTATGAAGGTTTCCTCCTTGTTAAGATAATACAAACAATACCAGAGTTGGAAGGGACCTTGGAGGTCTTCTAGTCCAACCCCCTGCTTAGGCAGGAAACCCTATACCATTTCAGACAAGTGGCCATCCAACCTCTTCTTAAAGACTTGCAGTATTGGGGCATTCACAACCTCTGGAGGCAAGCTGCTCCACTGATTAATTGTTCTAACTGTCAGGAAATTCCTCCTCATTTCTAAGTTGCTTCTCTCCCTGACTAGTTTCCACCCATTGCTTCCCTTTCTACCCTCAGGTGCCCTGGAGAACAGTTTGACTCCCTCTTCTTTGTGGTACCCCCTGAAATATTGGAACATGGCTATCATGTCTCCCCTACATCTTTTCTCTTATCTATGTCTCTTTTGTGGATTTATACAGTGGTTTGGCTAGCAGGGCAAAATTTGGTTTCCATATTCTACAATACCCTGCTACAACCAAAAACCCTCATAATTGTCTCCTATTAGTTGGTTTTGTCAATAAATCTAACCTTTAAATTGTTCAACACCACTACGCTGTGGGGAATAGACAGCATGAAGTTTCCACTTATTTCCAAGAGCTTAGGAAACAATTTGTGTCACCTGAGCTGTGAAGTATGGGCCAAAATCTGAGGCCATATACAAAGGCACCCCAAATCTTGGCACAATGTCTTTCAGTACACACAAAACCAAAAGGTCTCTAAATCCTAATTTCTGGGAAAATTTCGGGGAAATCTATTTGGCACTCAGCCCTGTAGAAGGACTCCCAAATGAAGTTTCATCCTGTCTTTGGGTTGTTTTGTCACCACAGAGACAGGCTACAGCAACGTGATTCTAACTACCGATCCCCGCAAAAAAAACCTCCTCGTACAATTCTTCCGGCAGGTCCCCTGGCCTCCCACCTTTCTGCCTAAGAGCTTCGGCGAGGAAAAAATATGTTTCCTTTTGCATTTTGAAGTTCCTTCTTTGAGATTTTGAGCCCAATTAATATACATTTTGTATGCTCATTCCACAAGTTCAGAGATGCCTTTCTTGGGCCCCCTTTCTCGTCTTCTGTAATTTTTTGCCCTAATGTCATCTGCACAGTGACCAACGAAGACCATACTGACCATTCTCACATTTTACGCTGCTTCCCCTCAGCTCCTGGCAATAAAATTTCTCTTAGGGGCAATTTGAGTTTTTGTCTCAACTACTCCCTTGGACCGGGTTTGTGGTCCACTTGATCTGTCTCCTAAGGAACCCCCCCCCTTTTTTTAACACTTAAACACATCAACAAAGACGAGCTAAAACAACACAGAAACTAAATGTTCCTGGTGAGACTTTTCTTTTCTTTTCTCTCTCTTTCTGGAGGCTTGTAACTCAGTGACCTTAACAGCAAGAGGAGAACTTAAAATAACAGTATAAGGTCCCCGCCACTTAGGGCCCAGCACCTCCCGTTTCCAATCCTTAACCCAAACCTCCTGTCCCGGGGTAAAGGAGTGAGCGGGGGGTGTCAATCAAATGGGGACGGGCAGAAAGCACGTATTTCTGCAACGAGTGGACTATGGCATTGAGGGCTTGCAATTGCTTAAGCTGGACCGAATCCCCCAACTGGACAGTAGCCGGGGTCTGAGGGGCCACAAGGTTGGGCACACGGCCAAAGAGTAACTCGAAGGGGGAGACCCCTAAGGATTTGGAGGGAGCACAGCGTACAGCCAAAAGGGCCATTCCGCCTGGCAAAATGCCCGGCGCTTGCGTCTGCTCCATTCAATGCCATAGTCCTGCGACTGATAAGCTGCCTTAAAGTGAGTCAACATGCACTGTAGGGGTGTGTCGGGTTGAGAACTACCACCTCCCATGGTCCTCCCAGGGCACCAGACAGACGTGATAGGAAAAGGGATGAGAGGAAGGTAAGGGGTCCATTCCTCTTGGGATGACACAAGGGAGCTTCTCAACCAGTCACGCCCAACCCAGGGAGCCGGAACTCACGGTCTCCGTAGGGAACTGCGGATGCCAAACACACTCACACACATACAAGCCACTGGCCTAGGGTGCCGGACCTCAACTCAACGGTCACCGTAGGGAAATGTATCAGCAACAGTGACAAGTCTCACACATGGACAGTCCTCCCCTGCCAATACCCCTTCCCTCTAAGCGTAATGGGATTAGCACTCGCCTCTGGCTCTCTTGGAGTCCGGGCGGTATTGGCTAGTAGCGAGGGGAATCAGGCCTCACTTCCGACTCGCCAGTCGGGTGTTACTGTCCGGGGCTTCTGGCTCATCAGCCAGGCATCGGCATGCCAGCCGGGTATGGGTCCCACAATACTTGCCTGCAGGGCTTTTCCTCCACTCCTTGGCCGGCTGGCTGGAGAGATCCTGGTCTCTGGTCCTTCTCAAGTGGTTCTTGGGGTTGTCAGGGGATTATTTATTTCCCTCTGCTTCTACCCCTTCAAAGCCTTGCCTCCCTTGTTCCCCCCTCCCATTTCTTCTTTGAGTACTTCTATAGCTATCTGCTTCTCTGGATTCAAAATTCTAATTAGACTTGATTTTACTGCTTTTACTGATTTATATATATTCTTTAAAATTCCACATAGTTCTTCAAATTCCCAATTTTCCATGATGTCCAGTTCCAAAGTTACAGTTAATTATATGGTTATGCAGTTCTTATTTCAGAGTTCTGTTCCACCTTAAGTTTGTCTTCTTCAATTGCTATGGGGAAAAACGATGATGGCCATCTTAGTCTTTTGTTCTACCATAATGTTCAAATCTAAAATTCCAGTTAGAAATCCCACTTCCAGACTCTGGACCACCTTAAATTCAAACCGGAAGAGAAGCTGGGGCCATCTTACTCTTTTGCTAAGTGAAGAAAAGGAAGGAGAAGAAGAGAAGCAAAAAAACCAACAACCCCTTTGTATTTCCCAGTTTGGACTCCGTTATTATTCTGTTGTTATTTTTTCTCTTACCGGGTCCATTGTCTTGTAGCTGCTGGCAATATATCACTTTAAGACAGGTTTGCGATCGGCGATCATACTTTCCAAAGTTCTTATTTATGGCAGTTAATTAAAACCTTCTGCATAGTCAAAGTTAGACTAAAGTTAAGATTTATCAATTAGAAAAAGTTCAAAATAAATATTTCAAAGTATTTGATTTCTTTTCTTTTTTAAATCCAAAACCAAGTTTAAAATTTATATTTGAGTGTGTTTGTCATTTCTCTGCTTCCTCCTTTCTGTCCAAAAATTGATTCAAGTAAATAGCTTTGGGGGGGGGGGCTGGTTTCAACCCTCCATTTTCCCTTTCTTTCTTTCTTTTTGCTTTTTGCCAACTAGATGGGTCAATAGCAGGGGGCCAGCCAGCTTCATTTGCCATTGAGCCTCTACAGATTGGCATCGGAAGCCACAAAGAAATACTTGCATTTATAGTGTCACCGGGCATGGAATGGCCTCTAATTTTGCGTCTTGCATGGCTGAAAAAATGGAATCCCAAAATTAATTGGAAGCAAGACACCATAAGAGTGCAGATGCATGTAACCTTTGCTGATAATGCACAACAGGAAACTGAGGGGGCAGAGCACCAAGAAACAGCAATGCCCGCTTACTATGTGCCAACCCAGAGCATACCCAAAGAATACAAGGACAGAGATTTTTAATGAAAAAGCCTCTGATGAGCTTCTGCCCCACCATCCACTGACTGTGCGATAGAAGTTCTACCCGGGGACAAACTCCCTAAACCCAAGATGAATAGCATGTGTCTGAGGGAGGGATGTTTATGATGGCCATGTGGGATATCTTACTTTAATGTCAAACCAGAGATAGCCATGGGAATGTATGTTTATTCGGCTCTCAGGGCAGATGAGAAAGGAAACATTTTCACACTTGTTTATTAGCTGGAATCTGCATTCTGATAAAGGGGAGGGGTCATTCTCAGTTTAATCCCACTTGCATTGCCTACAGGGACTCAGATGCTGCTTTGCCTCTAATGGTTTCCAATCTGCTTAATTAAAGGTTCCTTTTGAAATAATCTGTTTCAAGAATCTTTACTTTCTTGTTAGGAGTAGAGCCATGATATGTATCCAAAGTCCTGTCCTATCCTCCCCTTCCTCCTCCTCCTCTTTTGATTATTATAGGAAAAGTATTTGTTTTGGGGTTGGAATATTTGGGGAATAATTATTTCCAGTACTAGTATTAAAGGTGATATCCTAAGCAAGTTTAACTAAGAGTTCTCTTAAGTTAATTAAATAGGAGCTACTTTCCCCTAAATTTACAAAGACCTATGATAGTATGGAAAATAATGTCATGTCTCTTTTTTCTTACTCTTTTAAGATCACGACCTGTCATTATGTTGGATATTTCAATTTTCCTGCCAGAATCCATTGATATCACAGCTCCTCGGTGTCATGATGGCTTACAACAAGTGAATTGTCTGAATATCACTGCTTGCTTTAATTTCAAAGGCAAACAGGTTCCACGACTGATAGGTGAGATACTGTCTTGATATCTGTTGCTTTTTATCAATTCTAAACCAATATTCCTATACTAGGAAGAATGATCAGTAATCAGTTATTTAAAAATACTGTGTTTAATTCAGGAAGAGTCAATTCATGCCTGATTTATATAATAACTCATCTATATGTTAAACCTTTTGAGACATGTTTAAGCAGAGAGGTCTGAGCATTTTGGAAACCTTCACCAC
Organism: Rhabdophis nuchalis; assembly: GCA_039707465.1. Classification (NCBI taxonomy): domain Eukaryota; kingdom Metazoa; phylum Chordata; class Lepidosauria; order Squamata; family Natricidae; genus Rhabdophis; species Rhabdophis nuchalis. Next base: position 81,699,855 of record CM077647.1, read on the forward strand.
ATTAGTAAATCAGTAACCAGTTTTATTTATTTATTTATTTATTTATTTATGTATTTATTTATTTAGATTTGTAAATCGCGCCTATCTCCATCGAAATGGATTCAGGGCGGTGTACAGATGAATCTACCATAATAAATAATAACATATACAATAAAAGAATTAAAATTAATTAAATTAACTTGTACTAAAATTCCCATTAACCTATTAACCATTTACTAGTTTGGTTGGAGTTTTGGCGTATATGAGGTCTAAAATTCTAGGCTAGTCCAGCTTGCTGGAAGAAATGAGTCTTGAGCGAGCGGCGAAAGAGGGGAAGGTCCGTGATAGTGCGAAGGTCGGGGGCAGGTCGTTCCAGAGGGCGGGCCCTGCCACAGAGAAGGCCCTACCCCTGGATGCCGACAGCCGGCATTGACCGGCGGTCGGCACCCTGAGGAGGCCCTCTCCCTGGGAGCGAATTGGTCAGTGGGAGGTATGTGGTAGGAGACGGTTCCGCAAATAACTAGGCCCCAAGCCATGGATCGATTTAAAGATGGTGACAAACACCTTGAAGTGAACCCGGAAGGCCAATGGTAGCCAATGCAGCTCGCGTAGGAGAGGTGTTATATGGGAGCATCGAGAGGCTCCCATGATTCCTCGCGCGGCCGCACTCTGTACTAACTGGAACCTCCGGATGCACCTCAAAGGGAGCCCCATGTAGAGAGCATTGCAATAGTCTAGGCGGGATGTCACGAGTGCTTGAGTGACAGTGCAGAGGGCATCCCGGTTAAGAAAAGGAACGTAACTGGCGTATCAGACGTACCTGGTAAAAAGCCCCCTTGGTCATGGCTGCTATATGGCTCTCTAAGGATTCAAGAGGACGCCTAAGTTACGGGCTTTCTCAATGGGGGCTAGTGACTCGCCCCCGATAACCAGCTATGGAATCAGCTGGCTATGTTGGGACGCTGGAAAACCAAAGCCACTCGGTCTTGGACGGGTTGAGCCGAAGTTTGTTACTTCCCATCCAGACCCGCACGGCTTTCAAACACCGGAACTTCACTTCGACGGCATCGCTGGGGTGGTTGGGGGTAGATATGTACAACTGAGTATCATCAGCGTACTGGTGGTATTCTACCCCACAACCACGGATGATCTCAACCAGCGGCTTCATGTAGATGTTGAACAGGAGGGGCGAGAGGACCGACCCCTGAGGCACCCCACATATTAGGGGCCTCGATGTCGACCTCTCCCCCCCGTCAACACAAACTGCGATCGACCAGAGAGGTAGGAGGAGAACCACTGCAGTACATTGCCCCCCAGTCCCAATCTCTCCAGTCGGTGCAATATGATATCATGATCGATGGTATCGAAAGCCACTGAGAGGTCTTAACAGGACAGAGGAATGACCTCTGTCTCTGGCCCTCCAGAGATCATCTATCAGCGCAACCAACGCCGTCTCAGTGCTGTGCCCGGGGCGGAAGCCGGACTGGCGTGGGTCTAGATAGTCAGTTTCCTCCAGATGTCGAGGAAATTGTTGTGCCACCACACTCTCAACAACCTTTGCAAGAAAGTGAAGGTTGGAGACCGGACGATAATTAGTTAATGACGCTGGGTCGAGGGAAGGCTTTTTGAGGAGGGGTCTCACCACCGCCTCTTTCAAGACGGCTGGCAAGAACCCCCTACTCAAAGAAGCGTTTACTATTTCCTGGAGCCAGCCACGAGAAATCTCCCATGACTATAAGTCTGGGGGTAATAACTGCCACCTCAGCGATCACCTCAAGGAACTCGGGTAGGGCCGCTGACACGTAACGGGGAGGCAGGTACACGACCAGCAGGCCGAGCTGCCTCCCAAGTCCCCACTTCACATACAGGGATTCGCACCCGACTACCTGAGGCACAGTGGTCTCCCTTGGCTTAAGACTTTCCTTGATAATAATCGCCACACCTCCACCCCTGCCCTGGGCCCTTGGCTGATGAAGTGCCAGGTAACCTGGGGGGCACATCTCAACGAGGGGAGTACCTCCCTCATGCCCCAATCAGGTTTCCATAATACCCACCAGGTCTGGTTCCCCCTCTGAAATTAGATCATAAATGAGGGGGGCTTTGTTCACCATGGACCTGGCGTTGCACAACAACAGCCTAGGGCCTGGGCTCTGTAATCCCCAGCCTCCTAGGTTGCAAGAGGAGCCCTGGGGGTCGGGGCAGGCGACCGCTTGTAGACAGCGGGCACGCCCCCCCCCCATGACATTTGATATGGCCCCCGGCTCCCGTCATACCTACCCCTCCCTAGGACCGTCATGATGGAATGGCCCTCTGTGGGATCAACCCCCACCCTCTCCCAATATCGGACCTTCTACTCTCGCCGCTCTCAGCTGGACTAGCATTCAGTTCAGTTGAGTCAGTGCAAATAATAATAATAATAATAATAATAATAATAATAATAATAATAATTAATAATTAATAATTAATAATTAATAATTAATAATTAACAATTAACAATTAACAATTAACAATTAACAATTAACAATTAACAATTAACAATTAACAATTATTAATAATAATAATAATAATAATAATAATAATAATAATAATAATAATAATAATAATTTTTAATTTATAACCCGCTCTCTCTCCCCGAAGGGACTCGAGGCGGGGCACAGGAAATTTAAAATACATATAAAATCACAAACATAGTACAAAATAAAATAAAATTAAACTAACCCTGCACTAAAATCCCATATTAAAACTAAAAATTAATCATTAAAAACCCTAAAAATAGTTGATTATCCTAGGCCGGCCAAGCAGAAAAAGTGTGTTTTTAATTTTTGACGGAAGGAAATGGATCCACCCACCACCCTGGAACCTCTTAAAACCCGAAATAAAAAGTTAATTAAAAATCTGCGTAGCTTGCGTTTTGTTGTATTTAAGTACAATGACAATAAAGATTATACGGTACTTATTATATTTAGTCAGAGTATTGTGGTAAAAATGTACCCATACCACAAGCCACTTACATTAAATTAGTAGTATTTTGCCATACCTTCTTTATAAGATAGTGGATGAGAGAGCATCAAATCTTGCTAGCTCTGAAGTGTATAATATTTAAGAGAATTAGCAAATAATTTTGTTATTTTAAGTATCTGATTCAATAACCTGAGCTGAAGTACTTTACTTATCTATATAGATCAGGCACTTTTTGATTATCACATTTTTCCTTTAAAGTCTCAATATTAAGTGAAAATAATGGATCAATATCAATGAACTTCAATCTCCCATTTAAGGTTGGTTTTTATGAAGAGTTAAATTTGTCTATAACTATTAGGCAAACTACTGGCTTTCAGACAAACTATTGGTTATCAAACAAACTACTGGCTTGAATGAAGACGTCAGTTTATTGGGTTGGTTCCAATAATAATAATTACCACAAGCAGCTTTGGGACACTGGTCATTGCATGATTCACCTTGTACCTGCTTACAGACAAAGACTTAAAACCATGAAACCAACAATTAAATCAGTGAGGACTTGGACTGAGGATGCAAAGCTAAAGCCATGGGCTTGCTTTGACTGCACTGACTGGAATGTTTTCGAAGATACCTCTGCAGACTTGGATGAACTCACAGGTACTGTAACATGTCAGCTTTTGTGAAGACCTATGTGTGCCGATCAGAAAACTGAGAATATATAGTAACAATAAACCTTGGTTCACAGCTAAACCTAACAGCTACATCGTTCCAAATAGGAAGCCTACAGAAAATGCAATAGAATGCTGTTCAATCAGGCCAGAAATGTATTAACAAGGGAGACACAGTAGCAAAAAGAAGCTACTCTAAAAGCTAAGGAATCAGTTGTCAATAAATGAACCAGCAAACATGTGGAAAACTCTTTAAAATGTCACTGGTTACAGCAAACCTTCTTCCCAAGCTGTAGGAGATCAACAACTGGCAGATGACCTGAATGTGTTTTATTGCAAGTTTGAGAGAAAACTACTGCCATTCATCTCCACAATCCCCATCTCAGACATACCAACAACAGCTAAGCCTCCTACAACCTACCCTATTCCATTGGGCCCACCACCTCTGGTGATTACAGAGAATGAGGTGCAAAGCCTATTTCACAGACAAAAGCCAGGAAAAGCACCAGGTCCAGACTAGATAACTCCTTCTTGCTTAAAAACGTGTGCTGACCAACTGGCCTCCATCTTCACCCGCATCTTTAATAAATCACTAGTGATGTGCTATGTTCCTTCTTGCCTCAAATGTTCTACTATTATCCCAGTGCTGAAGAAACCTTCCATCAAGAAACTGAATGACTTCAGACTGGTTGCTTTAACATCTGTAGTTATGTAGTTGGTGCTTGGCCACCTGAGAATCACCATAGACCTACTGTTAGACCCCTTGCAATTTGCCTACTGAGCAAATAGGCCAACCGATAATGCTATTAATATGACTCTGTACTACATCCTACAACATCTTGAATCTCCAAAGACCTATGCAAGGATCCTCTTTGTAGACTTCAGCTCAGCATTCAGTACCATCATTCCAGATATTCTTCTAACTAAACTAAATCAGCTACAGTAGCTGTACCTGACCACACGGGTAAATGATCATAAGTTTCCTAATAGACAGGAAGCAGCAGGTGAAGCTAGGCAAAATCACATCAGATACCTGTATAATTAGCACAGGAGATCCCCTGGACTGTGTGCTCTCTCCACTTCTCCCCTCTCTATACAACAATGACTGCATCTCAATAAAAATACTGAAGTTTGCAGATGATACAAAAGTGATTGGTCTCATTCAAGATGAATCTGCATAGAGACAGGTGGTTGAACAATTTGCCTTGTGGTGCAACCAGAACAATCTTGAACTGAATACACTTAAAACTGTAGAAATTCTGGTGGATTTTAGAAGAAAAGATTTTTTAGAAGAGGTGGTAGTATAGGAATACTACCACCTCTCATAATACTAGACAACACAGTATCAACAGTAGAGACCTTCAAGTTTATAGGTTCTATTATATCTCAAGACTTAAAATGGACACATAACTTCAAAAACGTCATGAAAAAAGCACAACAAATAATGTTCTTTTTGCACCAATTCAGAAAGCTCAAACTGCTCAAAGAGCTGCTGATTCAGTTCTACAGAGGAATTATTGAGTCTGTCATCTACACCTCCATAACTGTCTGGTTTGGCTCTGCAAGCAAACAAGACAAACATAGACTTCAACTGATAATTAGAACTGCAGAAAAAACAATTGCTACAATCTGCCTTCCATTGAGGACCTGTATATTGAACTAATCAAAAAGAGGGCTGTGACAATATCTACAGACCCCTCACATCCTGGACATTAATTGTTTCCACTTCTACCCTCAAAATAACGTTGTAGGGCACTGCACACCAGAATAACTAGATACAAGGACAGTTTTTCCCTGAATGCTATCACTCTGCTTACTAATTCCCATAACACTGTCAATAATTTACCAAGAATGTATGGCCTTTGTTGCGCAGGAGTTGGGATAACACTGAATTGCGCTGTTAAGATCTTAGTGACTAGCTTGGCCTATTAGGTCAATGGCCCGCAGGCTTGGTTGGAGCTTATATGGCCGATTAGTACCTCGGATTTTGGCCTCTTATGACATCTTATACCCAGTCGGCACCTCCCCTCTATCAATTCATCTACACAGATTTTTATGTATTCCTTAGCTGAACTCCACGCCCTACGAGAGTCCCCTCTCTCGCAGGTGTGGTCCTCAGCTTTAACGAGGACCCACCTCAATGACGGATTGGTGAATCCCGAGAGGTGGAGGAAGCGGAAGCTTAGAGGGTTTTTTGGGGGGGGGGTTAGTTAGAGTTTTAAGGGGTTCCGGGGAAGAAGGTGGGTTAATAAAAATTAGGGAGGTGGGTGGGGGGTATAACCCACAGGGTACTATGTCCAGGCCCTATAATCCTGACGGGGAGGATGTGGGGTCCATTGTTAGGGGGGGTACAAAGGTCAATCAACCGGAGTGCCATTCTATCAGGACAGTGTATGGGAGGGGTAGGCATGGCGGGAGCCGGAGACCATATCAGTTCTTGGGAGTGCACACCCGCTGTTTGCAAGAGGTTGCACGCTCCGATCTCCACGGCTCCGCTTGCAACCCAGGAGGTCCGAGTTCCCAGGGCCTGGGCTCGAGGCTGATGTTGTGCAACGCCAGGTCCGTTATCAACAAGGCCCCCCTCATCCATGATTTGGTATTAGAGGGGGAGCCGGACCTGGTAGGTGTTACAGAAACCTGGCTGGGCCCCAAGGGGGGGGTGCCCCTCGTGGAAATATGCCCGGCAGGCTACCGGGCATTTCATCAGCCTCGAGCCCAAGGCAGGGGGGGTGGGGTGGCGGCCATTGTGAGGGAGGATCTGGCTCCGAGGGAGACCTCTGTGCCGCAGATAGCTGGCTGTGAGGCTTTGGGTATGAAGTGGGGCCTTGGGAGGCAGTTGGGCTTGCTGATTGTGTACATGGCTCCCCGCTACGTCTCAGCAGCCCTGCCCGAGCTCCTCGAGGTGATAGCCGAGATGGCAGTTGAGACCCCCAGGCTATTAGTCATGGGGGACTTTAATCTGCCATCGGTAGGTGAAACCTCTGAGATGGCTCGGGAGTTCATGGCCTCCATGACGGCCATGAACCTGACCCAAGTAATTCATGGCCCCACTCACACCGGAGGCCACACGCTGGATCTTGTTTTTATCTCTGGCCAGTGGAGGAGTGATCTGGGATTAGGGGATTTAACGGTTACCCCCCTGTCATGGACAGATCACTCTCTCCTTCGACTAGACTTCCCAACCGCTGCACCCCATCGCGGGGAGGCGGAACCGGATATTCCACAATGGTTCCGCCCCTGGCTCCTGATGGATCCAGAGAGGTTCCAAATGGAGCTTGGGCCAATACCAGGGACCCTGACCCACGACTTGACTGAGGACCTGGTGGCTGCCTGGAATAACGTGGCCACTGGGGCCCTGGACTGGGTCACGCCCTTGCGGCCTCTCATGCGTCGCCGAACTGCCTTGGCCCCTTGGTTCTCCAAGGAGCTAAGGGCATTGAAGCGACGCAAGAGATGCCTCGAGGGCATTTGGAGATCCACTCGCACCAAATCGGACCGAACACGCGCTAGGTCCCACTTGAGGACCTACCTCGTGGCGATAAGGGCGGCGAAACGTAATTATCTTGCCGCCCTTATCACATCCACAGATAACTGCCTTGCCACCCTGTTTAGAGTGACCCACTCCCTTCTCCAACAGGGGCCACGGGAAGCTCCTTTACAGGGTCGTGCAGAGGAGTTTGGACAATATCTGCTGGATAAAGTCGCTCAGATCCGGAGCGAGTTGGTCTCCAATGAGGTGGGCCCGGACGGGCAATCGGAGGCAGGTCTTGAGACCGTTTTATGGGAAGAGTTTGACTTTGTGACTCCTGATGACATGGACAGGCTGTTGGGATGACTGAACGCTACCACATGTTTATTGGACCCGTGTCCCTCCTGGTTAGTACTGGCCTCCTGGGAGGTCACACGAGGCTGGCTCCAGGAGATAGTGAATGCCTCTTTGAGCGAGGGGTCTCTTCCGGCCACCTTGAAAGAGGCGGTGGTGAGACCCCTCCTCAAGAAGCCTTCCCTGGACCCAGCATTGTTGGTTAATTACCGTCCGGTCTCCAACCTTAGCTTTCTTGCTAAGGTTGTAGAGAGTGTGGTAGCTCAACATTTCTCCCGACACCTGGAGGAAACCGTCTATCTAGACCCGCGCCAGTCTGGCTTCCGTCCCGGGCACAGCACTGAGACGGCATTGGTCGCGTTGGTAGATGATCTCTGGAGGGCCCGAGACCGGGGTTGTTCCTCTGTCCTGGCCCTATTAGACCTCTCGGTGGGTTTCGATACCATCGACCATGGTATCCTCCTGCACCGGCTGGAGGGGTTGGAATTGAGAGGCACTGTATTGCAGTGGTTCTCTTCCTACCTCTCTGACCGGTCGCAGTGTATACTGACAGGAGGGCAGAGATCGACCTCGAGGCCCCTTTTATGTGGGGTACCTCAGGGGTTGGTTCTCTCACCCCTCCTGTTTAACATCTACATGAAGCTGCTGGGTGAGATAATCCGTGGCTTTGGGGTAGAATACCATCAGTACGCTCATGACACTCAGCTGTACATTTCTACCCCTGGCCACCCCAACAATGCCGTGGAAGTGCTGTCTCGGTGTCTGGAGGCCGTGCGGGTCTGGATGGGGAGGAACAAACTCAGACTCAACCCGTCCAAGACCGAGTGGCTGTGGTTTCCGGCATCTCGATATAGCCAGTTAACTCCATCGCTGGCTCTCAGGGGCGAGTCATTGGCCCCCGCGGAAAGGGCTCGCAACTTGGGCGTCCTCCTGGATTCACGGCTGTCCTTGGACGACCATGTGACGGCCATAGCCAGGAGGGCCTTCTATCAGGTTTACCTGATACGCTAGTTGTGCCCCTTTCTAGATCGGGATGCCCTATGCACGGTCACTCAAGCCCTCGTTATTTCCCGCCTGGACTACTGTAACGCCCTCTACATGGAGCTCCCCTTGAGGTGCACCCTGAGACTCCAGCTAGTGTAGAATGTGGCCGCGTGGGGGATTCTGGGAGTTTCTCATTACTCCCATGTAACACCTCTCCTGCGCGAGCTGCACTGGCTGCCTGTGGTCTTCCGGGTGCGCTTCAAGGTGCTAGTCACCATCTTTAAAGCGCTCCATGGCACGGGTCCTGGTTACTTGAGAGACCGCCTCCTACCACATACCTCCCTTCGACCTGTCCGCTCCCACAGAGTGGGCCTTCTCAGGGTGCCATCAGCCGGTCAATGCCGGCTGGCGGCTCCCAGGGGAAGAGCCTTCTCTGTGGCGGGTCCGGCACTCTTGAACGACCTGCCCCCGATATCCGTACCATCACGGACCTACGACTCTTCCGTCAGATGTTAAAAGCACATTTCTTTCATATAGCCGGCCTGACATAGACTAGGGAATAATTTTAAACTTTGATATTTATTGGTTTAAAATTTATTTATCCAATTTTAGCACAGATTTAATAATTTAATTGTTTTTTATATTTTGTATTGTATTGTTGGGTTTTTATCTTTCTGTGCACCGCCCTGGGTCCCTTTTAGGTGAAATAGGGCGGTATATAAATCGAATAAACTAAACTAAACTAACTAAACACATGTGCCTGCCTCCTCCTGTGCACATATGCACCCACTGGGATGGAATGGGCAGAACCGAAGTGATGTGCCGATCCCTTATCATTTCCAGGATAGTCTCAGTTATCAACCTTTCAGGTGGGTTGTGGGGAGGTGGGGAAAGGTGCTTGGTATCAGGGAGTCCGCAACTGCCACCTCCAAGAAACAGTCATGGCAGAGGAGGAAAGTAAGGCAGACCACTGGATGTGCCTGCTCCATCCCATGTAGCTGGGGCAGGGCAAGTGGCTGCTTGGTGCATCTGGTAGGCCAGACCATGTGCCTCTGCCTCTGGCTACTGCTTTTACGGTGGGTGAAGACAAGGTGAGGAGGGTGTGGGAAGGCTGATGCCTACTCTATCTTTTGGCTTGCGGTTGGAGAGCAAGTCACTGCTAGTTATCTTGGTCCCCTTGCGGGTCTTGCCCTTGGCCCACATGTGGAGCACGTTCCCCTTGTGCACCAGATGCACCTTGGCACCACTGAGGCTGCCTGAAGCTCGTGCTGGTCAATTAGGCTGTTGCTGTTGCTGTCCAGAGCACCAGGCTTGCCTAAGCCCAAGAAGGTGAAGTGGCCAGGTAGAAAGACTGAGTAGAGGTGGTAATTCCCATTCCCAGCAGGCAAAAGGCGGCCACCGCAAGCAGGGAAAGCTCGATCCCCATTGATGCCACCCAGGTCCAGCCAGGGTTGCATGCTTAACCCCCATCTGTGCTGGGCCTGGGCAGCCAGGGCTCCAACAGGAATCTGGCTTCCCCCATTTTTTTGCCTGTTGGGGCTGGACATATTTTAGTACATCTACTCACCCTTTCTATTTGGCTGCTTTGCCTTTGGATTGGGGGAGTCTGCAAGCAGGGGAGAGTTGCCACTCAAGAGCCTTCACCAGGACTTCTCAGCAGGGAGAGCCGAGCCCTGCTGTGTGAGGCAGAAGCTCCAGAGCACTTTTGAGGCCCTGCCCAATTGACATAGCTCCTTCAGATGGAGTCCCCAAGGCTGTGGTCCCTTCCCTGGACTGAAGGAAGCCTTTGGTCTTACAGCCCTTGCTGCCAGATCTTCGTTCTGAGCTGAGGATTGCAGCCAAATTCCCTACACAGCCGGCATTCCTGAAAGGGTGAGGCTTCCCTCCACATGAGTCGGAAAGTTGGAAGGGTGCTCTCCTAACTAGTTCCTGGGGCTCAAAGGCCCTCTTCCTTCAAACTTGGGATGGGCGCTGCTTCCTACCCCACCCCTTGCTACGCTTCGGTGAAGCCCTGCCAGGTGCCACATATTGTGTCTGATAGCAGGCGGAGAAGTGCCATGCCCTCCCCAGCTTCTTGTCTGCTGGTGAAGTGCCCCTCTCGTGCACCTACCGCTGTGAGCCACTGCAGTTAGGTGCTTGAGGGGAACATGCTCCCTGAATAAACTAAGGGCAAAACCCATGAGGGGGCTGAATAGAACATGACCAGTGGCGACGTGTTCTCCAACAGTAAGTCAAAAGAGACACTGGGATGGAGTTAGTGAGTCCGGCAGTCTGCATCACGCTCGTCCGTCCCCCCCGCCTCTGCTTGCTGCTTGAATGGCCAGCCCAGTGCTGACAGTGGGTTCCAGAGCCACGGTTCTATCATGGGGGGGGGGGGAACAGGTTTTCATCTACAGCCGGAAATCAGCCCCCTACGCACAAAGGGCAGTGAGGGCACAGTGGCCGATGGGCTTCCAGCTGTAGTTGCCCTGCCCCCTGCTCGCCTCACCTCATCCTGTGGGATGAGCCTCCCTCCCATTCACCACCTCACCCACCAGAGACCCCTGCATTCCCTTCCCAACCCCACCAGAACCTACAGGCACCACCCACGCAAGCGATGTCAAGTGGGCCATGACCCCGGCAACTACTCTGATCACGCCCCTTCCTCAACCATGCCCTGAGTGCACAGATGACAACCACAATACTGATCTGGCTTTCAATAAAATTGCGGTTGATATCCCTGTGCTAAACCAAACACAAGCATATAATATTATTGCTTAGTACTACATATGAATGTGGCAAAGTATTTTTTGTAGGACCACATTAGACAGAAAACAAACTGGAAACAAAGTATTACTGACCTATATTCTAATTTATTAGACATTATGCTTTGTGCTTAGTTGTTCCAAGCATTACAATGGACAGAAATCAATCAACGACATTTGTTTTTCCATTGAGTTTTCATTAATTGAAATGTTTGGTATGTTTGTGCATATTCATTCATTCTAGCATCTTCATTTTGTTCCTAGTTTTCCTCAATTTTCATTAATATAAACATTTATTTTTCATATATATTTATTTATGTCTTATCAATGGGAATAAAATATAAAACAGGGGGGGAAATCAGAAAAAATACACCCAACAGTAACAACAAAAGAAAGAAAAACATTGTGTAAAAAAAAGGGGGTGAGGGAGAAAAAAATATGACCCAAATGTAAAATAAATTCAACATTAAACATATAAAAGTCCATTGTAGCTGGATGCTGGAAAACAAAATTTAAAAAACCTGCACATAATTATCAACTTTCTCATCCTTATTCAAGAAGAAACTACAGTATATTATATAGACAAATATTTCAAATGAGGTCTCTATCTAATAATCTAATAGACCCAATATCTGATATATCAAAATGATAGAAAAAAATAATAAAACAATAGTCAACAGGTTAGTCCAAATATTACATTGCTCTTCAAATCCCTCTGTTAAGCATCTGTGATTGTATTTAACAAGTCAACAAATAGTTTTGTGCCTCCTATAAAGCTGTCTAGTACATTATCTCTAACTAAGGAGTTAATTCCACCATCTCTGCTACTTTAATCAGTTTTAAAGTCCATTCTTCAACAGTCAGCATCTCCTTTCTTTTTCAGGGTTTAGCAAGTACAACCCTCACAGTGGTCACTATGTAAAGAAATAGCGTTAATTGTTTTTCAATTGGTTTATCCATAATACCTAAAAGAAAACTTTCAGGATTTTGATTACATTTCCAATACGTTAGAAGTCCCTCTATATGGTTTTTTTTTTTTTGCTTTTTTATCTGGAGTCAAATACCAAAAATACATCATTTTATTAAAAAATTCTTTCAAACTATAATTCAAAGTAAATTTCAATCCATTAGTGCATACATTTCCCCATTTATCTAGTGTTATATTATACCCATTTTTTTGCCCATTTTACCATGCAGTCTTTTGCATATTCATCTTCCAGGTTTATCTTTCAGTCCTGTGAAAATAAAACTTTTTTATCCAGTTTAAATCTTCCAAAAATTCTATAATATTTAACAAAATCTTCATTTATTAATTGTTCTCTTGTCTCTACCTTAATTTACTTTTTTTCAAATACCAATAACTCCCAAATATTGCATTTATATATAAATGCAATAAATAAATAGACATATACAAATGCAAACTAAACAAATCCAAACTCTTTCATTTCTCATTCTGGTTGAAAAATGTCAGTTTTTTGTTGCAACATTCAGAACACCGAAATGGCCTTGATATAATAAGCTTGTTATGGTAAATTTTGATAAGTTACCTGTGCATGATTAAATCTGTGTCACTGAAAACTGCATTGTTAGAAGAAAAATTTGGAATCTACAAAGCTTTCTCCTGCTCTTTCATAAGCTAGAAACAATTTGGGATCAATTTTGATAAATGGCTCTTTATTTCATGATTTAAAATAGCAATGTCTTCAATTCTAAGTTGTGAAAGGCATGTCTCCCTTTAAACTGTCATTTTATTTTGGTAAATTTAAATTGAGATGTGGATTATTATTATTGCTATTGTTTTGCAACTATAATTATTGCTATGTTGAGGTCATTGATAGTGTTCATGCAAATAGTTTGCATTTTTTAAACTGTGATACGTATCTTTGTTTAGTTAGACACCATATTTTGTAGAATGTAATCTGTGTACTAAGTTGAAATATGAAGAAACTGAAATGTCAGACTGCCTTTTTATAGTGAAGATTAGCATTTTTTATTAAATAGACAGGCAAACAGCAAACAACTGTATACTGCTATAGAAGGATGTATTCCACTGACCAATTTTTAGAAAGAAAAATACATTGATTTTAATACTATAATAAAATTAATGTGCTTACATTTATATCAAAATCAGCTTGGATAGCCTAAACGTACGGATGTTTAGGCAATTCTAATATGAACAAGTCAGTCCTAGACCTCCATGAATAAAGTGAGTCAGAATGTAATTCTACATTTTTAGTCATGCATGCCAAAAACAAAGTGGAGAAAGATGTTTAATATACTACTGAACCTATTCGAAAATGTCAACTGTTGTTCAGAAAGTATGTGGCCATGACTACAGGGGAGTGGTTTCTGAATAATGTTCTGTTCTTTTTGAGGGTTAGTGCTCATATTATGACAGGTGCATAGTGATGTTTTGACTTGCTGTATGAGAGGGCTTAGGTCACAATTTTCCAAGTCATTATGTATATAGCCAGTTGCCTCACACATTGGATGGGTTCTGTATGTGTTTTTTGCAAGTGGTTGTGTTTGAATAAAAGTTTTTTATTGATTTTACAATTTTATAATGTAAGGAAAGGGTAATTAGGGTTTATATTATACATTTTAGAGCTTCCATACCAGAGATGGTGACTGCAATCGGGTCCTCATACAATATCATGTTAAACAAATAGTGTTAGGAGATGTATACATTTAGCACATTTTTTTTAAAGTTCATACATTCAATCTTTAGTTTTACGTTTTCATCTGTTTCAAGAATTACAATAATTCAAAATTAATTATTTTTGCTATTGCACCTTCTTTCTCCCTCCCCTCAGAGGGCAGGGCCGTGGCTCCTCCTGTTCCTTCTTCTTCGTCTCCCAGGATTGAGGAATGTTTTTTAAGAAAGGCCTCTGCCTCCCCTATTGTTTTAATTCTAATTCTGCCTCCCTCTCAGAATACCAACATTCCTTCAGGCATTAACCATTTAAACCAGATTCCATTTTTATATAACTTTTTAGACAAGAAGGAAAATTTCCTTCTCGCTTCTCTAATCTTTTTTGGAATCTCTTTTAATATGGCAATATCCTTTTGCTTATATTTCAACGGCCCCTCCCGTTGTGTCCTCAGTATCTCCTCCCGTGTGTACCTTCTTAAAAATTTAATATGAATCTCTCTGGGGACTTCATTTATTCTAGCATATGCTGAATTAATTCTATAAATTTAATCTATTTCCCCCCAAAGGTATTCTTTACTTTTATAATCTGCTAAAATTCCACTCATTAGTTCTCTTAAATCTTCACCTTCCCTTTCAGAAACGTTCTGAAACCTAAGGAAGAAAGACATTCTTTCAATTTCAAATTTAGACATTCTGACGTTTCTTTTTGCAATTCTTTTAGCTCGTCCCTCATCTCGGCTGCCCCCTTCTTCAACTCTCCAATTTCCTGTTGATTAATTGTTATAGTTTTTTGTGACTCCCGCAGTTCAGTTCTTAAATCTGAGAAATCTTTCATCAAGCCTTTCCGCATTTATTGAATTTCTCTCATTATGTCATCAAGTGTTAGTCCTTTCTTTTTCTCTCCTCCTGTTGCCCCTTTCTGTAACATGGTGGAAATTTTCCCTTGCTGTGAGGTCGGGGTGGCTCTAAATGAAGTTTGAGCTGGAAAAGATTTTCCCGTTGGAGATTTTTTTTATGAGGCATTTGTAATTTTAAGTTCGTAGAATAAAAATGGCGTTAAGGAGTAAGCAGTCTGTGAGGTTCAATATGTCAGGAACAAACTGAGTCAGAGTTCAATTTTCAATTTTTTAAATTTTATAAAGTCCAGAGGGATACTTTTTCTATAAATCCACAATAAAAAATAAAAAGAAGTTCCACATATTGGGAAGTACACCAAGGGCTTCTTGAGAAGACCGTAGAAATATATTTTTCTTTCCAAGAAAAAAAAAATTCCAAGTAACTCAAGGGATGTTACATAACTCAATAAAAGTTTACCATCCGGAACAAAGAAATCACCATCTTGCCGCCTCTCCTCCGGGAAGGAGAAGAAAGTGAGAAAAAAGTGAAAGTTTCTGCTGTTTAAACAGATACAGATACAATGTTGCCAATTGTAATTCCAACATTGAAACAAAGTTTCTTTTGGTTGGTATAAGAACGGATAGTGTTAATCTTTCTCTCTCCTTGATTCGGAGAGCATTTTAAACAGCCGCTTTTACGAGAGGGAGTTTTTGCGATTGAAACTCTCCCCCCCCTCTATTTTCTTTTTCAACAGTGATTTAATGGATCATAAAGCAATAACTCACAGTCACTTTTTCTTTGAAAGAAGGTCCCGCTGCAACACCAGGTCTGGCATTTCAGGTCGTCTTCTTTTTTCCGCTAATTCCAGTAAACGTTGGCGAGGGGGTCTCTCCCCCCCCCCCCCGCTTTCTGCTCCCTCAGCTCCTAGAGCAAAGCGGGAAAGGGCATCCCGCCAACCGCCATCGGTACGGAAGCCCCCCGCAGCCGCTCGTATGGCAGGGAGTTAACCCAAACTCCCTGGACCCCCCTGGGGGACTAGCTGAAAAAGCAAGCGGCAGGAGCGCCCAAGAGTGCTTCTTTTGCCGTCGAGAACCGGAAGTCAAGTGCAAGTGGTTGTGTTTGCATGGTGAATCACAGCACATGTTGACAGCTCACGGCATGATGACCACTACCATGTGGAGGGAGCTAAATGGTATAACCCTCTGTAAGGTGCCTGTAATGCACGATTTATTACTTATAAAGTTGATTGTCATGGTTTGCTTGTCATTGAGGAGTTCTTTATTTATGCAGTTCTAAAGAGCCAGAAAACCAGGCATATTCTGTCCCAACTGTCCAAACCAAGGAGCACATCAAATAGGCCACTAAGTATGATATTAACAATAGGGGGAATATAGTCAGATAACATCATCTGTTACCACGGTTTTTGAACTAGAGTTTCATTACTATCCACAGCAAAGGTCATGATAACAGACGATGTCCCTAATGTCCACAGGACTGTATGTCAAGTGTCATCAAGAAACAATCTAAGGACCAGAAGACCAGATGAGTGTGTTGAATCAGTCTTGAATATGCAAGAGCAAGATGAAGTGGCAAGAGATGCTGTTTCAGCTGGGCTTTCTCAAAGAGCTTTTAAAAAAAATGTTAAATACATTCCAAAAATGCTTTTCTATAATATTAATTTGATAATCTATAACCAGGAAGCTTTGGTGAAGTAACCTTGTTCTTTGAATGTCACATGCCTTGACTGTTACATCTCACTCTTATATGAAGTTGCCTTTTAAGATAATTTGGAACTACTCCAGAACATAGCAATTACATTGTTATAGGTGAGCCCATATATGTATTCTGCAGCAACTACATTGCTTTGCAGCAGTCATTGTACATGTTCCATGTGCATCATACCCTTTTGCTGAAAATGCTTCTTCTTTTTTCAGAGAATGATGAGAGAGGAGAACGGATAACTTTGAGAAGCAGGAGAAAGAGCTGCAACCAAGGCAGATAAAAGAAATCTGAGTCTGGGTGCAGAATTGTAACTCAGCTAAGCATCTCAGACAAGATCCTCCTAGTTTTGATTACGATAAGATAAAGGGAGGAAGGGTTTTGTTTGAGACAGAGATATCAGTTCTATCCCAGACTCAGAATTCTTTAATTAATTAATTAATTTTACTCCCTGTCCATCTTGTTGCAAGGTGACACTGGTCAACTTTTACCTGCTGTTGTCGTTGTGGCCCTTCCATGTACTCCTTAAGGTTATTCCTTCTGCTGGATTACATGGGGGAAGTTATATTTTCAAGGATGCTTGAATTTTATTTGGTAGTCACCCAGATTTTATTTGAACATTTTATTAAAATATTTTGTTAATAAATAATACATATAAAAACCTGAAACTGCAGGCAGTACAATAGTGTGACAATCAATTTCCAGAAGGGCTTGGAGCATCAATACCCAGAAAGATACTGAAAAAGATAATAAAAAAACAGATCTGCCAACATCTAGAAATGAGTAAAGTAATAATTAGAAGTCAGCATGGGTTTGTCAAGAACAGATCATGCCAAACAAATCTTATTTCATTTTTCAACTTAGTGACTAAATTAGTAGACCAGCGAAATACTGTGGACATAATAGACCTCAGTAAGGCATTCAACAAGGTAGATCACCCTACTTCTTTCTTAAGCTAGAAAAAGTCGGACAGATAGCATCACCATCAGGTGAATTTGTAATTGGCTGACAAACTGGCTGATGAATACTCAACAAGTAGTCCTTGGGAAAACCGGAAGTGGCACGTAGAAACCAGTTGGAAATTAGCAAGCTCCGAAGGGGCATAACAAAATCCAACCAGACAAACAAGATCCTCCTAGTCACTGCTGAACCATCCTGTAGGGATGGGGAAGAAGGAGAGGTGCCTCAGATGACCAAGAGTAACTGGCAAGTTCCTTGGTAGGTCAGAGGGAAACTCTTCGAATTAACAGCAGGGGTGGCAGCCATATCTAATGACTGCTTTCAAGTTGGGGCAACTGGACTAAGATTTTTGAGCTGGAGTGGTGTTTGAGCAAAGTATTGGAACCGGGTGAGTGATTGGCTAACTCACAGGTAAAAGAACTTTTAAATTTGGATTTAAAAAGGATCCCGGTGTGGAATTAGTAGCTATTTAGCACTTGGGAAATTTCATGGAGGATGAAAATTGAAGTGGAAGCCTCAAAGGATCTATGTTTTATTTGGATTGGAAAATACTAAAATTGACAAAAAGAAAGAAATTGGGGGTAAAGCTCCTTTTTTTCATTTTTCATTTTTTGCAATAAAACTGTTTTTAACAGTTATTGACAATTAATGCATTGGAGTGCACAGCAGAGTGAGGTCGTCTGCTGGTGAGAAGAGATCATTACAATACATAGAAAGAAAAAGTACAGCTGGAGAATTTGATCTTGGCTGCAAAGAAAGATACGTTGTAGTGGTGAGAACTTTTAAGGAATGCTTGTTTTCACAACAGTGTTTGGCTTTGACTGTTTGGGGCTGTGAAAGAAAATAAATCCTCAATTCGGACTGGACTGGACTAACAATAAAACTGGATTTTAGAATTTGGGTGGGATAGGGAATTAAAAAAAGGATTGCACAAACTTTAAATTTTAATTAAATGCAATACAATTTTTTTTAAAAATCTTTAAAAATTGTTAAATTAGTTAAACTGACATTATGGAACTTTGGGTGTATGAGGAATTATTTGAGATGTTAAAAAATGTGCGTGAAACTGTGAAAAATTCAGAAATGCAGGCAGAGTACTCAGACCAGGACACGAGGTGGCAAATAGGAGAACGGGGCAAAAGAGGGCTTAAGGGAAGACCAAGAAGATCAGGTGAAAGAAGAGAGTTTAAATGAAGAGAGAAAATGACGTTGGAACTGAAAATAAAAAAACAGTTAGATGATTTTACTGGGATTTACAGTGATACAAAAAAAATAAACAGGGGAATGCCCCTCCCAAAAGAAACAATTGAATAGCGAAGAAGAGAAAAGTGGGAATAGATGGGGGGGAACCCTGGGGAAAATTAATGGAACAAAAAAAGCACAAAGGAGGGAAAGGACTTGAAAGAAAAGGAATAAGAATTATAAAAATAAATTAGATTGGAAATGGAAACAACTATGATGAAAAAATTGTTAATTTGTCAAATTGGTATCATAGATGTATAGTGAACTGTTGGAGATGTTAAAAAATGTGTGTGAAACTTTGGCGGGCAAGGATAAGCTAGAAATTTAGATGGAGCATTTAGACCAGGCAGTTTGTGTTGGCAGGGGGGCAGAGGTCGACGTCAAGGTGCCTCACTTGTGGGGTCCCACAGGGGTCGGTCCTCTCACCCCTCCTATTCAACATTTATGTGAAGCCGTTGGGTGAGATCATCCGTGGTTTGGGGCTAGAGTTCCATCAGATGATACTCAGCTGTACATCTCTACCCCGGACCACCCCAACGATGCCGTGGAAGTGATGTCCCAGTGTCTGGAGGCCATGCGAGTCTGGATGGGGAGGAACAGGCTCTGACTCAACCCATCCAAGACCAAGTGGCTGTGGCTTCCGGCGCCACAGTATAGCCAGCTAATGCCATCTCTGGCTATTGGGGGCGAGTCATTGGCCCCCACAGAGAGGGCTCGCAACCTGAGCATCCTCCTGGACTCTTGGCTGTCTTTAGAAGATCACCTGACGGTGGTGACCAGGAGGGGCTTTCTATCAGGTTCGCCTGATATGCCAGTTGTGCCCCTTTCTGGATTGTGATGCCTTATGCATGGTCACTCAAGCCCTCATCACCTCCCGCCTGGACTATTGTAACACTCTCTACATGGGGCTTCCCTTGAAGTGCACTCGGAGGCTCCAGTTATTTCTGAATGCGGCTGCGCGGGGGATTCTGGGAGCGTCTAGACTCTCCTGCGTGAGCTGCACTGACTGCCTGTGGCTTTCCGGGTGTGCTTCAAGGTATTAGTGACCACCTTTAAAGCGCTCCATGGCAAGGGACCTGGTTACTTGCAAGACCGCCTCCTGCTGCCAAATACCTCCCACTGACCAGTTCGCTCCCACAGAGAGGGCCTCCTCAGAGGCCGGAAACCACAGCCACTCGGTCTTGGACTGGTTGAATTTGAGTTTGTTGCTGCCCATTCAGATCCGTACGGCCTCCAAACACCGGGACATCACCTTAACGGCATCATTGGGGTGGTTTGGGGTAGAGAGGTACAGCTGAGTGTCATCAGCATACAGATGGTATTCTACCCCAAAACCACGGATAATCTCACCCAGCTTCATATACGTGTTGAACAGGAGTGGCGAGAGGACCAACCCCTGTGGCACCCCACAAGTGAGGGGCCTAGAAGTCGACCTCTGCCCTCCTGTCAACACGAATTGTGACCGACCAGAGAGGTAGGAGGAGAACCACCGTAAAACGGTGCCTCCACCCCCACCCCTCCAGTCGGCACAATAGGATACCATGTTGATGGTATCAAAAGCCACTGAGAGATCTAACAGGACCAGGATAGAGGAACAACCTCTATCCCGCGCCCTCCAGAGATCATCCACCAATGCGACCAATGCCGTTTCGGTGCTATGAGCGGGTCAAAAGCCGGACTGGCATGGGTCTAGATAATCAATTTCCTCCAGGTGGCGAGGAAACTGCAGTGCCACCACACTCTCTACAACCTTCGCTAGAAAGTGAAGGTTGGAGACCGGACAGTAATTCTCCAATAATACTGGGTCCAGGGAAGGCTTCTTGAGGAGAGGTCTCACCACCGTGTCTTTCAAGGTGGTAGGCAAAATAGGGCCTTGCTCCTCACTCACTCAAAGCCGGACCTCCATTCTCATGCATGCGCAAACATACTATTTTAGCTTTTGTATTATCCATTTTTATTGTGGCTGTGCACCGCCCTGAGTCCCGAAAGGGAGAAGGGCGGTATATAAATTGAATAAAACTAAAACTAAACTAAACTAAATAGAAGAGAGTAAAAGAGGGCTTAATTTAAGAACAAGAATAGAAGAAAAAGGAACTAAAAATAAAAAATAACTAGCTGGTTTGATTTGGTAAAATAGATAAAAAGAGGAATCATGAAATTTGATTAACTTTGAAGGGGCAATTAATGGTACTGTTTATATAAACAAGAAAATAAGTTTAAGATGGAAAATATGAGAAGAGAATAGAGTTGAAATTGGAAATAGAATTATGATGTAAAATGGATTATGTATAAAAAGGGAAAACCTGGACAACACTTTGTTCATAAATATATTAGTTGTATTAAAAAAACCAATGAAAACTTTATTTAAAAAAAAACTAGTAGTCATCAATGGTACTACATTTACATGGTGGGAAGTAAGCAGTAAGGTACCACAAGGTTCCGTCTTAGGCCCAGTACTCTT
This sequence comes from Rhabdophis nuchalis, assembly GCA_039707465.1. Taxonomy (NCBI): domain Eukaryota; kingdom Metazoa; phylum Chordata; class Lepidosauria; order Squamata; family Natricidae; genus Rhabdophis; species Rhabdophis nuchalis. Next base: position 81,720,886 of record CM077647.1, read on the forward strand.
CAATATTTCATAAATGACTTAAATAAGGAAATATAAGGGGAACTTACCAAATTTGCAGATAATATTAAACTGGCATGAACAGTCAGCACCTTAGATGATTGACTCAAGATCCAGATGGATCTTGACAGACTTGAACACTGGGTCCTACCTAACAAAATAAAATTCAGTGTAGAGAGAAAAGTAAAGTCTTTCACATAGGCAAGAAAAATGCAAAGCGCAAATATAGACTTGGTGAAACGAGGCTTAATAGCAGTAACTGTGAGAGGGATGTTGCAGTCTTAGTGGACAACCAATTAAATATGAGCCAACAGTGTGCAGCGGCAGCCAAATAAGCCAATGCAATCCTTATTTGCATTAACAGAGGGATACAATCAAGATCAAGTGAGATACTAATACCACTCTTAGTAAGACCACAGCTAAAATACTGTATCCAGTTTTGGTCATCCCAGTATAAAAAAGATATTGAGACTCCAGAAAATTGAAGAGAAGAGCAACCAGGATGTTTAGGGGACTGGAGACTAAAACATACAAAGAATGTTTACAGGAACCGGCATGGCTTAGTCTAAGTGAAGAGAAGGAACAGTGGAGATATAATAGCAGTGTTCTAATATTTGAGGGACTACCACAGAGAGGAAGGGTCAAGTTATTTTCCACCTGAAGGCCAGACAAGGAAAAATGGCTAGAAACTGAACAAGGCGAGATTCAACTGGGTAATAAGAAGAAATTTTCTGACAATAAAAGCAATCAACCAATAGAACAGGTTGCCTTCAGAAGTTGTGGGATCTTCATCACTGGAAGCTTTCAAGAAGAGACTGGACTGTCATCTGTCAAAAATGGTGTAGGGTCTGCTTGGGCAGTGGATTGGACTAGATGACGTCCAAGATCAAGTCTAACTCTGTTTATCTGAATCTATCTGTTACGTTTATGTTTAAGAGAATACATTTATTTCTATAGCCCAATAAGTCTTTAAATCTCATAGTAGTAAATAAAGCAGAATAAACATAGAAATAAGGACTGGCTCAAGGTCACTCAACAAGTGCTTTATATTGAGCAGAGATTTGAACCCAGATCCTAGTTAGTTACTCCTGACGCTGCCCTGTAATTCCTATTGTTCAAATATATAATGATGACCTAATGAAGGGCAGAATTCCAGAGCCTCAGCTTCTGTCAAACAGTTAGGCATATATTATTATTGCATCTGTCCAATACAGATATCACTCCAATATCACTCAGGATATTTCCTTTTCTTTTCCTTATTTTTTCTGTATCTGGTGCCTGACTTCTAGTCTCAGCTGAGTTTAAAACTAATGCGTATTAATGGTCTTTTTTTTTAATTGAACAAGTTTTACAAAAACAAAATTTTCCCCTTTCCCCCCACCTCCCCATACATATAATATAAATCAAATACAAGTACTCTACCCCCCCTCTTCCCAACCCTCATAATATGAATTTCTCACAAAATATAACATTATCCCCATCCCTTCCCTGACCACCCTATCCCTCCCCCACCTCCCATTCCAACCCACCCCTCTGACTTCCACTATACACCACTCTGATAATTCCAAGCAGCCCAGATATTATCTTCTCTGTTCACATTATACCCCTTGCATTTCTCCTTATCAATTAAAAAACAAACAAACCCTTATTACAAACCCATCATAAACACCCACACCTTCAATATTTGGTTAAACATTAGGATACATGATAAATTTTTAGGCTCTAAATACCATCTATAAAACATATTATAAAAATTCTCCCCAGATCACCAACAAAACATTAATCATATCAACTTCCATCCATTATTCATCAATCCAATTGTTAGTTACCAATCTACTCATTCATACCTAAAAACTATATAATATAATATAATATTTTCTAAGCCTTCATTAGGTTACATACATGATGATAATTTCTTAAGATCTAGATACCATCTATAAAATATATTATAAACTTCTTCCAACAGATGTTCCAAAATTTTTCAGTTATCAGCTGCCCCTTCATCAGGATCATTAAGTTCCAAAAACGTGATAGGGTAACAACCAGATCAGCTGCAAATGCTCTAATTCTGTATACCTTTTGCCTTATAGCTATACCATTTAAGGAATTCAGGTCCCAAATTATATTCCACAAGACTTCTAAAATTAAAATAAATGACATTGGAAATAATAAACCTTGTCCAAATCCCATATCCATTTTCCCCCAAGTCTTGATTAGAGAGTGGTTCGTTCGCTCGTAGGCCTTTTCCACATCCAAGAAAACCAGCATTGCAGAGATCTACATATTTTTTATCAAGATAGTCAATTAAAACTATGAGTTGCCTTACATTCTCCTACACCTCTTAAATAACTGGCATCAATCTGTTGGAGTAAACACCCATACCTCCTAGATTCTCCCTTCCAGCATTTTAATTAACCATTAGGTTACATACATGATGATAATTTCTTAGGATCTAAATACCATCTATAAAATATATTATAAAGATTCTCCCATAAATTCTATATCTATGCAAATTTAGCATTTAACTTTCAAAATTCAACCCACGTTTTTCCCCAGATCACCAACGTGATTTTAATCCTTCCACATCAATATTCATAAGTCCAACTCTTCAGGTCTGTTTCCATCTCTTCCATAACTGTTTATAATACAACCAGTTTAAGATAACTCCTTCTTCCAACAGATGTTCCAAAATTTTCAGTTGCTGCCCCCATGAGTAAAAAACACATCTTTATATAAACAACCCCCGAGTGACTTTTCATCAGAATTATTAAGTTCCAAAAACGTGATAGGGTAACAGCCAGATCGACTGCAAATTGCTGCCCCCATGAGTAAAAAACACATCTTTATATAAACAACCCCCCGAGTAACTTTTCATCAGGATTATTAAGTTCCAAAAACGTGATAGGGTAACAGCCAGATCAACTGCAAATGCTCCGGTTCCAGTTCATTCACTCGTAGGCCTTTTCCACATCCAAGAGAACCAGCATTGCAGAGATCTGCATATTTTTATCTCTTAAATAACTGGCATCAATCTGTTGGCTACTTGCTTCTTCCTTTTATCCTTTTATCTTTCTTAACTCGCTGGGATTGAGGCCTCTTCTGCTTCTGCGGTTTCTGAATTCGTCTGATGATAGACCTGGTTTCACATTGCTCATCTAATTTAAACATTGGTATTCCAACAGTTCCCTCTATAGCAGTCTTCGACAATTCCTCCAAAGTAGAACTTAAAAGAGGTCCAGGAGAATCCGTCTCTTTTTCAAACTGCTTCTGCTCCATCTCAATATCTGTTGGTGTAAATGTGCGCGAAGGTGTGACGCTTGCCTTCAAAACTGTATAATAAAATTCTTTGGCTTTATCTAAAGTATTCAAACGATAACTCACACCTTCATATCTCGGTATAATACCCATTGGCACATCCCATCTATATTGTATCTTTCTTTTCTTCAATTCTGCTACCAAGAATCCAAAATCCCTTCTAGACTTCAACATTGCTGGTGGTAACTCCTTGAAGACACCAATCTGGTTTCCATCTATTTGAAGAGCAGAGTGAAAGGACTTCTGCAAAATATCGTTTCTAAGATTTCTATCAATAAAATATACAACCACATCTCTTGGTAGTTGTCTTTGAAGTGCTGCATGTGAGTTTATTCTGTATATTTTATCTATATTAAAAAAAATCTGATCAGAATCATCCAGTTTCAACAATATAGACAATGCATCCGCACAAATTCTTTTTATATTTTCTTTAGGATTCTCCCTGATTCCCCTAAGTCTGATAGCAGGTTCCATCGATCTAAATTGCAACATTACTATTTCATTATCCATCCTTTGTATTTCTCCAGCAACTTTCACAAGATTTAGATCAGATTCCTTCATTTTAGTTTCCAGGTCCAAAGACAGCTGTTCAACTTTATTATCAATCTTTTTTTTTTTTATTGAAAAAGTTTTATTCACACAGATTTTCCCCCTTTTTACCCCCCCCGACATGTAATATAAATCACATACAAATACTATACCCCCCTCACCCCGTCTTAAAATAAGTTTCTCATTCAGATATTATACCCCCTCGCCTCCCAGCAGACACAATATAAGTTTCTCTTAGTATATTAATATCCCATTAACACCATCTTCTAAGTTAATTAAAAATATAAAAAACATAATATAAATTTCTCTTTAAAAAAAAAAGGCATATCCCATTATTCCCCTCTCTAGATTAATCATACATATATATTACCCTGCCCTCCACCCTAACCCTCCCCCACCTCCCATTCAAACCCACCCCCCTGACTTCCGCTATACACCACTCTAATAATTCCAAGCATCCCAAATATTATTTACTCTATTCACCTATCAATCAAAGCATTCTTACCTAAAAACTACATAGTACTTCCTAATCTGATATTTATTCTGTATATAACCAATCCATTAGAAACCTTATAACAAGCTCAACATAAACACCCCCTTTTAGTTAAACATTAAAATACATAGAAAATAATTCTTAAGATCTAAATACCATGTCATATAACCTAACACTTATAAAACTTAAACCATATATCCTAGCTCAAGTTTACATCCTTCCTGATTCAAAAGGTTTACTTTATTATCAATCTTAAGCACAATTTCAGTCATACCCATAGCTAATATTCGTAAATTTTTATCAAGCTGTTCATATTTATCCATATTATCCTTGACCATTTCCTTAATTTCTTTAAATTCTTCCTTAATTTCTTTAAATTCTTTATCCATAAAGTGTTTCAAATCCTGAAGGCTTGTTATCTCTATCTGCTGTTGCATTAAAGCTACGCCAGCTGAGGGACCTCCTCGCTTCGTTGCCATCTTCTTCCCCGATTTTCACAAAATTATATTTTTATTTTTTATTTTATTAAATTTATACTCCGCCCTTCTCCTTGTTAGGACCCAGGGCGGCGCACAGGCATTATATAAAACCATAAATACAATATACATCAATTAAAAATATATTAAATTAATTCACCCGTGCTAAAACCCGTTATTAAAACCATAGCCAAATTATAATTTATATTTAAAAGTCAGACGCGGGGGGCTATCCTAGGCCGGCTTGTTGGAATAAGTACGTCTTAAGACGTTGGCGGAAGAGGCGGAGGTCCGAGGTAGTGCGAAGGTCGGGGGGTAGGTCATTCCAGAGGGCCGGGTCCGCCACAGAGAAGGCTCTTCCCCTGGGTGTCGCCAGCCGGCATTGCCCGGCCGACGGCACCCGGAGTAGGCCCGCTCTGTGGGAGCGGACCGGACGAAGGGATGTATGGGGCAGGAGGCGGTCTCGTATATAGCTAGGCCCCGAGCCATGGAGCGATTTAAAGATGGTGGTCAACACCTTGAAGCGCACTCGAAATGCCACAGGCAGCCAGTGCAGCTCGCGCAGGAGAGGTGTTACGTGGGCTTGCCTTGAGGCACCCATAACCACCCGCGCGGCCGCATTCTGCACTAACTGTAGCTTTCGAGTGCACCTCAAGGGGAGCCCCATGTAGAGAGCGTTACAGTAATCCAGCCGAGATGTCACGAGCGCTTGAGTGACTGTGCGAAGGGCCCCCCGGTCTAGTAAGGGGCGCAACTGGCGTATCAGGCGAACCTGATAGAACGCCCCCCTGGCCACGGCCGCCACATGGTCCTCCATGGACAGCCGGGAATCCAGAAGGACGCCCAAGTTGCGCGCCCTCTCCACGGGGGCAAGATGTTCGCCCCCAATGGCCAGTGTTGGATTTATCTGGCTAAACCGGGGTGCCGGAAACCACAGCCACTCGGTCTTGGACGGGTTGAGTTTGAGTTTGTTACTACCCATCCAGACCCATACGGCCTCCAGACACCGGGACAGCACCTCGACGGCATCGTTGGGGTGGTTTGGGGTGGATATGTACAGCTGAGTATCATCAGCGTACAGATGGTACTCCACCCCAAAACCACGGATAATCTCGCCCAGTGGCTTCATGTAGGTGTTGAACAGAAGTGGCGAGAGGACCGACCCCTGAGGAACCCCACATGTGAGGGGCGTCGGGGCCGACCTCTGCCCTCCTGCCAACACAGATTGCGACCGACCAGAGAGGTAGGACGAGAACCACCGTAAAACGGTGCCTCTCAGCCCCAACCCCCCCAATCGGTGCAATAAGATACCATGGTCGATGGTATCAAAAGCCGCTGAGAGGTCTAACAGGACCAGGATAGAGGAGCAACCTCTATCCCGAGCCCTCCAGAGATCATCCACCAATGCGACCAATGCCGTCTCGGTACTGTGACCGGGCCGGAAGCCGGACTGGCGCGGGTCTAGATAATCAACTTCCTCCAGATGTCGAGGGAACTGTTGAGCCACCACACTCTCAACAACCTTCACTAAAAAGTGAAGGTTGGAGACGGGACGATAGTTCTCTAATAAAGCCGGGTCCAGGGATGGCTTCTTGAGGAGGGGCCTCACCACCGCCTCTTTCAAGACGGTAGGCAAGAACCCCTCACTCAGAGATGAATTCACAATACCCTGGAGCCAGCCTCGTGTCACCTCCCAGGATGCCAGTACAAGCCAGGAGGGGCACGGGTCCAATAAACATGTGGTGTCTCTAAGGTTCCTCCGCAACCTGTCCATATTCTCGGTAGTAACAAAGTCGAACTCCTCCCAAGGTGTTATCTCAAGACCAGCACCGGACACCTCGACCGGACCACTAGTGGAGGGCAGCTCGTTCCGAATCTGAGTGATTTTGTCATGCAGGAAAACTCCAAATTCCTCTGCTCGACCCTGCAAAGGGGCTTCACGCGGCCTCAGATGAAGGAGGGAGCGGGTCACCCCAAACAGGGCGGCAGGGCGGTTTTCCGCGGACGCGATAAGGGTGGCACAATACTCACGTTTGGCCACTCTTAGTGCCATTAAGTAAGTCCTAATATGGTCTCTCACTAGTATTCGGTCAGCTTCGGATCGAGAAGATCTCCACCTACTCTCTAGGCGTCTCTTGCGGCGTTTCATCTCCCAAAGCTCCTCGGTAAACCAAGGAGCCTGGGTGACTCGACACCGCATGAGAGGCCGCAAGGGCGCGACTCGGTCCAAGGCCCCCGTGGCCGCACTATACCATGCAGCCACTAGGTCCTCAGTCGAGCCGCGGGGCAGGGATACAGGTACTGGCCCAAGCTCCCTCTGGAACCTTTCTGGGTCCATCAGGCGCCTGGGGCGGAACCAACTTGGTGTTTCCGGTTCCGCCTCCCCGTGGTGGGGTGTGACGGTTGGAAAGTCTATCCGAAGGAGAGAGTGATCTGTCCATGACAAGGGTAAGATGACTAAATCCCCTGTTCCGAGATCACTAATCCAGTGTCCAGAGACAAAAATCAGATCCAGCGTGTATCCTCCCTCGTGAGTGGGGCCCTGAACTACTTGGGTCAGGTCCATGGCCGTCATGGAAGCCATGAACTCCCGAGCCGCCTCGGATGCTTCGCCCGCTGATGGCAGGTTAAAGTCCCCCATGACTATAAGTCTGGGGGTCTCCACCGCCATCGCGGTGATCACCTCGAGTAGCTCGGGCAGGGCTGCTGTTACATAGCGGGGAGCCAGGTATACAATCAGCAAGCCCAACTGCCTCCCTAGGCCCCACTTCACGAAGAGGGACTCACAGCCGGTCGTCTGAGGCACAGTGGTCTCCTTCGGCTCCAGACTTTCCTTAACAATAACCGCCACCCCCCACCCCTGCCAAGGGCCCTAGGCCGATGAAATGCACGGTAGCCTGGTGGGCACATTTCCACGAGGGGTACACCCCCCTCAAGGCCCAACCAGGTTTCCGTGATTCCCACCAGGTCCGGGTCCCCCTCTGACACAAGGTCATTAATGAGGGGTGCTTTGTTCACCACGGACCTGGCGTTGCAGAACATCAGCCTAGGGCCCCGGCTCTGTAGTCCCTGACCGCCTAGCCCATGAGTGGAGCACAGGGGGTTGGGGCAGGCGACCGCTTTTAACCAGCGACCGCGCGTCCCCAACCCACGATGGACATCCTGTCTCCCACCGCCCTTGCCCCTCCCCAAGACCAGTCGAATATATTAGCTGTCTCTCTTACTTGCTGTCTCCTTTCACTTTCCGCCAGGGTAGGATACTGTATAATGAGCTGGAATACACAGGGTTAACTTTCATTTCCTTTTCACTGAAGCTTAAGCTATCAGCCAGGTTTAAATACAAACTAGAATACACAAAGCAGTTAACTTTCGTTTCCTTTCAACTTTCGTCTGAGGATTAACGCCATCTTAAGTTCTTTGTTCTAAATCCTTTGTTCCAAATCCATACCATTCAATTTTAACGCTACTGTATTAAAAAAAAAAAATCATACCTGTAGTTAAGGCAATTAAAGCAGCATATTTTCCTGGCTTGCTTGGAATGTAAAGTGAAAGTTGATAGCTACGCCTTGCTTCGCTATTTGCGAAGTTTCCCGGCCGTCCGGAGCATATAGCCGCCTGAAAAGGGAGTCCCACCTTGCTCGCCCCCCAGAGGAAAGGAAACCCTCTGGGGCACCCTGCAAGGGACTCTACCCAAAGGCGCCAGCTCTCTCACAAGCTCCGTAGGAGCGTGGAGTTTTCCGAGGCGTTTTGATGGTTTAAAAATGCCTCTACAGACGACTGGGTTGGCAGGCTTGGAAAAACCTGCCGGCAGCGTCCGCTGCTCAACCAGGAAGCCCGCGTATTAATGGTCTTAATAATTGCTCCCCTGCCCCAATGGAAGAATTTTACATGGGTTATATGCAATGGTGAGATTCATTTTCTTTTACTACCGGTTCTTTGGGTGTGGCTTGGTCATGTGACTGGGTGGGTGTAGCTATGTGGTCCTGTGGCTGGGTGGGTGAGGCTCAGTGGTGGGATTCAAATAATTTAACAACCAGTTCTCTGCCTTAGTGACCAGCTGGGTAGGCGGGATTCGGTGGTCATGTGACTGGGTGGGCGTGGCCAACTCAATATCACTTAGGTTGATGGGCACTTTGCCTTAGCTGTTACAATGTAATAAGGGTTAACGCAAGAGGCAGTTTCTATAAGCAGGGCAATAAAGATTAGGCTAGAAATAACACAAGAATGCCTCCTTCCTGCATTCCTTACAGGATTAGCCCTGTAAAGTGGGGTAAAAACAAAAGATTTCTTCCAACAACCATGCCTCCAAACTGCTTAGAAAGTTAACAATCGGTTCTCCTGAATAGGTACAAACTGGCTAAATCCCACCACTGGTGTGGCTTGATGGTCATGTGACTGGGTTGGCATGGCCAACTTGACGGTACGTCAAGGGGTGCCTTGCCAGGCCTCTCCTTGCCTCAAAGGCCTCAACAAGATACAATTTGTATCTGTCTATTTATTTACTACCACTTAACATCCAAAATATACTATTTAATCCTATGTATTTATGCCATACTAGCTGTACCTAGCCACGTCTTGCTGTGGCCCAGTGTGATTAAATGGAAACGTTTCCCCTCAGAGACCCTTTCAGTGACCCCTCCCCTCCCTGCCTCGGTTTCCCTTCAGAGACCCTCTCAGCGACCCCCTTCCTGCGTCAGTTTCCTCTCAGGGCTCCTTCTTCTCTCTCGCCTCCCCCCCCCTCACAGGCACCTTCCAGCTCCCCACGGTTCTCTCCAGCCCCTCACCTGTTTGAGAGGAAGAGTGGCCAGGCGGCAGGAAACTGATGCTTTCCCTCACATCCCCGGGGGGGGAGTACCGAAGGCTCACCGCCACAGCCGGCCCTGTCCACCTTGCCCTGCGCCCAATTGTCCGCAGGGCCCCTCTATCCGACCGCTGGCTCGCTGGGTTCCTCGCTTGTATTTGGCAGGAGTTCTGCCGACCTTCATGCTCCGGAGCCCTGATAGGGTGGGACACCGTGCCCATGTGACCCTGCTGGCTGGGCGCGAGGACGGAAGGAGCAGGAAGCGGCAGTTCAGGATCTCACGAGAACATAGCCCTGGACGGGAGCCGTGTATATGACGCAGCAGAAGAAGCGTGGGGGAAACACTCAGAAGAGCCACACTTTTACATTTGCGTGGCATGTACATGACACAGGTGTGACATCCACACAATCTATACATATCATTGTTACTGTACTTCAAAGGAACGCTGTGTGAAAATTTGGAAGCGATTGGTGCAGTACTTTCAGAGATTAGCAGTTTTGAACAAACTATTGTTACATTTTTATTTATATAGATGCATACATACATATTACATAGTATAGAGTATATAGGCACACAAAAAGATACATTATCTACTATATATATTGTATGTGTATGTTAGGTTTTTGAGCTGATCAATAAATAAATCAGGGAGACTAGGATAGATCTATTTCGAGCTTTTTAGCTCTCATCAGCTAGCCATACCCTTACTGGGATTAGATATATGTTGTGACACAACCATATATTGTATGTGTATGTACACCCCCCCCCCCCTAAAACTAAAAACATTCAACCTCACTTACTGCGTTTGGAAAAATACATCTAGAGTCCACTTTCTGCCACACATTTAACTATAACTTCTGTACATTAGAACATTACACATGCCTTTAGATGTTCTTTCCTAACTTGCCCATGACTGTTAGAGCCAGGAGATGTCATGGATTGAGTAAAATGTGGTGAAACGCACTTAACAGCACCCTTGCTTAGCAACCAAAAATTTGGGCTCAATTGTGGTCATAAGTTAAGGAATATCTCTGCCTTCCTCTGCATGGCAAACTTGTCCTAGTAAACTCCTTTCTGGCAAAATTTCTGGCAATTTTCCTTTCTGTTAGAGGCACCAAAATAATCCATAAGAGAACAGACTAAAATGGGAAGCAAAATGAGATAAAATAGACCAATTGCACTGTGGCCTAGAGGTAGAGCTCTTGCCTCACAAGCAGGAGGTTGTGAGTTGGATCCTAGGTAGAGGCACATGTAGGGTCTCCTGCATGGGCAGGGGGTTGGATTAGATGACCTGCAAGGTCCCTTCCAACTCTGTTAATCTGTTAATTAAAATAAATCTGTATCATTCAGAATGCATTCTCATTATGTTATCTGTGTCAAAGACCCCAAAAACTGTTGCCACTGTCACATACATATACAGTTGTACAATTTAATTTTATTCTTACTATTGGAACTTTTGAGTTTCCCTTTAAGATGTTGATCATAATGGAACTGTGCTAGTGAAGTGCTAGAATTTGTTATTCATTTCAGTTACTTTGGAACCATAGGAAATCCTAGAAATCTCTTTCATATTAAATTGTATTCTCTGTATCAACTTTGCTGATGTGTCTGGAGGTAATGTCAGTGACATTGAACATTTAAGATTTTTTGTGGAAAAAAATATCCAGGTAACATTTGTTTAGTCTGTACCACTAATGTGTAGAGAAATTATAGTCTCCCTCCCTCCCTCTGTCCCTCCCTCCCTCCCTCCCTCCCTCCCTCCCTCCCTCCCTCCCTGCCTCCCTCCCTCCCTCCTTTCTTTCTTTCTTTCTTTCTTTCTTTCTTTCTTTCTTTCTTTCTATGAGCTATAAGTTAATATTGAATTATTGAATTAGTCAAATAAAATTTGCATTTCTCAGTTCTTATTATCTATAGGAATCTGAAGGTACTAAGGAGGACCTCTTGTATGGCTGGTTAGCTGCATTTATGGTTGTGCTGGTTTGCTCTAGAATGTTGGCATTTGCAAAATTTGCAAATTTTCTTCTGAAATTGGGATTTGTTACTAGGACATTAAGGTGAACGTAGTACAAAAGTGACACACTTCTAAATATGTTGAGGTTTCATAATAATCCAAAATCACAACAGTGATTGTGAAAAACCTATAATATATTAATAGCATCTTTTTTATGATTTTTCTTGTCTAGATTTGAATTATAATTTGACATCAGATGTGGCAAAAAAAGAAAAAGGATACCCAATCAGGGTTTACTTCATCTCTTCTGGAGAAGCAACAGGCCAGATCACAGAACAAATGCAGCTTTCCTATATGCAGAAACAATGCACAAACTACTTGGCTTTTGTGAAGGTTAGTCCATGTTTGGTTATATATATGTTTATATTTCCACTTATCCTAAATTAGGCTGGAGATTATCCCTTGATGAAAGTAGATGTGCAAGGCATTCAGCTTTCTTTTTCTGAAATAATAATGTTAAGAATAAATACCACTCAGTACATGAAAAGGTGCAAGATTGTGCTTTTTGAAATTTGGAAGTTTTCTGTATGGTTATTTAAAGTATTTTAGGGATTCTGGGACAAAGGAATATCTCCACAATTGGTACTCTTTCCATAAGAAAGAAAGAAAAAGTTTGTCTCTATTCTGAAAATGTAGAATGTAGCTGAACTAAAAAAAGCTAAAAACATTTTGGATTCCTTCAAAAGGCTAGTGCATTTCTTTATACCAAAGAAGGTATCCTGAAAGACAATGACATGACTCAATTCTGCTTTTGGTTATCCTTGGCTGATTTTGCTCAACAAATATCCTGGCTTTAATTCACTTTCAAATTTTTGCCATATTACATGGCAGAATCAGAAATACAAACATAATGACTTCACAGAGACAATTGCAGACAATCCAACTCTTTCAAGAAGGAACTTTGCAAGATGCAGAAAGAAAAAAGAATCCTTTTGCTGGTTATCAGCTTCTCTGCCAAATTTAGATAATGTTTTACATAAAGTAAAACATTACACTGCATGGTGTGAACTGAGGGCCGCAGGTTATCCTGCATTAGCTAATAAGTATTTGTTTCAAGAACGGAACCATCAATTATACCAGAAAGCAGAAAGGATGCATTTTCATACTATTTGTGATGGGGAGCTGTGCACAGTGCTTTTCTTACACAGCATTAGCTTTATTTTTTCTCTTGTGATTAAAATGGTATGGTATGAATTTGCTTGCCTAAATAAAACTGGTAAAGTGATCAGGATGGCCATTTTGCTTAGCCTGGGTCTCAGCGAAAGAAAATGATGTAGGAAGCATGAAATTATATTGAAAATGCAAAAGAGTGAGATGGAGATTAAAGACCCTTCTCTTTGTATGTCTTTAATAGGTCAAATAAATGTTTGTGGAATATCTGTTTTGATTTTTCAAAGACAATGAAAGTTGCAAGATTACATCTTGGTTGGTCACCAGGACCAGAGATTTACTCTTCAAGATTTTAGACTTATGCTTGAGCCCATCTTCAAGAAACTTATCTCATTGGAATATGTTCTTTGGGCTATTCTGGCTATTCGTGTTCATGTGGTGGCTTCCTATCAGCTGATTGGTGTCAACACACCAACCATCAATACACCAATCAGCCATTAGGAAGGCATCACATAAATATGACTCATCGAATAGCCAAAAGCACATATTCCAATAAGAGAAGTTCCCTGAAGATGGGCTCAAGCATGAGTCCAAAAGTTTGGAAGAATAAATCTCTGGTCCCAGTCACTGACCCAGATTCAATTTTGCAACAATAAAAGTTCTCCCAAGTATCTTGTATTCTTTAAATTCTCTCTACTATTCTCGCCTCTTTTGAAACATGTTCAGCATAAAATAACAGTCTCTTTTCTCAATATGCATACCTGTAACAATCTCTGTTGTGACTTAAGATACATTAGCAAAAAAAAAGTGGGGAGGTTGTTACTATCCTTTGTTGAAAATATATCTTTGGATTACATATATTCCCAGCAGAACCAGAATGCCATAGACACCAAAGAACTGGGATTTTTTAATGAACTTTCCCTGTTAAACTAACTTATCCGAGGGAATTCATGTGATAGGTTTTCCTGTTTCTCTAAGTATTAAGGGATTAAAGATCTGTTCTACATCTTTTGGCTGGTGTGAAAGGCAAGCCATTAGATAGAACTAGCTCAAGTTTAGTATGCAACTGGTGTCCTGTTAACACTTGTTGATCATTGCAATGTAATAAATTCAATAAATTATAGGCAATAAAGAGAAATAACCTTCTTTGAATCCAGCTACAGGTTGTCCTTGACTTACAATCATTTGTTTGGTGATCATTCAAAGTTACAACAGCATTAAAAAGTGTCTTATGACTGTTTTTCACATTATGACGATTGCAGCATCTTCATGATTAAACTTTGAATGCTTGGCAGCTGGCTCATATTTATGATGATTGCTGTATCTCAGGGTCATATGATCATCTTTTGCGACCTTCTCACAAATAAAGTCAATGTGAGCCAGATTCACTTAACGACCATGTTACTAACTTAACAACTGCAGTGATTCACTTAACAACTTTGGCAAAAAGATTGTAAAATGGGGCAAAATCATTGAACAACTTTCTTTAACAACAGAAATGTTGGGCTCAGTTGTGGTCATAAGTCAAAGTCTACCTATACTATATTTACTTAATATAATAGTTATATTTGAATAAATAAACTGATTTATCAGCAACATATAAAATGTAGGTAATATTCTACTAACTCTTTAATGAGTGATTACTTAGCAAAAATCTGAGTTTTTTAAGATTTCAGCTTTAATATAAAGCCAATTGTTTTAAGAAAAGATATTACAGATGTTAGAGTTTCAAAATATAATGCATTTTATTTCCTTCACAACCATGCATGTTACATAATGTTAGATCTAATAATTTTATTAGGTTCATTATTTTCCTGATTCTTTAGTGGTATTTTCAATGTGTAAGGCAACTTCTGAGAACTTTTATAATAGCTCAGATTTCGTATGGCCATCACTGATTGTGCAATAATTACTATTCTGGAAAAAACCCCATTGATCAACATTTCTATTTAGCTCTTTAAAAAGGGCATATTTCCTATCAGCTTATACTGTATGTATTTTTATTGGAGAATATCAAACATCAGTTCCAATTCTAAGAGAAAAAAATAGGAATTGGTTTTATGACAACATGACTGTACTTGGAATTGGGAACTCTACAACTCTAAAAAACTAATATTTTCTCCCTTTCACTTAGGAGCTTATTTGTGACCATACTCTAATTCAGCCTAGCCTTACTATTGTGTTTCCCTGAAAATAAGACAGGGTCTTATTTTCTTTTGATCCCCAAAATAAGCACTTGGCCTTATTTTCAGGGAGGACTTATTATTTTTGAGGTGCAGGAGATGGCAAGTGTGATCACCTCATGGTTGCTGCTGTGTTGCAAAATTTTTGGGGTGGGTTTATTTTTTTGGGCGGGCTTATTTTAGCGCATGAGTTCAAAAACCCAGTTGAGCTTATTATCTGGGGTGGTCTTATTTTTGGGGAAACAGGGTAGTACTTTCCAAATTTGCTGAAACTGCAGTTCCCAGGTTTACCATTCATCATGCTAACTGGAACAGGATCTTTGCAAGGAATAATCACTGGTCTTTTCTGAGGCATGTTGCCAAGTTATTTATTTAGGCATGGCCTTTATTTTGGGGGTTGAGAGTGCAGTAAATGGAAAGAAGAGAAGGATCATCTTTATATTATAGCACCGTGGACCGGTGCTGGTCCGTGGCTTGATAGGAACCGGGCCGCAGGTCTGGAGAGGAGGAAGGGGGAGAAGGGGGCAGCCCCCTGGGAAGAGCGCGCACTGAATGCAGGAGAGTGCAGGCACGGCTGTTCACGCCATTGGAGGCCCTAGAGGGCCGAGTGAGCCGACCCCCCCCCATGTGGGCATGCGCAGGCGCGGCCGTTCACACCGTTGGAGGCCCTCCAATCTCAAGGCAGCCCTGAGAAGGGTAAAGTCTTCCCTCCCCAAAACAGCGCTGTTAAAACAGCGCTGTTTTGAGAAGCCTCCGATCGCAAGGCAGCCCCGAGAAGGGGAAAGTCTTCCCTCCCCAAAACAGCGCTGTTAAAACAGCACTGTTTTGAGAAGCCTCCGATCGCAAGGCAGCGCTGAGAAAAGGTGGTTTCCCTCCCTCTCAACGCTGTTTTGTGATGCAAGGCTTTCCCTCCCCTCCCCCAGCACTGTTTTGGGATCTGAGGCCAAAAGTGGGGGATGTTGCGCACACATCCGCAAGGAGAGCACGGGTGGGGTTCACGCGCGTATGTGAAGGGGGGGTGAAGTGCACATAGGGGGTGTCACACGGATGTGCAGGGGAAGGGGCATGTGGGAGAAGCATTGCATTATGGGTATGGCCACGCGAGCACGCACAACAGCGCATGCGTGCATGCTTTCGGCACCCAAGGAAAAAAAGGTTCGCCATCACTGCCCAAGAGGGCCGAGTGAGCCGACTCCCCCCGTGTGCGCATACACTGCCTGTTCCCCCTCCCCCCGAATGCACATGCACCACCTGTTCCCCCTCCCCCCCGCTCCTCCTCTACACCAGCTGGTCCGCAGAATGCTCCTTCCCCTTCTCACGGCTGCCTTGAGATCGGAGGCTTCACAAAACAGCGCTGTTAAAACAGCACTGTTTTGGGGAGGGAAGACTTTCCCCTTCTCAGGACTGCCTTGAGATCGGAGGGCCTCCAACGGTGCGAACAGCCGCGCCTGCGCATGCCCACGCAGGGGGGGGGAGTTGGCTCACTCGGCCCTCTAGGGCCTCTAATGGCATGAACGGTCGCGCCTGCGCTCTCCCGCATCTGGTGCGCGCTCTGCCCGGGGGCTGCTCCCTCCTCCTCCTCTCCAGCCCTGTGGCCCAGTTCCTATCGAGCCACAGACCGGCACCGGTCCGCGGCCCGTGGGTTGGGGACCCCTGCTCTAAGTGGTTTGCAGAGTCAGCATATTGCCCCCAACAATCTGGGTCCTCATTTTACCTACCTCAGAAGGATGGAAGGCTCGCAATAAAAACAAAGGTTAGGGTTTGTGAATAAAAAACCTAAAATGCTAAAAAAAGAAAAAGGATGGAAAGCTGAGTCAACCTTGAGGCTGGTGAAATTTGAACTGCCAAATTGCAGGCACCTGGCATTCAGCAGAATTAGCCTGCAATATTGCATTCTAATCACTATGCCATCAGGGCTCATTATAATTCAAGCAGCAAGCCTCTGAGGAAGTTTTAGATAAAAAAATAGTTTAAAATTATCTAAGGAACTCCAAAGTCAAGTAGGAACTTGATGCAGAAAAGTCATCATACCACATAAAAGAACAACCATAAATCTTTCAGACAATCTTACAATCTTTGTAATCTTTGTTGTGATTTTTCAAAGGCTAGTCCTAATTCTGGGTGCTGTAGGAAATCATTTCTAACAATATTAATTAGTTAGTCACAAAGGTTTATCATGTATCAAGCACAATGTTGAAGAATCAAGCATGAAAATTCTCTTGTGTGTGTGTGTATGTGTATGTATGTCATCCATCTTAGCAACAAGATGGATGACATACATACATACATACATACATACACAGACACACACACGGTAGTAAAAGCAATAAAACCATGCAAACACAAATATTTAACTGTGATATAAATACAAATTATGACTAAAAGATGGGGAGGAAAGGTATAAGATTCAGCCAGGGGGAGATGAGATCTGTTATCTGATTCATCAACCACCTCCAGTGTAGGGATTTGACTGGAAGTTCTCCAGCTGGACAGGTGAGGGTGTGTGAGTTCTGAAGAGTCTCACATGAATTCTGTCTGAGAAATTCCAAGATCCTTTTTGGATCAGAACCTCCCTATGTTGGGGAGGGGGTTTAAGAAGGGGCAGTGTCTCATCAGACCCAGACGGAGTGCAACAGGTCCCTCGTAGGTCAGAGATTTGCTCTCTGAATCGGTGTTGGGGTGGTAGCATGGCAACATGGCTGCACAAGAAGCTGGCTTCCAGCCAAAGCAACTGAGCAGGACGAGATGAAAGCCCAGTAAGAAGATCTAATTAACCCACAGTCATGAATCAGAACTTGGAAAAGGCAAACAACCTTGAGAGTGTAAATAATATTAATAGACAGATTTGGATTTTGACAAAAAGAAAGAAAGAAGGGCAAAAATGAATGGTTGAACCACTGGCCCAAAAAGAGCCATTTGCTTGAAATGCGTGTGGACAGAAATCTGGACAGAAAAAGAGAAAGTAGAGAACTGACAAACCCACTCAAATACAAACTCTAAATTTGGTTTTGGATTTGAAAAGATTGTGTTATTAAAAGAGACTAGACGAGTGAGATGAAAATCAAACATGGTGAGATTTGCTGTGTTCAAATTTCTTCTAACTAACATATTTTAAGCAACTCCAATTAATGAGAGGTGGAATGTAACACGGGGGGAAAAAAAAAAAAAACACTATTTTCTCACTGTTAACCTAATCTTGCCTCTGTGGTGAATAGAATGCAAACCCTGAGCAGGAAGATTTAATGCCATAAATCAGAATTTGGAAAAGCAGGAGGCAAAGAGAAATATACTTGAGTCTGGCTGTTTGCAAGTTTGTTCCAATTAATATATTTTGAGCAGCTATAACCAATGAGAGGTTGAAGGCAACAAGGGAAAAAATAATAAAATCAAGAATGAGGAAAATATGAAGTTTTTTCTCTCTGCAAAGGATCAAGATGGCTCCTGCTTCTCCTCTTTTTTACATTAGCTGAATTAGCTAAATTTAAGGTGGACCAGAACTTTGAAATAAGAACTATATAACTAACTGCAATTTTGGAACTGGACATTAAGGAAGAACAAAAGATTAAGATGGCTCCCATCTGTCTTCCTCTCCACATCAGCGGAAATAGCTAAATTTAGTCGACTCGATATTACCAGCGACTTCCAGCAGTCTCATAATATACCGAGGGACATAGTAAAACTGCCAGCTCTCCATGGATTGTTGTTTGGCCTAGGAGGCAACGAAGAGAGCCGAAGCAGAAGCGGGGATGCAGAGCAGGTTTGCTAGTTCGATTACGGAAGCAGCCTCACAGACCATCATTACCAAGCATTTCCTAACCAACTCTAGATCCTTTGTCCACAAAACCGATGAACTAGAGCTATGGATGGCAGCGAATAAGCTCATTCGCGACTGCTGTGTGATGATCATCACAGAGACCTGGCTTCATCCACTTGTACCGGATGTGTCTGTGGAGCTAACTAACCGCACCACACACCGCTTTGACAGAAACAACAATTCTGGTAAAAGCAAAGGTGGAGGACTGTGTATTTACACACATAATAACTGATGTACTAACAGTAGAGTAGCTTATACACATTGTTTTGCAGACTTGGAATTCTCAACTGTCATTTGTTGGCCATTTTATCTGCCTGGAGAGATTTCTGTTATAGCTGTCACTGCTGTCTGTATTCCACCTGATGCAAATGTTAGCACAACACTCAAACCAATTTCATTGTAATTTTTATTTTATTACAATGACAATAAAGATTATGATTATGATTATTATTATTATTATTAGTATTATTATTAGTATTATTATTAAGGTGGACTAGAACTCTGAAATAATAACTATATAACTAACTGTAACTTTGGAACTCAACATTATAGAAAGGTGGGAATTTGAAGAACTATGTGAAATTATAAAAAAATATGCATAAATCATTAAAATCAAATCTAAATAGAATTTTGAATTCAGAGAACTGGGAACTGAAGGAAGAAGTGAAGGAAGAATGGGGAAGGGATAATGAAGGGGTAGAAATGATGGAAAATAAAAAGCAGACAAAAAACTTCATTAGGTTTGACAGTGGTATAGGAAAATTGAAAAGGGTGTGTGTGTCCCAACAAAAAGCAGACAAAAGATTTTATTTTTAAAAAGTTTTTTTTATTTTTTCATTTTCATAACATAATCACATGTGTACTATTACATAGCCAGTAGTAGAAGTAAGGACAGAACAAACTGAAAAGAAATTGGAAGCAACAGAAAAAAGACTGACAGCAGCCAATAGAGAACTGGGGGAGGCAATAGTACATTTAGAATTAGAATGACCTTCTTTCTATTTAAGATTTCAGAACATAGTGGAGACAAAAGATGAGGGCCTACCAAAACTCATGAGGGATGTTCTAGCTGACCAATTGCAAATGGACAAAAGTGAACTGAGGAACAAAACTCGCCCCCGGGCGAGTTTTGGTGTAAGTGGGGGTGACGGCGGAGGCGGGAGATTCGGGCGACCGCGGCAAGTGATTGAGAAGTGGAGCGGCCTGGTCGAGCCTGGCGCGGCCCCAGCGCGGCCTCAGTGCGGCCCCTGCACGGCCCTCAGTGTGGGCAGCCCGATTGAGAACAGTGGGCTGCCCCCAGCGTGGGCAGATTTAGCGTGGGCAGCCCGGAACAAACAGCGGGCGGCGGCTAGTGGCGAGCGGCTCCAGCGCGGCCGGACAGCCCGAAAAAGAACAGCGGGCTACAGGGAGTGGTGAGCGGCGGTGGGCGGCGAGTGGCTAGCGGTGGCAAATGGCGGTGATGGCCTGGTGCGGCCTGGCGCGGCCCCGGCGTGGCCTGGCAGCCCGAGTTGGAATGGCGGGGCTGCGACGAGTGGCGAGTGGCGAGTGGCGGCAGCAAATGGTGGTGGCAGCGTGGTATGGCCGCCCAGCCTGGTGGAAGATCGACGCCGGGGGAAGCGTCCCAAGATCGGTCCCGGCAATAGGATCAGCCGGGGCCGGTGGAGATCTGCCCTGGCATACCGGCCTGGTTTGGAGAGGAGGCAGGCCGGGTAGCCGGGGTGTAGGATGCTGGATACGGACATGGAGGTCAAGCCGGGCGTTTTTACATCAGGACATGTGAAGCTTACAGTCTACAGGCCGAGCCGTGGATTTATGGTCCCAGGGAGGTGGAAACTGGACGAAAAGACCATTCCAGACTATGATGGGGGGAAAGAACTTGAGCCAGCCGCCGAGTTTTGACTCAATAGAGGGTTTGAACCACTCTCCCTCCATGCGGTTTTTGGACTCTATTACTTTCACCTTCCCCCCCTCCACCTTCCCCTCCCTGGCTGGATATTTTTTTCCCCTTTTTCCATGTGTGTTTTAAACAGCTTCCTACCTCCCCGCATTATAATTCCATCATAATTTTAGCTTGTATTGTCGCCATTTTATGTTATTTACTCTGACTTGCTGCCTTTTTAACATCTTAGTTTTTTAACATCTTAGTTCCTCCTTTTAAATGCCTGTGAGGCCTCAGGATACCGTTGTACTCTAGGTTAGACCTTCTCCGCCTGCGGGAGCTCCCACTCTTGCAGGCCTGGCCCCCCGGTCTAACACGGGCCCACCTCGAGGATGGATTGATAGATCCAGAGAGGTGGGCGAGGCGCAAACTAAGGGGGTTTTTATGCAAATTTTTAATTAGGCTTTTAAGGGGTTCCGGGGTAGGGGGAGGGTTTATTCAGTCAGAGGGGGGTCAAGTTATAGGGCCGGCTGGCGGAAGTGGGATAAAGGAGGAGTCCATTAGGGAGGGGGGATCAGGGGTCATCTCTGTTGAGGGCTGTCCCATTCGGTTGGTCTTAGGGAGGGGCAGGGACGGTGGGAGACAGGATGTCCATCGTGGGTTGGGGGCTCGTGGTCGCTGGCTACGAGCGATCG
The DNA here is from genome assembly GCA_039707465.1 of Rhabdophis nuchalis. Taxonomy (NCBI): domain Eukaryota; kingdom Metazoa; phylum Chordata; class Lepidosauria; order Squamata; family Natricidae; genus Rhabdophis; species Rhabdophis nuchalis. Next base: position 81,742,210 of record CM077647.1, read on the forward strand.
CTTGCCCCAACCCCCTGTGCTCCACTCGTGGGCTAGGCGGTCAGGGATTACAGAGCCGGGGCCCTAGGTTGATGTTCTGCAACGCCAGGTCCATGGTGAACAAAGCCCCCCTCATAAACGACCTTGTGTCGGAGGGGGACCCGGACCTGGTGGGAATTACGGAGACCTGGTTGGGCCCCGAGGGGGGTCTACCCCTCGTGGAAATGTGCCCACCAGGTTACCGTGCATTTCATCAACCTAGGGCCCTAGGCAGGGGTGGGGGGTTGGCGGTTATCGTTAAGGAAAGTCTGGAGCCGAAGGAGACCACTGTGCCTCAGACGACCGGCTGTGAGTCCCTCTTCGTGAAGTGGGGCCTAGGGAGGCAGTTGGGCTTGCTGGTTGTATACCTGGCTCCCCGCTATGTAACAGCAGCCCTGCCCGAGCTACTCGAGGTGATCGCCGCGATGGCGGTGGAGACCCCCAGACTTATGGTCATGGGGGACTTTAACCTGCCATCGGCGGGCGAAACATCCGAGGCAGCTCAGGAGTTCATGGCTTCCATGACGGCCATGGACCTGACCCAAGTAGTTCAGGGCCCCACTCACGAGGGAGGACACACGCTGGATCTGATTTTTGTCTCTGGACACTGGATTAGTGATCTCGGAACAGGGGATTTAGTCATCTTACCCTTGTCATGGACAGATCACTCTCTCCTTCGGATAGACTTTCCAACCGTCACACCCCACCGCAGGGAGGCAGAACCGGAAACATCGAGTTGGTCCCGCCCCAGGCGCCTGATGGACCCGGAAAGGTTCCAGAGGGAGCTTGGGCCAGTACCTGTGTCCCTGTCCCATGGCTCGACTGAGGATCTAGTGGCCGCATGGTATAGTGCGGCCACGGGGGCCTTGGACCGAGTCGCCCTTGCGGCCTCTCATGCGGCATCGAGTCACCCAGGCTCCTTGGTTTACCGAGGAGCTTCGGGAGATGAAACGCCGCAAGAGACGCCTAGAGAGTAGGTGGAGATCTTCTCGATCCGAATCTGACCGAACACTAGTGAGAGACCATATTAGGACTTACTTACTGGCGCTAAGAGTGGCCAAACGTGAGTATTGTGCCACCCTTATCGCGTCCGCGGAAAACCGCCCTGCCGCCCTGTTTGGGGTGACCCGCTCCCTCTTGCATTTGAGGCCGCGGGAAGCCCCTCTGTAGGGTCGAGCAGAGGAATTTGGAGTTTTCCTGCAGGACAAAATCACTCAGATTCGGAACGAGCTGCCCTCCACTAGTGGTCCAGTTGAGATGCCCGGTGCTGGTCTTGAGATAACATCCTGGGAGGAGTTCGACTTTGTTACTACCGAGGATATGGACAGGTTGCGGAGGAACCTTAGAGACACCACATGTTTATTGGACCCGTGCCCCTCCTGGCTTGTACTGGCATCCTGGGAAGTGACACGAGGCTGGCTCCAGGGTATTGTGAATTCATCTCTGAGTGAGGGGTCCTTGCCTACCGTCTTGAAAGAGGCGGTGGTGAGGCCCCTCCTCAAGAAGCCATTCCTGGACCCAGCTTTATTAGAGAACTATCGTCCCGTCTCCAACCTTCACTTTTTAGTGAAGGTTGTTGAGAGTGTGGTGGCTCAACAGTTTCCCCGACATCTGGAGGAAGTTGATTATCTACACCCGCGCCAGTTCGGCTTCCGGCCCGGTCGCAGCACTGAGACGGCATTGGTCGCGTTGGTTGATGATCTCTGGAGGGCACGGGATAGAGGTTGTTCCTCTATCCTTGTCCTATTAGATCTCTCAGCGGCTTTTGATACCATTGACCATGGTATCTTATTGCACCGATTGGGGGAGTTGGGGCTGAGAGGCACCGTCTTACGGTGGTTCTCGTCCTACCTCTCTGGTCGGTTGCAATGGGTGTTGGCAGGGGGGCAGAGGTCGTCCCCGAGGCCCCTTACATGCGGGGTTCCTCAGGGGTCGGTCCTCTCACCACTCCTGTTCAACACCTACATGAAGCCGCTGGGTGAGATCATCCGTGGTTTTGGGGTGGAATACCATCTGTACGCTGATGACACTCAGTTGTACATATCCACCCCAAACCACCCCAACGATGCCGTCGAGGTGCTGTCCCGGTGTCTGGAGGCCGTACGGATCTGGATGGGTAGTAACAAACTGAAGCTCAACACGTCCAAGTGGCTGTGGTTTCCGGCATCCCAGTTCAGCCAGATAAGTCCAACACTGGCCATTGGGGGCGAACAACTGGCCCCCGTGGAGCTTGGGCGCCCTCCTGGATTCCCGGCTGTCCATGGAGGACCATGTGGCGGCCGTGGCCAGGGGGGCGTTCTATCAGGTACGCCTGATATGCCAGTTGCGCCCCTTACTGGACCGGGGAGCCCTTTGCACAGTCACTCAAGCGCTTGTGACGTCCCGGCTGGATTACTGTAACGCTCTCTACATGGGGCTTCCCTTGAGGTGCACTCGATTGCTACAGTTAGTACAGAATGTGGCCGCGCGGGTGATTATGGGTGCCTCAAGGCAAACCCACGTAACACCTCTCCTGCGCGAGCTGCACTGGCTGCCTGTGGCCTTTCGAGTGCGCTTCAAGGTATTGATGACCATCTTTAAATCGCTCCATGGCTCGGGGCCTAGCTATATACGAGACCGCCTCCTGCCCCATACATCCCTTCGTCTGATCCGCTCCCACAGAGAGAGTCTTCTTCGGGTGCTGTCGGCGGGGCAATGCCGGTGGGCGACACCCAGGGGAAGGGCGTTCTCTGTGGCGGGCCCGGCCCTCTGGAACGACCTACCCCCCGACCTTCGTACTATCTCGGACCTCCGCCTCTTCCGCCAACGTCTTAAGACGTATTTATTCCAACAAGCCGGCCTAGGATAGCCCCCCCGTTTCTGACTTTTTAAGAAAATTTATAATTTGGTAAGGGTTTTAATATGGGGTTTTAGCACGGGTTGATTAATTTAATACATTTTAACTGATATTTATTGTATTTTGTGTTTTTAAATGATGCCTGTGCGCCGCCCTGGGTCCTAACAAGGAGAAGGGCGGGGTATAAATTTAATAAAATAAAATAAAATAAATGTCAATGACATCTATAGAGTGCATACTAATTATGCACGAAGACATAGCTTGTCCTGTGAAATACATATAAGATTTGCCCAAAAAAAGCTGTCAGAAGTGAAATTTATAAAGACCAAGGGACAAACAGCTGGTCCATAAAGGAAAAGAAGTCATAACCCTTAAACAGATACCAAAGAGAACCAGAGAGCAAAGAAGGAACTACCAATTCCGCTCTATACAACTGATAAAATATAAAATAATGTTCCGCTGGTTGATACCGGAAGGCATGTTAATATCCTGGCAAGATAAGAAAATAAGGATTGATACCATAGAGAAAGCTCGGGAATTTTATGAACAATACATAGAGGGAGAATCAGACAGCAGAGAGGAGTTGGAAATCCAAAGCCAAGAGGAACAGCTGATGGAGGAAAAAGGATTAGACCAAGATGTGAGAAAGAAGACCAATACAGAAGCCCAGGAAAGAGAAGGAGTGAGGACAGGAAACCAAAGAGAAGCAAAACCAAGTAGAGGAACGAAGGCAACAAATAAATAACAGGATGGAGAAAGAAGTGAAATTAATATCAGTCAATATAAATGGACTAAATTCACCTATAAAAAGAAGACAATTTCTAAGCTCCAAAAATAAAATATGGACATCACATGTCTACAGGAAGTTCACATTAAAAAAGGAAATGGTAGTACCCTGGAATTTGCAAAGTTAGGAAATTACATCTGGCCCTGGCTGTCAGGTCTGCCTCTAACGATAACCAAGAAAGAAACCACTCAACTCCATTTGAAAGAATTAAGAGTACTTTTACTGGTTATGAAAAGATAGCAGCAAATTAAAGCAAGGTCTGAGATCACAGCGCGTGAAATCATACATATCAATATAGGTCCAGCCCCCTCCCCACAACAACCCCCACCCTATTGTCCAATGCGCAATTCCCTTAGGTGTCATGTGGGTTGCATCTCCAGGAGCATCATCAGGATGGTATGCAAGACCGTTGGCCTTGACCACCGCAAGGCACCAGCCAGCGGTATGTGAAGTAGATTGTGAGAACATACTCCCTTCTCCAAATCGCCCTCCTGCACCATATAGTCCCATTCCCAAATACCAAAGCCCCTCCCTCCCCATTTCAATGGCAGCTGAAGCAAGCAGCAAAGCAGAGTCTGACATCCGGCCCTCCTCCAGAAAAGGGAATCATCCCTGCAATTAAAAAAAAAATTAGAATTGCCTCCTGAGGCAATTCAGGAATTAGTACAAAGTCCTGACCATAAACAATTTTGAACGGGGTCATTCCAATGCTGCTGTGCACCGAGTTGTTGTAAGCCACCTCAGCATGAGGCAACAGCTCAGCCCAATTGTCCTGCTGGTAATTTATGAAACAACGAAGATATTGTTCCAAAACGGAAGTAGTCCGTTCACAAGCCCCATTAGTTTGAGGATGGTGGGCGGAGCTTAATCCCTGGGCAGAGCCAATCAACTTTAGAAACTCCTTCCAGAAATGGGAGGTGAATTGAACTACTCTATCAGTAATTATGCACCTCGGTACTCCATGCAACCGATACACATGTGAAACAAACAATTTAGCCAACGCCTTGCCCGACGGGATTTTTGGAACAAGGTATAAAATGAACTTGCTTGGAAAATAGGTTGGTAAAAACCCAGATCACAGCCAGTTCCACAATGAAATCCATAGATATCTCCTTCCATGGAGCGTGCAACACTCTGGAGAAGGCCCTGAGGTTTCCCTGGAGGTCGTTTTGCTGCAGCACAAACAGGGCAACTTGTGATGTAGGATTCAATGCCTTTCTTTAATGATGGCCACCATAACTGTCTCTTAATCAAATGTAGAGTCTTGACAAATCCAAAATGGCCTGCCATCCTGGAATCATGGGCCCTTTGAAGAACCGTGGTTTCATGTTTGCAGGAACATACAATTTAGCTCCAATCCATGCCAATCCATCTTTCAAAGTGCACTCATTAGAGTGTGACTTAAAACAGTAATCTGACTGAAGGCCCTCTTTAAGCTTTGTCATCAGATCAGTAGGGACATCCAGGTCCACTGTACTTTGGCCCCTAGTGACAACTGGAGCAGCAAGATTCCATGCAGGGATGACTGGGTGCACTGCAGTCAGTTTAGAGCTGTTATATTGTGGAAGTCTTGACAAGGGATCTGCCATAAAATTCTTCCCCCCCAGAATATACTTGAGGGTGAAATTAAAATGATTGAAGTGTTGAGCCCAACAGACTTGTTTAGGAGAGAGCTTACGTGGGGTCTTTAAAGCTTCTAAGCTTTTATGATCAGTCCATACCTCCAATGGGTGTGTAGCGCCCTCCAGAAAATGGCGCCAGGTCATCAGAGCTCATTGAACAGCAAAAATTTCTTTCTCCCATATAGCCCATCTCCTCTCGGTGTCTGTAAGCTTATGTGAGGTGTAAACACATGTGTGAAGCTCCCAAGAGAAAACCCCAATTAATTCATGGCCTCAAGATAAAGTTCAAAAAACATCCATTTATTAGGATTAACATGTTGGCTAAGCCTCTGGTGTAGCCAGAACTGAAAGTCATTTGATAGCGTCTGAACTTTACCCCCCATGCCCCCTCCCCTCTGCCTGTCATAAATCACGTTACCCAATAAGCATCGAAAGTAAATCTATGCATGTGCAGTCACAGGTCATCCTGAGATTTCCTTCCCAACCACAGGAATGTCAAGAATTTTCACTTTGTTAGGGCAGCCTGATAATTGTCATGGCAATGCTGGAATGTTGATATCTGGCTCCTCTCACTTCCCGAAAGCAACCTATGGGAAACAAAACAATTTGAATATAGGTGTATAACTTAGGGATGCATTTCCCCACCAGGCTTGCTTGGATTTTCTGCATGGAATTTTGATATAAGGCGATCAGCTTGGATGTTTCTATGTTTCAACCACGATACCTCTGATAAGGTATTCCACTTGATTAGATATTGGAGTTGCCTTCTGTGCCACCTTGAATAACGAATTCGTTGAACTTTATAATGTGTTTGGCCCCCTATGACCATAGGGCTTGGGGGCGCCCAGGACAGTGGTCTCAGAGTGGAACCGGTCACGTGTTTCAAAAGGCTGCTATGAAACGATTGGTGTGTCTTCCCAGCAATCGAGACAATTTCAATTGCACTGTGACTGGGTTGATGAGCTTTACTATGGGGAATGGCCCCACAAATTTCAGTCCCAGTTTTTTGCTAGGCAGTCTTAGTCTCAAGTATTTTGTGGAGTGGTAAACCTTATCTCCTACCTGGAATGGCCGTTGCGGAGCCCGGTGTTTATCTGCCTGTTTCTTGTAGGTTTGTGCCGCTTTGGCTAGTGCTTTCTTGACATTTTCCCAAGCTGCTTTCAACATTGAAATCCAATCAGTCAAGCTGACTGAGGAGGGAGGGTCCCTTGGATACTCAGGCATTGGGACAAAGTCCATGCCACTCACTACTTTGAACAGTGTGAGTCCTGTGCTGCTGTGAACAGCATTATTGTATGCCACCTCAGCAAAAGATAAAAGGTCTGCCCAATTAGACTGCTGATAGTTCACGTAGCACCTCAGGTACTGCTCTATCATGGCGTTCAGTCTCTCTGCTGCCCCATTAGTGCTCAGATGAAAAGCTGAACTAAGACTCTGAGATGACCCAATGGACCGCAGGAACTCCCTCCAGAACTTAGCTGTGAACTGAACCCCTCTGTCTGAGATGATTCTTTGAGGTACTCCATGAAGTCGGTAGATATGCTTCACAGTTTAGCCAGCTTGTGAGCCGAGGGTAGTCTGCTAAAGGGTATGAAGTGTGCCTGCTTGGAGAACAGGTCTATTACGGTCAAAATCACTGTGTTTCCCCCGCTTTTTGGAACTCTACTATAAAGTCCATTGTGATGTCCTCCCATGGCCTCGTTGGTTCTGCCACTGTGTGCAGCAGTCCAGGGAGTTTTCCTGGTCGTCTCTTCATTATGGCGCAGATGGTGCAACTTTTCATGTAATTATCCACATCTTTCTTCATGCCAGGTCACCAGAATTGGCTCCGGGCTAAGTGTAAAGTCTTTAGGAACCCAAAGTGGCCTGCTGGTTTGGCGTTGTGGCTCCTCTGGAGAAATAGGATTTGAAGGGATTCTAGAACATAGAGTTTTGTCCCCTTCCAGGTGAGGTCATCTCTCTTCGTCAAGATGTGTTGGTTGTTTTGGAACCAGGGGTCTGCAAGCAGCTCAGTTTTGAGTCTTGTGATTAGGTCGCTTGAGGGTTGGCCTCGCCGGTCACAATGTTTCTGCCTGGTGGTTACTTGAGCAGCTGTTTGAGTAGAAGGAACTGTTTGAGTAGAAGGAATAATGGTGTCCACTACGTGCTCCTGTTCACATTTGTACTGAGGCATGTGGGAGAGGGTGTCAGCTAGAAAATTCCTCCCACCTGGAATGTGCTTTAAGACAAAATCAAAACGATTGAAGTATTGAGCCCATCGGACTTGTTTGGGTGATAGTTTCCATGGGGTCCCAAGTCCTTCCAGGTTTTTGTGGTCGGTCTAGACTGAACGGTTTCTGTCTCCCCTCTAATAGGTGCCTCCAGATTAGCAGTGCCCATCTCACTGCAAAGCCTCCTTTTCCCACGTGGCCCATCGTCTCTCCATATCTGTGAGCTTGCGGGAGGTGTAGGCACAGGGTTGTAAGTTTCCTTGGTTGTTTCTTTGGAGTAGCACCACTTCCACTGCCACGTCGCTGGCATCTGCCTGGATCACAAAAGGTTGCTCGGGGTCAGGATGCTTCAGTACTGGGTCCTTTGCAAACATTTCTTTTAACATTTTGAATGCTTCTTTGCAGGTTAGGTCCCACTTTAGGGGTTGTCCCGGATGAGGTTTTGTTCCTGGGCTCCCTATCTTCAGGAGGTCTGTCAGGAGTTTGTAAATCTTCGCAAAGGAGGGGATGAATTGCCTGTAGAAGTTGGCGAACCCTAGGAAGCTTTGTAGCTGTCTGCGGGTGCGAGGGGATTGCCAGCTAGGACAGCTTGCAGTTTGGCTGGGTCCATCTCTATTCCCTCATTTGACACTCGGTAACCCAGGTAGTCTAGTCGTGCATGGAATGGAATTCGCATTTTGATACCCTGACATATAGGTTGGCTGCCAGAAGTTTTTTCAGTACTTGGCGGACCAGGGGTACATGGTCATCAATGGTCACAGTGTAGATAAGAATGTCATCTAGATAGACGAGGACCCCATTGTAAAGGTGCTCATGCAACACCTCATTTATTAACTGCATAAATACCGCTGGGGCCCCCTGCATTCCGAAAGGCATCACTTTAAGTTGGAAACTACCCTAGGGGGCAGTTGAATGCTGTTTTCCACTCATCTCCCTCTCAGATACGTACTTGATAGTATGCTTCTCTGAGGTCTAGTTTAGTGAAGACCTTTCCCTTGGCCAAGTGAGATAGGTTGGGGTATAGGGGGTATAGGTTGTGTACGCACACCCCGTTTATCCCTCGAAAGTCCACACACAATCTCATCATTCCCTGTTTTTCTTCTTTAGTTTGGAGGGAGGGAGGGGTTTTTCCTGCTCTGGGCTGCCTGTCTGTTGTGTGGGAGGGGCCTTGGTTTCAGTCTCTGACTCCTCCTTTTGTTGGGTAGAGGGGGGTGGCTGTGTTCCCGTCTGAATCTCTTCCCCTCAACAGGATCAGATATCTCTCCCCTCTCTGTTTGGCAGCATGATGGATCCTCATCAGCCATTTAAAAACCTCCCTCTGTTGGTCTATTGCACTCCAGGGGTTCTATCTGGGGTTTGGGGAGCCTGGCTTGTGTCCAGTCCCACCTCCATTCCACCCTTGCTAGCTTGCTTGAGACCCTTTCCTGTGTCTGGGGGCTAGGGCAAGGGATTTTCCACCAGTACTTATCTTCTCTTGCTTCTGCTTCTGAGAAAGGCATCACTGCATACTTTCAACTGTAATCAATCTCTTGTTGCCTGATTTTTCTCTCCGTGTAGCCCAAAGATTGAGGGGGAGTGCCGGACTTCAGGAAACCCGGACAAAAATAAATTTCAGTTCTGGCTATCTGTGAAGCTCCCAAGAGAAAACTCCAGTTAATTCACGGCCTCAAGATAAAGTTCAAAAAAATCCATTTATTAGGATTAACATCTTTGCTAAGCCTCTGGTGTAGCCAGAACTGAAAGTTATTTGATAGCATCTGAACTTTACCCCCACTATGCCCCCTCCCGTCTGCCTGTCATAAATCATGTTACCCAATTAGCATCGAAAGTAAATCTATGCATGCGCAGTCACAGGTCATCCTGAGATTCCCTTCCCGACCACAGGAATGTCAAGAATTTTCACTTTGTTAGGGCACTCTGATAATTGTCATGGCAATGCTGGAACGTTGACAGCATGGTTGCAGATGTCCATCGGCAATACTGCCCCCACCACCACATCACTAGCATCAGCTTGAACAATAAAAGGTGCTTCCATATCAGGATGTTTCAACACAGGTTCAGCTGCAAAGAGCCGCTTTAACTTTTCAAAAGTGGCCTGGCATTCCAAAGTCCAGTTCAGAGGCTTCCCCGATTTGGGTTTGGCCTCCCCTTTTGTTTTTAAAAAGTTAGTAATAGGTATGGCAATACTGACAAAAGAGGGGATAAATTGATGATAAAAGTTAGCAAATCCCAAGAAACTTTGTAATTCCTTGCGGGTGTGAGGAGGTGCCCATTCAGTAACAGCTCGGACTTTAGCCGGGTCCATTTCAATGCCATCATGGGATATGCAGTAACCAAGGTAATCTATCCTTTTCTGATGAAATTCACACTTAGAGAGTTTAGGATAAACTTCAGTGGACCTCAGTTTCTTGAGTACTGACCGTACTAATTTCACGTGTTCTTCACGTATTTCCGTGTAACTAAGGATGTCATCGAGATAGATGATCATGCCCTTGTACAGGTGTTCATGCAACACCTCATTTATTAATTGCATAAAAATCACTGGCACCCCCTGCAGGCCAAATGGTAGCACCTTGAACTGAAAACACTCTAAGGGGCAATTGAAAGCAGTTTTCCACTCATCACCCTCTTTGATTCTGACTCTGTAATAAGCTTCTCTGAGATCCAATTTCAAACAAAAATTTGCCTTTACCCAGTTGGGCCAACATGTCTTTCATGAGGGGGAGGAGGTAAACATTTTCCACACAAATGCCATTCAAATTTCTATAGTCCACAACGAGACTAAAGGAGCCACCTTTCTTCTCTCTAAACATTACAGTGGTGGCCACACATGACCTAGCCAGCTCAATGAAACCCCTGGCCAGATTTTTGTCAATGAATTTGCGCAATTCATCCATCTCTCGCGGGGTCATAGAGTAAATACGGGGTTTTAGAAGTTTTACCCCAGGAGGATGTCAATGGTATAGTCTGTGTTTCGGAGGGGGATTAAAGTATCAGAGGATTTCTCATTAAAAACATCTTTTAAGTCCCAATATACCTTCGGTATCTTCTCCTCCCCCTCAATTTTTTCTTAAGCTGCTGCCTCCACCGAAGATATGCCATTTGTTTGGGGAGTAACTATCTCCACCCCCACTAGGGGCATCGCAGAGTGAATACGCAACCAGCCGTTTGTCCAATTAATATGTGGGTTCCACTTCCGTAACCAAGGCAAACCCTATATGAGGGGATGATCCATTCCAGGCGCAACTGTGAAACTTATGGTTTCTTGATGGCTACCCTTCTACGTATCAATTGGTTCAGTTATAAACTGAGCGGGGGGGGGCTTGTATGGATCCATCCATTTGGCAAAAGGCGATGGGTACTTTTAAAGTTTTCAGCCTTAGGCCTATCCGTTCCACTATTTCCGGGCTAATAAGGCAGTGTGTGCATCCCGAGTCTAAAAAGGCCAGTAATTTTGAATGAGCACCCATAGAAGGCACTTTAAGTTCCACTGGAATGGTCATGGGTCCCGTACGGGAATTCACCAGGTGGTTGTTGTCATTGGAGTCGGTTTCACTTTTATCCGAAGGGTAATATCGCCCCTCCTCCTCCAGCCCTGGAGGGAGGATTTCCGCTGGCTCCACTCCCTTCATCCCGCTTCACAGGATGTTTATCTGGCTTCTTCCTCTCCCCAGTAGCCGGAGGTCTGGGGCTGGGCTTCACTCGGCAATTCACAGCCCAGTGTCCCTTGTTCCCACAACGGAAACCTGCAGTGGACCGGTGCTTGGTTGCAGACCAGTTTTTCCCTCCTTTTGAGATTCCTCTGGGGGGTGGAGAGGGTGGATTTTTTCCCTTTTTGCTTTCTTCAAGGCATTTATCCCTTGCAAGATCAATTTCAACATCCGCTGCCAGATCATACCAGCCTTGTAGGCTGCGGGAGTCCCCCCTGTTCACACAATTCTGATATATTTCCCGGCTCAAGCCATCCTTATAGCTGTCCATCAGGGCTTCTTCTGACCACCCCCTCATGTGAACTGATAGAATTCTTGAGTATATTCCGCCACTGGGTTTTCCCCTTGCTCAAGAGCTTTCATCCTAAGTGTTGCCTTCCACTCGATGAGAGGGTCATCAAAGTGTTTTCTCAGGGCAGCATAAATCTATCAAAGTTTCTCAATAGGGGAGAGTCATTGTTATGCAAAGTCACCATCCAAGCTGCCACTTTTCGCTCTAACGCCAGGGTAACGACCCTTACCTTGCTCTCTTCATTTGGGAGGTCGATCTCAAACTGTCTCATAAAATTCCAAACTTGAACCAGGAAGAATCACAGTTCCTTCAGGTCCCTCCCCCATATTGCACCCCCAAGAGGGGGACTTTTGTCATCCAGCATCTGCGGGGTGTCCAACTTCACTTTGGAATGGCTCTCGCCACTGCTGCTGCTGCTGCTGGCTGGGCCCCATCATCTTGATCAGCTCCGCCATTTGCCCCCAGGGCCTTCCCTGGGAGGGTCTCGTCCTCAGCAGGTCTCACCTCTGTTTCATGGAATTCAGCTTCACTTTCGGATCTGCTCTCATGGAAACGTCATTTTTCCCATGCTTCCTGGAAAGGTTTCATGGCCTTGTTCATCAGATTTTCTTCTTTGGCTTCTTGCCAAGCAGCTGGTGGTCACCTATGTCTGCTGGTTGTTACTCCTGGTGGAATTTCTTCAAGATCTCACTTTTGCCCAACCCCCATCGAACACTGGGGACGGATTGATCTTTGTTCCAAATTTAATTCCACCAACCATTCCATTTCTGCCATCCATGACGATCAGGTGGCCCCCATGTCCTCCTGATCGCTTTGAAGTTTTAGTTATATTGCACTCCCCTCTAAAGGTGTTAGCCCAGGGATCAGTGTGAAGTGAGACCTTACTTATTGTCAGGTCTGCCTCTAACGATAACCATGAAAGAAACCACAACTCCATTTGAAAGAATTAAGAGTACTTTTACTGGTTATGAAAAGATAGCAGCGTATTAAAGCAAGGTCTGAGATCCCAGCGCGTGAAATCATACATATCAATATATGTCCAGCCCCTCCACCCAACAACCCCCACCCTATTGTCCAATGCGCAATTCCCTTAGGTGTCATGTGGGTTGCATCTCCAGGAACATCATCAGGATGGTATGCAAGACCGTTGGCCTTGACCACCACAAGGCACCAGCCAGCGATATGCGAAGTAGATGGTGAGAACATGCTCCCTTCTCCAAATCGCCCTCCTGCACCATATAGTCCTGTTCCCAAATACCAAAGCCCCTCCCTCCCCGTTTCAATGGCAGCCGAAGCAAGCAGCAAAGCAGAGGCTGACATCGGCTGATACAAAGAAAAGAGGAATTGCAGTATATATAAAGGACTGGCTGAAACCTAAACAGGTATAGGCAGATGAAGAGGAAAGAACATTATTAATAAAACAAAGAAGAGTACTAATTGTTGTCATATATGCACCAAACATGAATCAGAAAGAATACTACAGTAAACTACATAAACTGGATTGCAGAACATATGCCTATTAGGGGACTTCAATGCGGTGGTAGATCCAAAGAAAAACTATAAAATGGATAATTAAAAAAATTATCAAAGGAGAACTCTACCAAATGCATTCTTTGAAATGGCCCAAGAATTAAATCTAAAAGATGTATGGAAAGAAATGAACCCACAGAAGAGTCAATACACATTCTTTTCAAACCCCTATAATTCTTGGTCCAGAATCAACATGGTATGGATGGATCCAGAAATGGAGAAGGATGTAGAAGAGGTAGAAATAACACCGAACATGTGGGAGGATCACAACCCATTAGCAATCAAATGGAAAGGAGAAGTAAAAAGGAAAAAGAGATGGGCCATGAATCAGAGGGTTGTGAAAGAAAGAACTATGTGCAGTATGTGGAAAAAGAATTAGCATTTTTCCTAAAGGAAAACCTATGGGATACAACCAAAGCCTATGTGTGAGGCATTATGATAGCATATACAATAAGAAGAAACAAAGATAAAAAGAAACAATATACAGAGCTCCAGGAGAAACTGGGGAAATTAGAATATTCATTCATTCATTTTCATTTATTGGATTTCTAGACTGCCCCCTCTCCCCAGAAAGAAACTCAAAACCAAGAAGCTAAACAAGAAAAAGAAATAATTAAACATAGATTAATTAATTAATTAATTTATTTTTATTTATTTATTTAAATTTGTATCCCGCCCTTCTCCACAGAGGACCCAGGGCGGCGCACAGGAAATTTAAAAGACATACAAAATACAATAAATGTAATTTAAAAGACTATTAAATAAACCTATCCTGCGCTAAAACCAAATTTTAAAAACCCAATTTAAAACTACCTAAAAGTCCCCATGGGAGGTTAGGCTAGGCCGGCTTGTTGAAACAAATATGTCTTGAGACATTGGCGGAAGAGGCGGAGGTCGGTGATGGTACGTAATTCAGGGGGTAGGTCATTCCAGAGGGCTGGACCCACCACAGAGAAGGCTCTTCCCCTGGGTGTCGCCAGTCGGCATTGTCCGGCCAACGGCACCCTGAGAAGGCCCTCTCTGTGGGAGCGTATCGGTCTAAGGGATGTATGGGGCAGGAGGCGGTCTCGCATATAACTAGGCCCCGAGCCATGGAGCGCTTTAAAGATAGTTGTCAGAACCTTGAAGTGCACTCGAAGCGCACTCGAAGCGCACAGGAAGCCAATGCAGCTCGCGCAGGATCGGTGTTATGTGGGAGCATCTAGTGGCTCCCATAATCACCCGCGCGGTTGCGTTTTGGACTAGCTGTAGCTTTCGAGTGCACCTCAAGGAAAGCCCCATGTAGAGAGCATTACAGTAGTCGAGTCGGGACGTCACGAGAGCTTGAGTGACTGTGCGAAGGGCAGCCCGGTCCAGTAAGCAGCGCAATTGGCGCATCAGGCGTACCTGATGAAACGCCCCCCTGGCCACGGCCGCCACATGGTCCTCCATGGACAGCCGGGAATCCAGGAGGACATCCAAATTGCGCACCCTCTCCACGGGGGCCAGTGTTTCGCCCCCAATGGCCAGAGTTGGAGTAATCTGGCTGAATCGGGGTGCCGGAAACCACAGCCACTCAGTCTTGGCAGGGTTGAGCTTGAGTTTGTTACCACCCATCCAGATCCGTACGGCTTCCAAACACCGGGACAGCACTTCGGCGGCATCGTTGGGGTGGTTTGGGGTGGATATGTACAGCTGAGTGTCATCAGCGTACAGGTGGTACTCCACCCCAAAACCACGGATGATCTCACCCAGCGGCTTCATATATGTGTTGAAAAGGAGGGGTGAGAGGACCGACCCCTGAGGAACCCCACATAAGAGAGGCCTCGAGGTCGACCTCTGCCCTACCGTCAACACATATTGCGACCGACCAGAGAGGTAGGACGAGAACCACCGCAAAACGGTGCCTCCCAGCCCCAACCCCCCCAGTCGGTGCAATAGGATACCATGGTCGATGGTATCAAAAGCCGCCGAGAGGCCTAATAGGACTAGGATAGAGGAATAACCTCTATCCCGCACCCTCCAGAGATCATCAACCAACGCGACCAATGCCGTCTCGGTGCTGTGACCGGGTCGGAAGCCGGACTGGCGCGGGTCTAGATAATCAACTTCCTCCAGGTGTCGCGGAAACTGTTGGGCTACCATACTCTCAACAACCTTCACCAAAAAGTGAAGGTTGGAGACCGGACGATAGTTCTCTAATAAAGCTGGGTCCAGGGACGGCTTCTTGAGGAGGGGCCTCACTACCGCCTCTTTCAAGACAGCAGGTAAGGACCCCTCACTCAAAGATGCGTTGACAATGCCCTGGAGCCAGCCTCGTGTCGTCTCCCAGGATGCCAGTACAAGCCAGGAGGGACTCGGGTCCAATAAACATGTGGTTGCCCTAAGTTTCCTTGACAACCTGTCCATATCCTCGGTGGTAACAAAGTCAAACTCCTCCCAAGAAGGAGCCTCAAGACTAGTCTTTGACAGTCCCACAGGACCACTGTCGATGGAGGGTAGCTCATTACGAATCCGAGTGATTTTCTCCTGCAGATAAATCCCAAATTCCTCAGCTTGCCCTTGCAGAGGGGCTTCCCGCGGCCTCTGATGAAGGAGGGAGCGGGTCACCCAAAACAGGGCGGCAGGGCGGTTATCTGCGGATGCAATAAAGGTGGCACAATACTCACGTTTGGCCACCCTTATCGCCACTAAGTAAGCCCTAATATGGGTTCTCACTAGTGTTCGGTCGGCTTCGGAGCGAGAGGATCTCCATCTGCTCTCTAGGCATCTCTTGTGGCGTTTCATCCCCCGAAGCTCCTCAGTAAACCAGGGAGCCTGGGTGATTCGTCGCCGCAAGAGAGGCCGCAAGGGCGCGACTCGGTCCAAGGCCCCCATGGCCGCACTTAACCATGCGGCCACTAGGTCCTCAGTCGATTCGCGGGGCAGGGTCACAGGAATTGGCCCAAGCTCCCTCTGGAACCTTTCCGGGTCCATTAGAAGCCTGGGGCGAAACCATATAGGAGTATCCGGTTCCACCTCCCCGCGGTGAGGTGTAGCGATTGGAAAGTCCAGCCGAAGGAGAGCGTGATCTGTCCATGACAAGGGAGTGATGGCTAGATCCCCTATTCCCAGATCACAACTCCACTGTCCCGAGACAAAGATGAGATCCAGTGTGTTTCCCCCCTCGTGAGTGGGGCCTAAAACTACCTGGGTCAGGTCCATGGCCGTCATGGAGGCCATAAACTCCCGAGCTGCTCCAGAGGCTTCGCCTGCCGACGGCAAGTTAAAGTCCCCCATGACTACCAGTCTGGGGGTCTCAACTGCCGCCTCGGCTATCACCTCTAGGAGCTCGGGCAGGGCTGTTGTTGCATAGCGAGGAGCCAGGTATACAACTAACACGCCCAACTGCCTCCCTAGGCCCCATCTCACGCAGAGAGATTCACACCCGGTTGTCTGAGGGACTGTGGTCTCGTTCGGCACAAGACCTTCCTTTACGATAATCGCCACCCCCCCTCCCTAGGGCCCTAGGCTGATGGAAGGCGCGGTAACCTGGTGGGCACATGTCCACGAGGGGTATACCCCCTTCGTGGCCCAACCAGGTTTCCGTTATACCCACCAGATCCGGGTCCCCCTCTGACACAAGGTCACGGATGAGGGGGGCTTTTTGAACCACGGACCTGGCGTTGTATAACATCAGCCTAGGGCCCCGGGTCTGTGATTCCTGCCGACCTAGTCTGCGATGGGAGAGCGGGGAGTTGGAGCACGTGACCGCCTGAATCCAGCGGCCACGGTCCTCCAACTGATGATGACCATTTCGTCTCCCTCCGCCCCTGCCCCTCCCCAAGACCGAGTCGATGGAAAGAGCCACCGTGGAAATGACCCCCCCTCCCCTTCCTCCGTTTCCCTATTTCTGCCCGCCGGCCTCAATTGCTGTCCTTTCCCTGGACTATTTTCCCCCTCCTCCCTGGAACCCCCTAAAATCCGAATTAAAAACCTCCCTAAAAAAACCCTCAACCTGCGCTTAAATGTAATTACACAATAATAATAATAATAATAATAATAATAATAATAATAATAATAATAATAATAATAATAATAATAATATTTTATTTATAAACCGCCTCCTCTCCCCAAAGGGACTCAGAGCGGTGCACAGAGAAATTAAAAAACCAATATTGAATACATGAATGGATAAATAGATAAAATACAAATTAAACAAAATTATCCCGGCGCTAAAATCCCCTGTATTAAAATTACGCTAAAAACCCCTAAAACCCTATTAAAAGACGGAAGACTAACCTAGGCCAGCCAATCAGAAGAAGTGTGTTTTCAGTTTTTTTATATTGAAAAAGTTTTATTGGTTTTACATTTTTTTTATAGGGTAGGGTAAGGGATACAAAGAAATTTTGAGAGCATTCACGTCAGAGTCGTCGGCCCTTCCGAGACCTCAAAATACAAAGTATAAAATAACAAAAAAAAACATTTTTCATAACACTACAAGGTAAAAGCAAGTACATATACCTAAATTCTCAATTCCATGCTGTCAGACATTTACAAAAATCCAGATAAAATATTATGAAAATTGTTCAGAAAAATCAAGGCAAAGTTATTTTTTCGATCTAAGTCTCTTGGCTATTGTATCTTCTTTTTCTCCTCCCTGGCCCCCAGCGGGCGGGGCCGCGGCCCCCTCCGTCCCCCCTGGATCTTCCCCCAGGGCAGAGGAATGTTTTTTAAGAAAGGCTTCCGCCTCAACAACTGTTTTAATCCTCACTCTTCCTCCTTCCCAGAACACCAGCATCCCTTCGGGTGTCACCCACTTGAACCAAATCCCGTGATGAAATAAAATTTTTGACAAGAAGGAAAATTCCCTCCTTGCTTCTCGAATCTTTCTAGGGATCTGCTTCAAGATAGCAACCTCTTTTTGTTGGTAAATTAATGGACTACCTCTCTGCACTTTCAGGATTTCCTCTCTGGTTGACCTTCTAACAAATTTCACATGTATCTCTCTAGGCACTTCATTTATCCTGGCATATGCTGAGTTAATTCTGTAGGCTAGGTCAATGTCCCCCCTGATCTCATCTTTAGGTTTTTGTAAATAGTCTGCTAAAATTGTGCTCATAAGATCAGGGAGGCATTCACCAGATTCCTCAAGAACGTTCTGAAATCTCAAAAAATGTGTCATTCTTTCCATATCTATCCTAGACACATGTCCATTTGTTTCCCCAACCTCTTTAATAACGTTTTTAATCTCTCCCTTAACCCCCACCAACCCCCCTTCCAATTCTTCAGTCTTCTGTGTGTTTTCCAGCACTTGCTTCCGCGTGTCCAATAGCTCCTTCTTGAAATTGATGTTTTCTGCCCTCTGGGCCTGAATTTCTTTTACCAAAGTTTGTATAACAGTTTCAAGAGAAGCCATCCGTTGTTCTAAACTTGCCAATGCTGTTTCTTGAGCCATGATTAACTGTTAAAGTCAATGCCACCAAAATGGCGTTTTCAGGGTGGGGTTGGTGAGACTAACCGGGAGCCAAAAGTTCTGATCAAGGTTGAAACGTTGTAAAATTCAGGAACCAAGAGAGAGACAATTTTCCAACTCAATAGTTATAATAGCGAAGGTACTCCTGAAAGGAAATCACAAATCCAGCAAGAGAAAAATTCTTCATCAATATCCAGAGAGAGTCCCAATTGTAAAGAGACGCTGGGAATTTTCCGTAGTATAAATAATCAGGCAGGGACAAAGAAAAGCCACCTTCCACCGCCCATCTCAGAGCCCAGAGGAGAGAGTAGAAAAATAAAAATTTTTTATCCAGCCAGACCTAGAAACAATGTTGCAAGTAGCCGCATACCACTTTCCCTTGTTAGAGACAGTCCGGATTTAAGATTTCCGCTTTCTCTTCCAGAGAAGCCATTTTAAAGTGCCGCTTAAGTCCGAGGGGTTTTTTTTGAAAACAAACACCCCCCTCCCAGTCCGTTCAGCCTGGCTGGCAGCAAGGAAAAAAAGTCTTTTTTAAACTCACTCTCCCTCGCAGCTGAAGCCTCGGCAGACCTTCCGATCTCTCCGCTCAGCCCTCTGCATTGAAGTGAATGGCGCCGACAGCCGTTGACGAAGGGAGAACCCCCCGCAGCATGTTCCTCCTCACCTAGGTCGCGGAGGGGAGCGCTCTCCCCACCGCTGTGAGGAAGAACGTCCTCTCCGAGCTGACCCTACGGGAGACCTCCGGTAACCGGAGCGTCTCGCCCCCGTGGGGGGGCAGAAAAGGCAACAAATCGGCGAGCGAGCGCTAGGCTCGCCCGTCGCCGCTGGAGCCGGAACCGGAAGCCCTGTTTTCAGTTTTTGACGGACGGAGCGGAGGTCCGTAGTTGTTCTAATTTCGGGGGGAAGGTCGTTCCAGAGGCTGGGCCCGCCACAGAGAAGGCCCTTCCCCTGGGCGTCGCCCGCTGGCATAGCCTAGGTGACGGCACCCGGAGAAGTCCCTCTCTGTGGGAGCGAATCGGCCGCAGGGATGTATGGGGCAGGATCCGATCCCGCAGATAACTAGGTCCCGTGCCATGGAGCGCTTTAAAGATGGTAACTAACACCTTGAAGCGCACCCGAAAGACGACAGGCAGCCAATGCAGCTCGCGCAAGAGCGGTGTTATGTGGGTAAACCTAGAGGTTCCCATTATTGCTCGCGCGGCTGCATTTTGTACCAGCTGAAGTCTTCGGGTGCACCTCAAGGGGAGCCCCATGTAGAGAGAATTGCAGTAGTCCAGTCGGGATGTCACGAGGGCGTGAGTGACTGTGCAAAGGGCATCCCGATCCAATAGGGAACGCAACTGGCGTACCATGCAAACCTGGTAAAACGCCCTCCTGGCCACGGCTGTCACTTGATCTTCCATGGACAGCCGGGTATCCAGGAGGACGCCCAAGTTGCGTGCCCCATCCACAGGGGTAAGGTGTTCGTCCCCTATGGCCAGTGATGGAGTCAACTGGTTGTACCGGGACGCCGGAAACCACAGCCACTCGGTCTTGGACGGGTTGACTCTGATCCCATCCAGGCCCGCACGGCTTCAAGGCACTGGCACATCACTACTACGGCATCGTTGGGGTGGTTTGGGGTAGATATATACAGTTGCGTATCGTCAGTGTAGAGGTGGTACTCTACCCCAAAACCACGGATGATCTCACCCAGCGGCTTCATATATGTGTTGAACAGGAGAGGCGAGAGGACCGACCCCTGAGGCACCCCACATGTGAGGGGTCTCGAGGTTGACCTCTGCTCTCCTGCCAACACAAATTGCGATCGACCGGAGAGGTAGGAGGAGAACCACCGTAGTACGGTGCCCCCCACCCCCAATCCCTCCAGCCGATGCAATAGGATACCATGGTCGATGGTATCGAAAGCCGCCGAGAGGTCTAATAGGACCAGGATGGAGGAACAACCCCCATCTCTGGCCCTCCAGAGATCATCTACCAACGCGGCCAATGCCGTCTCAGTGCTGTGCCCGGGCCGGAAGCCGGACTGGCGCGGGTCCAGATAATCAACTTCCTCCAGGTGACAGGGAAACTGTTGTGCCACCACACTCTCTACAACCTTCGCCAGAAAGTGAAGGTTGGAGACCGGACGGTAATTAACCAATAATGCTGGATCCAGAGAGCGCTTCTTCAGGAGGGGCCTCACCATAGCCTCTTTAAGGGAGGCAGGCAAGAAACCCTCACTCAGAGAAGCGTTGACAACCTCCTGGAGCCAGCCTCGTGTAACCTCCCAGGATGCCAGTACAAGCCAGGAGGGACACGGGTCCAATAAACATGTGGTGGCTTGCAGTCGCCCACGTAAGCTGTCCATATCTTCAGAAGTAACAGAGTGAAACTCTTCCCACAAAACTGTCTCAGGACCTGCCTCGGGGCATCCCACTGGGCCATCGATGGAGACTAACTCGCTCTGAATCTGAGCGATTTTATCCTGCAGATAAATCCCAAATTCCTCTGCTCTACCCTGTAATGGGGTTTCCAGCACCCTCTGTTGAAGGAGGGAGCGGGTCACCCTAAACAGGGCGGCAGGGTGGTTATCTGTGGATGCAATGAGAGTGGCACAGTGATGACGTTTGGCCACTCTCAGCGCCACAAGGTAAGTCCGTAAATGGGCTCTCACCTGTGTTCGGTCAGATTCAGACCGAGTAGATCTCCATCTCCTCTCTAGGCATCTCTTGTGGTGTTTCATCACCCTTAGCTCCTCGGTAAACCAAGGAGCCAGGGTGGTTTGCCGCCGCAAGAGAGGCCGCAAGGGCGCGACCCGATCCAAGGCTCCCGTGGCCGCAGTATTCCATGCGGCCACGAGGTCCTCCATCGGGGCGCGGGTCAGGGATACAGGAAGTGGCCCAAATGCCATCTGGAACCCGTCAGGGTCCATCAGGCGCCTTGGGCGGAACCAAATAGGTGACTCAGGTTCCGTCTCCCCGCGGTGGTGTGTAGCGATTGGAAAGTCAAGCTGGAGAAGTTAGTGGTCTGACCATGACAGGGGTGTGATGACTATGTCCCCTATACCGAGATCACTCTTCCATTGGCCAGAGACAAAGATTAGATCCGGCGTATGTCCACCCTCGTGGGTGGGGCCCTGAATTACCTGGGTCAGGTCCATGGCCGTCATGGAAGCCATGAACTCCCGATCTGACTCCGATGATTCGCCCACCAATGGCAGATTAAAGTCCCCCATGACTACCAGTCTGGAGGTCTCCACTGCCATCGTAGCGATCACCTCGAGGAGCTCGGGCAGGGCTGCTGTTACATAGCGGGGAGCCAGGTATACAACCAGCAAGCCCAACTGCCTCCCTAGGCCCCACTTCACGCAGAGGGACTCACAACCGGTGGTCTGTGGCACAATGGTCTCTCTCGGCTCTAGACCTTCCCTAACAATAACCGCTACCCCTCCACCCCTGCCTAGGACCCGGGGCTGATGAAAAACGCGGTAACCTGGCGGGCACATTTCAACAAGGGGGAGTCCTCCCTCGTGGCCCAACCAGGTCTCTGCAATTCCCACCAAGTCCGGCTCCCCCTCTGACACAAGGTCATGGATGAGGGGGGCTTTGTTGACCACGGACCTGGCATTGCAGAACATCAGCCGCGGGCCGTGGCACTGTACTCCCTGACCACCTAGCCTGCGGGGGTTGTGGCACCTGACCGTCTGCAACCAACGGCCACGTGCCTCCAACCAGGAGGATAGAACTTGTCTCCCCTCGGACCAGCCTCTCCCTGCAACCCTCTGGATGGGTAGGCCCTCCATGGAAACGACTCGTATTTCCCCCCTCCCAGTGGATCCTTCCGCCTCCTTCCGCCGTCTGCTGGCCCGGCCCATTTCCTTCTTACTCATCTCAATCCGTCTATACCCTCCCCCCCTCCCTGGTACCCCCTAAAATAGACAACAATTTACAAACTAAAAAACCCCTGAGACCGCGCTTCGCCCACCTCTCCGGATTAATAAATCCCTCATCAAGGCGGGCCCTCGTTAAAGCGGAGGGCCAAACCTGCGAGAGCGGGGACTCTCGCAGTAGTAATTGTAACTCTCTCTACATGGGGCTCCCCTTGAGGTGCACCCGGAGGCTTCAGTTAGTTCAGAATGCAGCCGCGCGAGCAATTATGGGAACCACCAGGTTCACCCACGTTACACCGCTCTTGCGCGAGCTGCACTGGCTACCTATCGTCTTCCGGGTGCGCTTCAAGGTATTAATCATCATCTTTAAAGCGCTCCATGGCTCGGGACCTAGCTACCTGCCGGATCGGATCCTGCCTCATACATCCTCACGGCCGATTCGCTCCCACAGAGAGGGACTGCTCCGGGTGCCGTCCACTAGACTCTGTCAGCGGGCGACGCCCAGGGGAAGGGCTCTCTCTGTGGCGGGCCCGGCCCTCTGGAACGACCTTCCCCCCGATATTAGAACGACCACGGACCTCCGCTCCTTCCGCCTGAAATTGAAGACTCATCTTTTCCGCCTGGCCGGCCTAGGGTAGTCTCTCTGTCTATGGGTTTTTAAATGTATACTATATTTATTGGATGTTTTTAGTTAAGGGGATTTTAGCACAGGATTGATTGAGTTTAATTCGTTTTAATTTGTATGTATTTTGTATATTTTTCGTTTTTTAATTTCCCTGTGCACCGCCCCGAGTCCCTGTGGGGAGAGGGTGCGGTCAATAAATGCAACTTTATTATTATTATTATTAATAGGTCTACTTTAGAGTACATTTTGATATGAATAAATAATTAAAATAAATAATTATGAATAAATATAAAATGCAAGAATAAAATACATAGATGGGTCATGGATTATAATTTATTTTTAAAAAGGCATCGCTGGCCACAATTTAAAGATGTAAAAAGTCATAAATAGATGATAAATAAATAAATAGACTTTAAAGTCTATTTAAAGAAGAAGTAGCCCAGGAAATTAGATCAAGTAGGCAAAATTATTTTGAAAATATCAATAAATCTGGGAGATGGCTAGGCTATAAACTAAAAAAAGATAAAGAAAATATAAAATAATAATTTTTGGAGGATAAGATGCACCCAGGTTTTGAAGAGGCAATTGTTTTTTAAAAAGTAGGTAGGGAGCGAGAGAAAGAGAAAGAAAAGTACAGTAGGTAGGTAGGTAGCTAGAGAGAGAGAGAAATAGAGAGAGAGAGTAGGTAAGTTGGTAGGTAGAGAGATAGAAAAATAGAGAGAAATACAGTAGATAGGTAGGGGGAGGGAGAGTGAGAGTAGGTAGGTAGATAGGTAGATAGAAGGGGAAGGAGAGAGAAATACTGTAGATAAATAGGGGGAGAGTGAGAGAGTGGGTAGGTAGATATATAGGTAGATAGAGGGGGGAGGAGAGAGAAATACAGTAGATAGATAGGGAGAGAGAAAGGGTAGGTAGGTAGGTAGATAGGTGTTTCTAGGTGTATTTACCCATGTGCTGGAGAAGGAAATCGCTGACAACCTGTAGCACCTAAAACTGCTGGCACAGCACTTGACCAATGTAATTCTCAACCACTCTAACTAAACAGCTTTCCAAAAGGAAAAAAATAGTTTTTGCACTTTGCAAAGTACCCCAAAACGGCCCGTCATGAGTAGCCTTGGGGGGCTTGCAGAGTGCTCCAGGAGGGGGGCAAAATGAGCAAAAAATAGCCCGTTTTTCACAAAAACAGGCTGTTTTTCATCAAAAAATAACATGCATAGCCTTATGGAGGCTTATAGAGTGCTCCTGGGGGGCTTGGGGGGGGGCACAATTGAGCAAAAAATGGCCCATTTTTTGGCTCATTTCTGCTCTCCCCAGCCCTCAAGAATTCTTTGAAAGCCTCCATAAGGCTATGCATAGCTATTTTGGTGAAGGAGTGTGGCTTCAGGAGGGCAAAAAATGTTGTATTCGGTGTAAAAGGCACACCCAGATTTTCAGCCTGTTTTTAGAGGGAAAAAGGTGCATCTTATACTCAAAAGGTGCATCTAATACAGTCACTAGAGGTGAAGAAGGGGTGATACACCACCAAAAGGCAGGAAATAAAGTATAGCACTAAGATACTTTCAAGCACTGTATAGCCGAGAGGAAATAGAAAAGGAGGACATTAAAATATTTTTCAGAAGAGGAATCTTCCAACCTTACTGGAAACAACAAAAGAAACAGAGAATAATAGAGAAATGAGAGAATACCAAGGCTAGAATTAAAAAGGGCAATCCAAAAACAAAAATATAACAAAACCCTGGGCCCAGATAGAATTCCTGCAGAATTTCATAAAGAATTGCAAAAATCATTAGAGAAGATATTATTAGAAATGTATAATGAAGTACTAGAATGAATTAAGACACCAAAATCCTGGATGGAAGCACCTATAACATTAATTCTCAAAGACAATACTGAAAAACACAAGATCCAAAATTATAGGCCAATCTCGCTACAGGATCGGGTCGTGCCCTTGCAGCCTCTCACTCGATGCTGGTCCACCTTGGCTCCCTGGTTCTCCGAGGAACTGAGGGGCATGAAGCGTCGAAGGAGATGCCTAGAGAGTATTTGGAGGACCACCAGTGCCAAATCTGACCGGACACTGGTAAGGTCTCATTTGAGGACCTACCTAGTGGCGATAAAGGTGGCGAAATGAAATTATTTCTCTGGTCTTATCGCGTCTGCAGGTAACCGGGCCGCTGCCCTATTTCGGGTGACCCGCTCCCTCCTTAACCAGAGGGCGCGGGATGCACCACTACAGGGTTGTGCAGAGGAATTTGGAGGTTACCTGCAAGATAAAATCGATCAGATTCGGGACGGGTTAGCCTCCGAATGGGCTGGTTCAGGTGGGCTGACGGAGGCAGGTCTTGAGACTGTTATTTGGGAAGAGTTTGATCCTGTGACTCCTGAGGACATGGACAGGATGCTGGGGCGACTGAACGCCACCACATGTTTATTGGGCCCGTGTACCTCCTGGTTGGTACTGGCCTCCCGGGAGGTGACACGAGGCTGGCTCCAGGGAATTGTTAACGCTTCTTTGAGTGAGGGGTTTATGCCAACTGCCTTGAAAGAGGTGGTGGTAAGACCCCTCCTCAAGAAGCCCTCCCTGGATCCAGCTATTTTGGCTAACTACCATCTGGTCTCCAACCTCCGTTTCCTGGCGAAGGTTGTTGAGAGTGTGGTGGCGAGACAGTTCCCTCAGCACCTGGAGGAAACTGTCTATCTGGATTCATGCCAGTCCGGCTTCCGGCCTGGGCACAGCACGGAGACGGCATTAGTCGCGTTGGTGGATGATCTCTGGAGGGCCAGGGACAGAGGTTGTTCCTCTCTCCTGGTCTTGTTAGACCTCTCTGCGGCTTTCGATACCATCGACCATGGTATCCTATTGCACCAGCTGGAGAGGTTGGGGCTGGGAGGCACCATTTTGTAGTGGTTTTCCTCCTACCTCTCTGACCTGTCGCAATTTGTGTTGGCAGGAGGGCAGAGGTCGACGTCGAGGCACCTCACGTGTGGGGTGCCACAGGGGTCGGTCCTCTCGCCTCTCCTGTTCAACATTTATATGAAGCCGTTGGGTGAGATCATCCGTGGTTTTGGGGTAGAATTCCATCAGTACGCTGATGATACCCAGCTGTACATTTCTACCCCAAACCACCCCAACGATGCCGTCGAAGTGATGGCCCGGTGTCTGGAGGCCGTGCGAGTCTGGATGGGGAGAAACAGGCTTCTACTCAACCCGTCCAAGACTGAGTGGCTGTGGCTCCCAGCATCACCTTACAGCCAGCTGGTTCCATCACTGGCCATTGGGGGCGAATCACTGGCCCCCAAAGAGAGGGCTCGCAACTTGGGTGTCCTCCTGGACTCTCAGCTGTCGTTAGACGATCACATGACAGCCGTGGTCAGGGGGGCTTTTTATCAAGTTTGCTTGATTTGCCAGTTTCTGGATCGTGACGCTCTACGCACGATCACTCACGCCCTCGTCACTTCCCGCCTGGACTACTGCAAAGCTCTCTACATGGGGCTGCCCTTGAGGTCCACCTGGAGGTTCCAGTTAGTACAGAATGCGGCCGCGCGGGGGATTCTGGGAGTCTCAAGGTGCTCCCACGTGACACCTCTCCTGCGCGAGCTGCACTGGCTACCTGTGGCTTTCTGGGTGCGCTTCAAGGTGCTTGTAACCATCTTCAAAGCGCTCCATGGCACGGGGCCTGGTTACTTGCAAGACCGCCTCCTGCTACCAAATACCTCCCACCGACCAGTTCGCTCCCACAGATTAGGCCTCCTCAGGGTGCCGTCAGTCAAATAATGCCGCCTGGCGTCCCCCAGGGGGACAGCCTTCTCTGTGGCAGCCCCTGCCCTCTGGAATGACCTACCCCCCGGCCTACATACGATCACCGACCTGTGCCTCTTCCGTTGGGCTCTAAAAATGCACTTATTCCATGTGGTTTAGTAGCTTTTAATTGGTTATTTTAAATTGGTTTTATTCAACTTGGATTTTAGAACGGGCCCCAATTTAATTTAATATTAATTTAAAGTATGTTATTTATTGATGTTCTTATATGTTTTTATTGATGCCTGTTCACCACCCTGAGTCACGCAAGGGAGAAGGGTGGTATACAAATTTAATAAACCATAAACCATAAATGCTGATTATAAAATATTTATGACAGTAATGGCAGAATTAATTAAAAATATGCTAAACGGAATCATACATCCAGACCAAAATTGATTTTTACCCAACAGATAGATAAAAATCAATATACGAATGATAATGGACATGTTAGAATACTACGAGATACACTCAGAAAACAAGCAGCATTGATATTTATTGATGCACAAAAAGCATTTGATAACCTGAACTGGGATTTTCTTATAAACCAATTAGCAGTAATGAACTTCGGAGAGAAATTTATCGGGATGATCAGAGCAATATATTCTAGTCAGAGGGCAAAAATAATACTAAACGGGGAAGGTTTCAGCCCAACAAAAGTGGTAAGACAGGGATGACCTCTATCCCCCCGTTATTTATCCTCCCAATAGAGACATTGATGTTGCAAATTAGACAGAACAAAGACATAAAGGGATTGAAAATTAGAACACAGGAATACAAACTGCAGGCCTTTGCAGTCAATCTAGCGTTTATCATAAAGAAACTCCTAGAAACAGGACTAAAACTATTACAAGATATAAACCCATTTGATAAAGTGGCAGGGCTTAAAATAAAGAGAAAACTAAAATATTAACTAAGAATTTAACCAAAAGACAAAATGAAGAACTGGAGGAGAAACTGGGAATTTCAAGGTCCAAGAAAATTAAATATTTGGGAATATGGCTATTAGCAAAATGTATTACAATAAAAAAGATAGCTATAACTAACTGATATAACAGATACAAAAAGATTTGAATAATTGGACTAAACTACAGATATCACTAATTGGCAGAATCTCAACAATTAAAATGAATTTACTGTCCAAATTACTTTATCTTTTCCAAACAACATCAATTAAATTAGACAATTTCCCCCTCGAACAACTAAATAAAATGGTATCCAAATGTATCTGCTCAGAGAAAAAAACTGCATATTAAATACAAACTTCTACAAGATAGTAGAAACAAAGGGGACTTTGGCCTCCCTGACTGGGAGCTTTACTATCAAGCGGCAGCCCTAACATGGTTCAAGGACTGGGTCCAACTAAAAAATAAAAGAATCCTTATGCTAGAAAGCCACGATCTCCAACTAGGCTGGCTTGGCTTTCTCAGGGAAGGAACAATACAGAATACATGAAAAACACATGGAATTAGATAAAATATTATTAGGAATGGGAGGAAAAATGATTACTAGATTATAGAATTTTCTCTTAAGATATAAAATGGAGGAAGATATGGTAAAGGAGACAATGATTAGTTGGGGAAGAAATTTTGGCCATAATAAAGAGTTAGAAAATTGGAATAAACTATGGAAAAGAAATTATAAATTTATGACAATAACTTACAAAGAAAACCTCTATAAACTGTTTTATAGATGGCATTTGCCTCCAGTGAGATTGGCCAAAATGTACCCAAATTTGTCCCCCAAATATTGGAGATGGAGCCACAAGCTTGAAATATTCTACTATATGTGGTGGACATGTCCCATCACAAGGGAGTGCTGGTGCAAAATTCAGAAATGGTTGGAAGAAATTACTGAGCAAAAAATAGAACTCAAACCAGAAGCATTCTTCTTAGCACTACTAGACCAAAAATAGATAATCTCAATACATAATCATATACATACTCACTGCAGCCAGGATTGTTTTCGCACAAAACTGGGAAAAACATCAATACACCCAAAGATGAAACTATAATCAGAAAAATACTTGAATGTGCAGAAATGGACAATATGACAATAGAACTAAAAGAAAGAGAGGAAACAGACTTCTACAGAGTATGGAATAAAATTTATGAGTGGCTAGAAATCAGAAGTCAAAACAGAAAATAGAGAATATAAATATATGGCGATACAAATAATTAATATTATTATAAGTGTTCATACTACTACTGTTATATTAGAGGACAAGGTTAAAGCAATAGGAAGGCAATGCAGAATGGAAAATTATAAAAGCTAAGCAAGAAAGCCGATACATATGGCTGTAAAAATACTGTATATTGTTATGAATGTTTTGTGTTTTGTTCTTTCTTGTCGTGTTTTCTTTTAACTGTTTTTAAAGATTAAAACATTTAATAAAAATTATTTATAAAAAAGAATTCTGTTTATCTTGATTTTAATGATTTATGCATATTTTTTATAATTTCATGTAGTTCTTCAAATTCCCCGCTTTCTATGATGTCCAGTTCCAAAGTTACAGTTAGTTATATAGTTCTTCTTTCTGAGTTCTGGTCCACCTTAAATTTATCTCCTCAAGCTGCTGTGGGGAAGAGCAACAGGGGCCATCTTGGTCTTTTGTTCTTCCTTAAATGTCCAGTTACAAAATTGCAGTTAGTTATGCAGATCTTATTTCTAGGTTCTGGTCCACCTTAAATTTACCTAATTCAATTAATGTAAAAATAGAAGAGAAGCTGGAGCCATCTTGATCTTTTGCAGGGGAAAAATGAAAAACTTCTTTCTCCTGTGCACTTCCTTCAGTGTCCAAGGAAAGGTTAAATTCTGTCCCACTGCCCATGGACTGGATTGAAAAACTTAGTCATGACTTCCTTTCCCATGATCCTCAGTTTTTCAATGAAGAGAAGAATCATCGAGACGGACGCTCGGTACAAACGTTGTTTCTGTCGAAAATCTGAACACAAACACAACAACAACAACAAGTGACCAAACCTGGGAGGGATTGGACACTCCGGAAGTGCACAGAGAAGGACCCTTCAGGTAAGCCAATGGTCATTCTCCTGTGCACTTCCTTGAGTGTCCAAGGAAGGGACATGCCAAGCAAAATGTCACTGGGGAGTGAACCCCTTTTAGGTAAAGTAGGTTAGGTCAAGAGTCAATTGAAACAACACTGTGAAGGACTCGATGGCCGAAGGCAGCGTCAGTGGATGCATACTTGTCAAGCTTGTAGTGTCTAGCAAATAAGGAAGGAGTTGCCCAGGTGGCTGCCCTGCAGATCTCCTCTATCAGGGCTTGGGAGGCCCAGGCTGCTGTGGTCGCTGCGCTTCTAGTGGAATGTGCTGTCAGAACGGAGGACTTAGGGCAGCCCTGGTGTTCGTAGGAAGAGCTATGCAAGCCTTGAGCCAACAGGCTATGGTAGAAGATGATACCTTGCGGCCCATGGTGGCTGGTAAGAAGGAGATGAACAATGTCTCGGAACATCAGAAAGAAGCCATGCATTTGATGTAGTGCTTCAACACCCTCTGAACATCAAGGGTATGCCACAGGTCTTGACTTTGCCACCCTCCACGAGCCCTTATTGTTATTCTTCCCCTCATTGGGCCTCCTCGTCTCCTGTCCAGCGGTCCCAGTCAGCCCCTTCTCTGGCGTCGCCCACTGCCTGAGCTCACGCGCACAGCCTTCTTAGCCACGCTACGACAGCATGGCCACTCCTGTAGTCAGCCTGGGGAAAGAGGGGATTGTGGAACTCAAGTGACCAGGCCCCTTCCCCAGAGAGGACAGGCCCTACAGCAGAAGGGCTGGAAGGGTGGCCAGGGAGGCTATCAAGGAGATCAGCAGGGGCCCTTATGCCACAAAGGACAACTTGGCCCAAGGGAAAGTGGAAGCAAGTGGGCACCAAAGAGCTCTGGATCGCCACTTTGATAGAACTAAGAGGCAGATCACTACCATAGCTCAAGTCCACTGTGCTGAGGTCCCAGTTCTCCCTCAGGAGCAGGGTGGTCTCCCAGCCATCCCTGGATGAGGACCGTGACATCTCATCTGACCACTCCCAGGTTGGCTCCAGGTCTCTCTCACCATCTATTGGGGGTGGGACGGACCTGTTTGACTGTGAGGATCTGGGTATGAGGCTTCATCCTACCAGGCCCCTCTTGCATCTCGCCCAGCTTCCCAGTCTGATGTTCCTGTACCCCGCAGCCATCCTGTGGAGGACCGGGGTGCCTCCCTTTCAGCCGAGATGAGGGAAGTTATATCTTTGGCCATCTCTCAGGGCATAGCCCAGGGTCTCAAGGAAAGGGCCGAGGGTTCCACCCAGGCATCCAGAAGCAAATCCAGACACCCTAGGCCAACTTCTCCGCAGCCTTCTCTGGGGACTGCTGAGTCAGTCTTTGAGGTGGACGATCTGGCGGAACCAAAATTGTCTGAGGATGAGGGGAAGGCGGCGGACAAGCCCGCCTTCACAGCCCTGTTTAAGCCCGCATTGTTCAAATCAATCCTCTATAAGGCCAAAGTTATCATGCATATGGACACAACTCCTCCACCCTCACAGGCCACCACTGCTCCTCAGGAGCCTGTCGACCCCGATGACCCTAGCGGAGGCTTATTTGACGATGAGGTTCAGTCTCAGGATTTGGTTCCTGCTCCAAAATTGTTCAAAGCAGTAGTGCAGGGTCAATGGGTTCAGCCAGCGACATGGACCACTCCAGGCGCCTATGACAAATGTTTCTACTCGGTTGACCCTAGCATGGAGGAGTTACTTAAACTTCCTGAGGTAGACCCCCCAGTAGCAGCTATGACCTCGAATTCCATCTTTCCGCCCGATCTCCTGGAAGGTCTCAAAGTGGAGAACAAGCAGGCCGAGCGTTCTTCCCATAAGACCCATCAGGCCACTGCCTGGGCCATTAGGGCCTCAACCTCAACCTCATTTTTCCGCAGGGCCTCCATTGCCTGGCTCTGTCAGTTACTCAAATGCCTTCCCCAGGGTGATTCCTGTCTCCGCCAGGATGTTAATAAGATTATGGTGGCTGTGGAATATACTGCTGATGCCTCACTTAATGAGGCAAAATTCGCTTCCTGAGCCATGGCCTCCAACATAACCTCACGACGCCTCCTTTGGTTCTGCCATTGAAACACCGACATGCACTCCAAGTGGAAGCTGGCATCAGCTCCCTTTAAGGGTGGCAAGTTGTTTGGGGATGCCCTAGAGTCTGTTCTCATCAAGAACAAGGACAAACAAAAGGTCATGCCCTCGGTGTCCCGCAAGCTGGATCATAGGAATTCTTCCTTTCATAAGCAAGGTTTTAAGGGTTCTGAGTCACAGTCCAGTACCTCTGCTGCCACGTCCTTCTCCCGCAACTATTCCCAAGATTCTGACCGCAGCCAGGACAATCTTTTAGGGACAGGTATTGCCATCAGCCCTCCAATAGGCACCCCTTTTGCGGAGGACAGGCCAACAGGCCTTTCTGTTGCAATAAATGACCACCAATCACAAGACCCCTCCCTAGGAGGTCATCTCCAGCTGTTCACAGATCTTTGGGAGACGACCACGTCAGATGCGTGGGTATTGCAAACAGTTCAGCTCAGCCTCACCTTAGAGTTCATTTCGCCCCCTCCCCGTCGTTTTCTCTGTTGCCCGACCCCCAGGTGTGCCACCAAGAGAGGGCTTATGAAGGTGGAGATCCACCATCTGGTAGATATCAGGGCCATAGAACCTGTTCTCCTGGGTCAGGAGAGGAGGGGGTTCTACTCAATCCTCTTCCTCGTTCAAAAAAGCTCAGGCGGGTGGGCCATCTTGGACTTAAAGGACCTCAATTTCCATATCACCTACAAGAATTTCCACATCACCTACATCACCTGACTTCCATCGACCTGAAGGAGGCCTACCTCCATGTTTTGATCCGACCGACCCACTGCCGTTTCCTCCGCTTCTACTTTGCTGGCCGGCACTACCAGTACTGAGCACTACCATTTGGCCTATCCTCCACAACACGAGTCTTCACCAAGGTGCTGGTGGAAGGCAGTGGACCTCAGGAAGCGTCCCATTCGTCTGCAATGTTATCTGGATGACATTCTGATTCAATCATCATCACGAGGCCAGGTGCTGCAAGACCTTCACGACAACATGTCGTCGCTGCAGTTCCACGGTTTCTCCATCAACCGGGAGAAGAGCCACCTGACTCCCTCGACGGAGGTCTTGCACCTGGGAGCGGTGATCAACACCTCCTCATGTCTGGCAAGCCTGTCTCCGGATCGCATTGCCAGCCTTCAAGACATGGTCCGCCAGGTCCAGAGATCGACCACTGTTCTGATTCTCCTCCTCTCCCAGCTGCTGGGCAAAATGATTTCTTGCCTGTCAATAGTTCCCTGGGCAAGGCTACATGCATGAGAACTACAGTGGTTCTTGCTCCCGTCGCAGAGAGCAAATGCCAGCAACTCCAAGTCTCAAGTGTGTCCACCTCCCAAGGTCCTAATATCCCTCAAATGGTGGCTGTCACCAGTGTTGGAGAAGGGTTCACTGTTCTGGGAACCTGAGCAGGTTGTGCTCACGGCAGATGCCAGCCTCTTTGGGTGGGGTGCCCACCTCGGCGACAACAGTCAGGGGTGGACAACGTCTGGGGGGATTGGCTGAGCAGGGCCACGCTAGATCCATCAGAGTGGCAGCTCCACCCAGACATATTCCACCAGTGCTGTCTCCAATTCAGCATTTCCTTCATAGATCTGTTTGCCACTCCAGAGAACACCCAACTTCCCCACTTCTACACCAGGTACCGGTCTTCCTGGGCGGAGGGAGTGGACGCACTCCACTCTCCTTGGCCCAAGGGCCTGCTGTACGCGTTTCCCCCGTTGCCTCTTCTGCCCCGGGTCATCTGGAAGATTCTGCACGAATGAGTGGAGATTATCCTGGTGGCCCCTTGTTGGCCACGTCGGACCTGGTTCGCCAACCTTTGCAGTCTTTCAGTCAGCCAGCTCTGGAAAATTCCACCGAACTTGGTCTCTCTCAGCCAAGGTGCCATTCAACATCCAGAGCCTCAGTGGCTCAATCTAACTGCCTGGCATCTAACTGCCTGGCACTGGAGAGGGACCTCCTAGTTCAAGCACACTTCTCCGACCCGGTCATACATACCATCCAGGCAGCCTTCTACTACTAGAATCTATGAGACCACCTGGTCAGCTTTTTCCGATTGGTGCACGCAACATCACTTGGTCCCTCTTTCGGTTTCTCTACCTAACATCCTGGACTTTCTTCAAGGCGGCCTTGACAGGGGCCTCACATCAAATACCCTGAAGCGTCAAGTCGTTGCCCTGGCAACGGTTTTCTCCATCGACTCCAGCCAATTGCTTAGTCGTCACCCTAGCATATGGGCTTTCCTCAAAGGGGCCTCGAATCTTCGGCCTCCGGTGGTTCATCAGTTTCCGTCTTGGAACCTGTCTATCGTCCTCAGAGCCTTGTTGGCAGCTCCATTTGAGCCTCTCAAGTCTGCCTCCATCAGACATCTCTCCTTCAAGACTGTTTTTCTGGTCATGATCACTTCGGCGAGGAGTGTGTCGGAAGTGGCAGCCCTCTTGGTCAGAGAAGAGTTGTGCATGTTTCACAGCAACAGAGTGGTACTCTGTCTCGACCCGAACCACTTTTCACAGAGCACAGGAGATTGTGCTTCTAGACTTTTGTCCTAGATCTACCCACCCTAAGGAATGCTGGTGGCATACTCTCAATGTTCGAAGGGTGTTGAAGCGCTACATCAAACACTTCTTTCTGACGTTCCGAGACGCTGTTCATCTCCTTCTTACCGGCCACCATGGGCCGCAAGGTATCATCTTCTACCATAGCCCTTTGGCTTAAGACTTGCATAGCTCTCGCCTACAAACACCAGGGCTGCCCTAAGCCCTCCGGTCTGATGGCACATTCCACTAGAAGCACAGCAACCACAGCGGCCTGGGCCTCCCAAGCCCCGATAGAGGAGATCTGCAGGGCAGCCACCTGGGCAACTCCTTCCTTATTTGCTAGACACTACAAGCTTGACAAGTATGCATCCGCTGACGCTGCCTTCGGCCATCGAGTCCTTCACAGTGTTGTTTCAATTGACTCTTGACCTAACCTACTTTACCTAAAAGGGTTTCACTCTCCAGTGACATTTTGCTTGGGCATGTCCCTTCCTTGGACACTCAAGGAAGTGCACAGGAGAATGACCATTGGCTTACCTGAAGGGTCCTTCTCTGTGCACTTCTGGAGTGTCCAATCCCTCCCAGGTTTGGTCACTTGTTGTTGTTGTGCTTGTGTTTTTCAATCCAGTCCATGGGCAGTGGGACAGAATTTAACCCTTCCTTGGACACTCCGAAAGTGCACAGAGAAGGACCCTTCAGGTAAGCCAATGGTCATTCCCAGTTCTTGATTTTGTTATTATTTTTTCCCTTGCTACCTTCCATCTTCGGATGGTTATAGCTGCCCAAAATATATTAATTGGAACAAACTTGCAAATAGCCAGACTCGAGTATGTTTCTCTTTGCCTCCTGCTTTTCCAAATTCTGATTTATGGCAGTTGGTTAATTAAAACTTCCCACACAGTCAAGATTAGGTTATCAGTGAGAAGATAGTGCCTTTTTCCTTGATTTTTCTCCCTAATTGGAGTTGCTTAAGATATATTAGTTGGAAGAAGTTCAGATGAAGCAAATCTCTCAGAATGTTTGGTTTCTATTTCAAATCCAAAACCAAATTTAGATTTTGTATTTGAGTGGGCTTGTCATTTCTCTGCTTTCTCCCTTTATGTCTGAATTGTTTCAAACAAATAGCTTTTTTTGGGGGGGGGTAGTGTTTCCACCCTCAATTTTCCCTTTCTTTCTTTACTTTTTTCAAAATCCAGATCTGTCTATTCATATTATTTGTACTCTCAAGATTCTTTGCCTTTTCCAAGTTTTGATTTATGATTCTGGGTTAAATGAATCTTCTTACCAGTCTTTCATCTCATCTCCTAGACACTCCTGTTCAGTTGCTTTGAATGGAAGCCAGCTTCTGTGCAGCCATGTTGCCATGCTGCCACCCCTACTTTAATTCAGAGGGTAAATCTCTGACCTGCGAGGGACCTATTGCCTCCTCTTGGTCTAATGAGATGCTGCCCCTTCTTTGCCCCCCCTCCAGGGGGTTTCTGATTCAAAAAGGATCTTGGAATAGGTTTGTCAGACAGGGTTCATGCGAGGCTCTTGAGAGCTCATACCTGCCACATCTGTCCAGCTGAGGAACTTCCAGTCGATTTGACAAAACTCAGAGAAGCAGGAACTGAAGGAAGAAGTGAAGGAAGAAGGGGGGAGGGATAATGAAGGGGTAAAAATGGTGGAAAATAAAAAGCAGACAAAAAACTTCATTGGGTTTTACAGTGGTATAATGAAAATTCAAAAGGGGGGATGTGTCCCAACAAAAGGAAATAAAAAGCAGACAAAATATTTTATTGAGGTTGACAGTGGCATAGGAAAAACTACAGAGGGGGGTTATGCCTCAACAAAGATAAATTCAAAAGATTTCACTGGGTTTGACAGTGGCTTGGGGAAAATTGACGAGGTTGGACATGTCAAAACAAAGAAAAGGGAGAAGACAGGAATAGGGAATTGGGCAAAAGACTTCCTAGGAAAAAATCTGATAATTAGAAACTGTTTTATGGGGAAATATAAAGCTGAAATATGTGGTTTACTCCTATACATGATAATAAAATGGAGTTGCTAACTGATTGAATATGATAATGGAAAGATCTTTAAATGAAGGTTGGAGGGAGTGTTTAAAAATACAATATCTATCTATCTATCTATCTATCTATCTATCTATCTATCTAATCTTTTTTTTAAAAGAGGAAGATATATGTTAAAATTAAATATGTATAGTGAAAAGGAATTATAAATACCATCAACATAAAATGGAGCTCACTCAGAGACTGAAATATACCAAGTAAATGAGATGAAGAGTGCGAGGTAGAGGAGAGAGGTAGGGGAAGAAGAGAGGGATAGGAGAGGGGATGGGGGAAGAGGAGGAAAGAAAGGAAGAGTGGAAAGGGGAGAGAAGGAGAGTGGAAGGGGAAGAAGAGAAGAGAGGGATAACAGGGAAGAGAGGAGGTAGGGAGGAGGAGGAGAGAGGGAAAAGAAAGTGATGGATAAGGTACAAATATGGTGGATGGAGAGCAGAAGAGCCAATTGTTTTTGGGAGTTGATGGTAGACGAATTGATGTAAATAGTTAATAATATAATACGATGTTGGTTAGGAATATTATACATGTGGCTATATGTTATGAAAATAAAATTTATATACAACCCCCCCCTCCCATATAATATTCCTCTTTGAGGCCCCAAGTCAGCTAGTATAGCCAGGTCTTCAGGAGGGTGGGAGGCAATCTCACTCTAGGGGTAAGATGTTTCAAAGAGCAGGAGCAGAGTATACTTTTCTCCTGGGCCCCACCAGCTGGAATTCCCCAACAAATGGTGTTTTCAGATACCTCTTTTACTGGCATTGGGGGGGGGCACTCCCTTTGGGGTGAAGTGGTTCCTCAAGTAACCTTGATCCATGCCATGTAGGACTTGAAAGATGATAACCAACACCTGAAGCAAACTGGCAGCACAGGGATATCTGTGGACACACAACCAAGAGTTGTGTGAAAGCTCTTTTAGCTGCAATTGCCACTTGCTCTTTGAGTTCAGGAGAGCCCCAGGTTGCAGATAAGGTCTTATTGGGATGGGACTATACCAAGCAGAACTAAAAATGTCAAAGTCCTGATCTTGATGTTCATGTATCCAAAGTCTTGCCAGAGTTCACTCAAAGCTTATTATCCCTCATCTAGGCCCCTACAGTCTCCAGTCATCATGAAAGGGCAGCAACAGCATCACCGAATGGATATACAGAATTGAGTATTGTCAGTTGAGTACTATTAGTACCTCAATTTATGATGATTGATAATCTCACCCAGTTGCTTAATCTAGTTATTAAAAAGGAGTGGACCACATTCAGACCACAGAAATATAAATATTGGGGGTGGGTTTGTAATTTATTTTAACTATGAAAGTTACAGTTGCTTAAAACATTTCATAAGTGAAAGTGAAAAGTATACATTTTTTAAAAATTGGAAGTAGTGCAGAAAATAAAGCTTATTTCTATTTACATTACCATGTTAATTATAATGACAAAGTTATTAATTAATGTATTTTTGGAGTATAAGATGCACCTTTTTTCTTCAAAAAAGAGGCTGAAAATCTTGGTGCATCTTATACACGGAATACAGCATTTGTTTGCCTCCTGAGCCCTGCCCCCCTTCACCAAAATGGCCATTCATAGCCTTATAGAGGCTTTCAGAGAGCTCCTGGGGGGCTCGAGAGGGCAGAAATGAGCACAAAATGGGCTTTTTTTGCCCTTCCCAGCCCCCAGCAGCACTCCTTAAACTTCCTAAAGGCTATGCATACAATGTTTTTGACAAAAAACGGGCCCATTTTCATAAAAAAACAGTCTGTTTTTTGCTCGTTTTTGCCCCCCCCCCAACCCCAGGTGCACTCTGCAAGCCCCCTAAAGGCTATTCATGCCTCCGTTGTTGTTTTTTTGGAAAAAAAGGGCCCATTTTTGCAAAAAAATGCCCCTTTTGGGGAGGTTTGCAAAGTGGAAAACATTTTTTTCCCTTTTTGGAAAGCTCTTTAGTTAGAGTGGTTGATGAGAATTACATTGATAAGTGCTGTGCCAGTAGAAACGAGGTCTTAGGTGCTGCAGATTGTCAGTGATTTCCTTCTCTAGCACATGGATAAATACACTTGAAAACATCTACCTACCTACTCACTCTCTCTCCCTCTATCTACCTACCTACTTTTTTAAAAAATTGTTGCGTCTTGTATTCTGAAAAATATGGTAAATTAGGAATAGAATGAATAGTTGTTTTGCTGAATTTATAGATAGACCTTTTGCTTTCTAGATAGTATTATAATCTTTTAATGATAATGTCATCCTGGATTTGTTGTAAATGATCATTGTTACTTGTGATTGTTGAATGCCAGGCCTTTCTAACAGTTTTATCTGATTATCTGCAGTTAAGTAAGGCCCCTCCTTATGTTTTCACATATGTTTATCTCTGTTGTTTGTCTTATATAAGACTGTGATATCTTTAAAGTTCACTCTCTCTCTCAGTGTTGTTTACAGCTCCTGGGAAATAAATAAATAAATAAATAACCAATCAGATATACTTAGTTCTAAACAAGCATCATAAACCATCCTGTCTTCTGGAATAGCATGATCATGCATGACTTTTTTTCATATGGATTATCTTTTACAATATTTATATATTTTTGCTTATTTGATTGTTAAATTTATTTGCCACCTTTCTCACCAAGGATCTACTCTAGATGGCTTACAACAATAAAAAGAAAGAGATGAAAAGAGTGTAAACAAAACAGAAGAAAAATAATAGAATAGTAAAATAAATAATGAAAAAGAAAACAATGAAATACACCAATATGATAACAAAAAGACGAACAGGTGGAAGAGATCAGAAAGCAGGGGGAAGATGGAGTCTTCTATCAGACCAGTAGCCACCTCCAGCTCCAATGGAACTCCCCCATTTGGTCTGCAGGCCAGATCTTCAAGTTATTGTGGAAGGATAGGAAGGTGAGGCCAGGTCTTATTCTAGAGGGTAGGCTATTCAAAGGAGGTTGCTGAGGCAGAGAAAACTTTTCTTCTGGATCTCAAATAGAATGGGTTTGTCCAAGCAGGTTCATCAGGTAGCCTGGACTTACACCATTGAGGGCTTTAGAAATCATAACTAACATCTTGAACTGTGCTTGGAAGTAGATCTGTAGCCAGTGAAATTTGTACAGGAGAGATATAACATGGGCCATTCTAGGGGCCCGAAAGATTGCTTTTGCAGTTGTACTTTGCACCAGCTGAAGCTTTTAAAGAGGTTTCAAGGTAGCACTGTGTAGGGGGCATTGCAATAGCCTAGAGGACTACGGCTTGAATACTTGAGCACAGGGAGTCATGATTCAGGAAAGGTTTCAGCTGGCACATAAGCTGTCACATAGCTGTGCAAAAAGCTGTCCTAGTCCTG
This sequence comes from Rhabdophis nuchalis, assembly GCA_039707465.1. Taxonomy (NCBI): domain Eukaryota; kingdom Metazoa; phylum Chordata; class Lepidosauria; order Squamata; family Natricidae; genus Rhabdophis; species Rhabdophis nuchalis. The sequence goes on from CM077647.1 coordinate 81,781,987, forward strand.
CCTGCCACCTGCTCTTCGATTAGGAGATGTAAGACTAGGAGAACCTCTATGTTGCAAAACTGAGTGTGAACAGAATATTGCAACCCCATCCAGAACTAAGGAAGACAAAAACACAGATCCTGAGGCTTCATGCACCCAAAGCCACTCATTCTTACCAATTTTACTCAAAGTCTGTCCTCCACCAAGGTCCCTACAGCTTTTATTTTGAATAAAAGTTTTTTATTGATTTTATAATTTTATAATGTAAGGAAAGGGTAATTAGGGTTTATATTATACATTTTAGAGCTTCCATACCAGAGATGGTGACTGCAATCGGGTCCTCATAAAATATCATGTTAAACAAATAGTGTTAGATGTATACATTTAGCACATTTTTTTTTAAAGTTCATACATTCAATCTTTAGATTTACACTTTCATCCGTTTCAAGAATTACAATAATTCAAAATTAATTATTTTTGAGATATGAGCCTTTTTGCTATCGCACCTTCTTTCTCCCTCCCCTCAGAGGGCGGGGCCGTGGCTCCTCCTGTTCCTTCTTCTTCGTCTCCCAGGATTGAGGAATGTTTTTAAGAAAGGCCTCTGCCTCCCCTATTGTTTTAATTCTAATTCTACCTCCCTCCCAGAATACCAACAGTCCTTCAGGCATTAACCATTTAAACCAGATTCCATTTTTATATAACTTTTTAGACAAGAAGGAGAATTTCCTTCTCGCTTCTCTAATCTTTTTTGGAATCTGTTTTAATATGGCAATATCCTTTTGCTTATATTTCAACGGCCCCTCCCGTTGTGCCCTCAGTATCTCCTCCCGTGTGTACCTTCTTAAAAATTTAATATGAATCTCTCTGGGGACTTCATTTATTCTAGCATATGCTGAATTAATTCTATAAATTAAATCTATTTCCCCCCAAAGGTAGTCTTTACTTTTTTTAATATAGTCTGCTAAAATTCCACTCATTAGTTCTCTTAAATCTTCACCTTCCCTTTCAGGAACGTTCTGAAACCTAAGGAAGAAAGACATTCTTTCAAATTCAAATTTAGACATTGGCCCAGAAAATTCTGACGTTTCTTTTTGCAATTCTTTTAGCTCGTCCCTCATCTCGGTTGCCCACTTCTTCAACTCTCCAATTTCCTGTTGATTAGTTGTTATAGTTTTTTGTGACTCCCGCAGTTCAGTTCTTAAATCCGAGAAATCTTTCATCAAACCTTTCCGCATTTCTTGAATTTCTCTCATTATGTCATCAAGTGTTAGTCCTTTCTCTTTCTCTCCTCCTGTTGCCCCTTTCTGTAACATGGTGGAAATTTTCCCTTGCTGTGAGGTCGGGGTGGCTCTAGATGAAATTTGAGCTGGAAGAGATTTTCCCATTGGAGATTTTTTTTATGAGGTATTTGTAATTTTAAGTTTGTAGAATAAAAATGGCGTTAAGGAGTGAGCAGTCTGTGAGGTTCAAGATGTCAGGAACAAACTGAGTCAGAGTTCAATTTTCAATTTTTTAAATTTTATAAAGTCCAGAGGGATACTTTTTCTATAAATCCACAATAAAAAATAAAAAGAAGGTCCACATATTGGGAAGTACACCAAGGGCTTCTTGAGAAGACCGTAGAAATATATTTTTCTTTCCAAGAAAAAAAAAATTCCAAGTAACTGAAGGAATGTTACATAACTCAATAAAAGTTTACCATTCGGAACAAAGAAATCGCCATCTTGCCGCCTCTCCTCCGGGAAGGAGAAGAAAGTGAGAAAAAAGTGAAAGTTTCCGCTGTTTAAACAGCTATAGATACAATGTTGCCAATTGTAATTCCAACATTGAAACAAAGTTTATTTTGGTTGGTATAAGAACGGATGGTGTTAATCTTTCTCTCTCCTTGATTCGGAGAGCATTTTAAACAGCCGTTTTTACAAGAGGGTTTTTTTGTGATTGAAACTCCCCCCCCCCTCTATTTTCTTTTTTAACAGCGATTTAATGGATCGTAAAGCAATAACTCACAGTCACTTTTTCTTTAAAAGAAGGTCCTGCTGCAACACCAGGTCTGGCATTTCAGATCGTCTTCTTTTTTCCACTAATTCCAGTAAATGTTGGCGAGGGGGTCCGTGCCCCCCCCCCCCGCTTTCTGTTCCCTCAGCTCCTAGAGCAAAGCGGGAAAGGGCATCCCACCGACCGCCATCGGTATGGAAGCCCCCCGCAGTCGCTCGTACAGCAGGGAGCTAACCCAAACTCCCTGGACCCCCCTGGGGGGCCAGCTGAAAAAGCAAGCGGCAGGAGCACCCAAGAGTGCTTCTGTCGTCTTCGAGAACCGGAAGTCAAGTCAAGGTCCTTACAACTTGTGTGACTTGTAGAACTCTGACCAGACAAATTTGGACATTAGACCACAATACAGTTTCTGTTCATGCAAACTTTAAACCAGTGACTGTGAGTAATTTAGGGGGTTGTGCAGAAGAAAGTAGTTTTGATAGAAGCTTATTTATCTGTGCATTAGATCTTTAAGATGGAATCTTTGAGCTGGAGTTAACACTGGTGAATTCATGGACACTTCTGTGCCTTTTTTTTGGTGCTTAAGCTTACCTTGTGTGCTTTAGTCAATAATAAGCTAATGTCAAAAGCTTATTCTTGGTATATTTCAACCTATACTCATCTCTCTATAAAGGTTGGGGACCTCTCATGAAAAACCATCTATATAAATAAAAATGTAACAATAGTTTGTTCCAAACCACGAATCTCAGAAAGTACTGCACTGATCGCTTCCAAATTTTCACACAACGTTCCTTACAAGTGCAGCACCAATGATATGTATACATTGTGTGGATGGCACACCTGTGCCATGTACATGCCACGCAAATGTAAAAGTGCAGCTCTTCTGAGTGTTTTCCTCACTCGCCCCCTCCCTTTCGCAACTCCTCCCACCAGGCCCCAGTGCTTCTACGTCATCATCATAACGGTCTCCCTCCTCGCCATAATGGTTGCCCTCCTCGCCGCTGTTGCCGCTGCTCTCCTCCTCCTCCTTCCACGCCTCCAACCTCCTCGCCCTCCTCCTCCTTCTGGGCCTCCGTCATCTCCTCGCCGCTGCTGCCTCTGACCTCGTCCCCTTCAAGGCCTCTGACCTCCTCGGCCTCTGCCTCCTTCTGGGCCTTTGACCTCTCCACACATTAGTGTGCACTTAACTGTAGCCAACTGACATATGTCTTTGCATTTTGCAAAGAGATTTGAGGCAATGAGTTTTGAGAATAGGGTAAGTAAATCTGAGCCATATTTATTTATTTATTTATTTTATTTTATTTTATTTATATACCGCCCTTCTCCCTCTCAGGACTCAGGGCGGTGAACAACCACGGTAAAAACAGAAAACCAGAAGTAAGAATACATATTAAAATATTAAATAATTCGTCCTGTAATTTAAAGCCAATACTAAAGACCCAGTTAAAACAAGGCTATGACAAGGCTATGACAGGCCGGCTGCATGGAAAAGGTGTGTCTTCAGGGCCCGACGGAAGAGACATAGGTCTGGGATAGTACGTAATTCAGGGGGTAGGTCATTCAGGAGGGCAGGGGCTGCCACAGAGAAGACTCAGCCCCTGGGGGTCTCCAGCCAACATTGTCTGGCCGACGGCACCCTGAGGAGGCCCTCTCTGTGAGAGCGAGGTATTTGGGTGGGAAGTATTTGGCAGCAGGAGGCGGTCTTGCAGATAACCAGGTCCCTTGCCATGGAGCGTTTTAAAGATGGTCACTAATATCTTGAAGCGCACCCGGAAAGCCACAGGCAGCCAGTGCAGCTCACACAGGAGAGGTGTCACATGGGAGCATCTAGATGCTCCCAAAATCCCCCGTGCGGCTGCATTCTGAACTAACTGAAGCCTCCGGGTGCACCTCAAGGGAAGCCCCATGTAGAGAGCATTACAATAGTCCAGGCAGGAGGTGACGAGAGCTTGAGTGACTGTGCGTAAGGCGTCACGATCCAGAAAGTGGCGCAACTGGTGTATCAGGTGCATCTGATAGAAAGCCCCCCTGGCCACAGCCGTCATGTGCTCTTCTAAAGACAGCCGAGAGTCCAGGAGGACATCCAGGTTGCAAGCCCTCTCTGTGGGGGCCAATGACTCATCCCCGATAGCCAGAGATGGTGTCAACCGTGACGCCGGAAGCCACAGCCACTCGGTCTTGGATGAGTTGAGTCGAAGCCTGTTCCTCCCCATCCAGACTCGCACAGCCTCCAGACACTGGGACATCACTTCCACGGCATCATTGGGGTGGCCCGGGGTAGAGATATACAGCTGAGTATCATCAGCGTACTGATGGAACTCTACCCCAAAGCCACGGATGATCTCACACAATGGCTTCACATAAATGTTGAACAGGAGGGGCGAGAGGACCGACCCCTGTGGAACCCCACAAGTGAGGCGCCTCGATGTCGACCTCTGCCCCCCTGCCAACACAAACTGTGATCGATCAGAGAGATAGGAGGAGAACCACTGTAAAACGGTGCTCCCCACCCCTAACCCCACCAACCAGTGCAACATGATATCATGGTCGATGGTATCAAAAGCCGCTGAGAGATCTAACAGAACCAGGATAGAGGAACACCCCCTATCCCGAGCCCTCCAGAGATCATCCACCAACGCGACCAATGCCGTCTCTGTGCTGTGTCCGGGCTGGAAGCCGGACTGGCACGAGTCCAGATAGACAGCTTCATCCAGGTACTGAGGGAGCTGCCGTGCCACCACACTCTCAACAACCTTTGCAATAAACCGAAGTTTGGAGACAGGACGATAATTGGCCAAAACTGCTGGATTCAAAGAGGGCTTCTTGAGGAGGGGTCTCACCAGCGCCTCTTTCAAGGCGGCTGGCAAAACCCCCTCACTCAGAGAAGCATTGACAATTCCCTGGAGCCAGCCTCGTGTAACCTCCCGGGAGGCCAGTACCAACCAGAAGGGACACGGGTCCAATAAACATGTGGTGGTGTTCAACCGCCCCAATATCCTGTCCATGTCCTCTGGAGTCACAGAATCGAACTCCTCCCAGATAACATTCTCTGGGCCTGCCTCAGTCAACCCGTCTGAACTAATCTAGTCAGAGGCCAACCCGTCCCGAATCTGATTGATTTTATCATGCAGATAATGCCCAAAATCTTCCGCTCGACCCTGCAAATATCTTTTTTCCTCTTAACAGTAGTGGCATAAAAACTTTTCAATGAATGTGCATTCTTGGTTTTATCATTGTTATTATATTTCCTAGAATTTAAAGAAATGGAACCAGCTGTTCTGTGTTTTCTCAGGCACGTTATTGTAAGCCACTAGAGTAGCCCCACCATGAGGTATGTGCCAAATAAATTTAACAAATAAAAATAAAATGTGCAAACAACTAACAACTATAAAGATGTGCTAAACCATATTTAGTGATTCTGATCCTGAGCCTACATTGTTGATAACTGTTGTCTCTGTTTCTTGTATCCATGTATTTAACATTAATATAAAAGGACTGTATCAGATTTTCAGATGACATTAAACTGGCAGAAATAACCAAAACCATTAAAGATAAGCTCAAGATCTAGAAGGATTTTGAAACTAGCTCTTAACAAAATGAAATTCAGGGGTGAGAAACACTTAGGCAAGAAGCACCAAATTATCGAATTGGTGAAACCTGGCTAAAAAGCAGTAACTGCAAGAGAGATGTTGGAGTCTTAGTGGACAATCACTTAAATATGAACTAACAATATGCTATAGCTGCCAAAAAAGTCAATACAATCCAGGCTGCCTTAACAGAGGGATAGAATTAAGATTACGTGAAGTGTTAGTATCGCTTTATAATCGCTTGGATTATTGCATCCAGTTTGATTGCCACAATTTAAAAAATGATGATGAGACTCTGGAAAGAGTGCAGAGAAGTGCAACAAAAATGAATGGGAAGTTGGAGGCTAAAACATATGAAAAATAGTTGTAGGAATTAGGTATGTCTAATCTAGTGAAAAGAAAGACTAGGAGTGATGTGATAGCAATGTTCCAATGTTTGAGGGTCTGCCATAAAGAACAGGGGGGTTACTTGTTTTCCAAAGCCAAACACCAAAGCTACAGAATGGTCTTGCCAGGAATGACAATTTAGTTTTGGAGATTGAGATTGTTTTGTTTTTGTTTTAATCTTTTGGATATTTTTATTTCAATGTCCAGTAAACATGACATCTTTCATGCCTGCTTCAGGGAGCACTGGGAGTACTGTGTTCTTTTTCTCTCTGAGGAGCTTAATTTACACAAATGCTATTTTGGTACATCTTGGATACATCTACTCTCAGATCAGTATGCAGAACGTGCTGGGAGCTCATTTCACCTAATGTCCCACTAGCTGGACCTGAGTGGCTGTAAAACTTAACTAAACAAACCTGGCATTTTCCATCTCCTCACACTGATATGAAGAATTCAGCTCTCTCTAGCTCTCTCTCATTAGCCAGGAATTTTTTTTAAATTAAATTTATATCCCGCCCTTCTCCACGAAGGACCCAGGGCGGCGCACAGGAATTTAAAAACATATAAAACAATAATATACAGAATTTAAAAACATATTAAATTACGTAACAGTCTTATGCTAAAATCCAAATTAAAATCCCCAATTTAAAACTATCTAAAATAGCCCTAACGGGAGGCTAGGCTAGGCCAGCTTGCTGAAAGAGGTGTGTCTTTAGACACTGGCGGAAGAGGCGGAGGTCCGAGATGGTGCGAAGTTCAGGGGGAAGGTCGTTCCAAAGGGCAGGGCCTGCCACAGAGAAGGCTCTTCCCCTAGGTGTCGCCAGTGGGCATTGCCCGGCTGACGGCACCCTGAGAAGGCCCTCTCTGTGGGAGCGGATCGGCCGGAGGGATGTATGGGGCTGGAGACGGTCTCGCATATAACTAGGCCCCGAGCCATGGAGCGCTTTAAAGATGGTCATCAGAACCTTGAAGCGCACCCGAAAGACCACAGGAAGCCAGTGCAGCTCGCCCAGGATCGGTGTTACATGGGAGTATCTCGGAGCTCCCGTAATCACCCGCGCGGCTGCATTCTGGACTAACTGTAGCTTTCGAGTGCACCTCAAGGGAAGCCCCATGTACAGAGCATTGCAGTAGTTGAGTCGGGATGTCACGAGTGCTTGAGTGACTGTGCAAAGGGCAGCCCGGTCCAGTAAGGGCCGCAATTGGCACATCAGGCGTACCTGATGAAACGCCCCCCTGGCCACGGCTGCCACATGGTCCTCCATAGACAGCCGGGAATCCAGGAGGACACCCAAATTGCGCGCCCTCTCCACGGGGGCCAGTGTTTCGCCCCCAATGGCCAGAGTTGGAGTAATCTGGCTGAACCGGGGTGCTGGAAACCACAGCCACTCAGTCTTGGCAGGGTTGAGCTTGAGTTTGTTACTACCCATCCAGATCCGTACGGCCTCCAAACACCGGGACAGCACCTCGGCGGCATCATTGGGGTGGTCTGGGGTGGATATGTACAACTGGGTGTCATCAGCGTACAGATGATATCCCACCCCAAAACCACGGATGATCTCGCCCAGCGGCTTCATATATGTGTTGAACAGGAGGGGCGAGAGGACCGACCCCTGAGGAACCCCGCATAAGAGGGGTCTCGAGGTCGACCTCTGCCCTCCTGTCAACACATATTGCGACCGACCAGAGAGTTAGGACGAGAATCACCGTAAAACGGTGCCTCCCAGCCCCAACCCCCCCAGTCGGTGCAATAGGATACCATGGTCGATGGTATCAAAAGCCGCTGAGAGGTCTAACAGGACTAGGATAGAGGAACATCCTCTATCCCGAGCCCTCCAGAGATCATCAACCAACGCGACCAATGCCGTCTCGGTGCTGTGACCGGGTCGGAAGCCGGACTGGTGTGGGTCTAGATAATCAATTTCCTCCACGTGTTTCGCGGAAACTGTTGGGCCACCACACTCTCAACAACCTTCGCTAGGAAGCGGAGGTTGGAATGACTATTCAGTCAGCGTGTGTGAAGCTGGATTTTTTCCCTTGATTGAGAACTGAGAGCCAAGAGAGTGGGGAGAGAGTTGCCTTTTTGTATTAGAATAGTCAGTCCTATATTTCTCAACCTCAGCAACTTTAAAATTGTGTCCCCTGTCTGTTACATGACAGCATCTGGCTCAGATATCATGAATTTGAAGTTTGGTGATTGAGGTTGTTTTAAGCTTTGCATACTTTTCCTCCTCTCTTGGTGTGCCCAAGAAATACCCATCAGGTTTTGAACAAATGTCTTTTGCCATAGTCTCTAAATCAAAATAAGCTATTAATGACTGTAAGAGTAGAGAGGGGGCAATGCTATCCATGAAATGCCATCTGTGAAAGCCAAACCATGCTTTGGCTAATATATATATGAAGCAGGATAGAAAGTGATACTTTGGTTAGCCCAAGTTTTAAAAGCAGTGGAAGCACTTATGACTGGCTATAATGCTCATTGATGCCAATGAATTTTTTGTGGGTTGTTAGATCTTAAACTGTTTGTCATTCCTCTTCAGCCATTTCATTTACCTCCTACTTCATTTGTATAGTATATTTTCAAGAGAGGAAGGTATTGTAGAAGGAAGATACTGAATAGGTATAGTGTCAGTTGCAGGAAAAGGTAAATTGGAAGACACTAGTATTGCACTCAATTACCTTATGTATATTCATAATAAAATGGTAGATTACACTCTTTTACTGTAATAATGTTGCATTGTTATCACATATAGGGAAAGTTTCCTGTAAATGCTTTAAGAAGGTAGAATCCAAGTTTTTGTCTAATTTTGTCATACACACTGTGCTTTTTATTTATTTATTTTATTAAATTTATACCCCGCCCTTCTCCTTGTTAGGACCCAGGGCGGCGCACAGGCATTATTAAAACCACAAAATACAAAATCGATTAAAATATATTAAATTATTAGACCCGTGCTAAAAACCCATTTTAAAACCATACCAAATTAATTTTAATTTTAAAAGTCAGAAGTAGGGGCTATCCTAGGCCGGCTTGTTGGAATAGATACGTCTTAAGACGTTGGCGGAAGAGGCGGAGGTCCGAGATAGTGCGAAGGTCGGGGGGTAGGTCGTTCCAGAGGGCCGGGCCCGCAACAGAGAAGGCCCTTCCCCTGGGTGTCGCCAGCCGGCATTGCCCCGCTGACGGCACCCGGAGAAGACCCTCTCTGTGGGAGCGGAGCGGACGAAGGGATGTATGGGGCAGGAGACGGTCTCGTATATAGCTAGGCCCCGAGCCATGGAGCGATTTAAAGATGGTCGTCAGCACCTTGAAGCGCACTCGAAAGGCCACAGGCAGCCAGTGCAGCTCGCGCAGGAGAGGTGTTACGTGGGTTTGCCTTGAGGCACCCATAATCACCCGCGCGGCCGCATTCTGTACTAACTGTAGCTTTCGAGTGCACCTCAAGGGGAGCCCCATGTAGAGAGCGTTACAGTAATCCAGCCGGGATGTCACAAGCGCTTGAGTGACTGTGCGAAGGGCTCCCCGGTCCAGTAAGGGGCGCAACTGGCGTATCAGGCGTACCTGATAGAACGCCTCCCTGGCCACGGTCGTCACATGGTCCTCCATGGACAGCCGCGAATCCAGGAGGACGCCCAAGTTGCGCGCCCTCTCCACGGGGGCCAGTTGTTCGCCCCCAATGGCCAGTGTTGGACTTATCTAGCTGAACCGGGGGGCCGGAAACCACAGCCACTCGGTATTGGACGGGTTGAGTTTGAGTTTGTTACTACCCATCCAGATCCATACGGCCTCCAGACACCGGGACAGCACCTCGACGGCATCGTTGGGGTGGTTTGGGGTGGATATGTACAACTGAGTGTCATCAGCGTACAGATGGTATTCCACCCCAAAACCACGGATGATCTCGCCCAGCGGCTTCATGTAGGTGTTAAACAGGAGTGGCGAGAGGACCGACCCCTGAGGGACCCCACATGTGAGTGGCCTCGGGGATGACCTCTGCCCTCCTGCCAACACCCATTGCGACCGACCAGAGAGGTAAGACGAGAACCACCGTAGGACGGTGCCTCTCAGCCCCAACCCCCCCAATCGGTGCAATAATATACCATGGTCGATGGTATCAAAAGCCGCTGAGAGGTCTAATAGGACAAGGATAGAGGAACAACCTCTATCCCGTGCCCTCCAGAGATCATCTACCAACGTGACCAATGCCGTTTCGGTGCTGTGACCGGGCCGGAAGCCGGACTGGCGCGAGTCTAGATAATCAACTTCCTCCAGATGTCGGGGAAACTGTTGAGCCACCACACTCTCAACAACCTTCACTAAAAAGTGAAGGTTGGAGACGGGACGATAGTTCTCTAATAAAGCTGGATCCAGGGATGGTTTCTTGAGGAGGGGCCTCACCACCGCCTCTTTCAAAATGGTGGGCAAGTGCCCCTCACTCAGAGATGAATTCACAATGCCCTGGAGCCAGCCTCGTGTCACCTCCCAGGATGCCAGTACAAGCCAGGAGGGACACGGGCCCAATAAACATGTGGTGGCTCTAAGGTTCCTCCGCAACCTGTCCATATCCTCAGTAGTAACAAAGTCGAACTCCTCCCAAGGTGTTATCTCAAGACCAGCACCGGACACCTCGACCGGACCACTAGTGGAGGGCAGCTCGTTCCGAATCTGAGTGATTTTGTCCTGCAGGAATACTCCAAATTCCTCTGCTCGACCCTGCAGAGGGGCTTCCCACGGCCTCAGATGAAGGAGGGAGCGGGTCACCCCAAACAGGGCGGCAGGGCGGTTTTCCGCGGACGCGATAAGAGTGGCACAATACTCACGTTTGGCCACTCTTAGCGCCACTAAGTAAGTCCTAATATGGTCTCTCACTAGTGTTCAGTCAGATTCGGATCGAGAAGATCTCCACCTACTCTCTAGGCGTCTCTTGCGGCGTTTCATCTCCCGAAGCTCCTCGGTAAACCAAGGAGCCTGGGTGACTCGGCGCCGCATGAGAGGCCGCAAGGGCGCAACTCGGTCCAAGGCCCCCGTGGCTGCACTATACCATGCGGCCACTAGATCCTCAGTCGAGCCACGGGGCAGGGACACAGGTATTGGCCCAAGCTCCCTCTGGAACCTTTCCGGGTCCATCAGGCGCCTGGGGCGGAACCAAGCCAGTGTCTCTGGTTCCGCCTCCCCGCGGTGGGGTGTGACGGTTGGAAAGTCTATCCGAAGGAGAGAGTGATCTGTCCATGACAAGGGTAAGATGACTAAATCCCCTGTTCCGAGATCACTAATCCAGTGTCCAGAGACAAAAATCAGATCCAGCGTGTGTCCTCCTTCGTGAGTGGGGCCCTGAACTACTTGGGTCAGGTCCATGGCCGTCATGGAAGCCATGAACTCCCGAGCCACCTCGGATGTTTCGCCCGCCGACGGCAGGTTGAAGTCCCCCATGACTATAAGTCTGGGGGTCTCCACCGCCATCGCGGCAATCACCTCGAGTAGCTCGGGCAGGGCTGCTGTTACATAGCGGGGAGCCAGGTATACAACTAGCAAGCCCAACTGCCTCCCTAGGCCCCATTTCACGAAGAGGGACTCACAACCGGTCGTCTGAGGCACAGTGGTCTCCTTCGGCTCCAGACTTTCCTTAACAATAACCGCCACCCCCCCACCCTTGCCGAGGGCCCTGGGCTGATGAAATGCACGGTAGCCTGGTGGGCACATTTCCGCGAGGGGTAAACCCCCCTCGGGGCCCAACCAGGTCTCCGTAATTCCCACCAGGTCCGGGTCCCCCTCTGACACGAGGTCATTTATGAGGGGGGATTTATTCACCACGGACCTGGCATTGCAGAACATCAGCCTGGGACCCCGGCTCTGTAGTCCCTGACCGCCTAGCCCATGAGCGGAGTACAGGGGTTTGGGGCAAGCGACCGCTCGTAACCAGCGACCACGAGCCTCCAACCCATGATGGACATCCTGTCTCCCGCCGCCCCTGCCCCTCCCCAAGACCAATCGAATGGGGCGGCCCTCAACAGAGATGACCCCTGATCCCCCCTCCCTAGTGGACCCCTCCTTTATCCTACTTCCGCCGGCCGGCCCTATATCTTGGCCCCTCTCTGACTGAATGAACCCTCCCCCCTCCCCAGAACCCCTTAAAAGCCTAATTTAAAATTTGTTTAAAAAACCCCTAGTCCGCGCTTCGCCCACCTCTCTGGATTAATCCATCCCTCATAGAGGTGGGCCCTTGATAAACCCGGGGGCCAAACCTGCGAGAGGGGAACCTACCGCAGGGAGAGGAGATCCGTCCTTGAGTACAGCTGGGTGGTGAATATTTACAAGGGACCCATAATGGCTATAAAGGTAAAGGGAGGAAAATCGCCTAGATATTTACAGCAAGAAAAACCAGTTCAGAGAGGAGATGTTTTAAATAGATAAATAAATAAATAGGGGGGCATTTGTCAGCTAAAGCCAGGGGGGGGAAGGAGGAGGGAAGGATAGAAGTCAGGTCACCATGTGGTGGAGATAGTCCCCACAGTTCAGAGTCAGTTTAGCCGGAATTTGATGGTATGTTGCGTGGCCCAAAACGATCTCCACCTCAGCCCGTTTTCCACTCCACTCCTTCATCCGGTCTGGGTGGGCATCGTGCAAGCCGATGGTACGTTGCACGGATGGAAGTTGTTTCACTTAGTCCAGGCCGGCCTGCCTCTTCCCTGTCCGGGCACCCCTCCACCGCTTGGGTCCCTCTCCTCCAAATAAGTGCCGTGGGGGTCGGTCAAGATACCCACAGCTATAGATGTCCTACGTCACCCTGCAACTTCCTCCTGTTGTAGCTTGGTTTCTCCCAGGCCCCACCAACGTCTCTCTGCAGCTGGGCCCACAGGGTCGAAATGATGTTAAAGTAGCAGTAGGCAGATTGTTTGTTAGACCAACCCCCATTAGATGGACATTGGGGGCTGGTTCTTCTGTGCCATCTGCGCCTCCTTCTGCCCCATGGCACCTCGCGGGGGCCGGAATAATCCGGACTAGTCCAGGCCAGAACCAAGGCCAGGCAGGTCGAAACAGTCGCACTGACCTCTCTGGCCTCACTCTGCAGCACCACTCGCCTGTTGTGCCAGCCCCCACAGATGGTACATAGGGGCTGGCAGTATATTCCGAGGCTGGGCAGGCCGTACTTCACCCCTCCGCCGCTCGCCTATTTCGCCAGCCCCACAGATGATGCACGGGGCTGGCAGAATTTTCCGAGGCCGAGCAGGCCGCCTTCCGCCGCTCGCCTATTACGCCAGCCCCACAGATGATACGCGGGGCTGGCAGTATTTTCCGGGGCCGAGCAGGCTGCGCTGGGGCCGGGCAGGCCATGCTGGGGCCGGACAGGCCACGCTGGGGCCGGGCAGGCTCGCGGTGAAACCCGGTGAAACCCGGCAGGCGCGCGGTGTCCTCCGAGTCCTCCGGGGCGAGCAGATGGTGTCTACCGGGGCCGGGCATGCCGCGCCAGCCGCCAGTCGCAACGGCCCCAACCCCCGTCATTCCGCGGTTTCGCCAGCCCCTCCGATGGAACTCTGGGGCTGGCGGTATCTTCTGCCGCACCAGCCGCATCGGCCCGGCTGCGTTGTTCCGGCCCGGTCGCCCGATCGCTCCGCCGCCCCGCCGATCGCCTCTGCCGCCCGTTGCCGCCCGTTGCCCCCAAGGCACCTCACGGGGCTGAAACAGGCCCTTCCTGACGACGGGGCACAATACTTGCCGAACCAGCCCCTTTAGATGGAAAATAGGGGCTGGTGGCGTCCTCCGGGGGCCGAAAAGGCCCTTGTCTCCATGCTGCACTCAGGGGATCGCCATCTTCCTTCGCGCCTGCTTGATAAAAATAAAAAATTCTTTGTCTAGTATAAAAAATGTATCACAAACTTTGCAGGTACAACACATTAGATAGAGATCAGTGGTGGGTTGCAGGCAGTACTCCCCGGTATGGGCATACCGGTGCCTGTCCAGAGCACTGGGGGACTGTTCCAGTACTCCAGAGGGCCCATCTGCCCACCTGTCAGCCTTACCTGTCTTTGAACTCTTCGGTGCTTCTGTGCATGGCAAACATGGTGCCTGTGCGATGCTCCACAGAGCAGCTGGAGCCTCGCGGAGGTATCACAAGAGGGTAGGATGCATATGCGTGCTGCATGTGTGCACACATGCTGCATGCATTCATGTGGTGGATGCTGGGCACTGTTGCACCATACCGGTTGCAATGGGATCTGAAACCCAGCACTGGTAGAGATGTATCTCCCACAATATCTGCTTTTGCACTGTTATTTTGATTCTTCTGTAGGTGAGAGAAAAGGCTTGAGAATCACGTGGGCAGTAATACTGTTGCATACTTCATTGTCTTAACATTACTCTTTTATTGAGCTGTTATGTATTTTAGGTTTCTGTCTGCATGACTTTATGGATGTTAAGGGTCTTTGAAAGGTGGCAATCTACCGTATATTACTCTTTTTAAAAAGTTTTAAACTTTCAAGTTTGTCCCTTCCTGCTCATTTACTGAATGGCATACTGAATTTCATTTCATTTCATTTTAATACTTATAAACCGCTCCCTCTCCCCATGGGGACTCGGGGCGGTGCACAGGTAGAATAAAAACAGTAAAAAACATACAAACAACAATAAAATATACAAACAATTTTAAAAGCCAGATTAATCTCAACCTGTGCTAAAATTCCCATTAAACTAACTGAACTAAAATCTACCCAGTAAAACCCCAAGACAGGGGGACTATCCCAAGCCGGCCAGACGGAAAAAGTAAGTTTTTAATTTAAGACGGAAGGAGCGGAGGTCCGTGGTCGTCCTAATATCGGGGGGAAGGTCGTTCCAGAGGGCCGGGCCCGCCACAGAGAGAGCCCTTCCCCTGGGTGTCGCCTGCTGACACAGTCTAGTGGACGGCACCCGGAGAAGTCCCTCTCTGTGGGAGCGAATCGGCCGTGAGGATGTATGAGGAGAGATCCGATCCCGCAGATAGCTAGGTCCCGAGCCATGGAGCGCTTTAAAGATGATAATTAGCACCTTGAAGCGCACCCGGAAGACGACAGGTAGCCAGTGCAGCTCGCGCAAGAGCGGTGTTACATGGGTGGACCTTGCGGTCCCCATAATTGCTCGCGCGGCTGCATTCTGGACTAGCTGAAGTCTCCGGGTGCACCTCAAGGGAAGCCCCATGTAGAGAGAGTTGCAATAGTCCAGTCGGGATGTCACGAGCGCATGAGTGACTGTGCGAAGGGCGTCCCGATCCAATAGGGGGCGCAATTGGCGAACCAGGCGAACCTGGTAAAACGCCCTCCTGGCCACGGCTGTCACTTGATCTTCCATGGACAGCCGGGCATCCAGGAGGACACCCAAATTGCGCGCCCCATCCACAGGGGCAAGATGTTCGCCCCCTATGTTCCTCCCCCCCCTCCTCAAAAGTCTTTTCCTGGTGGCACAGTTAGTATCCTTAAAAATTACCCAACAAAATGTCCTATTTTAAGTGAAGCTTGATGTTTTTCAGATGTCCAATGTGAAATTGCACAATGCAGTATGGCTTGAATGATCTGTTACTTATATATGATTGTAAGTTCCAAAATAATACATTTAAGCTCATAAATGCAAAACAAGAAACTTAAATGAAGGCTTGAATAACATAGCATTTAATCTTGATCAAGGTTAAATGGTCAGCTGTTCCAAACACATAAAAGATACATGAGGGAAAGAGTTACACTTCAGAGAAGGTGTAGCTCCTTTTTATAAAATAACATCCTGGCTTCCTTATTGGTTTTGTACTTTCCTGCAAAAGGATACAATACCCCTCCGTTAACCTTATCTACCTTATATCTTTCCTCTGTGCTCACAATTGGCCATTTTTGCCCCCTGTTATGAAGGGGGACAGATCAAAGGTGAGATATGTTCTAAGGCAGAAGGGGGACATATCAAAGGTGAGACATGTTTTGACAAATGCCAGGTACTTTACAACCCCAATAATAGCATTTTTTTCTTAGTTGCAGGAAATACAAACATAAGGGTCTAATGTGGCATATTTGTGTTACAACTACAAAGGGCATAACGGGCATAATAAAAGGCATAACATATATTACGATATCACTATCTCTTAGCACTACTGTGTTCAAGTCATGTTGAACTGATTCAATGTCCCAATGTAGAAAAAAAATCACAAACAAAATCTGTGCATACCACCATGATTATATCAGTTTTTGGAATTGTCCATTATCAGTGGAGTTTTTGGAAATGTTCATTCTCAGTAGGTTTTCTCCTGGAACCACTTTCCACAGATGTTTCCTCACGTCCAGTTTTATCAGGACCCAATCACCAGCAGCAAATTCAAGAGTTTTTCTCCCTTTTTTTCAAACAATGAAATTCTTTCTATCATGATGAATGAGGGGTGCATATTTAGCAGGGATAGTTTGGAGGACCATGATATTTGCAGGCTTATTTTTATGAGAGGGAGACACCAAGGAGGCTACAACTGTAATCCCAGAGATAGTTGATGTGACTTATTTTTTGGATCAGAGGAATGAGGCAAGGGAGAAAAAGTATACCCCCAAAGACGAGGAGCACCATGAACCCAATCTGTTTCCAGTCAGAAAAAAATATTGCTGAACCAGTTCTATCGCCCCAGTCCATTTCTGGACAGGGACGTGTGTGAGTTTCTTCATCCTGGCAGTAAGCTCCAAACAACAGTTTGTGAGATTGAATTTCAGTGAGATAAACAACAGTGTGAATCTTGGTGTTTGTTTTAGCAAGCAAGTTAAGATGAATCAATTGATTGAGCAAATATATTGGGGTGTGGTAGCCCCACATTTCATCCTCAGCCCATTTGGCTGGGCCATATACCTGGATAATCCTTTCAGGAGGCCAGTCTTCATTGCTCCAAGTTTTCTGGTCGGTGATCTTGAGATCCCCAAGTGTGAGAGATTTGCAAAGTTTGCTACATCGTACATGGCTCAGCTCCTCCCAGATGCCCAATCTATAGCAATCTGCCAATACCCTATTAAACGGGAAGCACGAGTTGGCATTAAAACCCAGATTGAACTTTTTCTGAAAACTGGGCTCCTCATTCACAAGCAATCATGTTGATTAACACCAATTTCCCCCCTCCCTAAGCCTGATGGGACTTGGAGATTCACTCATGATTTATGACAGACCAACTGCTGGCTCTGCCCACTACACCTTGTGGTGGCCAATCCATACTTTGCTGACTATGCTTTCAAGTGATCAGAATTGGTATACAGTCATAGATTTAAAAGATGCCTTTTTCTGTATCCCTTTGGCTGAAAAGGGCTATACAGTATCTAGGAAGAAAGTCCAGTGGGCCACTCAGGAAGCGCAGTACCTGGGTTTTGTTCTGTGCAAAGGCTGTTGGTTACTGCATGAAAGCCACCTACAGGCAATCTCAGCCTTACCTACACCCACTAATATTAAACAACTGCAAACCTTTTTAAATATCACTGGGTATGCACAATTGTGGATTCCAATGTACTCTGTCATTGCCAAACCCCTTTACCAATTAGCCCAAAAAGACATGGCATGGGAGTGGACAGGGGAACAACAGAAAGCATGGCAGGACTTGAAAGATGCATTGGGCCATGCTTCTGCTTTGGCTTTACCTGACCAGATGAAAGGCTTTGAATTTTTTGTTTCTGAAATGAAGGGTTGTGCGTTTTATTGCAAAACATGGGCCCTGAAAGAGTTCCTGTGGCTTACCTTTCTAAAATCCTGGATACAGTGGCCAGAGGCTGGCCAGCCTATTTCTGTTCTGTTGCAGTCACAGCCATCCTCAACCAGGAGACACAGAAAATAACTTTGGAGGCACCCCTTAGCGTCTATACACCTCATTCAGTTCAAACTCTCCTTGAGCAGAAACTCCCAGCGTGGGCTACCTCATGCCGAATATCTAAGTATGCAAGCCAGATTTTAGAATCCGAGTCTGTTCAGCTTCATAGATGTGAAAGGGTGAACCCAGCTACCCTTTTGCCTTGTCATCCCCCCCCCCCCGAGGATGGTCCAAAACAGGACCGTTTTACTGTCTTAGAATCTTTGGTGGGCATTAAAGGAGACTTTAGGATTGAGCCTTCTGACAATCCCGAATCTCAGCTATGGACCAATGGCTCCTCTTTTGTAAAAAAATAGAAAGAGGTTCACAGGACTGGCCATAGTTTCCAAAGATGGGCCCCTCCTCCTATGACAACTCCCTTCTCACTGGTCCACTCAAGCAGCTGAGCTTCTAGCTCTGATTGAAGCATGTCACCTGTCAGCTGGTTTATGCACTAACATTTATACCAATAGTCATTATGTATTTTTGGCTGCACACACCGATACAGCCATATGGAAAGCTCGTGGTTTTACAGGAGCGGATGGGAAGAGCCTAAAGATGAAGCCTTTGCTAGAAAAACTTGTAA
Source organism: Rhabdophis nuchalis (assembly GCA_039707465.1). Lineage (NCBI taxonomy): Eukaryota > Metazoa > Chordata > Lepidosauria > Squamata > Natricidae > Rhabdophis > Rhabdophis nuchalis. Next base: position 81,800,331 of record CM077647.1, read on the forward strand.
CAGGTGTCATGACAACCATCTCAGCTAGCCATACTGAATTATTGAGGATATCAGACAGAGCACAGCGATATCTCCCATGGACAGGAACAAAAGATTCCTTGATACCAAATCAGGGGATTTATTCTATTTGAATCGGGTCCACTAGGGATTGTTTCTTTCCCCAGGAAACAAAGATAAGCTCTTTCCAGGGGATTTTCAAGGGATAACTGCCCCCAGTTTTCCTAGGAGATCTCTCCCCAAAAGGTTAATAGGACATTATGGCAATATTAGAAAAGAATGCTGGACTTGGTTGGTTCAACTACCATTGGGTGATTGATTGGGGCATCTTCTTCTATCCCAGTAGCTCCAACAATAGGGGTGGCTTTGGAAGAAAGGCAAGGGATTGATTTATCATTCAGGTCACTAAAGGTAGCCCTTATATCAATCAAAAAGGAATAAGATTTGTTCCCCACTTTTAACTCCATTAGAGGGTCTGCGGAAGCAGTTGGCCCTCCAGAGCCCCTTCAATAGGTTTCTGGACAGAACTCAGGAGCTTGAGCTGATGTGAGGGGTCGAGGGGACTGTGGGGGGCCTGGCTTGAAGCCTCCTCACTCCCTAGCTTGCCCTCATTCCCTACCGGGCCTTTGCTGTTCAAGGGGGCATTTTCTCCTTCAATGACCAAATTGATGACACCGGGCACACTGATCTCCTCCCTTTACTTTGGGGATTTAGAAGCGCCACTAGACAAGCAGCTTGCCTTTGCATCTTCTTATCTCCCTCCTCCTTCCTCTGGGCATAAATGGTAAAGGCTGCCTGAACAATGGTCTCTAAGTCCTTAGCAGTTGGGGTTTCTAGTGTTTGCAATTTCTTTCTTATATCTGGAGCGCTTTGGCCTATGAAAGTCATTTTTAACAAAACATTAGTAGCTGGGCTATGAGGTCAGTAAATCTCCTGAATCCATCTTTCAAACGATTCAAAAATTCCATGGGGATTCATTGGGATTTTGAAGGATCTGATGAATGTGGTGAAAGTTCACTGTTTTTGGAACACCGAGTTTTAGTCCTTGAAGGACAGAATCCCTAGCTCTCTGGAGGATGAGGGTGCCCTGATCCTTATTGGGCTTGATCTCAGCTGAGGCTAAAAAGAACCAGGGATTCAGGCCATAAGGCTTGGGCATCATGATTATTTTTAATGCCATGCTGTTTAGCACTTTATAGTGTACAATGGTGTACAGTATAAAGTGACAGTCATGTGCCTTTCAACATGATCCGCTCTGGCTGATCTTCTCATGAATAATCAGAAACGCAGATTGGATCTCCTCACTTAGATCAAAGGCAAACCTCTAGTAGGATTTTCCCTCTTCTCATACACGCACACACAAGGCAGCACTCTCCTCCCCATCCAAAGAAGAAGAAAAAAAGAAAAGGGGAAAAATCTCTATTCACCTAGCGGAGTACAACCTTCCCCACTACCCAGTTCAAGTCTCAATTAGGGTGTTCAGGTCCGGCTGGAATCAGGATCTGCTGGTGTTCGGCCAGGCAGAAGTCACCAGTCCAAAAACTTGCCAGGAGCACTCTTTGACATCATCACTGGCCCACGCCAGTTTTTCCTATCCACCATGGTGAAGGCCTTCTGAGCCACAAAGGGATTCAGCTTTATGGGAAGCCAGATGTGGCCACCTTGAAGGAAAGTGATGCCTCCAAGACCCATACATATTAGGCGCCAGATGTAAGGTCTAATAATAATACGTTTTAGCTCATAAATGGCAAACAAGAAACTTAATAACATAACATTTAATCTTGATCAAGATTAAATGGTCAGCTGTTCCAAACACATACAAGATACATGCAGGGAAGATGTAGTTTCTTTTTATACAGTTAGAATGTCATAAAATAACATCCTGGGTTCCTTATTGATTTTGTATATTCCTGCAAAAGGATATAATACCCCCTCCATTAGCCTTCTCTGCCTTATCTCTTTCCTTTGTGCTCACACATTGGCCATTTGGCCCCCCTTTTGTGAAGGGGGACAGAGCAAAGGTGAGATATGTTCATAGGCAGAGGGGGACAGATATGCAGGTGAGATACATTCTTATGCAGAAGGGGGACAGATCTTATGCAGAAGAGGGAGAGATCAAAGGTGAGGCGTATGTTTTGACAAATGCCAGGTACTTTACAGTCTTTACAGAACAACATTTTTCCTTAGTTGCAGGAAATACAAATATAAGAGTCTAATGTGGCATATTTGTGTTACAACTACAAAGGGCATAACAAAAGGCATAACAAATATGTGTTACAGGAAACAAATATTTACAGCATGCAGGTATACAATCTAGTATAGTATTATTTAGTATATCCTTATTAGTATTCCCCTTCATGATGATCATTATGATAATGATTAGAGCATTTAATCATATTCTAACAAAGATTTTACTTTAATCAATTTCCTTCATCCTGATTGCCTAGCTATTCTATAGGAATCATTAAAATGGGAAAATCATTAAATGATTATGGGAGAATCATTAAAATGGGGAAATGGTGGGCTTTTTCCTTTCGGTTTCTACCTGCCTTGTAAATAGAGACTCTTCTAGTATTCCTCAGCTTGACACATAACTAGCATGTTAGCCTTAAAATCATGATCTCTATTCATCATGATTGATTTGGATTGTTGGGAATATTAGTTAAAGTCAGCCTAAATTCATTATATTGGAACAACTGTCTTTTTACATGCTTCCTTAATAGTATAAATGCATTCACCCTTAAAATCCTTGTAAATAATTAAACCCAAAAAGTATGACTTTAAAAAGTTACTGCTTTTGTCACTCTTTTTAAAATTTGTGGATATTTTAAATTTATTTCTTAAATTTACTCTTCTATAGAGCTATTATGTAATTTTAGGTTCCTATTCCCATAGCTGGTTTTGTGAAGTTCGGTATTTGTCATTCTAAAAGAAAATTCACAATTGTCTAATACAGAGGTGTCAAACTCAATTTAATTGCGGGCTACATCAGGGTTATGGTTGACCTCAGGGGGTGGGTATGACAGAGGTGGGCATGGTCAGCTCAATGTCACTTGTGTTGGTGGCCTGGGGGGGCTAGACTGGGGGATCATTGTCTCCAATAGAGGAAAGCGAGATCAGGGCACGCACCAAATCTTTATATATCAGAGGAGCCTTGCTATCCTTCTCAGGCCTTGGGAAGGACCCCCAGATAGTGGCGCAGACTACCCAGAGCCCTACGAAGCAGAGGGCAAGTGCCAAGTTGGCCCTCAAGCTCCCAGGGCACCAGGACCCTACAGCCTATCCCAGCCCTGCTTCCCCGAGGGGATGCCAAATTTGCTTACATCTTCCTTGAGGCTATTACTGCTTTTATTGCTTGACCAGGTTGCTCATGGTGTATGTAGGGGAGGGCAAAGTGTGCAGGTCAGAGGGAGGCCCAATGCCTCTCCACACAAGGAGACCTGGCTTTGTAACCAAAGCATCCTCAGTGGCAGGATGGGAGACCACCAGGAGAGGTCAGGAGAAGAGGGACAGGGGGGATGGCAAAAGGCAGCAGAGCTACTGTTGGCCAAGTTCTAAGTCAGGACTTCCCTCAGACCCTCCCTCCATCTCATTATCATATCCTCCCCCCTCCCTTCCTCTCTTCCCCTCTTTCCTTCTCTTTCTTTGTCTTTCCTGTCCCTTCTTAGATGCTCAAATGCATTGCCTCCTCATCTTGTGACCAAATGCCACCTTTGCTACTAGTTTGTGACACTTAAAAGAATGAGAACTAGGCTTCTGGTTATTGACATCACAGCAATGCCAGGAAAAGAGAACAATCTCTGTTCCTAGATCCTAAATATTTTGCATTTGGGGACCCCTTGGGGCCACAGTGAACCTGAAGAGCCAAGTGGAAAAGAGGGGAAGCCTGGAGGGCAGTGAGGTGAAAGGCAATCACCCGCTGCAAGGAACCAACACGAAAGTGTCTGTCATTGTGTTATGGTGGACCCGAGGCCATGACGGGCCAGAGAGACTGAGGAAGAGAAGATTTATTTAACAGACTGTGGCATTTATTTGGTTGAAATTCCAGAGCTGCAACAGCAATAATTAACTGTAAAAGTAAGTCCTGGTTATTTGGAAAAGAAGATAGCTGAGGGGGGATTTCCCTGAAGAATAAGCGGCAACCTGGTGGGAGGAGCAGTGACTCAGCATACTAAAGTTGCTGTAAAAACTGAATAGAGGAGAAAGGACAAAAAATCTTGAGAAAGAGATCAATGGGAGAAGGAATTGGAGAAGGAGGAGTGGAGAGAGATTCAGTGAGCCTGAGCAACAGGAGAAAAGTGAGAAGGGTGAGGAATGGCAAGCATGGGCTTTGGCAAACCATGATGGCGAGAGGGAATTGAACAGAGAAGTATCAGAGATGGAGGTTGGAGGAAGAAATTGACATTCCAAAACGATGAATAGAGAGACGAGAAATGCATATAGAGATCAAAAGCAAAGCGGAGAGGGACTCAAGAGTTGAATAAAGAGGAGGAGGAGGATTAAAGAGGATAAAAACAAGCATTATATTAGAGATGCACTGATACAGTTCTGGAATAAAATTAGGGAAAAACATTATATGCAAATACTGACATGGCTTTCCACTATGGAAGCCATGACACATCCCAATACACTAGATCTATCGAAAATGGTTAGATATAGTGGAATTTTAGACATCCAAGGAAATTTGAAAACAAATCAGGAGTTAAAGGAGCAAAATATAAATATAGATTGGTGGCCATATTTCCAACTACACTCGAGATATTAAAAAAGATGTAAAATAATATGGAATATACACAAAATTACAACAAATAGATAAAAGTTTGAGTAGTCCTGAAAGTAAATTAATAACAAAAATTTACAAATATTTATTAGAAGTAACATTAGAAGAAGAAAAAGTTAAAGGTTGCATGATAGCATGGGCCAAAATTTTTGGTTACAATATAGATCTAGTGGATTGGGAAAGAATTTGGAACACAAAATATAAGCTAACACGGTCAGTAACACTTAAAGAAAATATGTACAAAATGTTTTATCGTTGGCATTTACCACCAACGAGATTGGCTAAAATGTACCCAAATATGAATCCAACATGGTGGAAGTGTAAAAAAATGCAAGGGACTTCACATATAGTGGACCTGTCCGGAAACACAAAGATATTGGACAAAAATTTGGAAATGGGTGCAAGAAATTACAGGAGAACAAATAAAATACAAACCCGAAATCTTTCTGATGGGAATAATCAAAGGGAAATACACAAAGAAAATCAAGTACATATTAACACATCTGCTAACCACAGCTAGAATAGCATTTGCCCAATGCTATTCTAGTAATGCCTCCTCGGACAAATTAGATACAAAAATTTTTGGATTGTGCAGAAATGGACAAATTAACACTAAAATTAAAAGACAAAGAAGAGTCGGATTATGAAATTTGGAACATTTGGTACAAATGGTTGCAAAACAAGTATAAAATTAATTAAGCCAAAAACAATACACACACACATATATCTGTATATAAAAGTTTGTAAACATAGGAGCGAAATAATATATACATGTACAGGTATGATGATACAAAAATGTTGATATAATGACTGTATTGTGTTGTAGAAGGAAAAAATAAAAAACAGAAGGAAAAAAAACAATATAATAGGATATTAATGGATATTAACGAAGGACCAAGGAGGAGCAAGGAGAAACAACTATCTGGACATTGATTGTAACACTACCAAGGGATCAGTTATTAATTTATCAAATTAACCAAGAAGATTTTAAGAACGATTAATACATATTTAGCATAAATATAAAGTGGTTAAGTAAGTAACTCAGGAACTAATAACTAGAAAATTCACAACTAAACTGTTTATATCTAAAATTATATTACACCAGTAACTATATAGTTATTTATTTATTTACTTATATCTTTATTCATATTTATTTTGAAACTTAGATTTGTATCTATATCTAGTTTTATAGATTGATTAACTGACGTACTAATATATATCCCTACATCCTTACTTACGTCTAAATTTATATACATACTGATTAATTTATATGGCATATATATTGATTAACTTATATAGAATATATATATAGAATATTTATACCTATTATTTATATCCATATCAACAGTAACCTTAATTATATACAGAATAACTTGATTAGATTAGATTGATTAAGAGCAGGCATATATATTAATAATACATTAATAGTACTACAAGATACTTGGTAGTATCATGGAGAGGGCAAAATGATTTACAGGTAAATTGTTGATAGTAATTTGGTAAAGTATTTATAGAATTCTTGGAGAAAAAAGTAAAATTTTGAAAGAAATAACCAGTATTACAATGACAACTCTGAGGACAGGGAAAAAACTGCATCAAACCCAACAATGATGATGGCCTCTCCATCAAACCAATGGATCAATCGAAGGAATGCTAATAACAGAGAAGACCAACCAACACAATGCCAAATGTGCAAATGATGCAGACCACCTTGTTAATGACCCAGGATACAATGGTGAAATTACAAGAAACAATGTGAAAAAACCATGGAGAAATGAAAAGTGATATTCAGAAACTGGACGATAAAATGATTTCAATCCAAGAGGCAATCCAGAAAAATGAACAAAAAATAAAATCAGTGGAAACTAAAATGTAACAAATGGAAAGAAAACTGGAATTGGTTGACCAAAAGATGATGGTGCAGAACAAGGAGTTAAAGGATTCACTAATCCATTTAGAAATGGACTGGGCAGCTTTCTATCTAAGATTTCAGAATGTGACAGAGGCTAAAGAGGAAGACTTAGGACAGATGATGGCAGAACTAATTGCTGAATCAAAGAGACAAACATGAAATTCTGAATGAATTAGATGATGTGTATAGAATCCAAACCAATTATGCTAGGTGCCATAGACTGCCCAGAGAGGTAATATCAGATTTGCTCAAAAAAAAAGGTCAGGGATATAATATATAAAATAACTTGAGAAGAACCAATAGTATACAAAGATAAGGAAATTATTACCCTAAAACAAGTTCCCAGAAGAGTTCGAGAGCAATGAAGAGATTACCGCTTTTTGGTCTCACAATTGAACAAACAGAAGGAAGGGGAAAGGAATGCTTGTCTCTTGGCAGGGCAAAAAGATTAAAATTGATAACTTAGATAAGGCTCAGGAACTATATGATCAATTGATGGGAGTAGAAGAGCAGGGAGGAGCTGGAAAATGCAAGTCAAGAAAAACAACAGGAAGCCAGTTGAGGAGACTGAGAAGAAAGAAGAAAAGAAGAAAAAGAACACCAAGAAGAAGGAGATCTAAGCTCGGGGGGTAGGTCATTCCAGAGGGTTGGGCCCGCCACAGAGAAGGACCTTCCCCTGGGAGCCACCTGTTGGCATTGCCAGGAGGACGGCACCTGGAGAAGTCCCTCTCTGTGTGAGCGAATCGGTCGAAGGGATGTGTGGGGTAGGATACGATCATGCAGATAGCTAGGACCCGTGCCATGGAGCGCTTTAAAGATGGTAATCAACACCTTGAAGCGCACCCGAAAGGCCACAGGTAGCCAGTGCAACTCGCGCAGGAGCGGTGTTACGTGGGAGTACCTGGAGGTACCCATAATTACCTGCGCGGCCATATTCTTTCTTGGGGAATCGTTGAATGTACTTGGTTGAAGTTAATTCCTTGACTTTATTATGCATTAAGTCAGAGGCCTCTAAAATCCCCAAGTACTTGTAGCCTTCTTCTGGTTTTACTGCCTTTATCATTTCTTCATTCTCAAGTTCTATTCCATCATCTTCTATGACCTTGTCTGCTTTGGTTGCCATTGTTGCACATTTGTCAATTCCAAACTGCATACCAATGTCTTGGCTAAATTGTTTTGTGCTTTCAATTAATAAATTCAGTTCAGCTTTTGTTTTACCAAACAGTTTCAAATCATCCATGTACATCAAGTTCAAAATTTTCAGTCCTTTCTTTGCAAGTTCGTATCCACAGTTCAACTTCTTCAAAATGATTGTTGGTAGCATTGAGAGTATAAAAAGAAGGGGTGAAAGGGAATCACCCTGGAAAATGCCTTGTCTTTTGAATTTCAGCTTCACCCAGTTCTTCTTTATTAGCCATAATTTTTGTTTTCCAGAGATTCATTGAAGTTTCCATGAATTTTTGTATTTTGCTGCTGATGCCAAAGATTTCCAGGCATTTCTTGATCCAGCTATGGGGAACTGAATCAAAAACTTTCTTATAGTCTATCCAAGCTATGAACAGATTGGTTCAACTTTATTATTGTTGTTGTTGTTGTTGTTGTTGTTGTTATCATCATCATCATCATCATCCTTGGACATCAGGCTATATTTCAACACAAATTTGGTAAACCTATGACATAAAAAAGTCTCATTTTCATATTCATCAAATATCTGAAGAGGATGAAAATTTGCATGTGAAAATGTTCTGTAAATCCTCCAGCAAACTGATCCAAGTTTGGCTACAGATTATTCCTTTACAACAACCCTGTTGGGAAAATATTTATTGCTATTCAGGAGACATGCAGGAGCATCCAGTGTATGTCTAGTGTAGTCAATGGCACGACAGTCTTTGGGAGTTTTATGGGCTGCACAAAGAAAAAATCATTGTCAGTTGCTGTCACCTGTGTGCATGTGTCTGGGTAGCATTCACTCTGAAGTTTAATTGCAAGAGAGCTCCAGACAGAATTGCTTTAAATGTTCATATTTCCAAATACCTTCATCCTGTCCTTTTGGAGGTTCAACAATTTTGTCAATATTTTAACAGTCTGCCCTTATATTTTGTTGAACTGCCAATGCAGTATCCATCTCTTTAAATGATTCATCAGGCCACTTATAAAAATCCTGGTCTTGGTTTCCGGTCTGTTCCACCTTAGCACAGCCATCCTCTCTGCCATTACCATAATGACAGGCAACAGTACCAGGACCCAGTGATGGGTTGCTGTGGGTATGACCTGGTACAGCTGTACCAGTAGTGGCCTGGAGCAGCTGAGAGCATACCTGTATGGTAGCTCATTTGGCCCACTTGCCCACCCGCGCTGTATAACTGTATTTATGCCAATACGCACACTGCACACATGTGCACAGAGTGGTTGTCATAGGGGTAGTGGATTGTGCATGTGAGCATGTGTGCAAAGCACATGTCAGGCACATGCACAGCGCACACCCGGTGCATGCACAAACAGACTGCGATTAGCATACCGGTAGTGACCCACCACTGACCCAGATGCGGTGATGGCAGCAACAGCTACACAACAGGCAGGAAGGGGGGAAAGGCAGAAGACATGTGAAAGTGACAAGGCTAATTTCCCATGAGGAGCGGGGAAGGAGCCTATGGATACCATATTTTTCAGAGTATAAGATGCACCTAGCTTTTGGGGGGGAAACAAGGGGAAAAATTCTGCCTCCCAGCAATTTGCCTCCTTGCAACAAACAGCAAACAGTACACAAGATATACACTGTTTGTGGTGTTACATTTTTTTTGTGGCCCAGCCGGCTCCGGATGAGCTGCTGATGGATTCCTCTAGTGAGGAGTCCTATGAGTCTGCTCTGGAGGAGGAAGGCGAGACTGAGAGAGCAGAGAGCCCAGCTAGTCATCAGGAGGCACCTGGGTTTTGGAGTAGTGGGGAGGATCAAGGCCAGTTTGTCCCTGATGTCAGGTTAAAAAGGATTGAAAGACGGCAGCGTCAGTTACAGGAGAGGCGAACCCGGAGGACGTAATTAGTCCCAGCTGCCTAATGACTGGCCCCTCCCAAGAGGGTTTAAAAGGAAGCCTCTGTTAAGGAAATGTTTGCAGAGAACAACAAATAATTTGTAGAGTTGGATATCTTTGTGTCGAGTCACAGTTTTTAGTTGATTTTCAGAAGCTTCAGGTCTGTTCAAGGTCAGTTTGGGCAAGCAGCCAGTCAGGTCATTAGTCTCAGCAAGGGGGGTCAGAACACATTTCAGACTATACTTTTGCAGAAGCTGTTAAAATTGATGTGGCTTTCTGGAAGTATACATTATTCTCATCCATTTAAAAGAAGATACAATAGCACTGGGCCTCTTCAGATCAAGCATTTGTTTTAAAAAGCTTCTTCATTTTGATAAGTTGTCTAGAACAATAATAAAGCAGTCTTTAAAAAAATAAGTCTAATAATTTTAACATTCTATAGGCATTTATAGTTATTGATTTACCTCCTTACAGGTAAAAACAAATCTGCCTCTCCCTCCCAACAATTTGTCTCTTGCAGCACACAGCAAGTTTCACTTTCAATTTCAGTTTAAGCATGGGCCTCCCGGTCATAAATTCTTTCAGGCTGCAGGGATTGCTATAGCCTATTACTGCCTCAGCAAGACCCATTTTCCCTGTTTGCTACAAGGAGGTAAATTGCTTGAAGGTAGAGGCCAAAGGGTGGAGGCTGGTGGGTGGATGGGGCTACATTCAGTGAATAAGACACACGCAAATTTTCACCCTCTCTTGGGGGTGGGTGGGTCTTACACTCTGAAAAATACGGTAACTACTTAGCAGCCTACTAAACCTTACCCTCTTTTAAGTATTTTAAAGCATGTAATCATTACCATATGATGACTCTTTCAGGTATTAATGCCTGAAAATGTTGAAGCCAAAACTAAGGCACTAAAAGAAAAGAACTGTATTCTTTGCACTATAAGATGCTCTGAAACATAAGACACACCTAGCAGAAAATAAGAAAAAAACAAGCAGCACCCATCAGTATTCATTTGGCAAGCATCCCTGCAGCAAAGAGCAAACAGCCTGGTCAACTTCAGAATGTTATCAGCATGATGTAGCACAAACAGCTGATTAGAGTTTGTATCGGTTGTTCCAGGCTGCGGGGATTGCTGCCACCCATTGCCGCCTTCATATGCCCCATTTTCGGTCTCTGGGCATCCCGCTTTTGGCCCGTTCCAGGCAGGAGGTGCCACCATCAATTTCCATCTATTGCCGCCAATTGCTGATAGGCAGTGTTGGCCATGATCCCCGTCATCTGGAACAGGGTGAAAACAGGGTGTGCAGAGATCAAAAACAGGTTGCACGGAGGCCGAAAAATGGCTGAAGGGTGGGGATAGGCAGGGCTTTAGAAACATGAACTCTATAAAACACACAGATATTTCCATCCAATTTTAGGGGGAGTGTGTCTTATAGACTGAAAAATACGGTAATAGGAGAGGGGAAAATAATCATGTTATGATTATTATTTCTATAACATGCATATCTGGCTTTCTAAGTTTCCTGATCTATGGTGCTTTTGGCAACTTCATTTGTGGATCATTGGAGGTCTATCCTTTTTTATCATGGTCTCCCTGTGTCCCCAACCATCCATCTAGGCAATATTTAAAATCAGGGCTTTTGTGGTTGATTTAGAAGCGTTGAAGTGATGTCCCGATGTCTGGAAGCCGTAAGGATCTGGATGGGAGGCAACAGACTCAAACTCAACCCATCCAAGACCGAGTGGCTGTGGTTTCCGGCATCCCGGTACAATCAGTTGATCCCATCACTGGCCATAGGGGGCGAACATCTGGCCCCCGTAGATCGGGCACGCAACTTAGGTGTCCTCCTGGATACCCGGCTGTCTATGCAAGATCACGTGACGGCCGTGGCCAGGGGGGCATTCCACCAGGTATGCCTGGTGCGGCAGTTGCGTCCCTTATTGGACCGGGACGCCCTTTGCACAGTCACTCACGCGCTTGTAACATCCCGGCTAGACTACTGCAATGCTCTCTACATGGGGCTCCCCTTGGGGTGCACCCGAAGACTACAGCTGGTCCAGATAGCGGCCGCGCGGGCGATCTTGGGAACGTCTAGGTATTCCCATGTAACACCGCTCCTGCGCGAGATGCACTGGTTACCTGTGGTCTTTCGGGTGCGCTTCAAGGTGTTGATCACCATCTTTAAAGCGCTCCATTGCACGGGACCTAGCTACCTGCGAGACCGCATCCTACCTCATACATCCCTGCGGCCGATCCGCTCCCACAGAGAGGGACTTCTCCAGGTGCTGTCCACTAGGCAATGCCAGCAGGCGATACCCAGGGGAAGGGCCTTCTCTGTGGTGGGCCCAACCCTCTGGAACAACCTACACCCCGACCTCAGAACAACCACGGACCTCCGCACCTTCCGCCAGAAATTAAAGACACTCCTGTTTCATCAGGCCGGCTTGGCCTAAGTTATTTACCTAGCCTACAGTCTGTACCATAAATTGTTTTAATTGGGTTTTAGATGGGATTATGTTTTAACCTTTTAAATTTTAGCAAGGGTTAATTTATTTAATTTGGTATTAATTATTTATATTGTGATACTGTGTGTTTTAATTTCCTGTGCACCGCCCTGGGTCCCTTCGGGGAGAGGGTGCGGTTATATAAATTTGACAAATAGATAAATAAATAAATCCCCAAAAAATTTGAATACACCATGACTTTTACAGGAACAGCTTCAGCCAGGATTTAAGTAACTCATATTTGAGGAGTAAAATGATAGCTGATTTACAACACATATGGAAATTGCACAAAAGAATGTCAAAGCACTCAAGGGAAAAAACCCAGATTGCTTGGGTAAAGATGCTTTTGTGTAATTAATTTTGCATAATTTTAAAATTGCAGCAACCTTATAGTAAGGCAAGATTTATAGTGTGGCATAACAATTTGCAAATCCATGGGAGCTAAAACAACAGGATTGTTTGTATTTGTATTTTTGTATTTGTAATTATCCTCCATATAAAACGTATATAAATACTTAGTTACTGTTAGGTTTTTTGGTGCCACTCAGAATCTGATAAATCCAAGGAAACTCTGAACACGAGGCAATCTGATATTCAGCTTTATTTTTGGCCAAAGTAAAACTGGGTGACCTTTTATCTCCCACCTTAAACAGAACAGGCAGAGAGAGAGAAAACAAAAGCTGCACAACAAAACTTTTTCTTCATCTTCTTATAGTTTACACAGCTTGCACAGATCATCATCCATTAGTTCATGCAAACCTCAGGATTTTCTCAACATTCTGAAAACAAAGGTCCTGTCAGGTCTGCCTCTAATGATAACCAAGAAAGAAACCACTCAACTCCATTGGAAAGAATTAAGAGTACTTTTACTGGTTATGAAAAGATAGCAGCGAGGTAAGGCTGGGTCTGAGACCCAACCGCACAAAATCATACATATCAATATGTGTCCAGCCCCTTCTCCCCAATAGCCCCTACCCCATTGTCCAATGCACAATCCCCTTAGGTGTCATGTGAGTTGCATCTCCAGGAGCATCATCAAGATGGCATGCAAGACCGTTGGACTTGACCAGTGCATGGCCCCAGCCAGTGGTATGCAAAGTAGATGGTAAGAACATACTCTCTTCTCCAAACTTCTTCCTGCACTATACAGTCCCATCCCCAATTACCAGCACCCCTCCCTCCCCGTTTCAATGGCAACCGAAGCAAGCAGCAAAGCGGAGGCTGACAGGTCCTCAGAAAGGACCTGTCAGACCCTTTTCTTATCTGCCTGTTTTTTATGAGACTGATGGTCATCATCCAAAGTCTTACATGCTACGGGCCAGAATTTGGAAAGTTGAGCACTCCATTCAGAGAGGGACAAAATTTTGGGTGCCTCCTGAGGTAATTCGGGAATTGGAACAAAGTCCTGACCATAAATTACTTTGAACGGGGTCATTCCAGTGCTACTGTGCACCGAATTGTTGTAAGCCACCTCAGCATGAGGCAACAGCTCAGCCCAATTGTCCTGCTGGTAATTTATGAAACAAAGATATTGTTCTAAAACAGAATTAGTCCTTTCACGAGCCCTATTAGTTTGAGGATGGTGGGAGGAGCTTAACCCCTGGGTGGAGCCAATCAACTTCAGGAACTCCTTCCAGAAGTGGGAGATGAATTGAGCTCCTCTATCAGAAATTATGTGTCTCGGTACTCTGTGCAATCGATAGATATGTGAAACAAACAATTTAGCTAGTGTCCTGGCCAACGGGATTTTGGAACAAGGTATAAAATGAATTTGCTTGGTGAACAAGTCAGTAACAACCAAGATTACAGTGTAACCGAGGCTTTCAGGCAGATCCACAATGAAATCCATAGAAATCTCATTCCACAGAGCCTCCGGATGAGCAATAGTCTGAAGAAGGCCCTGAGGTTTTCCCAGAGGTCGTTTCACCATGGCACAGACAGGGCAACTTGTGATGTAGGATTCAATGTCCTTCTTTAATGAAGGCCACCAAAACTGTCTCTTAATGAGATGTAAAGTCTTGACAAATCCAAAATAGCCCGCCATCCTGGAATCGTTGGCCCGTTGAAGAAATAGTGGCTTCAGGCCAGCGGGAACATACAATTTAGCACCAATCCACGCCAATCCATCTTTCATGGTGCAATCAATGGAATGTGACTTAAACCAGTCATCTGATTGAAGACTTTCTTTAATTTTTGCTGTGAGATCAGCAGGAACATCCAAATTCACTGAAGTTTGGGCCCTAGTGATGACAGGAGCAGCAAGATTCTGTGCCGGAATGACCGGGTGCACCACAGTCAGTTTGGAGCTGTTATATTGGGGAAGTCTCGATAAGGCATCCGCCATAAAATTCTCTTCTCCCCCCCCCCCCCCGGAATATACTTGAAAGTGAAATTAAAATGGTTGAAATCGTGAGACCAATGGACTTGTTTAGGTGAGAGCTTACGTGGGGTCTTCAAGGCCTCTAAGTTTTTATGATCAGTTCATACCTCAAATGGGTGAATGGCGCCCTCTAGAAAATGGCGCCAGGTCATGAGAGCCCATCGCACAGCAAAAGCCTCTTTCTCCCATATCGCCCATCTCCTCTCGGTGTCAGTGAGCTTACGTGAGGTGTAAGCGCATGATTGCAACTGTCCGTCGGCATTTTTCTTCAATAGTACCGCCCCCATCATCACATCACTAGCGTTAGCTTGAACAACAAAAGGTGCTTCCAATATCAGGATGTTTCAACACAGGTTCAGCTGCAAAAAGTCGCTTTAGCTTTTCAAAAGCCGCCTGACACTCCATAGTCCAGTTCAGAAGCTTCCCAGGTTTAAGTTTGGCATCCCCTTTAGTCTTTAAAAGGTTAGTTATAGGTAGGACAATACTGGCGAAAGAGGGGATAAATTGACGATAAAAGTTAGCAAATCCCAAGAAGCTTTGTAATTGCTTGCGGGTGCGAGGAGGTGCCCATTCAATAACCCCCGGACTTTAGCTGGGTCCATCTCAATGCCGTCTAGGTAATCTATCCGTGTCTGATGAAATTCACACTTAGAGAGCTTAGCATAAAGTTCAGTGGACCTCAGTTTCTTGAGAACAGACCGTACTAACTTTGCGTGTTGTTCATGTGTAAATAAGGATGCCGTCAAAATAGACGATCACGCCCTTGTACAGGTGTTCATGCAACACCTCATTTATCAGCCACATAAAAATTGCAGGCACCCCCTGCAGGCCAAATAGTAGCACCTTGAACTGAAAACGCCCTAAAGGGCAATTGAAAGCAGTCTTCCACTCATCCCCCTCTTTAATTCTGACTCTGTAATAAGCTTCTCTGAGATCCAATTTTGTGAAAAACTTGCCTTTACCTAGTTGCGCCAACATGTCCTTCAATTTGAATTGCGCAAACGCAATTCAAATTTCTATAGTCCACAACCAGACGAAAAGAGCCATCTTTCTTTTCTCTAAACATTACAGGGGCGGTCACCCGTGGCCTAGCTGGCTCAATGAAACCCCTGGCCAGATTTTTGTCAATGAATTTGCGCAATTCAACCATCTTTCGCAGTGTGATAGAGTAAATGCGCGGTTTCGGATGCTGCACCCCTGGTAGGAAATCGATAGTACAATCTGTTTTACGGTAGGGTGGGGTGGGGGTAAGTTATCAGAGGATTTTTCACTGAAAACCTCTTTTAAGTCCCAGTATTCCTTTGGGATCTTTTCCTCCCCTTCGATCTTTTCGTAAGCCACCGCCCCAACTGAAGGTATGGGATCTGTGGGCTGGGTAACCATTTTCGCTCCCTCTGGGGGTGTTGCGGAACGAATATGCAACCAACCTTTTGTCCCTTAATCTGTGGGTTCCACTTCTGTAAGCAGGGCAAACCCAATATGAGGATGATCCATTCCAGGTGCAACTATGAAACTTAGGGTTTCTTGGTGTTTCCACATAACAATAGGTTCAGTCATAAACTGAGCAGGAGGCCCCCCTTGCTATGGCCCCATCCAGTTGGCAAAAGGCAATGGGGACTTTTAAAGTTTTCAGCCTCAGACCCATCTGTTCCACTATTTCTGGGCTAATAATGCAGTGTGTGCATCCTGAGTTTAAAAGAGCTAATAGTTTTGCTTGAGCACCAGTAGAGAGCACTAACTTCTACTGGAATGGTCATGGGGCCCGAACAGGAACTCGCCAAACAGTCGTCATCATTGGAGTCAGTTTCGCTGCGGGACAGACTTCTGCTGGCCCCACTCCCCACATGGTGGCATCTCTCTGCTTCCCAGGATGTTTATTATGCTTCTTTCTCTCTCCAGTTGCCTGAAGCTGATGGCTCAGATTCACTTGGCAATTCACAGCCCAGAGCCCCTCCTTCCCACAACGGAAACATGCAGTATTTTATTTATTTATTTATTTTATTACATTTATATCCCGCCCTTCTCCGCAGAGGACCCAGGGCGGCGCACAGGAGATTTAAAAAACCGGGGTTTGCTTGCAGACCAGCTTTTCCCTCCTATCGAGATTCCTCTTGGGGGTGGGGGTGGGGTTTCTTTCTCGCTTTCTTCAAGGCACATATTCCTTGCCAGATCAATTTCAACATCTGCTGCCAGCTCATACCAGCCCTGAAGGGTCTGGGGGGGCCCTTCTGTTCACACAATTCTGATATATTTCCCGATTCAAACCATCTCTATAGCTGTCTATCAGGGCTTTCTCAGACCACCCTGTCATATGAATCGACAGTTTACGGAATTCTTGTGTGTATTCTTCTACTGGGTTTTTTCCTTGCTCAAGAGCTTTCATCCTAAGTGGATCTAAGAGGATCATCAAAGCGTCGTCTAGGGCAGCCATAAATCTATCAAAGTTTCTCAGTAGGGGGAATCATCGTTATGCAAAGTCACCATCCAATCTGTCGCCTTTCCCTCTAATGCCAGGGTAACGACCCTTACCTTGCTTACTTCATTCGGGAGGTCAGGTTCAAACTGCCTCATTCCAAACTTGGACCAGGAAGAATCTCAAGCCTTTTGGGTCCTCTCCGTATTTCACTCCCAAGAGGGGGACTTTTGCCATCCGTCGTCTGTGGGGCACCCCATTCCCCCTTGGATGGCTCTCACTGTGGGTGCTGCTGCTGCTGCTGGTAGCTGGACCCCATCATCTTGATCAGCTCTGCCATTTGCCCCTAGGGCCCCTCCCCAGGAGTGTTTCGTCCTCAGCCGTCCTCACCTCTGTTTCACGGAGTTCAGCTTCTCTTTCGGATCTGCCCTCTCTGAAATGTCGTTTTCCCACGCTTCCTGGAAAAGCCTCATGGCCTGGTTCATCAGGAGATTTTCTTCTTTGGCTTCTTGCCTAGAAGTTGGTGGTCACCTATGTCTGCTGGTTGTAACTCCAGATGGAATTTCTTCAATCTCAAACTTTTGCCCAACCCCCCATCGACCACCAGGGACAGACCAATCTTTCTTCCAAATTTAATGCCGCCAAAAGTTCCGTTACTGGGATCTCTGACGATCCGGCGGCCCTCAGTTCCTCCTCCCGATTGCTGCAGGTGTTACACATCTCTTTGAGGTTTTACTTATATTGCACTGCCTTCTGAAGGTGTTAGCTCAGAGATGAGCTCATTTTCAGGTCTGCCTCTAACGATAACCAAGAAAGAAACCACTCAACTCCATTTTATTTTTTTAATTTATTTTTTATTTATCATATTTATATCCCGCACCCATCTCCCACAGAGGGACCCGGGGCGGCACACAGGAAAATTAAAAATACAAATATACAAATGTACACAAATACACAAACTCTTAAAAACCATATTAAACCCAACCCTGCGCTAAAACATAATTAAAACCCCCAAATTAAAACTTTGATCAGCTAATAGTCAGTTTGGAATCGGGTAGTTCATGTCAGGTCGGCTAGATGAAACAAGTGCATTTTTAAGCGCTGGCGGAACAGGCGGAGGTCTGAGGTGACACGGAGTTCGGGAGGTAGGTCGTTCCAGAGGGTTGGGCTCACCACAGAGAAGGCCCTTCCCCTGGGCATCGCCAACCGGCATTGCCCGGCCGACGGCACCCGGAGAAGACCCTCTCTGTGGGAGCGAATCGGGCGTAGGGACGTATGGGGCAGCAGACGGTCTCGCAGGTAACTAGGCCCCGTCCCATGGAGCACCTTGAAGATGGTCGTCAATACCTTGTAACGCACCCGAAAGGTCACAGGTAGCCAGTGCAGCTCGCGCAGGAGAGGTGTTATATGGGATTGCCTTGAGGCTCCCATGATCACCCGCACGGTCGCGTTCTGAACTGTAACCTTCGAGTGCATCTCAAGGGGAGCCCCATGTAGAGAGCGTTAAAGTAGTCTAGACGGGAAGTCACGAATGCTTGAGTGACTGTGCGAAGGGCGTCCTGGTCAAGTAAGGGGCGCAATTGGCAGACCAGGCGAACCTGGTCCTCCAGGGACAGCCGGGAATCCAGGAGGACACCTAAATTGTGCGCCCTCTCCACGGGGGCCAATAATTCGCCCGCCATGGCCAGCAATGGAATCACCTGGCTAAACCGGGATGCCGGGAACCACAGCCACTCGGTCTTGGACGGGTTGAGTTTGAGTTTATTACTGCCCATCCAGATCCGTACGGCCTCCAAACACTGGGACATCCCCTCAATGGCATCGTTGGGGTGGTTTGGGGAAGAGATGTACAACTGAGTATCATCAGCGTACAGATGGTACTCTACCCCAAAACCACAGATGATCTCGCCCAATGGCTTCATATACGTGTTGAACAGGAGTGGCAAGAGGACCGACCCCTGCGGCACCCCACATGTGAGGGGCCTTGAAGTCGACCTCTGCCCTCCTGCCAACACAAATTGCGACCGACCGGAGAGGTAGGAGGAGAACCACCATAAAACGGTGCCTCTCATCCCCAACCCCCCCAGTCGGCGCAATAGGATACCATGGTTGATGGTATCAAAAGCCGCTGAGAGATCTTACAGGACCAGGATAGAGGAACAACCTCTATCCCGCGCCCTCCAGAGATCATCCACCAACGTGACCAATGCTGTCTCGGTGCTATGACCGGGTCGGAAGCTGGACTGGCATGGGTCTAGATAATCAATTTCCTTCAGGTGACGGGGAAACTGCTGTGCCACCACACTCTCTACAACCGCTAAAAAGTGGAGGTTGGAGACCGGACGGTAATTTACCAATAATGCTGGGTCCAGGGAAGGCTTCTTGAGGAGGGGTCTCACCACCACCTCTTTCAAGGCAGTAGGCAGGAACCCCTCACTCAAGGAAGCATTCACTATATCCTGGAGCCAGCCTCGTGTAACCTCCCAGGATGCCAGTACAATCCAGGATCCAATAAACATGTGGTGGCCTTTAGTCTCCTCGACAACCTGTCCATATCATCGGTAGTAACAAAGTCAAAATCCTCCCACAAAATTGTCTCAAGACCTGCATCGGATAATCCCTCTAGACTACTATCTGTGGGGGGCAGCTCGCTCCGAATCTGAGCGCTTTTATCCTGCAGATACTCTCCAAATTCCTCTGTTCTGCCCTGTAGAGGGGCTTCCCACTGCCTCTGTTGAAGGAGGGAGCGGGTCACCCCAAACAGGGCCGCAGGGCGGTTATCTGCGGATGCGATAAGGGTGGCACAATACTCACATTTGGCCACCCTTATCACCATTAGGTAAGTCCTCAAGTGGGCTCTTACCAGTGCTCGATCAGATTCGGACCGAGAGGATCTCCACCTACTCTCTAGGCATCTCTTGCAGTGTTTCATCTCCCTCAGCTCCTCGGAAAACCAAGGAGCCTGGGTGAGTTGACGCCGCGTGAGAGGCCGCAAGGGCGTGACCCGGTCCAAGGCCCCCATGGCCACTTTGTACCATGTGGCCACTAAGTCCTCAGTCAAGTCAAGGATACAGGTACTGGCCCAAGCTCTATCTGGAACCTTTTGGGATCCATCAGCCGCCTGGGGAAGAACCATCTTGGCATCTCAAGTTCCGCCTCCCCGCAGTGGGGTGAGGCGATTGGAAAGTTCAGACGAAGGAGAGAGTGATCTGTCCATGACAAGGGTGAGATGACTAAGTCC
The DNA here is from genome assembly GCA_039707465.1 of Rhabdophis nuchalis. Taxonomy (NCBI): domain Eukaryota; kingdom Metazoa; phylum Chordata; class Lepidosauria; order Squamata; family Natricidae; genus Rhabdophis; species Rhabdophis nuchalis. The sequence continues at coordinate 81,820,586 of CM077647.1, forward strand.
CCGGTTCCTAGATCACTCCTCCACTGGCCAGAGACAAAAATGAGATCCAGCATGTTTCCTCCATCATGAGTGGGGCCCTGAACTAATTGGGTCAGGTCCATGGCCATCATGGAAGCCATGAACTCCTGAGCTGCCTTGGATGTTTCGCCCACCGATGGCAAGTTTAAGTCCCCCATGACTAATAGTCTGGGGGTCTCAACCGCCATCTCGGCGATCACCTCAAGGAGCTCGGGCAGGGCTGCTGTTACATAGCGGGGAGCCAGGTATACAATCAGCAAGCCCAACTGCCTTCCTAGGCCCCACTTCACGTAGAGGGACTCACAGCTGGTAGTCTGTGGTACAGTGGTCTCCTTCGGCTCGAGACCTTCCTTAACAATAATTGCCCCCCCCCCTGCCTAGGGCCAGTGGCTGATGAAATGCACGGTAGCCCGGTGGGCACATTTCCACGAGGGGTAAACCCCCCTCGAGGCCCAACCAGGTCTCCACAATTCCCACCAGGTCCGGGTCCCCCTCTGACACTAGGTCATTTATGAGGGGGGCTTTGTTCACCACGGACCTGGCGTTGCAGAACATCAGTCTGGGCCCCCGGTTCTGTAATCCTTGACCTCCTAGCCTGCGAAGGGAGCACAGGAGGTTGGGGCGAGTGACCGCTTGTAATCAGCGGCCATGTTCCCCCAACAAATGATGGGCTCCCTGTCTCCCGCTGCCCCTGCCCCTCCCTAGGACCGATCGGATAGGAAAACCCTCCATAGGATCGACCCCCCTCCCTCCTCCTTGATGGACCTGTCCATTTCCCTGAGTTTGCGCTTCGCCCACCTTTCTGGATCAATCATTCCATCCTCGGGCCCGTGTTAGACCAGGGGGCCAGGCCTGCGAGAGAGGGAACTCCCACAGGCAGAGGAGGTCTAACCTTGAGTACGATAGCATCCTGTAAGGCCTTGCTGGCTCTAAAAAGGAGAAACGTCTAAGATGGTAATAGCTAGAAATCAGACTAAAATGGCGAAGATACAGATTAAAATGGTAAAAATACAGGTCAGATGGTCAGGAGAGATGGTAAATACACATGGAGTAGGAGAGATCAATCCAGCAAGGGGGGGGGGGGGGGAATAGAGGATGGAACATAGAAACTTATAGATAACATAGTCCAGAGATTAAACCTAGTTGTCCAAGTGGAGGGAGAATGGTCCTGAAAACCCTCCATCGGGTTAATGTCTCTGTCACTGTCTCTATCTCTATCAACCCCCAAATAATCCGGAGTGAGAGCCTCTTCTTCAGCCTTACAGGCCACATCTGCCCTGGGCTGCGTAGGTGCCGCATAGTCTGTTGGTACGCCATGCGGCCCGATGGAAAACGCCCAACCCGGTCAAACTTTGCTGCCATCCACACAGCCCCACTCCTCACTCCTAAGATCTTCTTAGATTCCAATCCCGACCTCCCTGGCTCCTCAGTTCCACAGCTGCTCAGCCCGCACCTCCACTCCTCGGGCCATTTCTTCTTCACTCCAGATCCGGGTCGGGTGGGAACCACACGGGCCGGGTGGCCACCGCGTGGTCTGCAGACGCTCCGTGCAGCCCGATTGACATCCAAAACCCAGCCTGGCCTCCACATCCTATGCCCTGGCTGCCCGGCCTACCTCCACTCCGGCCACGCCGGGGCAGCGCCGGGGCCAGGTCCTTTGCGGGCCTCTCCACCGCTCGCCACCGCTCGCAGCTGCTCTCACCGCTGGGCTGCTCTTACTGCCAGGGGCCGCATCAGGGCCGCGCCAGGCCGCTCTGCCGCTCGCCATTGATCTCCGGCTGATCTTACCGCCAGGGCCGTTTCCGGCATGCGCCAGGGCTGCTCCAGGCCTCTCCGCCGCCCTGGCTGCCCGGCCTACCTCCTCTCCGGCCGCGCCAGGGCAGCGCCAGTGCCAGGGCCGTTCTGGGCCTTGCCGCCGCTCGCCGCAGATCTTCCGCCGGGGCTAATCCTACTGCCGGGGCCACGCCAGCCAGGAGGTAGCAAAGAGCCTTGGCCTGGCACCCCCACACACACACTTGTCAAAAAAAATTGCCACCATTTCAGGCAGAGAGAGAGAGAGAGAGAAAGAGAGGGGGAGAGAGATGCAAAGACAGAGACAGAGACAGAGGGAAAGATAAAGAGAGAAAGACAGACAGAGAGACAGACAGGCATAGAGAGTGGGGGGGGGAGTTTGGCTGATGAGCAAGTGTCTTTGGTGAGGGCTTTCTCTGATCCCCCAGGGTGTGCGTGCAAGGTTCAGCAGGGCCAGCTCCCTTTTCCCACTGCTCTGAACCTCTTAAAGCCCTGGCTGGGTGCTGCTGGCCTGTCTGTCCCCCTTGCCAACAACCCCCTACTCCCAGATCCCATTCCCACCCTGCCAGTCCTCAGGTTAGCAAAGCTGGCGCTGGTCACAGCCAGACCAGGCCAGTGTCTCAGGGTGGAGAGTAAGATGCACGCCTCCCCAAGCGACTGAGGCATGTCCAGGCCCAACAAGGGCTGGAAGAAGCTCCACAAGAGTGAGGACTGCTTCTCCATCCCCCGCTGTCCCTCTTACCTTCTCAAGCCAGGTGAGGGAGGGAGAGGGGTGGGACCAGCCAGTGATGGGACATGGAACCACAACAGAGGGCCCAAAGAGAAACATGCAGCCGTAGAGTCATAGGTTGCCAATATCTGTTCTAGTACAACAGACATTACATAAGTAATGTCAAGCTAGCCATGCCCACCCAACATGCCCACCCAGCCCACTGAGGTCAAACACAATCCTGATGCAGCTCTCAATGAAATCAAGTTTGATACCCATGCCTTAAACATTTTGGTCTAGAAATGGAGCACCTTCCCATGCCCCCAGGTCATTGTGCCTCTGCTAGTGAAAAGTGAGCCCGGATGGACAACAAGTAGCCTCCCAAGGCACTTCAGCCAAAAACGGAGCCTCAATGAATTATGTTCAGCACCTCCTGGCTATTCCCCTTTGGGCCCTCACGAGCTCAAACTCTGATGTAGATCTCAATGAAAATTGAATTTCACACCCCTGATCAATCTATCTATATATAAATGCAAAAACACTCATACAGGAATCACTGAACCGTAAAGCCTACAAATGTGAAATTTGGCACATATGTTCCTCTTGGCTTCTAGGTACTCAGTAACAAAGGAATTTCAAAATAACCATCAGAGCATTAGTATTTTGTATTTTATTATTAACAGGCTCTGAGGCTAAGATGTTCTACTCCCCCTCCAAACTTGAAAACTTGGCCATGGGCATGGCCAGCATGTGACTCATCTGGCCTGCTGGCTAGGAGTTTGGAGAGAAGGCCTGAGGGAGAGAAGATAGGAGAGGCTTCTGTGGTGCAAGCCTGAGGAAGAGAAGCTAGATAGGATAGGGGAGGATTCTGTGGGGTAGGCCTGAGGAAGAGAAAGGAATAGGACAGGAAAGGATTCTGTGAGGCAAGCCTGAGGGAAAGAGGGGGACGTATTTATGGGGCAATGCTGAGGGAGGTAGGATAGGTGATAGGTAGGATAAGGGAGGATAGGGAGGATTCTGTGGGACAAACCTGAGGACAAAAGGGGCTAGGATAAGGGAGGAGCTGTGTCAATTTATCAAGCCTGATAACATAGGTTCGTAGCGGAGCATGGGCATTCAGCTAATATATTATATAACGCACTAGCTGGAGATACTCAGCTTAAACAGAAATGCAAAAATATTGTCAGACAATATATTGCCAGTTGAGGTTGTGGGACTTTTTTGTTTTTGTTTTGTTTTGTTTTCGTTTGGATTCCTGAGACATAAAACCTGTAAATGCTTTCTCCCACCCTTGTAATACTGAGAAACAGCAGAATCACCTGATGCCTTTTGGGCAGCCTAGATTAGCTGCTTTAAGTACTGTTTAACACAGCCAGTGCAGGTTTGCCTTTCTTGAACTTGCTACTAGTACACTAGTAGGCCAAATCTCATAAAGTTACATTATTCTCACAAGAAATCTCATGACTGTTAAGTGTGATTATTTTTTTGTGATTCGCAATGTTCAAAATTATTTTGGGGAAGGGAGAGACAAATGTTTTTTCATGAAATCATACAATGGGTGCCTGGGAATTCGAAAAGTTGACTGACCCCTAGATGAATGTGAAGGGCTGTGTATATAATCCTTCCTAGGTCTTCACACTTTGTCCTGACTTTTACATTTAGCTGTATTTCCTTCTATTTGAAAATTTCCCTGATACTTCCTTTTGGCATCACAGCTGCTGATTCCAATAGACTTTGAAGCAAAACAATTGACAAAAACTGGATGGGAGCAATTGGAAAGGATGGAGGATGTTCATATAAAAATGAAGTTCTGTTTTCTAAGCTGCAGAACTACTCATATACTCCTAGTTTTCATTTAATAGAGAGATTTGTGAACAATTATCTTCTACTACTGTTAAATGATTAATCCCTCATAGGATAAATACATACAGAGTGCAAAAAAAAAAAGCAATGGAGCAATTTGGTGCATTCATAAAGCATGCTTAAAAATATCAAGATTCTCAAAAAGACACTATAATTCACAATTTTTCTCTCCTGGAAATATCAATCATTTGCCTATTCATAACTATAATAAAATGAAAAGATTATCATTGTGAAATTTCCTCATCACAATCTCTAAAATGACTAAGATTAAAATTAAAACTTCTTTTTTCTGCCATGGTTAAAGTTTTGTTCCTTTACTGTCACTAGTTTTTACTTTCATACTCTCTTTATTGTCCTTTTATTTTTCCTTTATTATTAAGTTCAGGAACTGTTGTAATGAAAGCAGTATCAAAGGATTAAAGGGAAAGTTTTATGTTTTGCTAACATAGCCAAACAATGAATTTTATTGGAAACATTATATTGACATTTTATTGAAAGAAAACAAGACTGAATTGATAATTTATGGATTTAGGAATTTAAAGAGGTTAGAAAGAGGGGAGGAGGAAGCTAAGATGGATACTACTTGATAGATAGAAGGGCTATCTAGAAAGTTATAATTCAATATTTTCTTTCTATTTCCTTGGGTTTTTTGTTTTGTCTTTTGTTAACAATTTTATTTTAAAATTCTAATAAAAATAGAAAATATAGAAGTTGGCTTATTCAGCGAAAGCACACTCATAATAAGGCACATTGGGGTGGACATGGACAGATAAACCATAATCACTAAATGTCTTACCAGTTTATTTCTTCTTGAAAGTACTTAATTCTGTAGAATTAATTAATTACCAGGCTTAATAATAAGTACATTGGTGCAAACATATTCCCTGCGCTATATTAACATAAGGTGACCAGACGTCCTGCTTTTGGCGGGACAGTCCTGCTTTTCAAGAATTAGTCCCGCATCCCACTGCCTCTTAAAAATGTCCTGATTTTTGCCTGGAGCGGCGGCGGCGGGGGGGGGCTGGCGGTGGGGGGGGGCTGGCGGCCGCTCTGCATGTGCTCAGAAGTGGTCTGCGGCCAGGGCGGCAGCGTGGGCAGGAAGCGGCGACCAGAGTGGGCTGGCGGGCAGGCGAGGGAGGAGCAAGAAGCTAGCAGGCAGAGCAGGAGGATAGCTGTGTGCGGTGGGGGCGCGGCCCTGAACTTTGCGCCGCGGCCGCAATGCACTGACAGCACCCAGGCCTGAGCCCCACCGCTGCTGCCTCCCCTCCCTGCCTGGCTCGTCCGGGATGAGCGGCGCAAAGTTCAGGGCTGCAGTCAAAGCCCCCGCGGCCCCGAATTTTGCGCCGCTGGCCACCTCTGACCACATGCAGAGCAGCCACCGCCCGCCCGGCCCCGATTCACTGCCCCCCGGCTGCTATGGGAATAGCGCAACCTCAGGTACGGCCAGCGAGGAAAGTGGTGGTTGCAGGGCCGGGAAAGCTGCTGAGCGCCCCCCATCAATGGTGTCCCGCTTTAGAAATTTTAAAATCTGGTCACCTTATATTAACAGCCAATGAATGTGTCCATTGATCATATGGATATCCTAACAGCTTGGTGATGAACTTATGTAAATGGCCCATGAAAATACTTTCTGAAGGTCTGTGTTACCTACAGCAATGAGTCAATGAAACAGGCTTGAGCATTTTTGAGCGAGAATAAAAAGCTATAGGAATTAAGAAATAATTATTTAATCCTCTAAAAATGTGAAAAAGTGGCCTAGACACATGCTGCCTATTAGTAGCGAGCCTAGTGTAATGTAATCCTTTATAAATACTGCAATTTTTCAAAGGAATATGGTGAGTTCTCAAAATTCAGCACATTACCACACCTGAAATCCATATACTTAGTAGAATTTATAGAATAGCATAGGCAGACCATGAATACAGATTGAATAATTTCCCGAGATAATTTGCATTCTTTGAAAAGTGATTCATGGAACATTGCTTTTGCAGCTGTAAAGAAAAGACTGCAAAGTTATGACTGTGTGAGTGAAATGCCTCTGTCATTTGTTTGTTTATTGATCTGAAATATATAAAATATCTATTCAGGGAAATCCTGCCAAGATGGTATAAAGGTTTTTCAAAACAAAACAAAACAAAACACCAAAACTTTAAATTAAAAAAAATAGTCCTGGTTTCTGTAGATTCTTACCTCAGGAACAGGCCAAAATAAAATACTTAGCTTTTGGGTCACTTTCAAGATATATATAACTGTTAGGATCCAAAAATCATTAACTGGGAGTTTAAATTCCTTAAGCAAAGAAAATTCCCTAGAAAGACTCATACCTAACTATACATAAAAGTAGGCATTTACATAGGACATAAGATGCAAATCTCTGAATATAAACAATAGTTACTCAGGAAGATAATCTGACGGATTCAGAAATAAAGTGGAAGTTATAGTATGCTTCTGTAGAAAAAGACAGACTAAAATTAGTGACTTCAGATTGAACTCTATAAAATGCTTCTATTTAAATCACAGTCCATTATTTTTTAATATTATTGAAGTTAACATACTGGTATTACTGGATGCTGCTACTATTTGGCCATTTCCAATTAATGCCTAACCTAAGAAAATAATAAGATTACTTATCTGCTTGATGCAAGATGACTGGAAGTCATTTAAAGAAGTTGACTTCTCTACATATAGAATCTCCTTCTTCTGCAAAAAAATTCTGCTCTTTTACTCATGATTGACCTCAGTCATTTGTTATATAATCCTTATGTTCCAGATGAGATAATGGCTAGGACAAATAGGCAAATTCCCGGGTCATTTCCTCCTGATTACTGGTGTTTGGATCAATTTTTTTTTGTATCTTCTGGATTCAATAGAAATTCATCCTATACTTTCTGCAAATATTCCTTTCATCTTGTGCAATTTCAGATAGAATCAGAATCCTTTATAGTACAATAGGTTTTTTTTAAGAATAATCAGGATGAGAGAAGGAATTCCAGATAATGTATAAAAAAGAACTCTGCCAAAGCACTCATTGAAAGATGTAGGAAAACCCCCTAAAATTGGGAGCACAAACACAGGGATTATGTGGATCTTGTATATATCTCTGCAGAGGGAATTTTAAAAAAACTGTGTTGAAAGCCAGATATACTTTTTGGCATTTACCAAAAAGAAACAGCATTTCAAAGTCTGTTCTACTCAAATGGTATGTTAATTTACCTTTCTAATCTGTTTATTAGATAGGTAGCTACTTTTTGAAATTCTTAAATATAATACAAACACAAATAAATAAGCTTATAAATTTGAAAGCCTGGATAAACACTAAACTAAATAAGCTACTAAACCAACTCAATCCTTTCCAAAGAAATGTCACCAAGACAATATTCCCCAGGCACTTTCTAACATTAAGGGGGAAATGTGAGTTATTAATTCTTGAAAAAGTTTTGTTGGACCACAGAGAATTAAAATGACATGCTTCTGTACACTGAGAACATAGCAGTCCTTGGACAACCTATTACAGTAAAGCTGAAGTGGGAAACAACTCCAATTTTCTAATATGCAAAACAATGCATATAAGTCGCATTGGTCTGAGAAAACAAGTGATCTTCAAATACTAGGAAGAATAAAATGAGGCATCACAAATATTTAAATTGGTTATATAAAATTTAAAAATAGACTGGTTTTCATCCAAGTTCCTAAAACAACAAATCTAAACCAGCCATTTCCCCACCCTTTGGAAATACTTTCAATGGTTATTGTCAAAGGACCTGTAAATGTTATATATCTATTGCTCTAGAATAGATTCCAGCATATCCTGGCAGAACATCATAGAAGTAAATAATTTGGACACAGGAATGCCTTTTTATTATCGATCCTGAAATTCAATAAAAATCCCCAAATTCCATAAATTCCATAACATATTTCTAAGAGCCATCTCCTTTCCTGTCCTGCTGAATTTCATCATACTGGATTTTAACTTTTATGCCTAGTTTTAAGAAGCCCCACCCCACCACCAGGAGATTCATATTTTCCTCTCAAGAGTCTTCTCTGTGACTTTATGTAATCACACAATAGACATAATTGTGATATAATGAACAAAATCTTATTATAAGAAAAGTGAGAACATTTTCATACAATTCCCAACTGTGGAAGTCTGATTTAATGGGCGTAATAGCAGATGCAGCATTCTATAGGTGACAAAAGTTATGTAATCAATTTCAATTGTTTCTGTAATCAATGATATTATACTATATTTTGTTTGATGGATAATTCCAAAGAATAAATCACAAGGCAGTCGAATGAACTTTTAATGAACATTTTTCATAATAGATTAGTTTATCACTCCTGGCAATCATCTGTTTTCATTAGACTTAAAATGTGGTATGTATTTTAAAATTATCATAGATAATATTAGTTCAGTAATTTGAGTGTTTCTACTTGAAAGACAGCATTAAAGTGTTCTTTTTCTGAATTGGAAAAAGAATAGAAAAAATATGCATTAGACTGCAATATTGGGGATACAATACATAAAAATATCATCTTTCAACCACAGAACCTTATTGTTATTAGTTTAGAAACTTGATTTCAAGCAAAAAGTTTCTAGTACACATATGGCCAAGAAAATATATGAACAAAGAATACAAGTTTGGTTGATCCAACTGTCACCATATAAAGCAAAAAAACCCATAATATAAGCTACCCTTATCCTTGACACTTATGCAATTTTGGCCTGCACACAAGCTATGTTCAAATATTTGCTAGTTATTCATATCTCCTTAACCACATTTAGTTGAACTGTAAGCTGCTGACTAAACTACACTTTTCTGGGAATACATAATATGCTAATTTATATCAAAGTTTATAATCTATAACAGCCTAGGGCAGTGATGAGTTGCAGGTGGTATGCCCAGTACGGGCATACTGGAGCCTGTCTTGAGCACCGGATACCTTTCTGATACGGTGCTCTGAGGGCCCACCCGCCTGCCCAAGCTCCTTACCAGTCTTTTAAGTCTTTGGTGCATACAGTGCCTGTGTGATGCTTCACTGAGGACACCACCGGGCCTGTTCCAGCCGTACTAGTTGGAATGGGATCTGGAACCCACCACTGCCCTAGGGATATAATTAAGGAGGGAAACTCAAAGAAAATCTAGAAAGTCCAGTTGCCTGTTGAAAAAGCACTTTTGGGATAGGGAGGGAAATATAAACAAACACATTATCACAATATCCCAATGCAAACTGTACCTTTTGCATATTTGAAGTCAGTGTCACAATGCAACTATGAAACAGCAGAGCTTGTGACAACACAAAGCACATTTGTATCTTGGTATTAGCTGTAGATACCTCTGATCCAACTTGGTAGACTGAAAGTTAAACTCTCTGGCTCAACATAGTATGGTATACTGCCGTCACTTTGCTTCTGAATTTTCAGTGAATGAAAAAAGAATGCTCCTGTATTGAAGTGAACTTGCTTTATTAACAATGGCTTGTCAGTCACAGAAGTTAGAAAAAGGAGATAAAAACCATCCTTGTTTGATGTCTAGAAAAACAAACCTATCATGTTTTATATAGAAAAAGTTTTATTGAGTTTTACAAATTTTTTAACAAAAAAGGGTAGGGTAAGGTGAATTAAAAAGATGTTTTGAGAACTTTCACGTCGGGAACGTTGGCCCTCCCCGGCTTCTTAACAAGACATTGATAATACATTTTTCAATAATACAACAAGGTGAAAATAAATGCATACATATAAATTCTGAATTCTATGCTGGCAGTCGTGTACAAACATCCAGACAAAAATTATACTGTATTAATAAAAATAAAAATAAAAGTCATTTTTTAGATCTAAGTCTCTTGGCAATTGTGTCTTCTTGTTCTCCTCCCTGGCCCCCAGTGGGCGAGGCCGTGGCCCCCTCCGCTCCTGCAGTTTCATCCCCCAGGATAGAAGAATGTTTTTGTAGAAAGGCTTCCGCCTCAGCAACTGTTTTAATCCTTACTCTTCCTCCTTCCCAGAACACCAACATCCCTTCTGGCATCACCCACTTGAACCAAATCCCCTGGTTAAACAATTTTTTAGATAAGAAGGAATATTTCCTCCTCACCTCTCTAATCTTTTTCGGGATCTGCTTCAAGATGGCGACTTCCTTTTGTTGGTAAACTAACGGACCCTCCCTCTGCGCCTTCAAGATTCCCTCCCTTGTCGACCCTCTAACAAATTTAATATGTATCTCTCTGGGTACTTCATTCATCCTGGCATATGCTGAATTTATTCTGTAGACTAGGTCAATGTCCCCCCTGATCTCCTCTTTGGGTTTATGTAAATAGTCTGATAAAATTGTACTCATGAGATCAGGAAGGCATTCACCAGATTCCTCAGAAATATTCTGAAATCTTAAAAAATATGACATCCTCTCAAAATCCATCCTAGACATATGACCAGACAAATCTCCAATTTCAGTATTAACATTTTAAGTTCTCCCTTTGCCCCAGCCAGCCCCACTTCCAACTCCTCGGTCTTCTGTGTATTCTCCATCAATTTTTTCTGTGTCTCCAAGAGTTCAAGCTTAGTGCTAGTATGATCTTTTCTAAATTCTCTGATTTCCAGCACCAAGGAGTTTAACACTGTTTCCATAGCTGTCATTCTCTCTTCCAATCCTGGATTTCCTGGTTGTTTTTTTGAAGCCATGGTAAGCTGTTTAAATCAGTGCCACTAAGATGGCGTTTTTTGGGTGCGGCCGCTGGAGCAAGTCAGGAGAGGAAAGTTCCAATCAAAATTGTAAAAAGTTGTAGAGCCCAGAAGAGAAGCAATTTTCACAGTCAATTATTAAGACAAAGAAGGCATTCCAGGGAGGGAATCAATTAATCCAAAAAATTTCTCCATTGGTAGAGAGAGGCAGTCCAAATCACAAAGAGATGTTGGAAGTTTTCCATAAAGAAATAAGTGTTCAGGAACAAAGGGCAGCCATCTTCCACCACCCACTCTGGCAGCCAGCTGGAGAAAACAGCTATCAAAAAACCTATCATGTTTTGATCTTTTTCTCTTTCATTTTTTTTCTTATGGACCCAACTTAATCAAGACAACATGCCCTTTTTGTGCATCTACCTCAGTTTAAGCCATCCTACTCAGAAGGGAATGGAAGGGAATGCAGCAAGGTTTCTCTTCCCCACCCCAATTTGCCCTTCTATCATACTTTTCTTTTTGGAATGTGAGATGAGGGGTGGGGGTGGAATGGAATTCAGCAAGGTTTCTCTTCCCCACTCAATTTGCTCTTGTAGCACACTTTTCTTTCAAGAGAGAGGGAGAGGGAGAGAGAGATGTTGATTCTAAACTCCTTGGAGCTAAGAAGAATTACTGCAAAACTGAGTTTTCTGAAGTGGATCACTAGACTCCTAAACAACTTAAAAACAATCTAGTAAAAAGAAAAGTCAACCAAAAGAGCAACATGCAAACAAAAGCAAATAAAACACCCCCAGGAGTAAAATAATTAAAATTTAATCTAATGGACTGTTAAATTGGTCATGCCTACCAAATCACATGACCACCAGCCACACCCACCTAACCAGTCCAGCTCCCCAACAGAGGGACTGTGAATTGGCCCCCTGTTTAAAAAGTTTGAGGACCTCGGATTTGGAACCAGAGATGTTGAGGGGATGAAATGATGTTGGAGACAGCCTCTGTAAGTGAAGGACACCTTTACTGGCATTCCTGGCTAGCACTTCCCCCTTGAACTCAGGAATGAAGGAGATGCTGTCCTCTCACTAACATGGAAGGAAGACTCCAGGATTTTTGTAACCAGAAGAACAGGGTAAAAATTTTAATAGTAAATAAATTAAACCCTGTCAAGTTAATTTGTGATTCTGCAACAGGAATTAAAGGGGGAGAATAACCTTGTCTGATTTAGATAAAGATGTTTCTTCAGCTGATCTTGGCTGTATTCATAAATGCTGATTCTGCTTAGCCAGAGACATACTTGGTAGACTAATAAAAATTTTCTTTTTGTTAGTGAGCCAGAAACCACATCCTTTACCAACTAACTGTTTTCTTTTTAAACAAGAAAAAAAGCCCTTCCTTGCCTGAGGTGCCTCTAGCATTTCCTGATGATATGTCCTTGTTACAATTTTGCAAACACGTGCAAAAAAAGAAAATGTGATTATTTTAGACAGTTTTGGACAGGAGAAATTAACTGAATTTGTGCACTGGTGTCTGATATTTTTACATCATTATAAACAGGAAAACTAACAGCAATAAAATGTAGAGAAAAGCAGCAAAAAGTTTTCTTCTCCCAATCTGGTGCCTTTCATATGTATTGGGATTACAGCTCCAATAATTCTCATTAGCCATGGTCAATAGAATAGAGGAAGAAATTGCTGAATGCAGATAATTATATCATCAGGGTGCTGTCTGCCGAACAATGCAGGCTGGTGGCCCTCAGAGCAAGAGCCTTCTCTGTGGCAGCCCCTGCCCTCTGGAATGGCCTACCGCCCGACCTTCGCACGGTCACGGACCTGTGCCTCTTCCGCCAGGCTTTAAAAACATACCTCTTTCAAGAGGCCGGCCTGGCATGACTCTAAATTTTAATCTTATTTTAAATGGGTTTTAAATTGACAATTTTAGCACAGGCTCGACTTAATTTAATTTATTTTTAATATTCTGTATTTATTGCTTTTTATATTTTATTTCTTTCCTGTGCACCGCCCTGAGTCCCATTGGGAGATAGGTGCAGTATATAAATTTGATAAATAAAAATAAATAAAATAAATAAAACCAAGTGAAAACAAGCCAACTATGAACACAGAAAAGGTATATAAATGGAAACTGTTTTATTTCATTTTTATGTATTGGGTTTTTATAATGTTTTATTTATTTTATTTATTTTATTCAATTTATATCCCGCCCTTCTCCAACAGGACCCAGGGTGGCGCACAGGAATTTAAAACAACATACAAAAATAGAGCCAAATACATAAATTTAAAAAACCTATTAAATGACAAAAGACCTGCGCTAAAACCAAATTAAGATCCCCCATTTAAAACTGTCTAATATTTGTCCCAGCGGAGGCTATGTTAGGCCAGCTTGATGAAATAAGTGTATTTTTAAACACACTTGTGAACCACCCATAGCCAGCTGGAATCAGGCAATTCCTAATTGAATCAAATAAATAAAATCTAACTGCTTCTTAGCATGGTGGTAATAATAATAATAATAATAATAATAATAATAATAATAATAATAATAATAATAATAATAATAATAATAATAATAATAATAATAATAATAATAATAATCCCTCCGAGGAGCTTTACCTTATCGTGGTGAAGGGGCTTGCATGCTCTAGTGATCCTAAGGGCTTTGCTGAACAGGTGCAACCATATCAGACAGATCTTAGGTGAAGGGCCAGACAACATTTTCTCCACAACCCATTCAAACATGGTGAATACGGAAAAAAAATGAAATGTATGCTGTCACCCAGATTAACAAGGGTTCCATTGGATGCTATGGCTCCTGGGCATTCTGCGCAAAATGAGCTACAGAGCTCAACTCCCTCTGCTAGGCAACTAGGGCATGGAGCTGACAAGCTACTGGAAGAAAAAGTGAAAAATCTGGACTAGGGAAGAAAACATCTCTATTATGAAGGCTTACTATCAGTCTGAACCAGTAAAACATGTATTTCAAAAATGAATGTATCAGATTTGGAAGGTGAACCACACGGACAGTGATATCAGTGAAAAAAGGCTAATGGACCAACGATGAGTAATTCTAAGCCACAAATATTTCACTACAGCAGAATTAATAGGAATCGAAGGGAAAGCAACTAATGGTCTACCAACAAACAAGAGTAACATCAAAAATGATTTGCAGAGTCAAAAGCAAACTGAGGAAGAAAGGGCGGAAGAGGATACTGAAATGGATGAAGATAAAGAACAAGGAAGCACTGAAGAACAAACACCAACAGATAGTGCTCAATTAGCTGAGAAAATAAAGCATCAAATGGAAGATGCTGAAACAACACATTTGCCAAAGCTGAACCAAGTGAACCAAAAAGAATTGAGAAAGGTATTAAAAAAGGTCAATGACCTTTTTGAGTAACATCAAGTTGGCCATGCTTCTTCTTCTTCTTCTTCTTCTTCTTCTTCTTCTTCTTCTTCTTCTTCTTCTTCTTCTTCTTCTTCTTCTTCTTCTTCTTCTTCTTCTTCCTCTTCCTCTTCCTCTTCCTCTTCCTATTATTATTATTAATTATTAATATTATTATTATCTTTATTCATAAAACATGAAACTCAGCCAACTGAACATTTAAAAATGCATATTACAAATACTATTGACTGGTTCTAATTGTTGATACAGTTTGCTGCCAGCATCCTAGGTATCAACCAAGTATCTTCGTAGAATATAACATGTGCCAAGTAGCACCGTTTTTTGCAGTTCCGCTGGTGTTATTGCAGGAAGCTGCAATTTGCTGAGATGTTTATTAAAATTTTTGGACATGGTGCCAAGTGCCCCAATGACAATGGGTGTCACTGTGACATGCTTCATCCACAGCCGTGTGGTTTCGATGGCCAGGTCGCGATATTTCATGATTTTTTCTAGTTCTTTTTCTTCGACTCTGGCATCTCCAGGACAGCGATATCAATGAACTGTACACTTCGGCCCTCTACAACTGTGATATCTGGTGTGTTGTGCTCCAAATGACGGTCTGTTTGTATTTGAAAGTCCCACAAGATCTTCACCCTCTCATTCTCGATAACCTTTTCTACTTTGTGTTCCCATGACTTTCTGGATACAGGTAAACCATATTTTTTACATAATGACCAGTGGATTATTTTAGCAACTCGGTATTATTATTATTATTATTATTATTATTATTATTATTATTATTATTATTATTATTATTATTATTATTATTATTATTATTATTAGCTATACCCGGCCACGTGTTGCTGTGGCCCAGTCTGGTTAAATGGCTAACCAATCTGTGTTATAGATCTATACCTGCACACATACACACAACCACCATATAACCCCCAACCTACCTACCTACTGTATTTCTCCCTCTCTATCTATCCCTCTACCTACCTACCTAATTGTATTTCTCCCTCTCTATATATCCCTCTACCTACCTACGTACTGTATTTGTTCCTTTCCCCCTCTATCCTTCTACCTACCTACCTACTGTATTTCTCCCTCTCTCTCTATTCCTCTACCTACCTACCTATCTACCTACTGTATTTCTCCCTATCTATCTATACACCTCCCTACCTACCTATGGTATTTCTCCCTCTCTGTCTACCCCTTTTCTTACCTACCTACTGCATTTCTTCCTTTCTCCCTCTACCTACCTACCTACCTACCTACCAACCTACCTACCTACTGTATTTCTCCCTATCTATCTATACACCTACCTACCTACCTATGGTATTTCTCCCTCTCTGTCTATCCCTCTACTTACCTACCTACTGCATTTCTTCCTTTCTCCCTCTACCTACCTACCTACCTACCTACTGTATTTCTCCCTCTCTATCTATCCCCTATCTACCTACCTTCCTACCTACTGTATTTCTCCCTCTCTAACTATCCCTCTACCTACCTACCTACTGTATTTCTCCATATCTATCCACCTACCTACCTACTATATTTCTTCCTTTCTCCCTCTACCTACCTACCTACTGTATTTCTCTCTCTCTATCCCTCTACCTACCTACCTACTGTATTTCTCCCTATCTATCTATATCTATCCCCCTACCTACCTACTGTATTTCTCCCTTTCTGTCCACCTACCTACCTACCTACCTACCTACCTACCTACTATATTTCTTCCTTTCTCCCTCTACCTACCTACTTACCTACTGTATTTCTCCCTCTCTATCTATCACCCTACCTACCTACCTATCTACCTACCTACCTTATTTCTCCCTCTCTATCTATCCTTCTATCTACCTACCTACTGTAATACAATAATACAATAGCAGAGTTGGAAGGGACCTTGGAGGTCATCTAGTCCAACTGCCTGCCTAGGCAGGAAGCCCTATACCCATGATGGTGAACCTATGGCACGGGTGCCACAGGTGGCACACGGAACCATTTCTTAGGGCATGCGAGGCATTGCCCTGTCAGCTTCAGTGTGCATGTGTGCCCTGGCCAGCTGATTTAGGCCTTCTTTTGAGGCCATTTTTTGCCCTCTGGAGGTGGGGGGAGGGTGAAAACAGCCTTCCTATAAAGCCTCTGGAGCCTGGGGAGGACGTTAAAAGCATGCCAAATGCAGGGGTCATGCACATAGCATTATGGATGTGGCACACATGATGATGATGATGATGATGATGATGATGATGATGATGATGATGATGATGATGATGATGATGATGATCCTCCTCCTCCTCCTCCTCCTCCTCCTGTGGTTAATCTTTAGTGAGATTCATAGCCTTTGTTTGTAGCTCAACAGCTTGAGTCCTAACCAAGGACCTAGGAACTGTCAAGGTAACCGGAGGATATAAGCAGTTCCAAGCAGGGAACTTTTCAACTATTGGCTGTGCATAGCTTTGCTTTTCCAATTTTCAGCTCATTTCTCAATTACTTCTTTGTTATATTCAGCTTTTGACTTAGTTGTCTTTAAAAGGCCTCCTTTATTTACTTCCTTAATCATTGGTTCTTCACTTTTCTGGATATAATCATTCAAGCTGTGTCTTTCTTCCTCCACAGTCTGCTTTACTTGTAGGAGTCCTCGACCACCTTTTGCTCTTGGTAGATATAATCGGTTAACATCACTTTTAGGTGCAAAGCATGATTCATTGTCATAAACCTCCTCATTTTTCTGTCCAAATTGTCCAACTCCATCTGGGTTCAGTCAATTATTCCTGCAGAGTATCGAATCACAGGTATAGCCCAGGTATTTATGGCTTTTATGATGTTTCCCCCACTCAATTTGGACTTTAATATCTTGCGGATTCGTCAAATGTACATGGTTGAAATTAATTCCTTGACCTTATTATGCACTAGCTATACCCGGCCACGCGTTGCTGTGGCCCAGTTTGGTTAAATGGCCAACCAATCTATGTGTAGATCTACACCTGCACACAACCACCGTATAACCCCTAACCTATCTACCTACTGTATTTCTCCCTCTCTATTTCTCCCTCTACCTACCTACCTACTGTATTTCTTCCTTTTTCCCTCTATCTCCCTACCTACCTACCTATTGTATTTCTCCCTCTCTATCCTTCTACCTACCTACCTACTGTATTTCTCCCTCTCTATTCCACCTACCTACCTATCTACTGTATTTCTTCCTATCTATCCCCCTACCTGCCTACCTGCCTACCTACCTACCTACCTGCTACTGTATTTCTCCCTCTCTGTCTATCCCTCTATTTACCTACCTACTGTATTTCTTCATTTCTCCCTCTACCTACCTACCTACTGTAATTCTCCCTCTCTATCTATCTATCTATCTATCTCCCTATATACTTACCTACCTTCTGTATTTCTCCCTCTCTATCTATCCACCTACCTACCTACCCACCTACCTACCTACTGTATTTCTTCCTTACTCCCTCTACCTACCTATTGTGTTTCTCCCTATCTATCTATCCACCTACCTCCCTACCTCTTTTTGCCTTTTTATAAATCTATGGTGAGGCCCCATCTGGAGTATTGTGTACAGTTCTGGTCACCATACCTTCAGAAGGATATTATAGAAATGGAAAAGGTGCAGAGGAGGGCAACCAGAATGATTAGGGGCCTGGAACACCTTCCTTACCATCTGAGGCTGCAACGGCTGGGCCTCTTCACTCTAGAACGATGGCGCCTGAGACGTGACCTGATTGAAGTCTATAAAATCATGCACGGTGTGGACAAAGTAGAAAAGGAAAAACTGTTTTCCCTATCGCACAACACTAGAACTAGGGGGCACTCCATGAAACTTTTGATAGCTAGACCTCCAAAAAATAAGAGGAAGTACTTTTTCACCCAGAGGATCACTGGTCTATGGAACTCCCTACCAGAAGAAGTGGTGACAGCTGTCAACCTCGACACCTTTAAGAAAGGATTAGACGAGTTCATGGAGAACAAGGGTATCAACAGCTATCATTATGGATGCCTAAGGACACCCTCCGGGTTGGAGAGATAGGCAGGATATTTCTCAATGCCATTTGCAGGGAATCACAAGCAGGTGAAGACATCTGCTTGGGAAGACCCTGGAAGCAAATGGTGAGCCAGTGTGTGAGACAGAATGCTGGACCAGATGGGCTGTGGCCTGTTCCAGCAAAGCTATTCTTATGTTCTTACCTACCTACCTACCGTATTTCTCCCTATCTATCCCTCTATCTACGTATCTACCTACTTACTGTATTTCTCCCTCTCTATCTATTCCCCTATCTACCTACCTACTATAATACAATAATACAATAGCAGAGTTGGAAGGGACCTTGGAGGTCATCTAGTCCAACTCCCTGCCTAGGCAGGAAGCCCTATACCATTTCAGACAAATGGGCTATCCAACATCTTCTTGAAGACCTGCAGTGTTGGGGCATTCACAACTTCTGGAGGCAAGCTGTTCTACTGGTTAATTGTTCTAACTGTCAGGAAATTCCTCCTCAGTTCTAAGTTGCTTCTCTCCTTTATTAGTTTCCATCCATTGTTTTTTGTTCTGCCCTCAGGTGCTTTGGAGAATAATTTGACTCCCTCTTCTTTGTGGCAACCCCTGAGATATTGGAAGGCTGCTACCCTGTCTCCGCTAGTCCCTCTTTTATTAAACTGTATTTCTCCCCCCCCTCTCTCTCTATAGGCCACCTGGGAGTTTGCTATCTCAGTGCCTTTTTGGCCCTAAGAGGCCTCCATACGTTGCTGAGGAAATGACTGTTGGTGGGAGGAGTTACAGGGAGGTGAAAACCTGATCAGTGGGTACATTTTACATTTGTGTACCTTGCACATGACACGTGTGCTAGGCACAAAATGAGTACGTATTCTATTATCAGAAGTACTTGTGAACATTGTGTGAATGTTTGGTGTAAATCGGTGCAGTAGTTTTTGAGATTAGCGGCTTTGTACAAACTATTTTATATTTTTATTTATATAGATTAAGTCAGAGGCTTCTAAAATCCCCAAGTACTTGTAGCCTTCTTCTGGTTTTACTGCCTTTATCATTTCTTCATTCTCAAGTTCTATTCAATCATCTTCTATGACCTTGCCTGCTTTGGTTGCCATTGTTGCACATTTGTCAATTCCAAACTGCATACCAATGTCTTGGCTAAATTCTTTTGTGCTTTCAATTAATAAATTCAGTTCAGCTTTTGTTTTACCAAACAGCTTCAAATCATCCATGTACATCAAGTGCGAAATTTTCAGTCCTTTCTTTGCAATTTCGTATCCACAGTTAATCTTCTTCAAAATGATTGTTAGTAGGAGCATTGAGAGTATAAAAAGAAGGGGTGAAAGGGAATCACCCTGGAAAATGCCTTGTTTAATTTCAGCTTCATCCAGTTCTTCTTTATTAGCCATAAGTTTTGTTTTCCAGAGATTCATTGAAGTTTCCATGAATTTTTGTATGTTGCTGCTGATGCCAAAGATTTCCAGGCGTTTCTTGATCCAGCTATGGGGAACTGAATCAACTGCTTTCTTATAGTCTATCCAAGCCATGAACAGATTGGTTCGTCTTTTCTTTGAATTCTTTAGGATTAGCTTGTCAATCAGCAGTTGGTCCTTTGTTCCTCTTGATTTTTTGCAGCATCCTTTCTGTTCCACAGGAAGCAAGTTATTTCTTTCCAAGTATAATAATAATAATAACAATATCATTGAACAGAAAAAAGTATGGTTCATTGACATTGCAATACCTGGTGATACACAAATTGAAAATAAGCAGCAAGAAAATAATCACAAAATACCGGGACTTGCAAATTGAAGTTGAGCGACTGTGGAGGAGGAAGTTGTGTGTTGTCCCAATTGTGATTGGAGCCCTTGGAGCAATACCTAGGGGACTGCCTCGCTATGTGGAGGTTCTAGGTTTGCCGGACTTGAGCATTCTGACTCTACAAAGGGCCACCCTGCTTGGAACTGCTTATATCCTCCGACGTTACCTTGACAGTTCCTAGGTCCTTGGTTAGCACTCGAGCTGTTGAGCTACCAACCAGCCCCAAAGGCTGTGAATCTCACCAAAGATTAACCACAGATTAATGATGATGATGATGATGATGATGATGATGATAATAATAATAATGATAATAATAATAATAATAATAATAATAATAATAATAACCTTCCTTCCTACCATCAAACAAGCAGTTAGGCCTCATTTCTCCTTCCCCCCCATTCCTGAACCTTCCTTCCTACCATCAAACAGGAAGGTAGGCCTCATTACTCCCCCCCCATTCCTGAACCTTCCTTCCTACCATCAAACAGGCAGTTAGGCCTCATTTCTCCCTCCCCCATTCCTGAACCTTCCTTCCTACCATCAAACAGGCAGTTAGGCCTCATTTCTCCCCCTCCCCCATTCCTGAACCTTCCTTCCTACCATCAAACAGGAAGATAGGCCTCTTTCCTGCTGTGGCTGGGCCTGAACAGCTACCTGGTGCAGTTCCTACAGTTATGATATTCTCATCCTTGAATCAATAATGGCTCAGCACTGAGAACCAACCCAGGCACCTATCATCACTAATGATGAGGAGAAACGAACAAAAATCCACTTTGGATCTTTCATCGCCCGGGTCAACAAGGACCACGTCAGATGCTATGGCTCCTGGACATCTGTCAAAAAATGGGCTACAGGGCTCAGTTGTTACTGCCAGGGAACCAGGGCGTGCAACTGCAAACCGACTGGAACCAAAGCGCAAAACTTGGACAACTGAAGAAAATAAACAAATCCTCAAATATTACTACCAGGCAGAGCCAACAGCCAGGGGATTTCAAAAAAGAATGATGTAGCTGTGGAAGGAACAACATCCGGAAAGTGGTGTAACTGAACAAAGACTAATGGATCAAAGGTGCTTCATCATCCGTAATAAAGTTTTCACAGTAGTGGAAATGCAACATCTAGAAATATTGGCTAAAAAGAAAACAACAAGTGATGAAGGACAAGCTGAAGAAATTGCTCCAACACCTAAACAAATTGAAAAGCCAGTGGAAGAAGCAAACATACAGGATGAAAACCCTCCTATGCAACAACTTGAAAGTGTAGAGCTAAGTGATCTAGCAAAAATGCTGAAAGAAAAAATTGAAAACCACATCAAAGAAAATGTAGAAAGAAAAAGACTACCTATCATTCGCGAAGTACATAGCAAACAAGTGAAAGATCTGTTAACTGCCGTGAACAACATTTTAACTTCCATCCCATCCAGCACACTATATGAAACCAACCAATTAATGTATAGCCCAGCTGCTGTTATAACTGCAGAACTAGGTTATAAAATGCCAAAAAAGAAACCCACTGGAACACCAAAGTGGAAAATTTGACTTGAAAATAAAATTAAAAAACTACGAGTGGATATCAGCAAACTGAAGTACTTGAAAGAAGGAAAACTAAAGAACAAAAAGCTGAAATATAGTTTACACAAAAAATGCAACCTGGAGAAAAAAACAATAACAGAAATTATGGAAGAACTAAAACAACGTGTGATAGCAAAAGCAAGGAAAATTGAAAGATACGAAGGACGAATAAAACAGTATTGTGAAAATGTCCAGTTCAGAAGAAACCAACACCTCTTCTACCGGTCCCTTGATGAAAGTCGAATCCAAACTTATATCCACCCATGTAAAGAAAAAACTTTGAACTTTTGGAAAGAACTGTGGGATAACCCAGTAGAACACAACAACACTGCCTCCATGATCAAAGATATTCAACAACAAACAATACAAAACAAGATGGAAAATATTGTAATAAAAACTGACATGGTGACAAAACAAGCAAAGGTCAAGAACTGGAGTGCACCTGGCCTGGATGAACTGCATGGATACTGGCTAAAACATCTGACCAGCCTACATCATCACATGGCCACTCAATTTGATCAAATGCTTCAAAATGCAACAAGCGAAGAATGGCTAACAGCTGGACGAACTTACTTGATAATGAAAGATCCAGAAAAAGGCACAGAACCAAACAACTATTGCCCAATTACTTGTCTGCCAACAACGTTCAAACTTTTTACAAGGATACTGGCAAATTCAATATTCAATCACCTGATAGAAAACAGTTTGTATCCAGTAGAACAAAAAGGAAATTATAAAAAATCAAGAGGAACAAAAGATCAGCTGCTCATAGACAAAATGGTACTAAAAATGCAAAACGAAGGAAAACAAATTTAAATATGGCTTGGATTGATTACAAGAAGGCATTTGACTCATTACCCCACAGCTGGATTAACACCTGTCTGGAAAACTTTGGAATTAGCAAAAATATCTGTACATTTTTGAAAGCAAATATGCAAAAATGGGAAACAGTTCTAACAACAAATGGTGAGAACATTGGTGAAGTCAACATCAGACGAGGAATCTTCCAAGGAGATTCACTTTCACCACTACTGTTCAACATTGCATTAGTTTCCCTGACAATAATCCTACGGAACACAAAACTGGGATACCACATCTCAAGACAACATGGCAAGATAAATCATTTACTATACATGGATGACTTAAAAATGTATGCAAAAATCCCCACTGAACTTAAATCAATACTCAACACAGTTCAACTGTTCAGCAGTGACATCAAAATGAACTTTGGACTTGAAAAATGTGCTATATTATCAATGCAGCGAGGAAAAATGGAAAAAACAGAAGGAATAGAACTGGAAAATGGAAATATAGTGAAAGCAATAGCAAAGGATGATGGTTATATTTATATATATTTATTACATTTATATACCACCCTATCTCCCTGACGGGACTCAGGGCGGTGCATAGGAAATGATAAAAACAACAATAAATACAGTAAAAATATTAAAAATAGATTAAATTTGGAAACCCCTGCTAAAATTGTAATTAAAAACCCTTACTAAAATCATATTTAAAACTTGCCAGGCCGGCCGCATGAAATAAGTGTGTTACTAGTACCTAGGCATATTGGAAGCAGATAAGATCTTGAATGAAAAAGTCAGAGTCAACACAAAAGGAATACATCACGAGGGTCCGCAAAATATTAAAATCAAAGCTGAATGCCAGAAACATAATTAAAGCCATTAATACATGGGCCGTTCCAGTGATACGCTATCCAGCTGGAATCATCAACTGGACTCTGGCTGAACTGGAAAACCTGGACCGGAAAACACACAAACGTTTGAATATATACCATGCTTTACATCCACGAAGTGACATTGACAGGTTGTACCTGTCAAGAAAAATAGGGAGCTATTGCAAATCCATCAAATTGTAGAAGAAGAAAAACGAAGTGTGAATGATTATGTGAACCAAAGTACAGAAAAATTGCTGCAGGCTGTAAAAATGGAGAAGAGCATAAAAACAACAGAAACAAAGGCAGAATATAAGGTAAAACAGCTGGATGACAGATTAAATAGATGGAAGACCAAGGCTTTGCATGGACAGCACTTGAAAAATATTGAAGGAAAATGTGATGACAACTTGACATGGACATGGCTTAAGATGGGAACTATCAAGAAAGAAACGGGTGCTCGCTTCGGCAGCACATATACTAAAATTGGAACGATACTGTGAAGATTAGCATGGCCCCTGCGCAAGGATGACACACAAATTCGTGAAGCGTTCCATATTTTTTAAAATAAAGAAGAAGAAGAAAAAAGAAAGAAACGGAAGGTTTAATACTAGCCGCTCAAGAACAAGCACTACAAACTAATGCCATGAAAGCGAAGATTCAAAAATCCACTGACAACCCAAACTGCTGACTTTGCAATAACAAAGTCGAAACTGTTTCACATTTAATATGTGAATGCAGCAAAATCACACAAACTGATTACAAAGCTAGACATGACCGAGTTGCTAAATTAATCCACTGGTCATTATGTAAAAAATATGGTTTACCTGTATCTGCGCTTGCACGAAGATGGCGGGGTAGCTCTGAAGCTCCGTGTGGGCTGCGGAGGTCGTTGGCATTTTTGAGTGCCCCCCTGCCCTCCTTTGTGATCTTGGAGGGCATGGGAGGATGAGGGACCCACCCGGACACCTTAGGGTGGGGTTCGCAACATCGGGGGAAGAGCGGACGGAGCGCCGGCGACTGGAACGCTCGGCGGTGTGAGCGCCGGGGCGGGAACTGCCGCAACGGAGGCCAGTGCAGAGGCCGCCGCCCGGACGTTTTAATAGGGCGGAGAGAGGCCGGCTGCACTGAAGAGCTCCGAAAAGCTAAAAGCTGAAAGCTGAACTTGGTGGCGTGCCGTGGGGTGAAGCGGTGGTGAGAGCACTGGTGGCCAGCGGGAATGGTGAGAGAGGCGTGGAGGAAGATGGCGGAGGTGGCGGAGATGCTGGTTTGTTGGAATGAAGAAGGTGGAGAGAGAGTGTGTGGAGAGTGTGGAGGGGAGAGGTTGCCACTGGAGGCCGAGTCGACGGCGGTGGGAGCGCCGGAAGGCGAGAGACGAAGGCGGCGACAGAGGAGCTGGTTGGGGAAAGGTGGAAGGTGGTGGCTGTGAGAGAGCCATGTGGTGGTTGAGAGCGGAGAGGCGGCTGCTGGAGGCCAGGCTGACGGTGGTGGGAGCGCCGAGAGGCCTTTGGCGAAGGCGGTGACGCGGGGATTGCGGCGGTGGGAGCGCCGAGGTGGATGTGGACGGCCGCTGACCAGTTGTAATTTCATTTTCCCCCATGGTCACCCTCCCAAGTCTGGGAGAATTACGCCACCAAGGCCTTAATAGGCCCGGAAGAACTGACTGTCTTAAAGAACATGTGACAGCAACCAGTTATGGTCACCCCAATGGTCATCATTGCGAACTATTTAACCTAATTCAACTACATCTATTTACCAACTGATTTATTTTGGTTTACCCATCCTGCACTTTATTTCACCTGATTTCATCTTACCATCCAATGAATTGACTTGTGTGAATTGTTTTAATCAACTGCCAACGATTTTTAACATCTGTATTTTTTTAACATCTGTATTGATCCCATACCCACCCGAGTTTTATATATATAATTATTGAATTTTAATTATCTATTTAAAAATATTTAAAAATGTGTTCCAGAGCAAGCCTGCTATCGCTGCGAGAGTCCCCGCTCTCGCAGGTATGGCCCCTTGATTTATCTAGGGCACATCTCGATGATGGTATTGTAAATCCGAAGAGATGGGCGAAGCGCGGCCTTAGGGGATTTTTAGTTTTTAACCTATTTAAATTATCTTTTTTAGGGGGTTCAAGGGAGGGGGGTAGATATAGACAGATGGAGATGGAAACAGTGATCAATAGTAAGGGCCAGGATAGCAGTCGACGGCGGGAAGCGGAAGGCGAAAGGCAGGGGGATACCCGAGTCGTTCCTCAGGAGGGCATACCAATTCAGAGGGTCGTGGGGAGGGGCAGGACCGAGGGGAGACAATTTTCATCCTCCCGGTTGGTGGCACGCAGCCGTTGGTTACAAGCGGTCGGGTGCCACAACCCCCGCAGGCTAGGTGGCCAGGGAATACAGAGCCAGGGTCTGCGGCTGATGTTTTGCAACGCCAGGTCCGTTGTCAACAAAGCCCCCCTCATTAGTGACCTTGTGTCAGAGGGGGAGCCGGACCTGGTAGGAATTGCGGAGACCTGGTTGGGCCACGAGGGAGGTCATCCCCTCGTTGAAATGTGCCCACCAGGCTACCGCGCATTTCATCAGCCGCGGGCCCTAGGCAGGGGTGGTGGGGTAGCGGTCATTATTAAGGAAGGCCTGGAGCCGAGAGAGACCATTGTGCCGCAGACCTCCGGCTGTGAGTCCCTCTGCATGAAGTGGGGCCTAGGGAGGCAGTTGGGCTTGCTGGTTGTATACCTGGCTCCCCGCTATGTAGCAGCAGCCCTGCCCGAGCTCCTGGAGGTGATCGCTATGGTGGCAGTGGAGACCCCCAGACTTATAGTTATGGGGGACTTTAACCTGCCATCGTTGGGCGAATCATCCGTGGTAGCTCGGGAGTTCATGGCTTCCATGACGGCCATGGACCTGACCCAAGTAATTCAAGGCCCCACCCATGAGGGTGGACATACGCCGGACCTCATCTTCGTCTCGGGCCAATGGAAGAGTGATCTGGGTACAGGGGACATAGACATCATACCCTTGTCATGGTCAGACCACTCACTTCTCCGACTCGACTTTCCGACCGCTGCTCCCCTCCGCGGGGAGGCGGAACCAGAGTTACCAATCTGGTACCGCCCCAGGCGCTTGATGGACCCGGATGGGTTCCAGACAGCGCTTGGGCCATTTCCTGTATCCCTGACCCGCGCCCCGATGGAGGACCTCACGGCCGCATGGAATAGTGCGGCCGTGGGAGCCTTGGATCGGGTCGCGCCCTTGCGGCCTCTCTCGCGGCGGCGAACCACCCTGGCTCCTTGGTTTACTGAGGGGCTGCGGGTGATGAAACGCCGCAAGAGATGCCTAGAGAGAAGATGGAGGGCTAGCCGCTCTGAATCTGACCGGACACAGGTAAGAGCCCATTTACGGACTTACATTGTGGCGCTGAGGGTGGCCAAACGTCATCATTGTGCCACCCTCATAGCATCCGCAGAAAACCGCCCTGCCGCCCTGTTTAGGGTGACCCGTTCCCTCCTTCAACAGAGGGAGCGGGAAGCCCCGTTACAGGGTAGGGCAGAGGAATTTGTGATTTTTCTGCAGGAGAAAACCGCCCAGATACAGAGTGAGCTAGCCCCCATTCATGGCCCAGTGGGATGCCACGAGAGAGATCTTGGTTGGGAGGAGTTTGACCCCGTTACTTCCGAGGATATGGACAGGTTACGTGGGCGACTGCGAGCCACCACATGTTTATTGGACCCGTGCCCCTCCTGGCTTGTACTGGCATCCTGGGAGGTGACACGAGGCTGGCTCCAAGAGGTTATCAACGCATCCTTGAGTGAGGGTTCCTTGCCTGCCTCCCTAAAAGAGGCTATGGTGAGGCCCCTCCTCAAGAAGCCCTCTTTGGACCCAGCTCTTTTGAACAACTACCGTCCAGTCTCCAACCTTCCCTTCTTGGCGAAGGTTGTTGAGAGTGTGGTGGCACAACAGTTTCCCCGTCACCTGGAGGAAGTTGACTATCTAGATCCGCGCCAGTCCGGCTTTCGGCCCGGGCATAGCACCGAGACGGCATTGGTCGCGTTGGTAGATGATCTCTGGAGGGCCAGAGATGGGGGATGTTCCTCCATCCTGGTCCTATTAGACCTCTCGGCGGCTTTCGATACCATCGACCATGGTATCCTATTGCATCGGCTGGGGGGGTTGGGGGTGGGAGGCACCGTTTTATGGTGGTTCTCCTCCTACCTCTCTGGCCGATCGCAATTTGTGCGGGCAGGAGAGCAGAGGTCGACCCCGAGACCCCTCACATGCGGGGTGCCTCAGGGGTCGGTCCTCTCGCCTCTCCTGTTTAATGCATATATGAAGCCGCTGGGTGAGATCATTCGTGGTTTTGGGGTAGAGTACCATCTGTACGCTGATGACACCCAGCTGTACATATCTACCCCAAACCACCCCAACGATGCCGTAGCGGTGATGTGCCAGTGCCTGGAAGCCGTGCGGATCTGGATGGGAAGTAACGGACTTAGGCTCAACCCGACCAAGACCGAGTGGCTGTGGTTTCCGGCTGCCCGATTCAACCAGCTTTCTCCAACGCTGGCCATAGGGGGTGAACATCTTGCCCCTGTGGATGGGGCGCGCAATTTGGGTGTCCTCCTGGATACCCGGCTGTCTATGGAAGAGCAAGTGACAGCCGTGGCCAGGAGGGCGTTTTACCAGGTTCGCCTGGTTCGCCAATTGCGCCCCCTATTGGATCGGGACGCCCTTCGCACAGTCACTCATGCCCTCGTGACATCCCGACTGGACTATTGTAACTCTCTCTACATGGGGCTCCCCTTGAGGTGCACCCGGAGGCTTCAGTTAGTTCAGAATGCAGCCGCGCGAGTAATTAAGGGCACCTCTAGGTTTGCCCACGTAACACCGCTCTTGCGCGAGCTGCACTGGCTACCTGTCGTCTTCCGGGTGCGCTTCAAGGTGTTAGTTATCATCTTCAAAGCGCTCCATGGCTCGGGACCTAGCTATCTGCGAGATCGGATCCTGCCCCACACATCCTCATGACCGATTCGCTCCCACAGAGAGGGGCTTCTCCGGGTGCCGTCCACTAGACTTTGTCAGTGGGCGACGCCCAGGGGAAGGGCGCTCTCTGTGGCGGGCCCGGCCCTCTGGAACGACCTTCCCCCTGATATTAGAACGACCACCGACCTCCGCTCCTTCCGTGTAAAATTGAAGACCTATCTCTTTCGACTGGCCGGCCTTGAGTAGTTCTCTCTGTCTTTTAACTACAAATATTTTAATGGGTTCTTAATTTTATATTTTTAGCACGGGTAATTCTATTTAATTCTATTTTAAGTATGTTTGTATTATTGTATACTGTTTTTAACTATGCCTGTGCACCGCCCCGGGTCCCTGTGGGGAGAGGGTGCGGTTAATAAATCTCAATTTATTATTATTATTATTATATTATTATCCAGAAAGTCATGGGAACACAAAGTAGAAAAGATTATCGAGAATTAGAGGGTGAAGATCTTGTGGGACTTTCGAATACAAACAGACCGTCATTTGGAGCACAACACACCAGATATCACGGTTGTAGAGGGCCAAAGTGTACAGTTCATTGATATCGCTGTTCCTGGAGATGCCGGAGTCGAAGAAAAAGAACTAGAAAAAATCATGAAATATTGCGACCTGGCCATCGAAAACACACGGCTATGGATGAAGCATGTCACAGTGACACCCATTGTCATCGGGGCACTTGGCACCATGTCCAAGAATTTTAATAAATATCTCAGCAAATTGCAGCTTCCTGCAATAACACCAGCAGAACTGCAAAAAACGGTGCTACTTGGCACATGTTATATTCTATGAAGATACTTGGTTGATACCTAGCACCAGTCAATAGTATTTGTAATATGCATGTTTAAATGTTAAGTTGGCTGTTTCATGTTTTATGAATAAAGTAAAAAAAAAAATTAATAATAATAATAATAATAATAATGAGAAGAAGAAGAAGAAAGAAAGAAAGAAAGAAAGAAAGAAAGAAAGAAAGAAAGAAAGAAAGAAGTAATTGAGAAACAAGCTGAAAATTGGAAAAGCAAAGCTATGCATGGCCAATACATGAAAAGTATTGAAAGCAAAGCTGACCAAAAACTAACTTGGAACTTGTTAAGATCGGGAGTGCTGAAAAAAGAAACAGAAGGCTTTATTTAAGTTCAAAAAAACCATTCATTTATTAGGATCGACATCTTGGCTTGAACTTCTGTGGAGCTGAAATTAAATATCACTTAAAGGCATCTGAACTTTACCCCTGTATCCCCTCCCCTCTACCTAAGTCATAAATCACATTTGCCAATAAGAGGCTGCAGCAGGGTTTTGGACATGCACATTCACAGGCCAGGTGCAAGAACTTGATACTTGACTCTGGCCAAAAGTATGCATGGAATTTTCCTCCCTTCTCCATGGCAGCTTGATAGTAGTCATGGAAATGCTTTAAAGCTGACATCTGGCTTCCTGAAAGCAAACTATGGAAAACAAAACAATTTTAGTACAGGTGTTTAACTTAGGAATGCATCCCTTCCCCAGGGTTGCTTGAATTTTCCACATGGAATTTTGCTATAAGGCGATCAGCCTGGATATTTCTACTTTTCACCCAAGATGCCTCTGATAAGGGGCAACCCTTTCACTTGATTAAGTGAAAGTGATTAAGTCCTGAGTCCCTTCGGGGAAATAGGTGCGGGATACAAGTCTAATATAAATTAAGTATTTTTATATTGAAAAAGTTTTATTGAGTTTTAAAAAAAAAATTTTTTTTATATTGAAAAAGTTTTATTGGTTTTTACAATTTTCGAAAAGGGTAAGGTAAGGGATATAGAAACATATTAAGAACTTTCGCGTCGGGATCATTGGCCCTTCTAGGGCTTCATAATAAAACATAAAAAAAAAACATTTTTCCAAAAGTGAAAATAAGTACAAAATTCCTAAATTCTCCATTCTATGCTAGCAGTCACGTACAAACATCCAGACATAAGGTTAAGCAATATTAATAATAATTTTTTAAAAAAGCAAAGTCAATTTTTCGATCTAAGTCTCTTGGCAATTGTATCTTCTTTTTCTCCTCCCTGGCCCCCAGCGGGTGGGGCCGTGGCCCCCTCCATCCCCCCTGGATCTTCCCCCAGGATAGCGGAATGTTTTTTAAGAAAGGCTTCCGCCTCAGCAACTGTTTTAATCCTCACTCTTCCTTCATCCCAGAAGACCAACATCCCTTCCGGCATCACCCACTTGAACCAAATCCCGTGGTCATACAATTTTTTGGATAAGAAGGAAAATTTCCTTCTCACCTCCCTAATCTTTTTTGGGATCTGCCTCAAGATGGTGACTTCCTTTTGTTGGTAAATCAACGGCCCCCCTCTCTGCGCCTTCAAAATTCCCTCTCTAGTTGACCTTCTAACAAATTTAATATGTATCTCTCTGGGTACTTCATTTATCCTGACATATGCTGAATTTATTCTGTAGACTAGGTCAATATCCCCCCAGATCTCATCTTTAGGTTTCTGTAAATATTCTGCTAAAATTGTGCTCATGAGATCAGGAAGGTATTCACCAGATTCTTCAGAAACATTCTGAAATCTTAAAAAATATGACATCCTTTCAAAATCCATCCTAGACATATGACCAGACAAATCTGCAATTTCAATGTTGACATTTTTAAGTTCTCCCTTTGCCCCAGCCAGCCCCCCTTCCAGCTCCTCAGTCTTCTGTGAATTCTTCAACACTTGTTTCCGTGTTTCCAGAAGGTCCTCCTTAAAACTTTTATTATCAGCTCTCAAAGCTTTAATTTCCTGCACCAAAACTTGTAACACCGATTCCAAAGATGACATTCTTTGTTCCAATCCTGCCAATTCTGATTTTGATGCCATGGTAAGCTGTTAAAGTCAGTGTCACTAAGATGGCGTTTTTGGGGTGGAGCCGTTGAGGCAAATCAGGAGCAAAACAGTTCAGGTGAAAGTTGTAAAAGAATTCAAGACCCAGCAGAGAAACACTTTTCACAATCAAAAACTTTAACAGAGAAGGCACTCAGGGAAGGAATCAATTAGTCCAGAAATTTCTTCATTAGTAGAGAGAGAGAGTCCATTTCACGAAAAGATGTTGGTAATTTTCCAAAGTTAAAAATAGTCATTCAGGAACAAAGGGAACCTTCCTCCACCGCCCCATCTGAGAGCCAGGAGGAGAAAATAACCCGAGAAAAATTGTATCTAGCCAACCAGACTTAGATACATTGTAAGAAAGTCAGCCGCAGATCACTTTCGCTTCTTTCAATGCAGTCCGGAAACAAAGTATCCGCTTCCTTGCAACAAGAAGCCATTTCAGAACGCCGCTTTAAATCCGAGGGGAGGTTTAACCAACAAACACCCCCCTCTACGTTCTTTCACTCCAGGCTGCCAGCATAAATAATGTTGTAAATCACTCAGTCTTCACCTTGCTGCCAAAGCCCCAGGGAGCCTTCCGACCCGACGCTCAGTTCTTTTTAAATTTTTGCTGATCGTAACTGTCCTTCATTGGCGAAGGGAAACTCCCCCCGCAGCATGTCTTCCTTCGCCTAAACCGAAGACAAGGGCCGTTTCCCAGCCGCCGCCAGGATAAACCAGCCCAGGCAAGCCAGTTTTACGGAGGGACCCCCCAAAAAAGGGGGTGCCCCGCCCCGTTAGGGGCAGAAAAAAGAACAAAATGGCGGACGAACCCCAAGGTTCGTCCGTCGCCGCCGGGAACAGGAACAGGAACAGTTTTACAAAAAAATTTAACAAAAAGGGTAGGGTAAGGTGAGTTAAAAAGATATTTTGAGAACTTTCACGTCGAGATAGTTGGCCCCCTCCGGGGCTTCTTAACAAAACATAGATAATACATATTTCAATGGTATTACGAGATGAAGAGAAATGCATACATCATTATAAATTCCAAATTCTATGCTAGCAATCGTGTACAATATCCAAACAAAAGTTATACTGTATTAAAAAGTCATTTTTTAGATCTAAGTCTCTTGGCAATTGTATCTTCTTGTTCTCCTCCCTGACCCCCAGTGGGCGGGGCCATGGCCCCCTCCGCTCCTCCAGTTTCGTCCCCCAGGATAGAGGAATGTTTTTTAAGAAAGGCTTCCGCCTCAGCAACTGTTTTAATCTTTACTCTTCCTCCTTCCCAGAACACCAACATCCCTTCAGGCATCGCCCACTTAAACCAGACCCCCTGTTTGAATAATTTTTTGGATAAGAAGGAATACTTCCTTCTTACCTCTCTAATCTTTTTCGGGATCTGCTTCAAGATGGCAACTTCTTTCTGCTGGTACATTAACGGACCCTCTCTTGTGCCCTCAATATTCCCTCCCTGGTAGACTTTCTAACAAATTTAATATGTATCTCTCTGGGTAGTTCATTTATTCTGGCATATGCTGAGTTTATTCTGTAAACCAGGCCAATGTCCCCCCTGATCTCTTCCTTGGGTTTATGTAAGTAATCTGCTAAAATTGTGCTCATAAGATCAGGGAGGCATTCACCAGATTCTTCAGGAATGTTCTGAAATCTTAAAAAATATGACATCCTTTCAAAATCCATCCTAGACATATGACCAGTTAAATCTCCAATTTCAGTATTAACATTTTTAAGTTCTCCCTTTGCCCCAGCCAGCCCCACCTCCAACTCTTCAGTCTTCTGTGTGTTCTGCATTAATTTCTTCTGTGTCTCCAAAAGTTCTAGTTAACTGCAGTGGTCCTTTCTTAATTCTTTAATTTCCAGTACCAAAGAGTGTAACACTGCTTCCATAGCTGTCATTATTTCTTCTAAGCCTGGATTTTCTGGTTGTTTTTTAGAAGCCATGGTGAGCTGTTTAAGTCAGTGCCACTAAGATGGCGATTTTTGGGTGCGGCCGCTGGAGCAAGTCCAGAGAAAAAAGTTCAAATCAAAGTTAAAAAGTTGTGAAATCCAGAGAAGAGAACAATTTTCACAGTCAATTTTAAAGACAAAGAAGGCACTCCAGGGAAGGAATCAATTAATCACAAATATCCTCCATTAGTAGAAAGAGACAGTCCGGATCACAAAGGGATGTTGGAAATTTTCCATGAAGAATAGTCATTTAGGAACAAAGGGAAGCCATCTTCCCCCTCCCAGTCTGGAAGCCAGCAGGAGAAAACAACAGAAAAAATTGTTCCAATAAAGCCGGGCTTAGATACATTGTAGCTAGAAACAAACCGCCAAGGACTTTCACTACTTCAGCAAAGTCCGGATGAGAAATATCCGCTTCCTCTCGCTCGAGGAGCCATTTCCACACGCCGCTGCTGTAACTCCGAGGGGGGGTTCAACAAACACCCCTCTCCACTGTTTCTTTCAATCAAAGCTGCCAGCAAAAGAGTCAAAGTCACTCACTCTCCGCCTCACCGCCAAAGCCCCGGCAAAGCCATCCGGCTCGAACGCTCCTGCTCTCTCCAAATTCGCTATTTGTTACCGTCCTCCGTTGGCGAAGGGAACCAAGCCCCCCGCAGCATGTCTTCTTCCACCTAGACCGAAGACAAGGACCCTTCCCCGGCCACCGCCAGGCTGAACAGGTCCAGGCAAGCCGGTTCTACGGAGGGTCCCCCCAAAAAAGGGGCACCCCGCCCCGTTTGGGGCAGAAAAAAAAACAAAACGGCGGACGAGTCCCAGGACTCGTCCGTCGCCGCCAGAAGCCGGAACAGCAATAAATTAAGTATTGGAGTTGTCTCCTGTGCCATCTCGCATCAAGGATTGGTTGAACTTCATAATGGGTTTGGTCCCCTATGACTAAAGGGCCCGGGGGCTTCTGGGATAGTGGTCTCAGAGTGGATCCAATCACAGGTTTCAAGAGGCTTCTATGAAATGCTTCCCCAGCAGTCAAGGCAGTTTCAATTGCACTATGACTGGGTTGATGATCTTTATTATGGGGAATGGTCCCATAAACTTTGGTCCCAGTTTCTTGCTAGGGAGTTTTAATCTCAAATATTTTGTGGAGAGGTAAGCCTTCTCTCCCACCTAGAATGGCCATTGCAGAACCTGTTTCTTACAGGTGTGTGCTGCTTTAGCCAGTGCTTTTTTGACATTTTCCCAAGTTGCTTTCAGCATCGACATCCAATCAGTCAAGCTGACTGAGGAGGGGGGGGGTGTCCCTTGGATATTCAGGCATTGGGACAAAGTCCATGCCACTCACTACTTTGAACGGTGTGAGTCTTGTGCTACTTTGAACACCATTATTGTACTCAGCAAAAGATAAAAGGTCTGCCCAATTGGACTGCTGATAGTTCACGTATCACCTCAGGTACTGCTCTACCATGGCATTCAGTCTCTCTGCCACCTCATTGGTGCTCGGATGAAAAGCTGAACCAAGACCCCGGGATGACCCAATGGACCGCAGGAACTCCCTCCAGAACTTTGCTGTGAACTGGACCCCTCTGTCTGAGATAATTATTCGAGGTACTCCATTCAGTCAGTAGATATGCTTCATGAACAGTTTAGCTAGCTTGTGAGCCGAGTAGTCTGCTATAGGGTATGAAGTCTGCCTGTTTGGAGAACAGATCTATTACAGTCCAAATCACCGGGTTTCTCCCACTTTTTGGCAACTCTACTATAAAGTCAAGTGCGATCTCATCCCACGGCCTCATTGGCCCTGCTACTGTTTGCAGCAGTCCGGGAGGTTTCCCGGTCATCTCTTCATTGTGGCACAGATGGTGCAACTTTTCACATAATTATCCACATCTTTCTTTATGCCAGGCCACCAGAATTGGCTCCGGGCTAAGTGTAAAGTCTTTAGGATTCCAAAGTGGCTTGCCAGTTTGGTATCATGGCTCCTCTGGAGAACTAGGGTATGTAGGGATTCTGGGACATAGAGTTTCGTCCCCTTCAATGCAAGGTCATCTCTATTCATCAAGATATTGGTTGTTTTGGAACCAGGCATCTGCTAGCAATTTAGTTTTGAGTCTTGTGGTTAGGTCGCTTGCGGGTTTGTCTTTCAAGTCTGTGGTTAGGTTGATCAAGCACCTAGTGCAGCCTGAGTCTATTAGGGCTGGTTTCCTGTTTTTGGGGCTGTGAGGCGTATTGGAAAAAGGAAAGGGTGAATTGGTTCACTCACCATTGGATCGTTTTCTCCCTCGTCCTCGTTGTCATAGGATTCGGCCAAGTGGTCATCGTTGCCTGGGATTCCACCACTTTCGCCTGAGAGGGAAGGGGCCTCTGCAGCCTGAAGGGCTTTCCAGGACATGTTGATGGCCCATTTGGGGCCTCGTTCTGGTCATCCCCTGGGTGGCAGGTGTGGGCTTGGTTTTGTGGCTGGGGTTGGGCACACAGATTTCTCCACACCTCCACAGACTTCAGGGAAAGGCTGGTGCTGTGGTTCCCTATCGGCTGGGTGGTTTCAGGTCAGGTTAACCTCTCTCTTTTGTGTCTGGTTGCTTTCTCATGTCGTTGGCACGTAGCCCACTGTCAACTTTTGTTGCTACTCAGAACCACTCAGATTCTCCTCCCTTCTCTTTGGCAGCTTGATAGTAGTCATGGAAATGTTTTACAAGCTGACAGTCATATTTGTAGGAGAAGCTGGTTTGTTCTTATACTACTCAATGAAGTGAATGAGAGAATGTTAAAAGGAACCTAACCTGAGAATTAACTGCCTTTTTATTTGACATTTTTCCATTTGTACATATTACATTTTAAATAACAAGAGGTCATTTGAACTGTTCTTTTGAGCTTACAACATATGCACCCGTGTTGTCCTTATTTTTTTTATAAAAAATGATACAAGAAGCAGGGAACATACAAAAAAGCCCTTGAAACAAAAAGGCAGTTTTTTAAATAGCAAGGAGGATGGGAGACATACTGTACATATTTGAAAATAAATCTTTTTTTTAGAGATACAGTGGTACCTCGGTTCACGAACGCCTCTGTTCACGACCAATTTGGTTTACGAACATAAATTTTGCTCAAAATGTGCTTCGGTTCACGAACTCTGCTTCAGTTCACAAACAGAAACCGCGGCCATTTTTAATGTATTCATGGCTGTCACATGGTTGTGACTTCCTGTAGGAAGATCGTAGAGAGAAGAAAACACAGAAAAAAGCCCCAGCACGCACACTGTGAGTACTTTCAGTGACTTTTTTTTTATTTTTGTTATGCTTTTAGCATATGGAAAACTGTGCCTCGGTTCACGAACAATTCGGTTCGCGACCAGAGTCAGTTCACGAATTAAGTTCATGAACCACTGTACACCCATGTTGATTTTATTCTTCTTTTTTATGTTTTAAGCACTCTGATGGAAGATATGTTATTTTCTATTCCATACCAGGCAGAAAAATATCTTATGCTGACCCCCCCACAGTGCACAAAACCAGCTAAGTTAAGTTAGGTTGACAGACTAGTGATTTGCTGGGATGCAGCTGTTTTTGATGGTAAAAGCAAAAAATGAAAAGTGTTCAAGTTATCATTAAACTCTGTTCCTTAAAGTTAAAAAACTGCATATTTTCTGGTCTGTATTAATTGCAAACAATACTGCCACTATTGTATTAAAAGACTTTAGGCAGATGTTTCCTTTTCTTTGTTTTACTTTACTTTTTGAAGTTAGGAAATTGTTAGGAATGGAGCATGTCCTTGAATAAAATACCTCAAGGTTTTAGTGATTTACTTAGAAATGCAGCTTCAATAGTAGGTAGAGTTTGATGCTACTTCAGTTAAATAGAAGAAAATGGAAAATAGAGGGAAAGGGTTGTAGGTAAGAGCAGTGATGAGCGCCTGTGCTTTCCTGTTGCCTTTAGATATGTGAGGAATGCTGAACCCCATAACATTTGGAAATAAGATTATCTTGCTCATTAGCTTAATTAGTAAGATATCTTAGCATCCAAGTAACTGATTCCTTAAAAAAACAACTTACTGAGACTTTAAAATATTTAACAGTTTTTTTACATTATAATAGTGTTCTTACACCTAAGGTTGTACTTTTCATGTATGTTTTTTTCCACAATGTATGTATCTCTATCATTATTCTCCTTTTTTTTAACCTTGCTCCCATTTTTGTTATTAATAAAAAAAACCTTTTGATTGCACAAAGAAGAATGGATATATAAAATGTACATGTCCCAATTAAATGTGTGGAGAACAACTCATGTTCTTATTCAGCAAATAGTACTCAGATATTTATGCTGTGCACAGAACTGGCCCCTTTGCTGATAAGAAGTAGTCAGTATTATAGGCAGTCTTCACTTAATGACCATAATCCAGTGGGGAATTTTGATTACAAGTTGTAGCAATTATAAAACAAGTCACCATGGTTGTTAAGAGAACTTTGTGGTCATTAAGTGAGTATAGAGAGGGAGAGAGGGAGAAAGGGAGTAGGTAGGTAGGTTGGGGGTTACCCATGTTTGTGTGTGCAGGTGTAGATCTACACACAGATTGGTTGGCCATTTAACCAGACTGGGCCACAGTAACGTGTGGCCAGGAATGGATAGTAATAAAATAAGGCAGTGAAATGAATGCTAGAAGTATAAAAAACTTTTTAATCATCTAGATGGACATGTGATGAAGCAAACAAATTTTAGAGTATGGTTCATATTTTAATATGAAAATGAAGATAAAAATGAAATCAGAACTTTTCCGTTGGGTCTTAATGGAAAAGGAATTAGAGAAAAAAAGTTGGAACTTTGTTATAATATATGTTGACAGCAGCAAGGTTATTGTACGCACAAAAATGGAAGGATATTTCAATTCCTACTATGGACAAATGGTTGCAGAAGTTGATGGAGTTGCTGAAATGGCAAAATTGATCACTTTGATTAAAGAAAAGAGCATAAGTACTTTTGTTTCCACATAGAGACTGCTTCTGAACTTCGTGCTTGATGTGGAGAAGAATGAAGCTCTGACTTTGGGTTTTACAGATTAGACTGATGGATCTTTATAGAAATGGCTTGTCCATATTATCATGAAAAAGAAAAAGGTTGCAATTTGATGGCGATGACTTATTTTACTATTAGAACCATTTTTTTTATATTGAAAAAGTTTTATTGAGTTTACATTTTTTGTGGGGTAGGGTAAGGGTTACATAGAAATTTTGAGAGTGGTCACGTCAAAGTCGTCGGCTCCTCCGGAACCTCAAATTACATTATTAAAAAGAAAAAAAAGAAACATTTCACATAACACTACAAGCTGGGAGCAAGTACATATTCCTAAATTTTTCAGTTATATACTGTCAGTCAATTGCAAAAATCCAGATTACAAATATCATACAATATTACTCAAAAGAAAAACAAGGGCAAAGTTATTTTTTAGATCTAAGTCTCTTGGCAATTGTATCTTCCCCCTTCTCCCCCGGGCCCCCAGCGGGCGGGGCCATGGCTCCCCCTGCCCCCCCTGGATCTTCTCCCAGGACAGAGGAATGTTTTTTAAGAAAGGCTTCCGCCTCAGCAACTGTTTTAATCTTTACTCTACCTCCTTCCCAGAACACCAGCATCCCTTCGGGTATCACCCACTTGAACCAGATCCCATGATCAAACAATGTTTTAGACAAGAAGGAAAATTTCCGTCTTGCATCTCTAATTTTTCTTGGAATCTGCTTCAAGATGGTAATCTCCTTTTGTTGGTAAATCATAGGACTCCCTCTTTGCACCTTCAAGATTTCCTCTCTGGTTGACCTTCTAACAAATTTTACATGTATCTCTCTGGGTACTTCATTCATCCTAGCATATGCAGAATTTATTCTGTAGACTAGGTCAATGTCCCCTCTGATCTCATCTTTGGGTTTATGTAAATAGTCTGCAATAATTGTACTCATAAGATCAGGGAGACATTCACCATCCATCTCAGAAACATTCTGGAATCTCAAAAAATATGTCATCCTTTCCAAATCAATCCTAGTCACATGCGCATTTATTTCCACAACCTCATTAGAAACATTTTTAATCTCTCCCTTAGCCCCCTCCAACCCCCCTTTCAATTCTTCATTCTTCTGTGTATTCTCAAGCACTTGTTTTCGAGTGTCCAATAGTTCCTTTTTAAAGTTGACATTTTCTGCCCTCTGAGCCTTAATTTCTGATACCAAATTTTGTATAACAGTTTCAAGGGCAGTCATTCTTTGTTCAAGGCTTGCGAGCGTTGCTTCTTGTGCCATGTTTAGCTGTTGATATCCGTGCCAGTAAAATGGCGTTTTTAGGGTGGGGCTGGTAAGGCAGATCAGGAGTCCAAAGTCCTCAAAGTTGTACAGCTGCAAAATTCAGAAGCCAACAGAGAAACACTTTTCCAACTCCATAGGTATAATAACGAAGGCAATCCAGAAAGGAAAACACAAATCCAAAAAGAGAAAATTCTTCATCAATAATTAGAGGAAGTCCAAATCGCAAAGAGACACTGGTAATTTTCCATAAGTCATAGTCAGTCGGGGACAAAGAGAAGCCATTTTCCGCCCAAACTCAGAGCCCGAGGGAGAAAGCGGTTAAAAAGCAAAAAAGAAACTGTTTCAGCCAGACCTCGAGACATAATTGCAAACAAGCCGCAAAGTACTTTCCCTTGTTAGAGACCATCCAGATTTAAAGTTTCCGATTCCTCGCAACGAGGCATTTCCGAGTGCCGCTTTTAGTCCAAGGGGGGGTTTTTGGAAACAAACACCCCCCTCCAGTCCCTTTCAGCCCGGCTGACAGTACACAAAAAGAAAAGTTTTAAACGCTCACTCTCCGCTCGCAGCTGAGGTCCCGAAAAGCCTCCCGACTCTTCCGATCTTCTCTCTTCATAGAATTAAATGGTGCCGCCAACCTTTGGCGAAGGGAAGACCCCCCGCAGCATGTCCTCTTCCACCTAAGCCGAGGAGCAGGGTCGCTCTCCCCGCTGCCGCGGGGGGGGGGCTTCCCTGTCGAGCCGGCTTTACGGGAGAAGCCCCAAACAAGGGGCTTCTCGCCCCTGTGGGGGGGCAGGAAAAGGATCAAAGCGGCGAGCGAACCCTAAGTTCGCCCGTCGCCGCCGGAGCCGGAACCGGAAGCCAGAACCATTTTTTAAAGTTGAATATTGCAATGTTGCAATGCTGTTTTCAAATACAATCCTCAATAAATATTTGATTCAGTGGTTTGAAATATTGCTTGTAATTAGTTTTAGGAAAAGTAATTAAATGTTAGAATATGTTAAGAATCCGTTGACATTGATTCTTTCATTTTACCAGTTTTTCCTAATTTGTTATTTTTATTTCAGTTATTACATAGTAGCACATTCTTATTTTCTTGAAGTTTTTTTTTGATGGAGAAGGTGAGTTATTTCATGCTTGCTTGGCAATTTATCTTTTTGTTCTATAACAGATATGCATCTGAATTATCTCAGTGAAATGGAATCTCCTATTTTGGTTTAGATAGAATTATTGTGTTTCTGGAACATCAGGTTCAAGTTACATGGAAGGTTGACTTCCAATAGCATAGGAGCTATTCCAAAAGCATAGGAGGAAGAAGACTTTTTGTATCATGATTAATTTTGTTGCTGTAAGAAAGTTAAGTCTGATCACAAATTTACCTCAGTAGAAATCTAGATCTGAATTTATTTACAATTTATTTGAGGGCTGAAAGAAATTTGTGTATTTTCTAGTATTGTTTTTCAAAAAGACCAAGATTCTTTACAAATGAATGTATTGTAGAAGCTTGCTTTTCATTATTAAAATTGTACAAATAACCATCACTTACCGGTGGCACAATGAGGTTGTAAGATGAAGCGTTATATAACCACACTAATTTATGTTCAATAGTTCTGACAGGTCCAGTTAATGTCAGCCACATCCTGCATAATTCCAGCTTTCCATGGTCATGTGATTGTCATTTGTGAACTCCTGTGCCTCCAGAAATGCTATGACATTACAAGGACCTGTTGTAAGCACCCTTGTTCAGTGCCATTTGAATAGTCAATGAACAAGCAAGAATTATGCTATGTTGGTTTGTACAATGAATAAAAGCTGGCAACTAGATCTTGACATGGACAAATTATAGAAGAATTCCAAACATTTTGAGGCTTTAAAGTATGTATTAAAAAGGCAGAAAAATTAGAACATTAGAGGAAAAGAGCGAATGGTTGACAATAGATACTTTTACATTTAAAGCTGCATCTCTGCTTAGATGCACAAAATATTATCATGAAACATGATATTTCGTATTTGAGAGATTGGCAATGTCTGCTATCCTAGTGAAATTTTTAAACAAATTTTAACAGCTGTATTGTTTAACTAGCATTTGTTAAAATAAATGGGGTACTTTGCCTTATTCAACCGTGATCATAAGTGCAAAGCATATAAATGGGAGGCACCGTTTTGCGGTGGTTCTCATCCTACCTCTCTGGTCGGTCGCAATATGTGTTGACGGGAGGGCAGAGGTCGACCTCGAGACCCCTCTTATGTGGGGTTCCTCAGGGGTCGGTCCTCTCGCCCCTCCTGTTTAACACATATATGAAGCCGCTGGGTGAGATCATCCGTGGTTTTGGGGTGGAGTACCATCTGTACGCTGACGACACCCAGCTGTACATATCCACCCCAGACCACCCCAACGATGCCGCCGAAGTGCTGTCCCGGTGTTTGGAAGCCGTACGGATCTGGATGGGTGGTAACAAACTCAAGCTCAACCCTGCCAAGACTGAGTGGCTGTGGTTTCCGGCACCCCGGTTCAGCCAGATTACTCCAACTCTGGCCATTGGGGGCGAAACACTGGCCCCCGTGGAGAGGGCGCGCAATTTGGGTGTCCTCCTGGATTCCCGGCTGTCCTTGGAGGACCATGTGACGGCCGTGGCCAGGGGGGCGTTTCATCAGGTACGCCTGATGCGCCAATTGCGCCCCTTACTGGACCGGGCTGCCCTTTGCACAGTCACTCAAGCTCTCGTGACGTCCCGTCTCGACTACTGTAATGCTCTCTACATGGGGCTTCCCTTGAGGTGCACTCGAAAGCTACAGCTAGTCCAAAACGCAGCCGCGCGGGTAATTACGGGAGCCACTAGAAGCTCCCATATAACACCAATCCTGCGCGAGCTGCATTGGCTTCCTGTGGTCTTTCGGGTGCGCTTCAAGGTTCTGACGACCATCTTTAAAGCGCTCCATGGCTCGGGGCCTAGTTATATGCGAGACCGTCTCCTGCCCCATACATCCCTTAGACCGATCCGCTCCCACAGAGAGGGCCTTCTCAGGGTGCCGTCGGCCGGACAATGCCGACTGGCGACACCCAGGGGAAGAGCCTTCTCTGTGGCGGGCCCTGCCCTTTGGAACGACCTACCCCCTGAACTCCGGACCATCACCGACCTCCGCCTCTTCCGCAAATGTTTAAAGACATATTTTTTCCATCAAGCCGGCCTAGCCTAACCTCCCATGGGGACTTTTAGAAAAGTTTTAAATTGGGTTTTTAATAATTGGTTTTTAGCACAGGATTGGGGATTATTTAATATATATTTTAAATTATTTGTCTATCTTCTATTGTGTATGTTTTTTTAAATTTCCTGTGCGCCGCCCTGGGTCCTCTGTGGAGAAGGGCGGGATATAAATGTAATAAATGAAATGAAATGAAATGAAATGCTCGCATGCGTGAGAATGGAGGTCTGAATTTGAATGCGGAGTGGGACCCGGGGGACGTTTTGCCCCAGGAGGATGCCGCCAGCCCTCATTGACCACCTTCGAGGGCTGGCCCAGCAAGCGTCTATGCCAGCTGTCACACCAGTCAGTTTTGGGAGCTGAGGATGAGCTGAGGGTGTGACAGCGGGGCGAAGAACATCGGAGAGAGGAGCGAGGCCCAAATCGGCCTAGCGCAACCTGGCGCGGCAGGAGAGGAGGTAGGCTTGCGAAGCCAGGACGCTGGGGGTGATCGATCGACCGGGCCAGGAGGATATTCCATCGGGCCACGCGAGAAGGTTGCAGACCGTGCGGCCTACACCCAACCCAAACTGAGTGTTCCCCACCTGATCCAGGGCTGGAGTGGCGGGAGCGGCTGAAGAGTGAGGAAGAACGGCTGAAGTATGTTGGAAGAGTAAGGAGTAAGGAGGAGTCGGGAAGGAGAGTGGACGTGAGAGGAGAGTGGAAGAGAGGAAATGAGAGGGAAGAGAAAGGGAGAAGTTGAGAAAGAGAGGAAGGAGAAAGAAGGAGAAAGAAGGAATGGAAATAGAAGGAAAGAGTGAATGGACAGAAGGAAGGAGTGAATGGATGGAGGAGTGGGCCGAGCAGCCGGGTCATGGAGTGGAGGAACTAAGGAACCCAGGAAGAACTGTGGAGTGTTTGCACAGGGCAGGAAGATGCAAGCCGAGCCAGCACAGGCAAGCATTTAACATCGGGCCGTGCGGCACACCAAACTGGCCGCACGGCACCTATGCGGACTGAGGCCTGTGTGGTTGAAGAGGACAGATGGGTGGAGCCCCTGCTAAGGGGCAGAATGATCGGCAGAGCTGTGGAATGGCAGGCCCAAGGCAGCCAAGAATCATTGTTAGCC
Organism: Rhabdophis nuchalis; assembly: GCA_039707465.1. Lineage (NCBI taxonomy): Eukaryota > Metazoa > Chordata > Lepidosauria > Squamata > Natricidae > Rhabdophis > Rhabdophis nuchalis. Next base: position 81,864,521 of record CM077647.1, read on the forward strand.
ACAGCCTATTCGAGCTGGAATTGTGGCTCTATTGGACTAATTGGGGTGTGAGAGAGACTTGATGGAGTTTCGGATCATATCCCCTTCAATTGGACTGCTAGGGCTATCCCAGCATTATGCTGATTTGATCTCTATATCATCTGTGATCCCTCCCCATCTGTCAAACTATTGGACTGATTGACTTTTAATTCCACCTACCCTAATGGATTTGTCATCTTCCCATTCTAACTAACCTGCACTTTACACCTTTACTCTACTTTGACTTTGACTTAGACTTGCGATCAAATTCTCCTTGGGCTGTACGGCCTTCGTATCTTACCCAATTATGTATTCAAGGCAAGATCTCCTTTGCCTGCGAGTCTCTCCTCTCGCAGACATGGCCCCCTGGTCTAACACGGGCCCACCTCGAGGATGGACTGATTGCTCCTGAGAGGTGGGCGAAGCGCAAACTTAGGGGTTTTTTATCCAAAATTTTCATCCGAATTTTAGGGGGTCCCAGGGTGGGGGGTGGGTTTGGGCAGTCAGAAGTGGGTCGGATAACAGGGCTGGCTGGCGGAACTAGGAAAAAGACGAGGTCTATTAAGGAGGGGGAAGAGGGGTTGTTCCGGTGGAGGGTTTTTCCATCTGTACGGTCCTGGGGAGGGGCAGGGGTGGCGGGAGACAGGGTGTCCATAAAGAGTTGGGGGATCGTGGCCGCTGGTTACAAGCGGTCACTCGCCCCAACCCCCTGTACTCCCCTCGAAGGCTAGGTGGTCAAGGATTACAGAGCCAGGGCCCTAGGCTGATGTTTTGTAACGCCAGGTCCATGGTGAACAAAGCCCCCCTCATTAATGACCTAGTGTTAGAGGGGGACCCGGACCTGGTGGGAATAACGGAGACCTGGTTGGGCCCCGAGGGGGGTTTACCCCTCGTGGATATGTGCCCACCAGGCTACCGTGCATTTCATCAGCCTCGGGCCTCTGGCAGGGGTGGAGGAGTGGCGATTATTGTTAGGGAAGGTAGCTCGGGAGTTCATGGCTTCCATGACGGCCATGGACCTGACCCAAGTAGTTCGGGGCCCCACCCACGATGGAGGACACACGCTGGATCTGATTTTTGTCTCTGGCCAGTGGAGAAGTGATCTCGGAATCGGGGATTTAGTCATGGACAGATCACTCTCTCCTTCGGCTGGACTTTCCAATCGCCACACCCCACCGCGGGGAGGCGGAACCCCACCTAGATGGTTCCGCCCCAGGCGCCTGATGGATCCTGAAAGGTTCCAGATGGAGCTTGGGCCAGCACCTGTAGCCTTGACCCATGACATGACTGAGGACCTAGTGGCCGCATGGTATAATGCTGCCACGGGGGCCTTTGACCGTGTCGCCCCTTTGCGGCCTCTCACGCGGCGTCGCCTCACCCAGGCTCCCTGGTTTACCGAGGAGCTGAGGGAGGTGAAACACTGCTAGAGAGTAGGTGGAGATCCTCTCGGTCCGAATCCGACCGAACACTAGTGAGAGCCCATTTGAGGACTTACTTAGTGGCAATGAGGGTGGCCAGACGTGAGTATTGTGCCACCCTCATCGTGTCCGCAGATAACCGCCCGGCGGCCCTTTTTGGGGTAACCCGCTCCCTCCTTCAACAGAGGCCGCGGGAAGCCCCATTACAGGGCCGTGCCGAGGAATTTGGTGAATATCTGCTGGATAAAATCGCTCAGATCCGGAGCGGGCTGCCCTCCACAGACAGTAGTCTAGAGGAAGTTCCTGAGGCAGGTCTTGAGACAATTTTATGTGAGGACTTTGACTTTGTTGCTAACAATGATATGGACAGGTTGTCAAGGAGACTAAAGGCCACCACATGTTTATTGGACCCGTGTCCCTCCTGGCTTGTACTGGCATCCTGGGAGGTGACACGAGGCTGGCTCCAGGACATAGTGAACGCTTCTTTGAGTGAGGGGTTTTTGCCTACCGCCTTGAAGGAGGTGGTGGTGAAACCCCTCCTCAAGAAGCCTTCCCTGGACCCAGCATTATTGGAGAATTATCGTCCGGTCTCCAACCTTCACTTTCTAGCGAAGGTTGTAGAGAGTTTGGTGGCACTGCAGTTTCCTTGCCACCTGGAAAAAATTGATTTTGAAAAAGTTTTATTGGGTTTTACACATTTTATAAAAATAGGATAAGGGAATATAAGGAATTACAAACACATTTTGAGAACCTCTATGTTGGAGGTGTTGGCCCCCTCCGAGGCTTCATAAAAAAAAATAGATAATACAATAAAGTTTTCATTTTTTCTACAAAGTGAAAAGAGATACAAATATTTCATTTTAAAATCTATGCAATCAATCATTTATAAACATCCAAATAAAAGTTGTACTATACAGAAAAAAGTCACTTGTGAGATCTAAGTCTTTTGGCAATTGTATCTTCCTCTCCCTGACCTCCAGTGGGCGGAGCCGTGGCCCCCTCCGTTCGCCCATTTTCATCCTCCAGGATTGGGGAGTGTTTTTTAAGAAAGGCTTCCGCCTCTGCAATTGTTTTAATTCTTATTCTTCCCCCCTCCCAGAGCACCAACATTCCCTCGGGCGTCAACCACCTGAACCAGACCCCTTTTTTGAATAATCTTTTTGATAAGAAGGAATATTTCTTCCTTATCTCTCTAATCTTTTTCGGGATCTGTTTCAAGATGGCAATCTCATTCTGTTGGTAAATTAAAGGACCGTCTCTCTGTGCTCTCAGGATCCCCTCCCTTGTTGACCTTCTTACAAATTGAATATGTATCTCTCTGGGTACTTCATTTATCCTGGCATATGCTGAGTTAATTCTATAAGACATCCTTTCAAAATCCATCCTAGACATATGACCAGCCAAATCCACTATTTCATTGTGAGAATTTTTTAGCTCTTCCCTTGTCACAGCCATCCCCCCCTCCAGTCCATCAATTCTTTGTTTATTTTCCATTAGTGCTTTCTGTGTCTCCAAAAGTTCTAATTTTGAACTGAAATTATCTTTCCGGATTTCTTTAATTTCTTTCATAATGTTTTGAAGAATTTCCTCTATTGTTGATAACTGTGTAGCTTCCACCTCTGTTTCTTTGGGTAACATTGAAGTAATCTTAGGTTGATGTAGCTGCTTTTTTGAAGCCATAATGAAAGTTTTAAGTCTTTGTCACTAATATGGCGTCTGTTGGAGAGGCAGTCCGTGAGGCAAGGAGAGAACAAAAGCCAATGTCCAAATTCAAAGTTAAGTTTAGTTATAATCCAGAGAGAAAACAAATTCTTAAAGACAATCAGATAAAAAAAAACAAAGAAGGCACATCAGGGAAAGGTCCAATTAATCAATTACATTCATCCATTAATAAAAAGAGAAGAACAGTCCCAACACAAGGGAGTGTCAGCAATTTTCCAAGAAAAGTATGTCTCCTGAGAACAAAGGAACGCCATCTTCCCCAGCTCTCCTGGAAGCCGCCGAGAGTTAGTGAAAATCATTTCAATTATAGCCAGACTTCGATACAAAGTATCCAGAGATCGTAAAGAAAAGACTTTCACTATAGTTTAAGAAAATCGGATGTTGATTCCTCCGACTCCCCAAGCCTGGGGAGCATTTCTAAAAGCCGCTTTTTTTCCTTTCCGAGGTGTTTTTTTTACAAACTCCCCCCTCCTTCTTCTTTCAAACTGATAGTTGAGAGCATTAAAGCAAAATCACTCACGATCCACCTTGCAGCCAGGAGCCTCGGTGTTGCCTTCAACCCTGGCGTTTCAGTCCTTCTTTAAACGAGATAGCTGTTCCGGCTCTCCATCGGTGAAGGGGATGACCCCCCCGCGACTCGTTCTTCTGCGCCTAGGTCGAAGCGGGGGCCACCCCCCCGACCACCATCGGGATGGGGATTCCCCGCAAGCCGCCCGTACAGCGGAGGCTCTTTACAAGAGCCCCCTGCCCCCGGGGGGGCCGCAGAAGTAACCAAGCGGCGGACGAGCACAAGACTCGACAGTCACCTCCGGCCAACCGGAAGGAAGTCCGAGGAAATTGATTATCTAGACCCGCGCCAGTCCAGCTTTCGACCCGATTATAGCACCAAAACGGCATTGGTCGCGTTGGTGGATGATCTCTGGAGGGCGCGGGATAGAGGTTGTTCCTCTATCCTCATCCTGTTAGATCTCTCAGTGGCTTTTGATACCATCAATCATGGTATCCTATTGCGCCGACTGGGGGTGTTGGGGGTGGAAGGCACCTCCTACCTCTCTTGTCAGTCACAATTTGTGTTGACAGGAGGGCAGAGGTCGACTTCTAGGCCCCTCACTTGTGGGGTGCCACAGGGGTCGGTCCTCTCGCCACTCCTGTTCAACATGTATATGAAGCCGCTGGGTGAGATCATCTGTGGTTTTGGGGTAGAATACCATCTGTATGCTGATGACACTAAGCTGTACATCTCTACCCCAAACCACCCCAACAATGCCGTTGAGGTGATGTCCTGGTGTTTGGAGGCCGTACGGATCTGGATGGGCAGCAACAAACTCAAAGTCAACCCGTCCACGACCAAGTAGCTGTGGTTTCCAGCCTCCCAGTTTCCAGCCTCCCTGGCCATGAGGGGCGAAGTACTGGCCCCTGTGGAGAGGGCGCGCAATTTAGGAATCCTCCTGGATTCCCGGCTGTCCCTGGAGGACCAGGTGGCGGCCGTGGCCAGGGGGGCGTTTTACCAGGTCCGCCTGGTCCACCAATTGCACCTCTTACTTGACCGGGAGGCCCTTTGCACAGTCACTCAAGCGCTCGTGACTTCTCACTTGGACTACTGTAACGCTCTCTACATGGGGCTCCCCTTGAGATGCACTCGGAGGTTGCAGTTGGTCCAGAATGCGGCCGCGCGGGTTATTATGAGTGCTACGAGGCAATCCCACATAACACCGCTCCTGCACGAGCTGCACTGGCTGCCTGTGACCTTCCGGGTGTGTTACAAGGTTTTGATGACCATCTTCAAGGTGCTCCATGGCACGGGGCCTAGCTACCTACGAGACCATCTGCTGCCCCATATGTCCCTACGACCAATCTGCTCTCACAGAGAGGGTCTGCTCAGGGTGCCGTCGACCGGGCAATGCCGGTTGGCGACGCCCAGGGGAAGAGCCTTCTCTGTGATGGGCCCAACCCTCTGGAACGCTCTTCCTCCTGAACTCCGTGTCATCTCGGACCTCCGCCTGTTCCGCCAGCGGTTAAAAACGCACTTCTTCCAACAAGTCGGCCTGGCATGATTTTACTCGACACTGTACTGCTTTTAGTTGACCAAAGTTTTAATTCAGAGGTTTTAATATGGGTTTTAGCGCAGGGTGGTTTTAATTTAATTCAGTTTTAAGAATGCTTATATTCTTGTATATATGTATATTTATATTTTATATTCCCTGTGCGCCACCCCAAGTCTCTATGTGGTGAGATGGGTGCGGCTTATAAATACGATTAATAAATAAATAATAAATAAATAAATAAATAAATAAATAAATAAATAATAAAATAAACTTAAGTTCCAGCCATTGAGGTAATATGCATTTTCCTAATTCAACTTGAAATCCACACCCCATCACTTGTTTAGTTTATTCTAATCAGGAAATGGGAAAAAAGTTGCAGTATATATGTGAATTTTCTTTAAAATGAGTTTACTTTAAGGGGCTTTTTCTGCTTATAAATAATACTTAGCAGTGTCTTTGATTTCTTTTTAAAAAATAAACCCCTACCCATAAAAGTAGGGATTGTATTTTTTTTTTCTTTTGAAGAAGTAATGGTAAACAATCTAGTATGGTATTATTTAAACCTATAAGGTCCTGAATGGCCTTTTCTCAGAGTAATAGCATTGTCATTTCATTGTGCTGGCTATTCACAGTGACATCTGCTAAATCATATTGTTACGTAGATGGCCAGCATCCTTATTGCTACTAAAGGGTAATGTCAATGAACATGTTCACAGTATAATGAATCATTCACAAGGGAAGGCAAAGGCATATAACATGAAATAGTGTGTTTTTGCTTTATTGATGCATAAAGAACCCTCTATGCATTTAGAACTCTCATTCCATAATCCATCAAATTGGAAAGCACAGATCAGTTATATAGAAACATCTCTTCTCTTTGCCATTTATACAGCTGCTTGTGTGTCAGATCCCCTGCTGAGACGCTGCATTCCGATGGAGGAGGTGGGAAGAGATTACCAGGGCTGCATTCTCTGCATGCTTTTATTTTTGCTGTTGGATTTAGGGGCAGGAGCTATCTTGAAAACTGATGGGCTTCCTTCCAGCCTGAATAGTCTGATTCCAAAGTCTCTCCAGTCTGGGGGTGAGCTGCTATCAAGCTAATCCCTTGGAGTTCTGAAAACATCTATGTGGAATTGTACTGGCTACTGATGGACTGGTAAAAGGGGGTGTGGTGTGAATTGGGAAGAATAGCTTAATACGTTTTATGGGAATTTCAGATTCCCCCTAACTTCTCTGCAATTACTTTCTCTCAGTAAAAGTTCCTTTTGATAACAAATTCTTTCAAGACTCATACTTTCCTGAGGGGATAGCTAAGGCAAGTTCTTATATTTGGTGGAATCTGCAAAGTGATCAACCCAGAGAGACATAACGCCCTACTATGGTAACTGTGCAAGCAATGTCCACTCAAGGTAGAGACCAAAAGGAAGCTGAGTGCTGGGGTGAAACTTCTGCCAAGGCTCAACTGGGAGCAGACTCCAGATAGACAGAGGAAACTGCAAACCTGGGGGGGGGGGCTTATCAAAACCCAGGTGGTCCATTCGCGTTGGGAGGAAGGATGACTGGCAGGGGAAGACCTCACCCGAGGCAGTTGCCAATGTGGACAGTAGGAAGACTGAAAGTGCTTGAAGATGATGTGGAAGAAGGAGACAAGCCCAATTTTGCCGACTTTCTCATGAGGCAAACCATGCATTCCATGATGGAGTCATTCCAGAACTTGAAGGCACGAAATACCCTGGCCAGAACGTTCGTTAATGATGACTGCAGATCCTAATTCAAAGGTGAAGGTGAAGTTTCATTGCTTGACACTATGGGGGCAGTATCTGACACCCTGGCAGGGGTTACTACAACTGTTGAACCCTCATCGAGAGAGACAGCCACAGCCAATGTCCTTAGGCCAAGCAACATTGTGGAGTCCTGAAGGCAGAAGGCCCCGCCCTGCATGAAATTTGTCAGAGACCCCCAGCAATTGGGATTCTTCCTGGCCCATGTCCTCACTTACATGCAGGAATATGGGCATGAGATTCCCATGGAGGGAGCCAAGGTGAGAGTGATCACACTGGCATTACAGAGGGTCATGGCCTGATGGATAGTGATCCTCCACAATGCTATTCAGGGTCCTATTAAGGGAGAAAAAAGATGGGACTTTGCATCTCTGCATTGACTATCATAGTCTGAATGCAGTATGCATGTAAAATGTGTACCCCCTCCTTATGATGAAGAATATGTTAGCCCATTTGGGAAAGGGGAAATTTTACAGCAAGCTGGACTTGTAGGAAGTGCATTACTGCATTAGAATCAGGGAGGGGGATGAATGGAAGACTGCTTTCAACTGCCCGGTAGGTTGTTTCCAGTTGAAAGTACTTCCTTTGAGCCCCTGCAGTATTTATGCACTCATTAATGTACTACACAAAAACATATATAAAGGAGTGCTGGTTATATGGATGACATTTTAATTTACACCGAAACCAAAGCAGAACATGTGAGGTTGATCTGAGTGATCCTTAAGAAGCTTTGTGCCACTAAATTCTATGCCAAACTTTCCAAGTTCAAATTCCACCAGGACAAAATAGATTACCTGGGCTACAAGATCTCCTATGAGGGGATCAAACTAAACCCCCAAAAGATTAGGGCAGTGCTAAAATAGGATCTGCCCCATACAAGGAAGTAGTTACAAAGCTTCCTAGGATTCACAAATTTACAGGTAATGTATGCCTTGTTTTGCCCAAATAGCCCTGCCCATCACAAATTTGCTAAAAAGAATGGGGAGGGGGGAGAGACAAACCTAAACATAGCCAGTCTTTGAAATGGTCAACAGAATGTCAAGCCATGTTCAAAAAGCAAATGGTTTTTTACACCAAACTAGTGCTAAAACACCCAGACCCTGACAAACCTTTCATCATATAAACTGACAACAATGATGTTGTAGTGTAGGGAGAATGAGAACAGGCAATTACAACCATGTGCATACACCTCAAAGAAACTGTCGGAAACCAAGCAACGCTGGACCATAAGGGAGGCTTATGCTGTAAGATGGGCACTCCTCTTCTGGACTTTTCTTTTAGAAGGAAGAAAACTCCCTTTCTAGATATGGACTGTCACTAAAACATGGAAGCACTGAAAATCCCTGGTAAACTTTCCCCTAAACAAGCACATTGGTCACAATACTTTCAGTGCTTCAGTTTCACTTTGCATTGCAACCCAGAGTAAAAGAATTTCCTGGCTGCTTGAGGAATGGAAACAGCACTCTGGTGGATAACTTAATGTCAGGCCGTAAAGTGTGGATCATATTTCTCTTTCATCTCTTCCTGGTCTACCTGCAAAGATTGTAACTCAAAAATATCATTTTATGTTGTTCTGCTCCTAACTTGATGGACAGTTCTCATCTAGTAGTGAGAAAGTAACTGTGGCCTAAGTCTGATGAAATAACAGTAGAATCTGTTTACTTTAAGTTTTTTGTTGTGAATGGAACAATTAACTCAGGGAAATTAAAATATAACATGCTGAGGTGGTATGTTCTTGACATTTGAACAAAGAATAAACCACCACAAAAATCTGCCCTGAAAACTGTGATATTGTCTGATACATACGTTATGTACTTTTTATTGTTTGGGTAATTAGGGGATGCTTTTTAGTAAATTTCAAACAAGTTCATTATTATTTTTCAAGATTTTTTTTTATTTTTTATTTTATTTTAATCACATTTATATCCCGCCCTTCTCCACAAAGGACCCAGGGCGGCGATGTTGTCTTTTCTCCAGTAGCTAGTAATAGAACTCCCAAAAAGCACCTGTATAAACAACTTGTGCTCTTCCTACTATCACTCACAGTAAACAAACTGAAAGAACCTTGAGTCTCAAATGATCAAAGAGAAAGAGAAAAAAACCCAAGGTATCCAGCCTCCAGCCTCTAAGTGGCAGTGTTACTGCTTTTCCTCCTGTTGTTACAACCCTCTTTATATTTCTTCTTATATCTTCTTTATGTTCCAAACTTAAGGAAAAAAACCTTTAAATGGAGATCAAAAACAATCCAATCAAGCATTGTAAAAAAAGAACAAATTAATCCATAGGTATAAGCAAGAGTAAAAAATAGAAGAAATTAATCCATTCAATTTAAAAAATAGGGAGCCTTTGCAAAAATTCCATCCATGAAAAGAAAAGTTAAAAACAGGATATTGTAGTTTAATTTCGCCGCTTACACTCTTCTGTCTTCAATTTTAACTTAGCTTTAATTTTTTTGGGTAGTCTCTTTTTCTAATAATAAATTTTCATCACCAATTCAACACATTTTCCACTTTCTTCCCATTCTGGAGCTGCCTCAACTTCAGCAGCTTCATTAGCTGCATTTCTGTCACCGGAGATAAAGGCTATTCCTGGATCTTTCAGGTACTTTGCAGTGTCCCTGAAATCAGCAGGAGGTGCTCATCTCAATCACCATCTCTGTGGGACGGTTTAGGTCCAAATGGACCATCCAGAAGCAGAAATATCGACTGCGATCTCGGAGCACCAAGATCGCATGTTGGGCCATTGCGACGTCAGCCCTTCCTCCAGAAGCAAAATATGTGATACAATAAATTTGCTTGGAAAAGGCTTAATTAATGATAAAAGACTTGAAGAAATGACTTCTCTGCTTTCTTAGTGTCATAGTTCTCATCAAAGAAGCAAACCAGTACACTCTTCAAATGGCTGGTATTTATCATAAAGATTTTCACACTAATTTAGAATTATGTGATGGTCTGAACAAAGGTTCTAATGGATTATTAAGTCATAATAACTGGACATGGCTGGCCTAGTGAAGGACCAGGGGAAACATGATAGCAGAGTTCCAATATTTGAAAGAGAGGAAGGGTCAAGCTATTTTCCAAAGCACCTGAAGACCAGACAAGGAAAAATGGCTGGAACCTGAACAAGGAGAGATTCAACCTGGAAATAAGGAGAAATTTTCTGACAGTGAGAGCAATCAATCAATGGAACAGCTTGCCTTCAGAAGAAGAGATTAGGCTGCCATTTGGTAGAAATGGCATACCAACCCTCTGCCCAAGGTCTTCTGCTTGGGCAGAGGGTTGGACTAGATGACCTACAACAGTGATGCTGAATCGTCTTGGCACTGAGTGCCCAAACTGGAATGCATGTGCACATGCAATTATACACACCAGAGCACTGGAAACCTGAAGACTCACTTCAGCTTTCCATGTAGGTATGCATGCTCAGGAGCACTAGAGATCCAAAGACAGAATGACCACTGCCCAGATGGTTTTTGGGTTTCCAGTGCTCTGCCTGCTGGTGCACCGGAAACCAAAAGAGCAACTGATGATGGTGTGCGTGCCCACAGAGAGGGCTTGTCAGATCCCTTATGTGATACTGCCATTCAATTGGGAGGAGGGGGCCCTCAGAGTTAAATTGCTAGCAGTACCTACAATAACTGAGATTTACAACTGGTTTCCTGTCACCGGAAGGATGGAGGTCCCAGCACCTCGAGAAGAATGTTTATGATGGTCATGTGGGATACCTTACTTAATGTCAAACTAGAGATAGTCATGGGAATGTGTGGTTTATTCGGCTCTTAGGGCAGAAGAGTCAAGGAAACATTTTCACACTTGTGTATTGGCCAGAATCTGCATTCTGACAAAGGGGAGGGGTCATTTTCAGTTTAATCCCACTTGCATAGCCTAAAGGGTTTCAAATGCTGCTTTGCCTCTAATGGTTACCATTCTGCTTAATTAAAGGTTCCTTTTGAAATAATCCATTTCAAGAGTCTTTACTTTCTTAAATTAGGAGAGGAGCTATTACAGGGCTCTGTGTGCCAACTCTGGCACACATGCCATAGGTTCACCATCATGGATTTACAAGGTCCCTTCCTCCAATGTAAATGGCACTGCTCTATCAGAAAGAATGTGCTCAGGTGTACCATGCAATCTATATATGTATTTTATGAAGAATCATCTTTGCAGAGTGAGTTTTGGGACACGGAACAAAGTGCACATATTTTGAAAAAAGATCAGTAACAACCCAAATACAATTTTCTCCCCACTTTCAGGTAATTCCACAATAAAGTCCATAGATGTATCTTACCATGGTGCCTGGGGGTTAGCCACTATCTGTAAAAGCCCTATGGGTTTCCCCAGAGGTTGCTTTGCCGCAGCACAAATTAGACAGCTGGCCATATAGCTTTCAGTGTCTTTCTTCAAGGAAGGCCACCAAAACTGCCTCTTAACCAAGTGCAAGGTTTTTACAAATCCAAAATGTCCTGCTGATTTAGTCATGGGTGCCCTTTAATATGGTGTCTTTCAAGTTTGAGGGCGCATATAATTTGGTTCCGACCCAAGCCAGTCCATCACGTATGGTGCAGTCATTTTTGTGAGGAGTAAGCTATTTTAGTGCTTCTTTGAGCTGCTCACACAGTTCATTTGGAATCTCAGACTTAGCTCTAGTGGTTACCGGGAGCTGCTAGCTGCTTCAAGGGGATACTTTAGCTTTACCACTTTAGCTTTAGTGCCATTATATTGGAGCAATCTAGACAAAGCTTCTTCCAGGTATGATGGTCTGTTATAGTTCTTGTTGGGATTTCGGGAAACAGCTGAAGTGGATTTGATGCAGTGGTGGGTTTCAAAAATTTTTAGAACCTATTCTGTAGGAGTTGCCTGTTTTGTGGGAGTGGCTCAGCGGTCATGTGATCAGGTGGGCATGGCCAACTTATTCTCTCTCTCTCTCTCTCTCTCTCTCTCTCTCTCTCTCTCTCTCTCTCTCTCGCTCTCTCTCTCACACACACACACACACACACACACACACACTTCCTTCCTTCCGTCTATCTCCCTCTTTCTTTCATCTCTCTTTCCCACTTTCTTTCTCTTACTTTTCTTTCTTTCTTACTTACTTTCTTCTCTCTCTCTCTGTATCTCTCACCTCCCTCCCTCTGTGTGTGTCTGTCTGTCTCTCACTCTCTGTGTGTGTGTGTCTCTCTCTGTCTCTGTCTGTCTCTCTCCCTCTCTCTCTCTCTGTGCCTCTGTCTGTCTCTCTCTGTCTCTCTCTCTCTCTCTCACACACACACACACACACACGCTGTGGTCACCTTGTTGAGTGTTCCAACCACATTTAAAACATTCAACAACTGGCCTGTATTTATGGTATTTTGCAGCATTCTGCAGTCATAGGACCAAAATATATGATTAAAAGTACCTGGCAGTGGCATTTTTTCCTGGGGGGGGGCTCCACAGAACATCCCAAGACCAATGCCACCACATCTGCTGTCTTTGGGGATAGATCCTCTTCAGAAGAACAATGCCTCCATGGTCCCCCTCATGGTCCTCATCTTCTGGCTGTGCCCCTATGCCATGGAAAACATAGGTGCACACACGCCCCATGCAATTACAGGCCCAGACAGGGAAGCCTCTGTACAAGCCCGGGCAAATGAGAATAAGTTCCCACCATTACGAAGGCTCCAGGATGAGGATTGAATCTTCGCTGTGGGACAGTAAAGCTCTGTCTGCCAGAGGCAGCAGGACCAAAGCCCCTCTCCCAACAGGCCCTTCCTCCGTCTGAGGGTGAGGAACCTGACTGCCCTGCTGCCACTGGCTTCCTTCCGAGAGCCTCCGCTCTCCAGGGCTGTAATTGGGCAGGGTGTATGTGCGTGCCTATGTTTTCCATGAGGTGGAGCAACTCTGGAGCCCATCTGTGACCCCCCTTGGAAAACATAGACACACACCATACCCTGTAACCAGGTGGCTGTCAGAGAGAAGAGGGCAGCGCGGACCCGTGGGCTTGTGCAAGAGCTAAATCCTCACCTCCTGTTCCTTCATTTGCTGCTGCACAAGCCCACGTGGTGTGCGCTTCCCTCTTCTCTCTGACAGCTGACTCGCTTCCAATTGGGGGGCGAGAAATCCATCTTTTTCATCCCTCTCCATGGATCCCTGCCCCAATTGGAAATGAGGTGACTGTCAAAGACAAGGGAGTTCAAACAGAAGAAGAAGGAACAAGAATTGAGTTTGGCTGTTTGAAAAGCCCTGCGTGGAACTCTCCTGTTCCTTCTTTTGCTGTTTGTATATGCCGCATGGGGCACGCTGCCTTGTCTTTCACAGCTGCCTTGTTTCTATTTGGGGCAGGGATCCATGGAGAGGGACAGAAAAGATGGATTTCTTTCCTTCTCCAAATTGGAAACAAGGCAGCTGTCAAAGACAAGGGAGCACGACCCGCACGGCATGTTCAAACAGCAGAAGAAGGAACAGGAGAGGAGTTCCACATGGGGCTTTTCAAACAGCAGAAAAAGGAACATGCCATCTCCCCGTTCCATCTCCCCGTGCTGTCATTCCATTTGGACTGATGCCACAATCCCCTCTACATTATACTACAACAGAACTTTACTCCCTTCAGGAATTCCTCCTTTCTCGGGGATAGCCTTCATGCCTATCAAGACGCTTCCTTAATGATGGATCTTGGAATCATGAGAGGTGGCATGCCAAGAAGAGACTTCTTAGGGTGTTTTTACAGGATTTTTAAAATCATCCGGGTTGATCCAGATGGCTCAGACAGGCTTGGGGGTGAGTCTGCCAGGGCACAGGCCAGAGCTAACTACTGGGCGTGGGTCGGGAGTGCTGGGAAGTGTTGGGATTCCGGGGGACATATTAAACCATTCCATTGGGGTTTTTTACCATCTCTACTGTTTGTGGGAGAGACAGATATGGTGGGGGCTGAGGGACAAATCATGTTTGGGGGATGCAAGTTTGCTGTTTAAGAGCGATGGCATGTTCCAACCCTCATTGCCCTTCTTGCACCCCTGGGTGTTCAGGATTGCAGGACCCTAGTCCCCGGCTGGTATCGCTTAACACAAGGTGCGTACATAAGGCTCCCCTCATTTACGACCTCATACAAGAGGGGAAAGCGGACCTGGCATGCATTACAGAGACCTGGTTGGGCCATGAGAGGGGGTGTTTCCCTCATTGAATTATGCTCACCGGGCTTCCGGGTGTTTCACCAGTCGAGAGCCCAGGGCAGGGAAGGGGGATGGAGGCGGTTATTAGGGAAAGTCTCGGACCTCAGAAGGTCACTGTGCCTCAGATAGGCAGATATGAGTCACTTTGTGTGTAGTGGGGTCTTGGAGTTCAGGTGGGCCTTTTTGTTATGTACCTATCTTCTTGCTATGTTTCATCGGCCCTGCCTGCTAAATATGTTAGCCGGATTGGCGGTTGATTTCCCCAGGTTTATGGTCCTGGGAAATTTCAATCTGCCTTCCACTGGTGAGATATCCGAGTCAGCTCGGGAGTTCATGGCTTCCCGCTATGGACCTAACTCAGTTAATTCAAGACCCCACTCATAACAAGGGACACACGTGCGACCTGATTTTTGTCTCTGGACAATGGATGAATGATCTAGATTTAAGGGATATTTCTATCCAACCCTTGTCATGGTCAGATCATTTCTTTATTAGGCTTGACTTCCAGACTGCTACCCCTCACCACAGGGAGGCGGAACCGACTAGATGGTTCCATCCCAGGCGCCTGATGGACCCTGAAAAGTTCCTGATGGAGCTTGGGACTTTTCCTGAATCCTTTGCTCACAGCTTGACCGAAGTCCTAGTGGAAGCCTGGGATAGAGCGGCCACTGGGGCCTTGGACTGCGTTCTGCCTTTGTGGCCTCTGACCCAATGCCGATTCCGGGTAGCTCCCTGGTTTACTGAAGAGCTCCCAGAGATGAAACACTGGAAAAGATGCCTAGAGAGTGGTTGGAAGGCCAGCTGGTCCGAATCTGATCAAACACTTAGTAAGAATTCATATTAAATCCTATTTAGTGGCAATAAAAGTGGCAAAACGGCAACATTTTTCCGCTCTTATTGCATCTGCAGATAACCATCCAGCCGCCCTGTTTAGGGTGACCCATTCCTTACTCAACCAAGGAACTGGGAAAGACCCCTTGCAGGGTCAGGTGGAAGAATTTGTTCAGTATCTGCAGGATAAAATTGCTCAGATTTGGACAGGCTTGGACTCTGACTGGGTAGATTCGAGCGAATCGATGGGGATGAATCTTGTTGAGACTATCTGAGATGAGTTTGACCCTGTGACCCCCTGAGGGCATGGACAGGATTATGGGGAGACTTAGTGCTGCCACTTATGTGCTGGACTCATGTCCCTCTTGGTTAATTTCGGCTTCCTGGGAGGTGACATGAGGCTGGCTCCAGGCAATTACCAATGCTTCATTGAGAGAGGGGTTCTTTCCCACTGCCCTGAAGGTGGTGGTGGTGAGGCCCCTCCTTAAGAAGCCTTCCCTGGACCCAGCTTCTTTAGTCAACTATCGTCCGGTCTCCAACCTTCGCTTTGTAGTGAAGATTGTTGAGAGTGTGGTAACATGTCAGCTACCCCAGTACCTGGATGACGCTGCCTACCTGGATCCATTTCTCCATTTCAGCATGGAGACAGCATTGGTCACGTTGGTTGATGATCTCTGGTGGGCCCGGGACAGGGGCTGCTCCTCTGTCCTGATCCTATTAGACCTCTCTTTCAATACCATCAACCATGGTATCCTACTGCAATGACAGGGGGTTTGGAGAGGGGGGCATCGATTTGCGGTGGTTCTCCTACCTGTCGAATCGATCACAGTTCATGTTGACTGGAGGGCAGTGATTGACCTCAAGGCCCCTCACTTGTGGGGTGCCTCGGGTCAGTTCTCTCACCCCTCCTGTTCAACATATATATGAAACCGCTGGGCGAGATCATCCATGGTTTTGGGGTACGGTATCAATACGCTGATGATACCCAACTTTTCATATCTACCCCAAGCCACCTAAATGATGCCCTTGACATGATTTCCCAATGCCTGGAGGCTGTGTGGATCTGGATGGGGATGAATAGGCTCAGGCTCACCCCTCCAAGACTGAGTTGCTGTGGTTTCCGTCATCCTGATTTGTCCATCATGTTCCATCTTTGGTGATAGGCGGAGAAGTTTTAGCCCCCTTAGAGAGGGCCTGCAATCTGGGAGTCCTCCTGGACACACAGCTTAGTTTAGAAGAACACCTGATGTCCGTGGCCAGGGGGGCCTTTTACCAGGTTCATGTGGTACGTCAGTTGCACCCCTTCCTGGATTGGGATGCACAGTCACTTATGCCCTTGTCCTTTCTTGCCTGGACTACTGTAATGCTCTCTTCATTGGGCTGCCCTTGAAGAGCACCCAGAGGCTTCAGCTGGTCCAGAATGCGGCCATGTGGGTTATTATGGGGTACTCCCATGTTACACCCCTTTTAGGTGGCCCGCTCTGGTTGCCAGTTGTTTTCCGGGTGCGATTCAAGGTATTAATTATGATCTTTAAAGCGCTCCATGGCTTAAGCCCAGTGTACTTACAAGACCACCTACTGCCACCAGTAGCCTCCCACCATCCAGTACGATCCCACAGAGTTGGCTTCCTTAGGGTGCCATCAGCCATACAGTGTTGAGCTTTCCCAGGGAGAGAGCTTTCTCTATGAGTGTGCCTTCCCTTTGGAATGAGCTGCACCCAAGGTTCGCATAATTCCTGATCTCCTGTCCTTCCGGCGCACCCTAAAAAGCTGGCTTTTCCAGCAAGCCAGCGTGGCCTAAATAAAATAAATTATTAATTTTAATTGTTAATTGTTAATTTATTTTAAATTTAACTGTAAATTGTTAATTTATTGTTATTGGATTATCTATTTAATCTTTTTTTAACTTTTGTATTAACTATTTTTATGTTGTACGCCACCCTGAGTCCTTTGGGAGAAGGGTGGCATATAAGTCCAATAAACAGTAAACAGAACAGGAACGGAGTTCCACACGGGGCTTTTCAAAGAGCAGAAGGACAGGAAGGGAGAATTCATTGGACAAGCCCACAGGCGCACGCTGCTCTCTCCTCTGACAGCCGCCTTGTTTCCAATGAAGGGGTGGGGAATCCATGCAATTTCCTCCCTCTGTGATTCCCCACCCTACCTCTGTGGGCGCACCAGCCAAAACCTCCTGGAAGGCTTCTACTGACGGGCGAGCGGCCAGGGAAGGGACTGTTCCAATACCGGGCCCCTAGAAGCCCTGGTACGGGAAGGCACACTAAATTCTTTCAACCAGTAGACACGTACCGGACAGGACTGGCTGAAACCTACCTCTGATTTGATGGATAGTTGACTTAATTCTTATACTTATTATGAAAAGGTCATTAAAATCATAACTTTAGCATATAGTTGCTATGTGAAGTAAAATAACTTTATGTATTTTGAATCTGTAAGTTGAGTCACATACATTTGTTCTTCCATACATTTGGTCTTAGTATATCTCTTAGTATATTGGCCCTCTTCCTCATAAAGTTCTGTTTAGGAAAATAAATCTTTTATTAAAAACAACAAATCCCACTAAAATGCAAATAATAAGTTTTGTTTACCAAGGGATTTGAATTTGAAAAGCCGTTGAGAGCTATTTGAAGATACTGGGGGAAAATGCCCATTTCTAAACTTGAAATTGGAAAGCATACTTGTAGAATCAAGTGAAAAAATGAACAATTAAGTGGAAAAAAACATGACAGAGGAGAAAGGGAAAACGATACAAGAAGAGAATGCCCTGGATTGCACCTCTACAACCCCCTCTGTGCTTTGAATTAAACTATTCTTTTTCTGTTTCATTTAATCTGTTTATAGAGAAGAATCAAAGATGTTATATCACCAATTGTCTTTGAAGCTACATATAGCCTTGGGGAACATATTCTGGAAAAGGAGGAAAAAGAATTACCTGCTCTCAAGCCTGTACTCCAATGGAAAAAAGACCAGAAAATGTCACAGAGAAACCAGGTTAGAGTTTGGATAGTCTTCCTATAAAAGCAATCATCAATGTTGGAAATAAATAATGTTGCTTTTTTTTCCTAGTGGGAAAGAAATGAGATTCTCTTTTTTGAATGAACAGTTAGGTTGGCCATGCTGTAAAAGTCAGTGTTTAGAATTATTTATTTATTTTAATAGATCTTTATCCCCCCCCCCCCTTTACTACTTTATAAGTAACTCAACACAACAAATATACACAATACTCTCTCCTATGTTCCCTACAACAATAACCTTGTGAGGTAAGCTGGGCTGAGAGAATATGATTGGCCAAAAATCATCCAGTTTACTTTTGCCCCTAAGGTGGAAGTAGAACTCACAGTCTCCTGGTTTCTAGGCTAGCAGCTTAATCACTACACTAAACTGGCTCTCACCTTCCTGCATTTAGTAGGGGATGAACAGAAGCAGTGCTTTCATACAGTTTCTCCAGGTATTTTTTCACAATGCTTCTACCTTATGTGATACAGTTGCAGAACGGCTATTTATACTACTACTAAATCAGAATTAAAGACATAGGCTGAAAACTGATATCATTCTGTTAAGAAAAGAGCTATCACTAATGGGATAGATTCTTTTTCTCATCCTTCTTGGATGTCTTCCAAAATGTTTTGGGAATCTAGAACAGTTTTGAAACGCATATGGAGTAGTGGGAATAGGAGCAGAGTGAGGTGAAATTCTTCTGGATTAGTAATAGAAAGTACCCCATATCTGCTGAAAAACTAAGCCATATTAACTCCAGTGGGACTTGCTCATATACAGTACTTATTATAATATTGTCCCTTCATTATTTATTATAGGATAATTGCCCTAATAATGAAGAAATTAATTACATAAATCTGTAGTCTGGCCTCTTCAATTCTTTCAGCTTGTCCCTCCTCATTTAATATCTCATGGCAAATTTCTTCTTTTCTAAAATGTTAAGCAATTAACTACAGCATGAATTATTATACAGAGAATTTCCCAGTTGATACCTCCTTTGCTAATATGGCAATAAGGAAATGCACTTCTTGGATGTCTTCCAAAATGTTTTGGGAATCTAGAACAGTTTTGAAAGGCATATGGAGTAGTGGGAATAGGAGCAGAGTGAGGTGAAATTCTTCTGGATTAGTAATAGAAAGTACCCCATATCTGCTGAAAAACTAAGCCATATTAACTCCAGTGGGACTTGCTCATATACAGTACTTATTATAATATTGTCCCTTCATTATTTATTATAGGATAATTGCCCTAATAATGAAGAAATTCATTATATAAATCTGTAGTCTGGCCTCTTCAATTCTTTCAGCTTGTCCCTCCTCATTTAATATCTCATGGCAAATTTCTTCTTTTCTAAAATGTTAAGCAATTAACTACAGCATGAATTATTATACAGAGAATTTCCCAGTTGATACCTCCTTTGCTAATATGGCAATAAGGAAATGCACTCTACATTATACAGAAGTCCTATGGGAAATAGAGTTTATAATATGATGGGGAGAATAACTATAGAAATGGCCAGGGAGCAGATAGGCTAAGGTGTAGACCAGCCTAATCAGTTTGACAGATACAGTTATCTTTTAGATAACAGATGAAAAATATGTAGTTTTCAGAAGTTGTTAAATTACAGATCTACTCTACTCTTGCCAACAGTGCTAGGGAGTGATGGTGAATAGATGTTTTCTAACCAGGAAATCTAACAATGATTTCACCCAGTGTTATGATACAATATGATTGATCTGAGCTTTTAGGACTAGCTGTCCTTACCAGATCAGAGTGTGGGAGAGAAAAGAGGACTGAGTTGGTTGGAATTCCTGTAGTTTAGAACTTAATATTTAGTAGCTTTATATCCATATAATAGTTGAAAGATCTGCTATTATTTTACTTAACTAAACAGTTGTAACCTATGCTGCTCTTGTTATTTGTACGTGAAACAGCAGGAAAACTAAAAATATTTGCAGTTTGTTCCTTTAAACCAGTGCTTCTCAATTATTTTCTGTCATGCCCCCCTAGGAAGAAGAAAACATTTCGTGCCCCCCGCGCGACTGTAAATAGTATCATTTGTCTATAAAATTATTATAAGTACACCTCTGCATAACACTGTATCCTTATTAACGCATAAGAGAATAAAAAAAGAAAGAAATGTGGATCAATTTACAATAAAGAATAGCTTTATTAACTGTAGCAGAAAAGATTTAAAGTGCATTAGAAATTTAAAAAATTTTTTAACACGCCCCCCTTTACGGAGCCTCGCACCCCCCCTGGGGGGCGCGCCCCACTATTTGAGAAGTACTGCTTTAAACAGTGGATCTTTTGCTTGCAAGTGGATTGACTATAGTCCCCTAATTTGCAAGCAGCAGTTTGTTCCTGGAAATCTGTTCAGTTCACATCTCATAGTTTAGGGAAGAAAACCACCTAAAGCTCTACCTCCAATGACAATTACCTTATTATGTGGACCAGAATATCCTTTTTGTCTCAAGAGCAATACTTGGATGTAAACTGAAAGGCCAAAATATCTATTCCTCAGAGTGGGAAGGAAAGCTAGGGGAGAAAAATAAACTTATTTTCTTTTACATATACAGTTAATTAAAACTGAAGTATTCATGTATATGAATACTTGATTTTTTGCTCCCTTTGAAGCCCCAAAGTATTTGAAGATGTATTGGCCCCAACAGTCTCAGGCTGTGCACCTAAAGCAATGCTTCTCAAACTTGGTTACTTTAAGATATTCATTCTGGCTAGGAAATTAGGAGTCTACCCACTTAAAAATTGCCAAGTCTGAGAAACAGTGGTCTTATAATAAATCATGACCTAAACCTTTGGGGAAACAGAAAGCACTCCTCCTCCAAATGTTGATGCAAAGAGACTGCTGTTCTTTCTTTCCTGTATAAATTTTCTTGTCTTCAATGGCTTGTTTTCAATATTGAATCTCACCCCACTATGCTTTTTAACACTGACATTGCTCCTAGTAATGGATGTTTGGAGGATGGTGTCATTAGCACTGTTATAAATCTTATTGTTCTAAAATAGATGAACAATTCTCATTAAATGAATCTACCAAATCTGTTGGGCACTTTTTATATCTTGTGTGAGCATCATTCTGATGTTTGTTAAAACAGTGTGACTTTTTTTCAGTCTTTTGTTGACTGAAAAAGAATGACATTGGATTCATTAAAGTTAATAGCTCTTAAATCAGTGGAGAGCTACCTTAAACAAATAGTAATAATTAAAAATCCATCCATGACTATTACTGTTCTTTTTATAGACTAAAGGTATTGACCAGTCATTGTCCCAGATCTCCAGGCAAGAAAATACTCCAAATTCATGCATGTGTAAGGTTTGAGAATATGTTGAGACCCATAGAAGTTTGAGAACACATCCAAGTCACAATGAGCCTTAAACAGAGGCTTGAATAACAATCAGCATTTAATCTTTGATCAAAGTTTAAAGACATGATGGCCAGTTGTTCCCAACATATCCCAAGGATATGCAAGGAAGGACACTTCAGAGAAGGTGTATCTCCTTTTTATACAGCTAGAAACATCATCACTAGCTTTATCAGTCTTTGTCTCTTTGCTGCTTCCATGACTGGCCATTTGGCCCCTGTTGTGAAGGGCACAAATCAAAGGTGAGATACGTTCTCAGGCAGAAGGGGGGACAAATCAAAGGCATATCAAAGGCGTCAGTTTTACAGCTCTTTACAGCTCCATTCCAGGATAAGTTCTATACCCATAGATTGCAGATTGATAAGAGTTCAAATGGCAAGGATCACACGTTTTGACATTTGCCAGATACCTTACAGACCCTAATAACAGTGCCACAGGAAGTCAGTTGCAGGGAACAAAAGGAATTTGCAAGCTTATACGTTACAAATACAAGGCATAATATTTGTTACCGAAAACAAATATTTCTACTAATCAACAAGTTTGTATCCTTATTACTATTCCCTTTCATTTACTATTCCCTTTCACATGGTTATGCTATATTGAATATATGCATATACAGTACTATCATTAAAGATCAGAGCCATTAGATTTCACTTTTAAATGAATGGTAATTTCTTGTTATATCCTTGCTTGGTTAGTTTAAACCAGTGGTGGGTTTCAAATTTGGTGGGTGGCCTATTTTGTGGCTTGGCTTGGCAGTCATGTGACAGGGTGGGAGTGGCCACCTTTTAAAATGTGGTGAAACTCATTTAACAACGCTCTTGCTTAGCAACCAAAATTTTGGACTCAATTGTGATGATAAATTCTTTCTTTCTTTCTTTCTTTCTTTCTTTCTTTCTTCCTTCCTTCCTTCCTTCCTTCCTTCCTTCCTTCCTTCCTTCCTTCCTTCCTTCCTTCCTTCCTTTCCTTTCCTTTCCTTTCCTTTCCTTCCTGTTGGGTCACTGGCAGCGGCGGGCCAGATTTACTTCCAGGTACGCCGGTGGAACCCCCTCTCACCAGTTCTCTAAATTTCACCAACCGGCTCTCGCGAGTAGGTGCGAGCCTGCAGAAACCCACCACTGGTTTAAACTCATATCAAATCAAATCAAATTTAATTTGTAAACTGCACCCTCTCCCCAAAGGGACTCGGGGCGGTGCACAGGAAATTAAAAAGCATACAAACATAGAAACATTTATAAATATCTAAAATCAAATTAAACCAACTGTATCCCTGTGCTAAAAACCTAAAATCCTTAAAAAAAAACCTTAAAACCCAGTTAAAACAAATTTACATATTCAGACTAAGGCTGGAACAGTAGATCAGGCCAGGCCGGCCTATTGGAAGAAGTGGGTCTTAAGCTTTTGATGGAAGGAGCGGAGGTCCAAAGTTGTTCTTAACTCGGGGGGTAGGTCGTTCCAGAGAGTTGGGCCCACCACAGAGAAGGCCCTTCCCCTGGGTGTCGCCCACTGGCATTGCCTAGTGGACGGCATCCGGAGAAGTCCCTCTCTGTGGGAGCGAATCAGTCGAAGGGATGTGTGGGGCAGGATGCGATCTCGCAGGTAACTAGGTCCTGTGCCATGGAGTGCTTTAAAGATGGTAATCAGCACCTTGAAGTGCACCCAGTGCAGCTCGTGCAGGAGTGGTGTCATGTGGGAGTATCTGGAGGCTCCCAGAATTGCCCGCGCGGCCGCATTCTGGACTAGCTGCAGTCTTCGGGTGCACCTCAGGGGAAGCCCCATGTAGAGAGCATTGCAGTAGTCTAGGCGGGATGTCACAAGTGCATGAGTGACTGTGCGAAGGGCGTCCCGGTCCAATAGGGGACGCAACTGGCGTACCAGGCGAACCTGGTAAAACGCCCCCCTGGCCACGGCCGTCACTTGATCTTCCATGGACAGCTGGGTATCCAGGAGGATGCCCAGATTGTGTGCCCCCTCCACAGGGGCTAGATGTTTACCCCCTATGGCCAGTGATGGAATAAACTGGTTGTAATGGGGTGCTGGAAACCACAGCCACTCAGTCTTGGATGGGTTGAGTCTGAGTCTGTTCCTTCCCATCCAGACCCGCATGGCTTCCAGGCACCGGGACATCACTTCGACGGCATCGTTGGGGTGGTTCGGGGTAGATATATACAGCTGCATATCGTCAGCGTAGAGATGGTACTCTACCCCAAAACCACGGATGATCTCACCCAGCGGCTTCATGTATGTGTTGAACAAGAGCAGCGAAAGGACCGACCCCTGAGGCACCCCACATGTGAGGGGTCTCGAGGCCGACCTCTGCCCTCCTGCCAACACAAATTGCAATCGACTGGAGAGGTAGGAGGAGAACCACCGCAAAACGGTGCCCCTCACCCCCAACCCCTCCAGTTGATGCAATAGGATACCATGGTCGATGGTATCAAAAGCCGGCGACAGATCTAATAGGACCAGGATGGAGGAACAACCCCCATCTCTGGCCCTCCAGAGATCATCTACCAACGCGACCAATGCCGTCTCAGTGCTCTGTCCGGGCCGGAAGCCGGACTGGCGCGGGTCCAGATAATCAATCTCCTCCAGGTGGCAGGGAAACTGTTGTGCCACCACACTCTCTACAACCTTCACCAAAAAGTGAAGGTTGGAGACCGGACGATAATTTACTAACAATGCTGGGTCCAGGGAAGGCTTCTTGAGGAGGGGTCTCACTACCGCCTCTTTCAAGACAGTAGGCAAGAACCCCTCACTGAAAGAAGCATTCACTACTTCCTGGAGCCAGCCTCGTGTAACCTCCCAGGATGCCAGTACAAGCCAGGAGGGACACGGGTCCAATAAACATGTGGTAGCTCTCAGTCGTCCATGTAACCTGTCCATATCATCAGAAGTAACAGAGTCAAACTCCTCCCACAAAGATGTCTCAAGACTTGCCTCAGACCGTCCCTCTAGACTACTTTCGGTGGAGGCCAACTCGCTCCGAATCTGAGTGATTTTATCCTGCAGGTATTCTCCAAATTCCTCTGCTCTGCCCTACAAAGGGGCTTCTTGCGGCCTCTGTTGAAGGAGGGAGCGGGTCACTCCAAACAGGGCGGCAGGGCGGTTATCTGCGGATGCGATAAGAGTGGCACAGTAACACCGTTTAGCCACTCTTATCGCCACAAGATAAGTCCTCAAATGGGCTCTCACCTGTGTTCGGTCAGATTCAGACCGTGTGGATCTCCATCTTCTCTCTAGGCATCTCTTGCGGCGTTTCATCCCTCTCAGCTCCTCAGTGAACCAAGGAGCCAGGGTGGCTCGCCGCCGCATGAGAGGCCGCAAGGGCATGACCCGATCCAAGGCCCCGGCGGCCATGGTGCTCCATGCAGCCACCAGGTCCTCAGTCGGGGCCCGGGTCAGGGTCCCAGGTAATGGCCCAAGCTCCATCTGGAACCTCTCAGGGTCCATCAGGCGCCTGGGGCGGAACCACCTAGGAATCTCTGGTTCCGCCTCCCCGCGGTGGGGTGCAGTTGCTATATAAACTATATAGCAAAGAAGATTATACAGTAATATCACATGTATATTTTAGGCTTGATTGTTTAGTTACATTAACAGGGCCTTCCCTGATCTTGGATACCATAGGAAATTGACTATTCTGAAGTGCAAATAAATCTTTCTCATTGTTTCCTTGTCAAACCACAAAAATGAAGGGGATTCATAAACATAGAGAGATAGCAGATCAAGTACTTCTCATCTAGGGACCAGAGTTGAGACTCGCAATTCAGTAGTTAAGCAAAGCAATTACTAAGTGAAACCATGACTTTGCATATTATCTTAATTCCTTTGCTGTGAAAGTTGTGAGAGCAAGGATAAAGTTATTTTTTAATCACCATCATAACTGAACAGTTGCTAAACAAGGTAGTCATTAAACAAGGAATACCTGTAAATTGTAGTTTTGCATTGCACTTCAGAATACTCAGTACAGATTCATCAAACATGATCACTCCAGCATATTGTCAGACTTTTGTAAAATAATATAATATTAATCTAGATGTGTAAGGTACTTTCATTTAATCGATTAGAACCACAATTATTATACTTCATCTATATGTTTTGGTCTAGCTAGAAAAGAAGCTGAAATAACATTCCTAAAAGGAAGGATTTATCCTGTGCTATAACTAAATTTAACTAAATTTAATTAATTTTAATTTAACCCCCCTCCCCCATGTTCATTACTATAATGACTTGAGTATTGTGGCAACTTATTTTTCACTTGGAGTTTTGTGTTTGTGTGTTTACTAATAGCAATAGCAGATCTTGACCCCCTAAAAATGAAGTTCAAAATTTCAGAATACTACGCCTAGTCTGTTTTATGAGTCCTGGACATTTGTTAATGCTATGGTATAATTTGTACAAATATATTTCATGATTTATTTCTGTACCATAGAATAGAACTCGTTTAGTTTGACATTGAATCTACTTCATACCAACCTGCTTCGGCTCAAAGATTGCAACTTATCTTGTTCACCAACACTTATGTTCAAAGGGCTTTGAATTTGGAGCCCTTGCATCCTGGAAGTTTCACAACATGGGTTTCCCATTAATGTGGAAATAAATATTTCCTGCAGTCAAAGGAACTTCACAGCTGTTCTAAGCCCCATGCCCCTTACACCAACATGTCTGTTTCTTCAATAGCAGGATTTTTTTTTTACATTTATAACTACTAAGGAATTTGCTTTCATTTGCCAGGACATTTAGTGGAAATATTCTTCCAGTTATTTTACACAAGTATATAAATGGGAAATATTCAGGAATATTAATTAGTTATCATCAATGAGATGGCATCAGGTTCTTGCACTGGAAAAAATGGTATTTTGTTAAAAGATTTCATAAATAGCCCAGGGTATACATATAGTAAAAAGCAGTTGGTTCTTTGCACTGCAATGATGGAACATTAGGAACAAAAAAAAATCTTTTTTGAGAAATGCTAAAGAATGACAGGGTTGATCCATTCTAAAAAAAAATCTTCTTTATGAACTGCACATTTTACATTTTAAGATCTCCTCTTCCAGCCTGATTGTGTTACGGTCATTTCATTTTTATATTTTGATATGGTATCAGCAAAACCTGGCATTTTCAGTAGATTTTCATGTGTTGAACTACATTTCACATCCCCCTCTCCCCCCTTTCTTTGCATTATGTCTAATACTCAGAAACTACCCAGACATTTTCTTAGGGAGATTTTCAGAAATGGTTTGCCATTGAATCCTAGTGCTGAGAAAAAGTGATTGGCCAAAAGTTACCCAAGATGAGTTGCTTTATGTCCAAGACAGGATTAGAGCTCACATTCTCTTGGTTTCTAGCTTGATGCATTAACCATTACACCAAATCAGCTCTCATTGACCTCAAACTATTTCCATCTAGATTCTGTCTGAAGACTGACAATAACCTTTAGCATGAAACTTTTTACTTCTCAGTTTTTTGCTTGTAGTCAGCTTAGAGAGATGTTCTTTTGCTCACTGTTTGACTACATTTGAATTAAACCAATAAAATATTACCCTAGGTTGAACATTTTCTTCTCGTCAACTGGCCTTTTTTGTGCAATTTTAATAACCAGTGAGATATAAAATAATTAGTAATTTATTATACATAAAGCTGCATTCTATCATATTAGATCTTTGTCTAATCTGCCTTAGTATTTTCTGTGGTGATGGGCAACAATTTCTGGTCTTAGAGAAAGGAGTTTGTTTTTCTTTTCCCCAGCACTGCCTGGAGATATTGGGACAGACATCAGTCATTTTTTTTCCTGGGGCTGAGGGCCCTTTAAAAAAGAGGAGAGTTTATCTAAATCTTTTTTCTACTCTTATTATTTTTTTTCCTGACTTCTTATAGACTATTTTTGAAAGAAATTGTCAGTCAGATGACTGTGCTGCTGACCTGAAACTCCAGTGTAAACTCTTCCTATCTAGGTAAGTAGCCCTTTTTTAAATTAAAAATGGCTTGGATTGTGAGATATTGGGTTGTAAAAAGAAAAATCACAATTGTAAAGAAGATTTTAGATATCTTGAGTGCAAAAATTCACAATTGTAAAGAAGATTTTAGATATCTTGAGAGGTAGTCATGTCAGATTGAAGGTTACAGGTAAGTAAGCAAGAATGGTCAGACACAAGAAATTCTTTATAACTCTGGACAGATCCCAGCAAAGCTATAAACAGTTCCAACATGAGTTCATTGATAATTGGATTCTTATTCCAACTCTTGCAGACTCTACTTCCTGGCTAGAAGATAAAAATCCCCAAAGACACCAAGTGAGACTTTTGGCAAGGATATTGATTTCTCCATGTAATTTTAGTCAGGGGTCTATAATTCCTAACCCAACTGTCATAGGATTTCAGGTTCAAATTCCTAAGTTGACTGTGTAAAAGTCAAGTTCTAGAAGTTGCACATCTAGTGTCTTACAGGAATTTAAAAAGTGAACCATTTATTATTTTCTTAAACCAAATAAAATTGCATTTTATTCATCTTACAATCAAGTGGATAATGAAAAAATAAAAAACCCAATCATAGTATATCGGTTTGCGCGCGCGCACACACACACAGCAGAGACTCACAAAGATGCCTTTGAAGATATTAAATGGAAGTGATAATTGGAAAAAGCATGCATTAAAACTGGGAAACAGAAAATTTGAAGAATATCAGTCTGACTTCTTCCTAATTCATTGGTGTATAAGACAAAGGAAAAGCTTAGTCAGGTTTTCTGTTACTATATCAAAAGTACAGTTCCTTTCAGACTAATGGAATCTTTTTCTTGATTTAGCTAGTTTTGAAACACTGTCATTAAATTCATAGCATTCTAAAATGAATTGTCCTGATAGATTGTTCCCCTAATTTTATTATTTCTTCTTAAAGCTGTCTCATTTTAGGCTATTTGTATAGTTGTATCATGCCATTTCCAAAACAAATCAGTACAGATTCATTTTGCAACAGTTCCAACCATATCACCCAACTTACTTGCATTTAATAACCAAATATTTAATTGTTAAGAGTGAAAACTTTGGTTAATGTGTTGTTAATCAAGACTGAAATGGATGATTTAAATGGATTCTTCTAATGCTTTGGATGTGTGTAAAGTGGAATACAGCAGGAGAAAATCCTAATCCTAAATAAAGAAGGGCGGGGACTACCCTTAGGCAAAATGGAAAAGTGACTCCTAGCAGTGCAGCTGAAGAGGAAATCCAGCCCTGTAGACTACACAAATATAACAGTTGTCTATGTAGTACCATGAAAAGCAGAAGAAGCTTGAGGGGCAACAATAATGGAAAAAGCAGAGAAGTTAGGATAATTATATTTCCTCCCATTCCTTGTATAGAAGAGGCAGAGTCTCGGACCTGCATGAGCCTATTTGTTTAAAAGAGCCAAAGAGATGTAGCGGTTAAGTAATGACCTATGAATGGGAAGATCCAAATTTAATCAACCTTGGAAATTCAAGGTTGTGTGCTCTCCCTTAGCTCATTATATCTCACAGAGTTGTTATTGTGGAGGGTGCATGGTGAAAGATCCCCATGTAAATATCCTTGAACTGATTTCCACTGGGTGGAGGGAACAATTGCTTTTCTTCTGAGCAGTTATGTTGTGTATTATTAATTTATTTAGTTTAACTATATTTCCATAGCAAAGATCTATTTGCTTCAGTTATATAGCACTTTTATTCAAATCTTCCATAACAACTTATTAATACTATGTCCATTATGTTTATAATTTAAAGGACATAATATATGGGGGAAATAGGTTAACAAGGAGTGATGGGAAAATTCAGTACTTTGAAAAAATCAGCTGTCCATTGTAACAAAAACAATATTATTAAATTATAGAAACCAGAAATGATGGCAGTAATTAATATTAGACCATTGTCAAAATTCAAACCCTCAAAGAACATGGTGGGATTTTGTTATGGAAAAAAACATCTAAACTGCTAATAGTGATGTGTATTTCATTCTTAATGTTTTTTTCTTTTGTTCAGGATGTCTGAACAAGATTTATACTTTTGGCCCTGTTGAATTGGATCTACTTGATTTTATTCTGTACTTCAGCCTTTCCCAGTCTTTTGCTCTCAAGATATACTGAATTGCAGTTTCCTTCATATCTTATCATAACTGTTTGACTGTGGGTTGGTCAGAAAGCCTCCAGGTTTGGGGAATCCATTAAATTCTAAGCAATATCTGCTTCTCCAAACAAGCAAATGATGGAAAACATTTTCAACATAATAGGGAACAGAAGGTATCTAAGGTTCATTTTCCCATGTAAGTCACCACAATTTACCTGCCCAGTGATCTCAAGTCAGGAGTTATAAGGGAAAATTGCAACAGAATCCATTTTTGGATTTTAGCAGGCAGTGCCTCAAATTTGGACTGTTACAATTTTTCCTCCTCCTCCTCCTCTTCATCATCATCATTATCGCCATTGTCTTTCCATTGCAGAATGAAGTCCTCTTCCTCATGTTTCCAACCAGTACAGTCCTGAGCTTTTTTTTTTTTTTTTTTGCCAGTTGAGCCTGCAATACTTGCTAATATTGTCGATCCATCTTGTTTTAGGTCTCTTTTTTGGACCCTTTTTATCATGTGGGACCCATTCTGTGAGTGCCTTGGTCCACCTGCCATCAGTTCTTCTTGCCATGTGACCAGGCCATTTCTAATTATTTTATTCTCTTGATGATATCAATTCTTTTATTCTCTTGATGGTATTGTATACTTTCATTTGTTCTCTAATCCAGGTGCAGGTTGTTCTTGTCTTGTAATGCTGAGTATGTATGGCCAAACGTGAGTATTGTGCCACACTTATTGCATCCGCAGAAAACCGCCCTGTTTAGGGTGACCCGCTCCCTCCTCCAACAGAGGCCGCGGGAAGCCTCTTTGCAGGGTCGAGCAGAGGAATTTGGGATTTATCTGCAGGAGAAAATGAGTCGGATTCGGAGCGAGTTACCCTCCATCGTCAGTAGCCCAGTCGAGAGTGCCGAAGCAGCTCTTGTGACACCATTGTGGGAAGACTACAGTTAGTCCAGAACGCGGCCGCACGGATAATTACGGGAGCGCCTAAACACTCCCATATAACACCTGTCCTACGCGAGCTCCACTGGCTTCCTGTGGTCTTTCGGGTGCGCTTCAAGGTCCTAACGACCATCTTCAAAACGCTCCATGGCTCGGGACCTAGCTATCTGCAAGACCGTCTCCTGCCCCATACATCCCTGGGACCGACACGCTCCCACAGAGAGGGCCTCCTCAGGGTGCCGTCGGTCGGGCAATGTCGACTGGCGGCGCCCAGGGGGAGGGCCTTCATCCCCCTGAGCTCCTCGGTAAACCAAGAGGCCCAGGTGGTTCGTCGCCGCAAGAGAGGCCGCAAGGGCGCGACTCGGTCCAAGGCCCCGGCGGCCGCACTTAACCATGCAGTCACTAGGTCCTCAGCCGAGTCGCGGAGCAAGTCCGCAGGAATTGGCCCAAGCTCCTTCTGGAACCTTAACGGGTCCATCAGGAGCCTGGGGCGGAACCATATAGGGATGTTTGGTTCCGCCTCCTCACAGTGAGGTGTGGCGGTCGGAAAGTCGAGCCGAAGGAGAGCGTGATCTGTCCATGACAGGGGTGTGATGATTAAATCCCCTACTCCCAGATCACTACTCCACTGACCCGAGACGAAGATGAGATCCAAAGTGTGTCCGCCCTCATGAGTAGGGCCTAGAACTACCTGAGTCAGGTCCATGGCTGTCATGGAAACCATGAACTCCCGAGCTACACCAGAGGTCTCACCTGCAGATGGCAGGTTAAAATCCCCCATGACTACAAGTCTGGGGGTTTCAACCGCCACCCCGGCTATAACCTCAAGCAGCGTGGGCAGGGCTGTTGTTGTATAGCGAGGAGCCAGGTATACAACTAACACGCCCAACTGCCTCCATAGGCCCCACTTCACAAGGAGGGACTCACACCCGGTCGTCTGAGGGACTGTGGTCTCCTTTGGCTCAAGACCTTCCCTAACCATGATCGCCACTCCCCCACCCCTCCCTAAGGCCCTGGGCTGATGGAAGGCTCGGTATCCTGGTGGGCACATTTCTACGAGGGGATGTCCTCCCTCGTGGCCCAATCAGGTTTCCGTAATGCCAATCAGGTCCGGGTCCCCCTCCAACACAAGATCATGTAAGAGAGGGGCTTTTTGTACCACGGACCTGGCGTTGCATAGCATCAGTCTAAGGCCCCGGGTCTGCGGTTCTTGCTCACCTAGTCTGCGATGAAGGAAAGGGGAGTTGGAGCGCGTGATCACCTGTAACCATCAGCCACGACGCTCCAACTGATGGTGTCCATCCCCCCTTCTACCGTCCCTGCCCCTGCCCCTCCCCAAGACCGTATTGATAGCAAATACCCTAGAGGGACCGACCCTCCCTCCATCCCCCTTCGTCTTTTCATTTCCGCATATTGCCAGCCTTCTCTCTTGGCGTTCCCCTAATTGGTCCCCCGACCCTCCTTCCCTGGGAACCCCTAAAAGTCGGATAAAAAATTTACACAGGAATCCCCTGAGCCTGCGCTTCGCCCACCTCTTAGGATTAATAAATCCATCCTCGAGGTGTGTCCGTGTTAATTCAGGGGGCCAGACCTGCGAGAGGGGACATTCTCGCAGGCAGAGGAGCTCAGATCTAGAATATGGTAGCATTTCAGGGGTCTTTGTTCCCCCGGAGGCAATCTGATGACATATGATAGTTTTGTTGGGAGAGGACTAGGATGGAAGGTAAAGTAGAGGTTATATATATTTGATGGTACATAGCCGAGCCAGGTGTCACAAGTATAAATATATAGGTATATAAATAGAGATGTTATGAATAAATATATAAATATATAGATATATAAATATACAATAAATATGATAAATAAAGGAAGGAGGATCTAATCACCAGGGGGAAGGGAGGGAGGGACTGGGGGCATAGAGGAAGGACCTAGAGTGTAAAATTTATATAGTCATAAGTTCATGAAAAGGAATCTGGGATAGTCATGATCTTTAAATAGAGGGAGATAATTAATTAATTGTCCCTCGCCTATCAGATAATTCTTTTGTTTCTGTCTATATTTTTACGTTCCTCATAAGCCACGATGAAAGAAGAAACAAGCCTTCCATAGCAATGTTCTATTAGATATCGACTCCCTGGGTCCTTCCGTTAGACTTTCATGTCAGCCAAGCCTTCTTTGCCAGATGTCTTCTATGGGAATATTTGGTTACAGTTCTTGGAGCAGATGTAATCTCTGCAAGCTGAGCTATAGGTTATGTGTCACTGCTGGTGGGGGTGATGATTTCTAGGCCCACGTTTCCGGTCTGATAAAGTCTTCCAGAGCCAGTGGTGTCGTTTTAAGGCCTCTATCTCTGGGGCTGGTGTTTGCAGGTACCATAGACCAGCTAGATCACTTTTGTTCGAGCTGTTAGAGATCACTGGACAGGTGAGATCGTCCGCTGGGCTGCTGGTACTGCTAGCTGAGCTGTTAATTTCATTCATTTTCTAGTTGGTCCTACCTGTTGGGCCGTTAGCATCAGCTGCTGGGCCGTTGGTTATGTCCATTGGTAGATAGAACGTTGATCTGCCGCTCCGGCCGGCCGCTTTATTTACTGGCCGACCCATCCGGCTGCTTTGAATAATGGGCGCTAAGCCAGGCCGCTCCGTCGACTCGTTTCTCTTCAGTGCCTAGTCCTTCTGACCGTTCTGATTATCGGCCGCTTTACTAGGCCATTCCTCCTGCCGGCCGCTCCACCAGGCTGCTCCGTTAATCAGCAGCCGCTCTAGGCCGCAACTCGTTTGTTTCCGGGCCGTTTTTAACCGTTCCCTACACCCGGCTGGTCTTCAGCCACCACACCCTCAACATCTGATTTTAAAATCTAAAAATTTCCAGGTGTGGTGACTGGGTGTCCTGCTTCCCGGGCCAGCCCTCAGAGGTGGTCGAAGAGGGCTGGATGTCGCCTCCGGGGCCATTTGGCGACCCGGGATCCCTACCGGCTCAGGGACTTGCCTCCATTGCTCGCGCATGCGCAGCACACACACTATGATATGATGTTCAGAGAATGGTTGGTGTGAATATATGCGTATAAGACCATGTATCTTTTTCAGTTTATACTAGAATTGAGTCTAGTAGTTAAATTAAGGAATTAAGGAGTCCAGATTTTCTTCTATCAGCATTTAGTGAGTCATTTGGGATATTTATAATAAGTTTATACATAGAACTTACAGTTATTAGCACCTGATTATCTATTGGAGAAATTTCATTCATCAGTTTTGTAAAATATTTATTAAGAATGTCACCTATAGAAATCTGTTATGGCCCAGCCAGCTCCGGATGAGCTGCTGACGGACTGTTCTAATGAAGAACCCTATGAGTCTGCCCTGGAAGATGAGGAAGACCTTGGGCAGGGTTCAGAGGCAGAGCAGGAAGTAGAGAGGCTGGTTGGCCACCAGGAGGCGCCTGAGGCATGGAGTAGTGGGGAGGATCAAGGGCAGTTTGTCCCTGATGCTAGATTACACAGGGAGAGATGGAGGCAGCAATTACATCATAGGCAGGCTCACAGAAGATAATTGGGCACCACGTGGTTGTTGATTGGCCCCTCCCAAGAGAGGTTATAGGGAAGGCTTTGGGATAGCCAGGAATAATAATAATAATAATAATAATAATAATAATAATAATAATAATAATAATAATAATAATAATAATAATAATAATCTTTATTGTCATTGTAAAAATTACAATGAAATTGGTTTTAACTTCACTGGTGGAAAATTATAACAGAAACAAAGAAGAGAGAAAAGAAAAAAGAAAAAAAGACTAGCATGTGCATGGAGTGATTGCGGTTGAATTTAAAAGTCTCACAGCCCATGGATAGAAGCTACCTTTAAACCTGTTCGTTCGGCTGGCTATACTTTGATATCTTCTGCCTGATGGTAGAAGGGCAAAGAGATACCAACCAGGGTGTGAATCATCTTTGAGAATCTTCCATGCTCTGCTAAAGCAGCGAGATCTGGCGATGTTATCCAGTGATGTCAGAGGGCAACCGATGGTTTCTTGTGCCGAATTGATCACTCTCTGTAGTGCCTTCCTCTCCACAACTGTTAAACCAGCATACCACACTGTGATACAATATGTGAGGACACTTTCTATGATGGACCGATAGAAAGAGGTCATCAGCCGTTGTTCCACCTGATTTTTCCGCAGGACTCTAAGGAAATGAAGTCTCTGTTGAGCTTTTCCAATCACCAGAGACGTGTTGTTTTTCCAGGTGAGATCTTGGCTAATAAGCACTCCTAAGAATTTAAAAGAGGAAACCCTCTCCACACAGCCCCCCTCGATATACAGTGGGGCAGGTTCCTCTCTGTGCCTCCGGAAATCTAGCACCATCTCCTTTGTCTTGCTAGTATTTAGATGTAAGTTGTTTCTTGTATTGCAAATTCCTAGTATTGCAAATTTTGCTAGTTTTTTCCAAATTTTATATCACTTGGTTGTACAGCTCTGTATTTTCAGACCTTATTTGATGAATCATCATATAGTTGAAGTGAAGACATCTGCTTGGGAATACCCTGAAGCAAATGGTGAGCCACTGTGTGAGACAAAATGCTGGACTGGATGGGCTGTGGCCTGTTCCAGCAAGGCTATTCTTATGTTCTTATGTAGTTAGTCCCAATAGTTTTTGTTCAATGGGGAGGAGGAAAAAACTTGGTTTTATTATTCCTAATACACAGGATCCGAACCACCCCTTGGGTAGAAACCCATATGCATATTTATCACATATCCAATACATCCCTTCAGGCACTGTCCAGTCTAGGATGTCACTTTTGGGATCCTTTAAATAAGCCATTGCAGTTATTTTGCTCAATACTTCTTTTTTGAGGTTCTACTTCCTCCCTATCAACTGTTGTTGTTCCATACAGTTAATCAAATCATGTCTCTTACTGCTGTCCTGTTATCATTCTTTCTTTCATAACATATTCTCTTTACTAGTCAACTACTTGTCAAAGCCCATGTCCTTTCCTTACCTTTTGTGAATTTTAAAGTATTATTTTTCCACATATCAACACTGTGTCATGGCTTCCCATGGGCATTGTTCTCCTATATTTATTCCTTCACACAGAAAACAATTCTTTACTGCAAGTGTCTTAGCCATTTCTTCGGTCAGTTGCACGACCATGTTTACTACTTTCTTAGGGAATTCAGATAATTCTTATAACCACCTTATATTGTTCCAGCACATCTTCAATGATCTTAATATCACACTCTATCTTACAACCAATACAATTTACACAATTGATGCAATGAGAGCAACAACAACCACAAGCATAATTATAAAACCAACACATCTGGGAGGGCACACAATGGAATCTGCTCAGTTGTAGTCTTCTTCAACTAGGAAAACCACATAGGCAATCATTCAATCCTAAAAATGAAAAATACAAAAATTTCCCAGATTTATTTATTTATTTATTTATTTTATTAAATTTATACCCCGCCCTTCTCCAAACGGACCCAGGGCGGCGCACAGGAATACTAAAAATACATACAAAACATCTAAAAAAAATTAAAAACTTATTCTAATAAAAACCTGCGCTAAAAGCAAATTAAAAACCCCAAATTTAAAAACTATCTAACAGTTAGTAATGGAGGTTACGCTAGGCCGGCTAGATGGAACAGATGTGTCTTCAGACACTTGCGGAAGAGGCGGAGGTCGGAGATGATGCGGAGTTCAGGGGGTAAGTCGTTCCAAAGGGCTGGGCCCGCCACAGAGAAGGCTCTTCCCCTGGGTGTCGCCAGTCGGCACTGTCCAGCCGACGGCACCCTGAGGAGGCCCTCTCTGTGGGAGCGTATCGGTCTGAGGGATGTATGCAGATTATGAATTCCACCTTCCACTCCTTTGGGGCTGGCACAGGCCCTTTCACTCGGGAGTAATGAGTCCAACCTTTTTCAGCAGTTCAAATTGCAGTCTTGGTGATCAGCAGGACAATGAAAGGTCCTTCCCAAGTTGGGAGTCAGTTTTCTGTCTCTCCGGGTATTTATCAGCACCCACTCTCCTGCTTTATATTGGTGTACAGCAAAGTCCAAGAGTGGTGTTTGTGCAAGAATGCCTTTCTGTTGTAAAAGAGAAAATATGGACAGTACTTGTGCATATTTTCTAACCATTCTGTCCTTTAATTCAATTCTTGGTAAACCTTCCCTCCCCATACCTCATCTGGGTATGATATGCTTCAGCAAAATTATTTTCCTACTTCTTCCCTTAAATTTGAATTTTGAATTTTATTCAATTTATATCCCGCCCTTCTCCAAAAGGACCCAGGGCGCTCAGATGCTCTGAGTATTTTGTCTCTTTCTCCATATTGTAATTCCTAACTCATCTCTGTAATAATTCCAAAATAAAGGGCTACAACTTGTGTTATTAAACTAACAAACAGACAGATAAACACACAAACAGGGGCACCTTGACTAATAGGCATTTAAATATGTACTCAGACATAAAGACATTTAAAGAAGGGGAAAAATAGGGTTCGGAAGAACAGCTTCAAAAATAAAACAATCTAAATGTAGTATTTTGGGTCCGTGCTCTGAAATATATTTGGATCAAACTTTAGTGTCAGTTCTCTGCTTTTAGTAAAATGTGAGTTAGGTTCAGATTCCATTCAGATGGAAGCAAACTCTCATTTTGTAGATTAAAACATTTACAACCTAAACAAAAGATTTCAGAGTCCTTTCATATAAGTTTAATTCAGATTTTAAATCTCAAAAACTTCCAAAAACATTAAATCAAAATGCTGTTCAGAAAAGAAAAATATATCTGCATATCTGTCTGTATGCAAGTCAAAAACAGTGCTAGCTGCAAAACTGCAAAGGTTGGTGTCAAATGTCACCCTTTACCCCCTCCTCCCACCTTTCTCAGCTTGCTGAGCATAGAGGAAATGGTGAAAAGAACAAAAGCTGTAGTCTCTCCCCCTCCTTCCTGCTTCTCTCGCTTTTCCTTGCAGCAAAGATAATACAGAGAGGGAAAGAAAAAAGGGGGGAAATATTTGTAAAGATTATCTCACTTCCTTTCTCCATTCAGCGTCCTTTCAACAAAATAATTTTCTCTATTTCTCTCTAAAAATCAGAGACATTTTTCACAAATTTCTCTCCCACAGCCTCCATGGGATATTTCTTATTTCTTTTCCTTGCAAACACTGGCTATTGCCTTTTCACTTACTTCACAACAACAACAACAAAATCTTGCAACTTACTGTTTCTTTATACAAAAGGGAACTTCTCTGAGAGGTCAACACACAGGTGTTTACAGGTCTCAGGATCACTATGGCTTATCATTCCTTATGAGCTTTGGGGCATCTCTCACACATACTCACATTTGTTGTCCCCAATTTGGGTCTGAGCCTGGTGCCAAAGCCAATGATGAAGGTGCAGGTTTTCTGATTGCTTTTTATTGGAGTACTCCAAGGAAAAGGGTTCCTGGTCAAAAGACCAAGAACAAAGAACAAAGGATTAAGAAAGCTTTTATACATTTTCAGTAAAGAAGAAAGCGGGACAAGGTGAAACAATAAGAAATATCCTCTAATAAACATTTTAGCACTAATATGCCCCAGGAGTTATTTAATAGACATTTCATTTGTTGCTGGACATCTCTATTCCTAATTTTTAGCTGAGGTCTGCAAATTGTCTCATTCCTGTTGTTTTTATCAATTTTCTAGCTACCCATAATTGCTACAAACTTTACACATGCATATTTACTGATGATAAGCATTCTTTGTTCTTGTGAGACAGAGAGACAGACTCTATTACAGACTCTATTACAGTCTTTCTGATTTTTTTCCAAGGCTTGCTTTAGCAGCCAGTCCATCATCCCCCCCCCCCCCTTTGAATCTGAAAATAATCTAATTTTCCAAGATTCACACAACATCAGTATCCCTGTACTGGGAGACACACATACCCCTGCAGTTTGCATATAGGTGGAAAGGCAAAAGAGAGGGCATTGTAATGCACAACAGATGATTATGAGAACAATGACTCTGCCTGCCAGAGTCATTATTAGGTATGCAACCAGTGAAATCAGGCAACCATCCTGTCAGTCAATGCCACTAGCCTTTCCGTTGGTCCATGTGGGGTGGGGGTGTTGCAGCTATCTTTGCAATGTGTATAGTTCAGCTATGGAATTCCTCCGATTTGTCCAGAATATCCACACAGCAGTGTCCAAATAGTGCACACACATCTCCTTAGGATACCAATATCATATCTAGAGCCATTCTATTCTGAACTGTCATTGTCCGAATGGCTCCTTGTTCTACAGCAATAAAAAGCTCCCCAGTCCCTTTAACCAGGATTTCCTTCACTGCTTGTATATGAAACAAAGCATTATTGAGGAACCATGCCCCACAGAACAAAGTAAGGGGTTGGTAGTTCTTCAAGTACTTTCTGAATTGTCCAAGGTTCCTATGGTTTCCAATCTTTCTTTCAGGGAAAGTGGACATAATATAGGTGGGAAGACCACAGATACATAACAAACCATATGGTCTCATCCCAACAGTTATTAAGTCTATTTATATTAATATCTTAGTCTTCACACACACAGACGCACCAATCAGCTAGTGGTAATAATGGGGTAAGTTCTAGTGTGGGTAGCTACAAATAGCTTTTGGGGAAATGTTCTAATTGAGAAAACACCTATGGGAGATGGCAGTTCTCCTCTCACACAACTATGGTTCCGGAAACTTTTGATGCTGGAACAATAATTTAAGTTCCAGTTCTGCTACTGTGGAAGTCACAGGTTGCGCAATCCAAGAATCAGGAAGGGCATATCGTGGGTATTTCTTCACTCTGGAAGTGATGTATCCAAGATGCCAGGCCTTCAACTTTTAGTGCTGTATGGGTGGTCTGAAGCACTTGATGATCCAAGGAATTTGTTGGTCCCCATGTCTTCACAAGCATCCAGTCTGCAGGCTGAAACAAATGCGCTGGATGATCTAGTCCTGCAGATAACGGGAAAGAAAATTCATAACCCCAGCGAGTTGTCTTACATTTTTGGTACAAGGTCAGTTTGCCCACCAGTGGGATGGACCTCTCCTCTGCCTTTAAGGAGGGATGTGGTCATCCAAAAAGGGCCTCAAAGAGGCTCAAGCCTGTTCACTTTCGAGGTGCAAAGTGAAGCCCTAACAATGTGAGTGGCAAAGTTTGTGGTGAGGACAGGTGAGCCTCCTGGCATAGCTTAGCTATCTGTTATATTGAAAAAGTTTTATTGGTTTTACAGTTTTTTCCAATAGGGTAGGGTAAGGGATACAAAGAAATTTTGAGAGCTTTCGCGTCGAAGTCGTCGGGCCTTCCGGGGATTCATAATAAATCATTAACAAAAAACATTTTTCATAATACTACAAAGTGAAAACAAGTACATATTTCTAAGTTCTCAGTTCTATGCTGTCAGTCATTTGCAAAAATCCAGAACACATGTTATACAATATTACTCAAAAAATCAAAGCAAAGTTATTTTTTAGATCTAAGTCTCTTAGCAATTGTGTCTTCTATCCCTCCTTCCAGGCCCCCAGCGGGCGGGGCCGTGCCCCCCCCGCCCCCCCTGGATCTTCCCCCAGGACAGAGGAATGTTTTTTAAGAAAGGCTTCCGCCTCAGCAACTGTTTTAATCCTCACTCTTCCTCCTTCCCAGAACACCAGCATCCCTTCAGGCATCACCCACTTGAACCAGATCCCGTGATCAAACAATTTTTTGGACAAGAAGGAAAATTTCCTTCTCGCTTCTCTAATCTTTCTTGGGATCTGCTTCAAGATGGCAACCTCCTTTTGTTGGTAAATCAACGGTCCTCCTCTTTGCACCTTCAAGATTTCCTCTCTGGTTGACCTTCTAACAAATTTAACATGTATCTCTCTTGGTACTTCATTTATCCTGGCATATGCAGAGTTTATTCTGTAAGCTAGGTCAATGTCCCCACTGATCTCATCCTTAGGTTTATGTAAATAATCTGCTATAATTGTACTCATGAGTTCAGGGAGACATTCACCAGGTTCCTCAGAAATGTTCTGAAATCTTAAAAAATATGTCATCCTTTCCATATCAATCCTAGACACATGCCCATTTATTTCTACAACCTCATTAGTAACATTTTTAATCTCTCCCTTTGCCCCAGCCAGCCCCCCTTCCAGCTCTTCGTTCTTCTGTGTGTTCTCCAGCACTTGTTTCTGTGTGTCCAATAGCTCCTTTTTAAAGTTAATGTTTTCTTCTCTCTGGGCCTTGATTTCTTGCACCAAAGTTTGTATAACAGATTCAAGAGAAGCCATCCTTAGTTCCAAGCCTGCCAGATCTGATTTTTGTGCCATGATTCACTGTTAAAGTCGATGCCACTAAAATGGCGTTTTTTGGGTGGGGCCGTTGAGGCA
The DNA here is from genome assembly GCA_039707465.1 of Rhabdophis nuchalis. Taxonomy (NCBI): domain Eukaryota; kingdom Metazoa; phylum Chordata; class Lepidosauria; order Squamata; family Natricidae; genus Rhabdophis; species Rhabdophis nuchalis. Next base: position 81,905,280 of record CM077647.1, read on the forward strand.
AATCAGGAGCTAGAAGTTCAAATCAGGATTGTGAAAAGTTCAGGAACCAAAAGAGAAACAGTTTTCCAGATCAAAAATTATAATAACGAAGGCACTCCAGAAAAGAAATCACATAGTCCAAAAAAAAATTTATTCTTTAATAACAAGAGGAGGTCCAAATCACAAAGCGATGCTGGAAATTTTCCATAAGTAAAATAGTCATTCAGGGACAAAGAGAAACCACCTTCCACCGCCCAGACTCAGAGCCAGAAGGAGAGAGTAGTAAAAAAAAACATTGTTTCAAGCCAGCCAGACCCAGACACTTTGTTGCAAAGCCAACCGGAGATCACTTTCCCTTGCTGCAAACAGTCCGGATTGAAGATATCCGCTTCCCCGCAACGAGGAGCCATTTTCAAGTGCCGCTTTGAGTCCGAGGGGGGGTTTAACAAGCAAACACCCCCCTCCAAGATCTTTCAGCCCAGGCTGACAGCAGAGAAAAAAAAATGTTTAAAAGCACTCACTTTCCCCTTCGCAGCCGAAGCCCCGGGAAGCCTTCTGACTCAGCCGTTCAGCTCTCTCCATGGTAAAAAAGCGATGCCGCCCTCCGTTGGCGAAGGGGAAACCCCCCGCAGCATGTCCTCCTCCACCTGAGCCGAAGACAAGGGTCGCTTCCCCACTGCCGCAGGGGGGGCGACCCAGGCAAGCCGGCCCTATGGGAGACCCCTCAAAAAATGGGGTGTCTCGCCCCCGCAGGGGGCAGGAAAAGAAACAAAGCGGCGGACGAACCCTAGGCTCGCCCGTCGCCGCTGGAGACGGAACCGGAAGACCGGCTTAGCTAACTGTTGTTTTAGTAAATCATTGCAATTTTCCCATAGGACTACTTTCCAGGTGGTAGGCTGAGTAAAGCTTCCAAGTGATGTTTAACTGTTCACACAAACTTAGCTGTGAAATATGGGTCACAATCAAATGATATACTATCTGGCAACCCAAACCTAGGAATAATTGCTTCCAGTAGGACGTTTGCTACTTCATGATCTTTATTAGTCCTGCAAGCAAAAGCCTCAGGCCATCCTGTGAAGATACATTCTAGTCCCAAAACATACTTAAAGCCTTGCTTTAATTCAGTGAAGTCTATTTCTCAAATTGTCCCTTGGTAGTTGCCTTTAAGTTGGACTCATAGGTGTGGGTGTGGGTGCCTGTCTACTTTTGGATTATTTCTGGCATAAATCAGACAAGCTGCTACAGCTTGGAGATACGGACTAGAGACCCTTGCCTACTACACAGCATGTCATACAATCTACCAGTGCTTTTGACCCCCAATGTGTGCCAGCATGTATTTGTTATAAAAGAATCCTTAGAGGTGTATCTGATAGAATAAATTTGCTCTCTGCCCTCTACCACCCATCATTCCCCTCCATGTCTCTGATAAACTTGGCACATGCCCTGTCCCCAGGTGTATAAGAGAACAGGGAAGTGGGTATGGAAGGAGACATCGGAATTAGGGAAACTGTTCAATTTGAGTGTTGTAGGGCAGCTTCCTTAGCAGCCCTATCTGCAGCCTGGTTCCCTTTTGTATTTAATAATCCTCTTTCCTTCCATAATAAAGCTACTACCATCTGTAAACCATTCACAGTCAGTATTTGGGAGAGGCTGACCACTAAGATCGGGTATACCGGCAGATACAGAATCCACCCCGTGTACGCAAACACGGGGCAATTCAGTATCCACCTGGGGCAAAAGTGTAGCTGGATTGAGGGTATTGCATACCTCTAATTGTATGGCTGGGGAGTCAAGCAGGATAGCCTGATACTTGGCTTAGGGCCCCTAGTCATCCAAGATGCTCCTTTCATATCAATAATCTCCTGAACAATAATCTCCTGGACTTTGACTATTAGATGTTGTCCCAGTGTTAACTTTCGGGCTCCCTCAACAAGCAGGGCAGTTGCTGCCTCAGCTCTCAGACATCCAGGCCATCCCAATGCCCACCCCCATCTATTTGCTTATTAAAATATGCTTCGGGGTGAGAACTCCTGCTGCAATGACTTTCCACTCATGTACAAAGAGGGTAAAAAAAAAGGAGTAGTGGGGTATGGAAGCCCCAGTGCCAGTGCTTTCATAAACTCACTCTTTATTTGTGGGAATGCTTGTTGGCATTCTCTAGTCCATTCAAATATTTTCCACTCCCTTCATGCCTGCATTTTCTTACATTAATTCCATTAATCTGTACAATTGCATCTCCTATAAACAGTAGGTCTGAGAGTTCCATTTATTGTTCTTTGGAAGTTTTGGAATATTATGCTCTGCCCCTCCCTTTATACTTAATCCAAATCTTCCCACAGTTTGTCTTCAAATTGTTACAGTTCTTTCTTCAGAATAAAATGGTTCACCAGACACACAGATAACATTTTGTCCTTGAATTTAGAACTTCTCCTGGAGCTGATTGGAGGTGCTTTTGGAGGGGGGATTTAAAGCCACAAAAAGGAACAGTAAGTAGTGGCTGTTTCATTTGAACTTCGCCTGTGGCTGGAGCTGATTGGAGGTGCTTTTGGAGGGGGGATTTAAAGCCACAAAAAGGAACAGTAAGTAGTGGCTGTTTCATTTGAACTTCGCCTGTGGCTGGAGCTGATTGGAGGTGCTTTTGGAGGGGGGATTTAAAGACACAAAAAGGAACTAAGTAGTGGCTGTTTCATTTGAACTTTTCCTGGAACTGATTGGAGGTGCTTTTGGAGGGAGGATTTAAAGACATAAAAAGGAACAGTAAGTAGTGGCTGTTTCATTTGAACTTTTCCTGTGACTAGAGCTGATTGGAGGTGCTTTTGGAGGGGGATTTAAAGACACAAAAAGGAACAGCAAGTAGTGGCTGTTTCATTTGAACTTTTCCTGTGGCTGGAGCTGATTGGAGGTGCTTTTGGAGGGGGGATTTAAAGACACAAAAAGAAACAGTAAGTAGTGGCTTACAGTGCTGAATCATTACCGTGCTCAATCATTACCGTGATGATTGCCATTCCAACCTTTTCTGTCTGAGCTGCTGCTGAGGAGAGCCAAACCAACAGGAACAAGTGAGCACTGAATACTGCAATCGTTCAAATGGAGTCTGAGGGAGCAGCTGTAGTTATCTGCAACACTTGTGCTATGTTTCTTATTTTGCCCAAGCGCATGGAGAACTACACCTGCAGCAAGTGCAAGCTGGTTGCACTGCTAGAAGAGAATGTCCAGCAGCTGGAGGCACATATATCTAACCATCAGCAAATTAAGGAGCTTGAGCTGTTCTTGGACAGAGCAGAGCAGACTATCCTGGACAATGAAGAGACAGGGCACAGCTCTCAGGAAGAAGTCATTTCACTAACTCAAGAGGTAGATCCATGGAGGAATGTCACTCGAAGAAATAGAAGAGCAAGGGATCGCTCTGAGAGTCTGAATTTACAGAATCAACTTGAGGCTCCTTCCCCCATCACACCTGATGAGGAATGCACAGACGAACAACTGATCCCACCTGAGCATCTCTCCTTCATCACACTTGACGAGATACAGGAAGAAGTACAACAGGAACAAACTGAAGACCTCTCCCTTAATAAAGTTGATGAGGTTAATGAAGATGAACAGACTACAGGAGAGAGGCTCCTTGTACTAGGTGATTCAATTATTAGAAACACAGAGAGGTGGATTTGTGATGCGCATGACAACCGTGTAGTGACTTGCCTACCTGGTGCAAAGGTTGCAGACATCACGAGAAATCTAGATAGTTTGTTAGAGAGAACTGGGAAGGAGCCAGTGGTCATGGTACACATTGGTACCAATGATGTTGGGAAGGCAAAGCAATCAGTTCTGGAAGCCAAATTCAGGTTGCTAGGAAGAAGATTGAAGTCCCGGACTTCTAAGGTAGCATTTTCAGAAGTGCTGCCTGTTCCTCATGCAGGACCTACCAGGCAGGCAGAGCTCAGAAGCCTCAATGCGTGAATGAGGCGATGGTGTTGGGAGGAGGGCTTCAGATTTGTCAGGAACTGGAGAACATTTTGGGACAAGCCAAACTTGTTCAGGGGGGATGGGTTGCACTTGAACCATGATGGGACAATATTGCTGGCACTCAACATCAAAAAGTCTGTAGAACAACTTTTAAACTGATAACTGGGGGAAAGCTCACAGGAGCTGGGCAGCATCCGGTTCGGGAAAGTGTTTACTTGAGTAGTGAGGAAGATGCAATAATTACTGAGCAGAGTGAGGAGCCAGTCACCAGCACTCTAGCAGAAGGATACAAGAAGCAGTCTAAGGATGCAACTGGACTCAAAAGACTGCATCAGAAAAGTATATATAAATGCCTGTATGCAAATGCCAGAAGCCTCTAGAACAAAATAGGGGAGCTGGAATACTTAGCAATAGACAAAAATATTGATATTATTGGTATCACGGAAACCTGGTGGACGGATGATAACCAATGGGATACAGCCATCCCAGGCTACAAACTGTACAGGAAGGACAAGAAGGGGCAAATGGGAGATGGTGTAGCCTTGTATGTAAAAGAAGAGATAAAGTCATACGAATTGGCATATCGAGGTGATTTAGAGTCACCCCTTGAAACTCTGTGGGTAAGACTATCAGGCCAAAAGAATGGTCTAACAGTAGGCATATGTTATCGGCCTCCAACCCAAGCCGCTGAGAGAGACTGGCAGTTGGAGAATCTTGTAAAGGAGGCATCAAAAAAGGGAAGCCTGGTTATAATGGGTGATTTACATGACAAAGAGATAAAGTTCCTAGATATGCTAAATGATTGTTCCCTGGAACAGATGGTTGAAGACCCAACTAGAGGTACAAGAATCCTTGACTTGGTTCTGAGCAATATACAGGATCTGGTGCAAAATGTTAATGTGACTGATCCAATAGGGAACAGTGACCACAACACAATTATTTTTAACTTAATCATAGACTGCAAATCACCGATAAAATCTAACACAGAGGCCTTAAATTTTCATAAAGGAAATTTCCCGAAGATGAGGAAACTAGTAAAAAAAGAAGCTGAAAGGGAGAATTGAGAAAGTCCAAACACTCCATGAGGCATGGAGGCTGCTCACAAAAACAATAACAGAGACCCAATTGGAATTATACCTAAAAGGAAAAAGGGCACCACCAGGTTCAAGAAGACTCTGATGTGGCTTACAGGAGCTGTTCGGGAAGTGATCAAAAGCAAGAAAAGCTCATTTAAAAGATAGAAGGCTTCTCCAAACGAGGACAACAGGCAGAAACATAAATTTTGGCACAACAAATGCAAGGCAACAATCAGGAAAGCAAAGCAAGACTTTGAGGAGCATTTAGCTAAAAACACTCAAAGAAATAACAAGGACTTCTTTAAGTACATTAGAAGTAAGAACCCAACTGGGAAGGCCATTGGACCATTAGATGACAATGGAAGGCAAGGGATTATTAAGGAGGAAACAGAGATTGCAGAGAGATTCAATGAATTCTTTGCTTCAGTATTCACTGAAGAAGACAGAGATTACATGCCTAAAACAGAGCCTATCTTTGTAGGGAGGGAAACTGAGGAATTAACCCAGATAGAAATAACCAGGGAGGAGGTCCTTGCATGTCTTGTTAAACTAAACACTAACAAATCACCAGGACCAGCATCCATCCACGAATTCTCAAGGAACTTAAAGATGAAATTGCTGATGTCCTTGCCAAAATACATAATCTTTCCCTCAAATCAGGCCTTGTGCCGGATGACTTGAAGGTAGCGAATATAACACCTATCTTCAAAAAAGGATCCAGAGGTGAACCAGGAAATTACCGACCGGTCAGCTTGACAAGTGTCCCAGGTAAAGTGATGGAAACCATCTTAAAAGATAAAATTAATAGGCACATAGAAGAGAAGGCACTGCTGAAGGAGAGCAAACATGGCTTTTGCAAGGGCAAATTATGCCTCACTAATCTGCTGGAATTTTTTGAGAGTGTCAACAAGGGAGATCCAGTTGACATTGTTTATCTGGACTTTCAGAAGGCCTTTGACAAGGTCCCGCACCAAAGGTTCTTAAATAAACTTGCCAGTCATGGAATAAAGGGACAGGCCTTGTCCTGGATTAGCAACTGACTAAGGGACAGAAAACAGAGAGTAGCATTAAATGGACACTTCTCCAGGTGGAGGGAGGTAAAGAGTGGGGTCCCCCAAGGTTCAGTACTGGGACCCCTGCTTTTCAACCTTTTCATAAATGATCTAGAAGTAGGAGTAAACAGCAAGGTAGCCAAATTCGCTGACGACACTAAATTATACAGGGTAGTAAAAACTGAGAGAGAGTGTGAGGAGCTCCAGAGGGATCTCTTGACACTGGGGGAGTGGGCAACCCAGTGGCAAATGAGCTTCAACATTAGTAAGTGCAGAGTGATGCACGTTGGGGCAAAAAAACCCAACTACATCTATAAACTGATGGGGTCTGAACTCCTTGCAACTAACCAGGAAAGGGACCTTGGTGTTCTGGTGGACAGCTCAATGAAGGTGTCAACCCGGTGTGCCGCAGCAGTGAAAAAAGCAAACTCATTGCTAGGGATCATTAGGAAGAGTATAGAAAATAAGTCAGCAAGTGTCATTCTGCCTCTTTATAAATCTATGGTGAGGCCCCATCTGGAATATTGTGTACAGTTCTGGTCACCATACCTTCAGAAGGATATTATGGAAATGGAAAAGGTGCAGAGGAGGGCAACCAGAATGATTAGGGGGCTGGAACAACTTCCTTACCATCTGAGGCTGCAATGGCTGGGCCTCTTCACTCTAGAACGACGGCGCCTGAGAGGTGATCTGAAGTCTATAAAATCATGCACGGTATGGACAAAGTAGAAAAGGAAAAACTCTTTTCCCTATTGCACAACACTAGAACTAGGGGGCACTCCATGAAACTTTTGATAGCTAGACCTCAAACAAATAAGAGGAAGTACTTTTTCACCCAGAGGATCACTGGTCTATGGAACTCCCTGCCAGAAGAAGTGGTGACAGCTGTCAGCCTCAACACCTTTAAGAAAGGATTAGACGAGTTCATGGAGAACAGGGGTATCAACGGCTATCATTATGGATGCCTAAGGACACCCTCCGGGTTGGAGAGATAGGCAGGATATTTCTCAATGCCATTTGCAGGGAATCATAAACAGGTGAAGACATCTGCTTGGGAATACCCTGAAGCAAATGGTGAGCCACTGTGTGAGACAGAATGCTGGATTGGATGGGCTGTGGCCTGTTCCAGCAAGGCTATTCTTATGTTCTTGAATTGTCAAAACAGTTTTGGCTAAGTGCAGCCGCACTTTGAAAGGCTCCTGCATCTGTTAACATCTCATGTTTAGATCCCCCATTTGGATTTCCAGAGAGGTAGGTTGGGGGAGCAACAGCTCCCTGCCCCTGGCCTCTTCACCCTTCTTTTTCTGTTTGCATGGCTATAGCCACCAGGCATCCACACTTCCAATATCCTTCTTTTCTGCATATAGCACACGGGTAGGGTCCCAAGGGGACCTTTCCTCCTCCATGCCTATAACTACTTTCAGATTCCCTAAACTCCAACTTCTCGCCACCTCTTCTGTTTTGTCCCCCTTCCTCTCCCCTTTTCCTGCCTAGGGGCATCTGCTAGGAAGATAGCATTTCGGTGAGTCTCCTGAATCTGTTCTCATTCCTTCTTACTCTCCAGTAAGCTATCTTAACCAAATCTGAAATATCTTTCCACAGACCTCCATCTACTTTCTGTAACTTTCTTTCCTGATTAACGGAAGCTTCAGGATGTAAATCAGTGTATTATGTAAAATCATGGTTTATCCGTTCAAGAAAAGTCCTCAGGACTTTCCTCTTTCTTTTGCCTTACTTCATATACTTTTGCAAGAATCTTAATTTAAGGAACTCCATTTTTTTGGGATGCCATATAATATTGAGAATTCTGTAGCCTCATATTGTCCCTATCATCATCCAGATTCCATTCTGGCTTTGTAAGGGTGGGGCATTCCCAGCGGCTGGCATTCTCATGCTGTTTCTCCCTTTTTTCTTCTTTTTTTTTAAACTGCCGCTCCATTGCCCCCCTCACTAGTCTCCGTTCCTCTGGTGTTAAAAGGACATCTATTAATGTCTGAACGTCTGCCCAAGTGGGGCGATGCATCCTTATAATAGATAAGAACAGAGTGCATTTTCTCTGGGTCTTCCCTATAACTGGGATGTTGTTGCTTCCAGTTATAAAGGTCAGAAGTAAAAAATGGTATGTAAACAAGCACTCAACAGAATCTATTGCCTCCTCCTAACACAATATTTTCTTGGAGTGAGCCTTCATCCCTGGTTTTATTTTTGAAAGAGATGGGATTTCACAAGATTCACTCATGGTTTGATTACATTATTCCTCAGCCTTCTCTGGAATCTCCTTGTCTGGAGTGTCCCATTCCATTAGTAAGCAGGGGTGGCAGAGCAGTCTCAGAGTCCTCCAGTTTAACTAGAGGAGCACTGGGATTCTTTATAAGAAAGGGAATCAAAATAATGAACCCCTTTCACAATCTGGGGATAGGGACTCAACACAAACAAGCATTTACACATCAGCATACTTACACATTTATCCTCCATTCAAACTGCTTGCATAAAAATCCACATACAAATATTTCCTTTCATACTTTCTCCAGCCAAACCAATCATCATTATCATTATTTTAGGGAGCTTTCACAAGCCAATAAGCTCCATTTTTTCCAAATCTCTCTTTTTAAAAAAAAGTAAAATAATAAACAATAAGAAGGCCTTTTTGTTTATTGCTATTAGAAGGTCTTCCTCCTCTCCCAAGTCTTGGAAATGACACAACATAGAAACACATATATACTACCTCCACATTCCTCTAACAGAAATGGACTATTAACAAGTTTCACAAATAAACTCAAATATTGTATCTCTGCCTGACTCTTTTGTTTCTGCAATATTGTTTTTAGTTACTCAATAAGTCCCATATTATGAGGTCCCTTAAATGGCCAAAAATCACCTGGATTGTCCAAGGGATATTGAGGCCAGACATACATACAATAATGAGAAAAGGCTGCATTTGATCCTTATATCTACTCCTCCTAATATCTCAGATTGAGGCAAAATACAACCCATTGGCAAATCTTTGAGCAGCTTCCCTTTTAGCAACTCTGTCACTCCTGCACTGGATGCCTTTTGGCTACCAGTTTCCCCTTTCAAAACCAGATCACAGGCAGATATAACCTTTATCTCCTGGGAAATCTCCAGTCTGTTTTGATTTTGGTTTTGGCCTCCATTTAACTTTTGCTTAGTGCTGGCCCTCAGGCTGATATTTATTTTTTATTTATTTTTATTTTTTTAAATTTATACCCCGTCCTTCTCCTTGTTAGGACCCAGGGCGGCGCACAGGCATTATTTAAAAACACAAAATACAATAAATATCAATTAAAATATATTAAATTAATAAACCCGTGCTAAAACCCAATGTTAAAACCCTTGCCAATTATAAATTATTTTCTTAAAAAGTCAGAAATGGGGGGCTATCCTAGGCCGGCTTGTTGGAATAAATACGTCTTAAGACGTTGGCGGAAGAGGCGGAGGTCCGAGATAGTACGGAGGTCGGGGGGTAGGTCGTTCCAGAGGGCCGGGCCCATCACAGAGAAGGCCCTTCCCCTGGGTGTCGCCAACCGGCATTGCCCCGTTGATGGCACCTGAAGAACACCCTCTCTTTGGGAGCGGATCGGACGAAGGGATGTATGGGGCAGGAGGCGGTCTCGTAAATAGCTAGGCCCCGAGCCATGGAGCGATTTAAAGATGGTCATCAGCACCTTGAAGTGCACTCGAAAGGCCACAGGCAGCCAGTGCAGCTCGCGCAGGAGAGGTTTTACGTGGGTTTGCCTTGTGGCACCCATAATCACCCGCACGGCCGCATTCTGTACTAACTGTAGCTTTCGAGTGCACCTCAAGGGGAGCCCCATGTAGAGAGCGTTACAGTAATCTAGCCGGGATGTCACAAGCGCTTGAGTGACTGTGCGAAGGGCTCCCCGGTCCAGTAAGGGGCGCAACTGGCGTATCAGGCGTACCTGATAGAACGCCCCCCTGGCCACGGCTGCCACATGGTCCTCCATGGACATCCGGGAATCCAGGAGGACGCCCAAGTTGCGCGCCCTCTCCACGGGGGCCAGTTGTTCGCCCCCAATGGCCAGTGTTGGACTTATCTGGCTGAACCGGGGTGCCGGAAACCACAGCCACTCGGTCTTGGCCGGGTTGAGCTTGAGTTTGTTACTACCCATCCAGATCCGTACGGCCTCCAGACACCGGGACAGCACCTCGACGGCATCGTTGGGGTGGTTTGGGGTGGATATGTACAACTGAGTGTCATCAGCGTACAGATGGTATTCCACCCCAAAACCACGGATGATCTCACCCAGCGGCTTCATGTAGGTGTTGAACAGGAGTGGCGAGAGGACCGACCCCTGAGGAACCCCACATGTGAGGGGCCTCGGGGACGACCTCTGCCCTCCTGCCAACACCCATTGCGACCGACCAGAGAGGTAGGACAAGAACCACCGTAAAACGGTGCCTCTCAGCCCCAACCCCCCCAATCGGTGCAATAAGATACCATGGTCGATGGTATCAAAAGCCGCTGAGAGATCTAATGGGACAAGGATAGAGGAACAACCTCTATCCCATGCCCTCCAGAGATCATCCACCAACGCGACCAATGCCGTCTCGGTACTGTGTCTGGGCCGGAAGCCGGACTGGCGCGGGTCTAGATAATCAACTTCCTCCAGATGTCAGGGAAACTGTTGAGCCACCACACTCTCAACAACCTTCACTAAAAAGTGAAGGTTGGAGATGGGACGATAGTTCTCTAATAAAGCTGGGTCCAGGGATGGCTTCTTGAGGAGGGGCCTCACCACCGCCTCTTTCAAGATGGTGGGCAAGGACCCCTCACTCAGAGATGAATTCACAATACCCTGGAGCCAGCCTCGTGTCACCTCCCAGGATGCCAGTACAAGCCAGGAGGGGCACGGGTCCAATAAACATGTGGTGGCTCTAAGGTTCCTCCGCAACCTGTCCATATCCTCGGTAGTAACAAAGTCAAACTCCTCCCAAGGTGTTATCTCAAGACCAGCACCGGACACCTCGACCGGATCACTAGTGGAGGGCAGCTCGTTCCGAATCTGAGTGATTTTGTCCTGCAGAAAAACTCCAAATTCCTCTGCTCGACCCTGCAGAGGGGCTTCCCGCGGCCTCAAATGCAAGAGGGAGCGGGTCACCCCAAACAGGGCGGCAGGGCGGTTTTCCGTGGACGCGATAAGGGTGGCACAATACTCACGTTTGGCCACTCTTAGCGCCACTAAATAAGTCCTAATATGGTCTCTCACTAGTGTTCGGTCAGATTCGGATCGAGAAGATCTCCACCTACTCTCTAGGCGTCTCTTACGGCGTTTCATCTCCCTCAGCTCCTCGATAAACCAAGGAGCCTGGGTGACTCGACGCCACATGAGAGGCCGCAAGGGCGCGACTCTGTCCAAGGCCCCCCTGGCCGCACTATACCATGCGGCCACTAGATCCTCAGTCGAGCCGTGATATTCTTTATCCCCCGGGACGTCTCCAATCCAGTCCTTACCTTTCCTCCAAATTTTGCCTCTTTCTGTTCGTCCATTGGTTCCTGCTCCTCGTTTTCTTCAGGGCTTCAGCCTTTAAGTTCAATTAAGAAGTCACCAAGGATCTTACCGAGGCTGGACGTTCATTTAGACAGTGGCTCATAACACTCAGTCAACCCACACTTTGCATCAGTGGGACACGCAGATCTCCGTATCACCCCTTGCTTTTCAGAGTACTCAATCACTGTCAAAAGACTCATGAGCTCTGAGGGTGGCTGGCAGTGCAGAAACACACAGTCTTGGTCACCGATCGGGAGTTTATTTCAGAGCAATCACACACCTTTCAGCCACTAAGTCTTACCCGTCCAGGGGCCCTCCTCTGGTAGTCTTTGGTGCTTTCCAATTGAATCCAGGCGTGAAATCCCAGAAAGAGCCTCCAGATTGTTGTCCCCAATTTGGGTCTGACCCTGGTGCCAAAGCCAATGATGAACGCCAGACACGAGGTGCAGGTTTTCTGATTGCTTTTTATTGGAGTACTCCAAGGAAAAGGGTTCCTGGTCAAAAGGCCAAGAACCAAGAACAAAGGATTAAGAAAGCTTTTATACATTTTCAGTAAAGAAGAAGGCGGGACAAGGTGAAACAATAAGAAATATCCTCTAATAAACATTTTAGCACTAATTCTACAATTTGTTCTATTGGTCTATAGCTGTCCCATTCCTAGGTCTTAGCTAATGAATGCCCCAGGAGTTATCTAATAGACATTTCATTTGTTGTTGGACATCTCTATTCCTAATTTTTAGCTGAGGTCTGCAAATTGTCTCATTCTTGTTGCTTTTATCAACTTTCTAGCTATCCATAATTGCTACAAGCTTTACACATGCATGTTTCTTGTTGATAAGCATTCTTTGTTCTTGTGAGACAGAGAGATAGAACCCCCCCCCCCATTACAGTCTTTCTGATTTATTTTCAAGGCTTGCTTTAGCAGCCAGTCCATCACATTTGTATTACAATCAGACATTTTGTGTTGTAAACCAAATTCATATACAAAAAATTCATTTCATGTTTTATCTATGCAAACCAATAATTACAATTATTTCAGGGAGCTTTTTCACAATCCAATGAGCTCCATTTTCTATTATCAAAGGATCTCAACCTCCCTCCAAGTCTGGAAATGATTACACACAAACACATACACACATACATATCATGGAACAACATTTTCACTCCTGGGGTTCTGTCCCTGTAAACATATATTTTTTCTTTCCTTATTCTCGAAGCAGTGGAAAAACTCAAAGAGTAGTTTCAATAATAAATGTGATTGTGGGCCCTAACTAGTTCTTGTTTCCCATGCCCAAGCTGAGAAGGTTACTTATTTTGCTGGCTGGTCAAACATATCACGATCAATTCTACGTGCTATTATTATAGATGCACATCTCTGGAGGGCCAGAGATGGGGGTTGTTCCTCCATCCTGGTCCTATTAGACCTCTCAGCAGCTTTTGATACCATCGACCATGGTATCCTATTGCATCGGCTGGAGGGGTTGGGGGTGAGGGGCACCGTTTTGCGGTGGTTCTCCTCCTACCTCTCCAGTCGATCGCAATTTGTGTTGGCAGGAGAGCAGAGGTCGACCTCGAGACCCCTCACTTGTGGGGTGCCTCAGGGGTCGGTCCTCTCGCCTCTCCTGTTCAACACATATATGAAGCCGCTGGGCGAGATCATCCGTGGTTTTGGGGTAGAGTACCACCTCTACGCAGACGACACGCAGCTGTATATATCTACCCCAAACCACCCCAACGATGCCGTAGAGGTGATGTGCCAGTGCCTGGAAGCCGTGCGGGCCTGGATGGGAAGGAACAGACTCAGACTCAACCCGTCCAAGACTCAACCCGTCCAAGAGTGGCTGTGGTTCCCGGCATCCTGGTACAGCCAGTTGACTCCATCACTGGCCATAGGGGGCAAACATCTAGCCCCTGTGGATGGGGCACGCAACTTGGGCTTCCTCCTTGATGCACGGCTGTCCATGGAAGATCAAGTGACGGCCGTAGCCAGGAGGGCGTTTTACCAGGTTCGCCTGGTCCGCCAGTTGCGTCCCCTACTGGATCGGGGTGCCCTTTGCACAGTCACTCATGCTCTCGTGACATCCCGACTGGACTACTGCAATGCTCTCTACTTGGGGCTCCCCTTGAGGTGCACCCGAATATTTCAGCTTGTCCAGAATGCAGCCGCGCGGGCAGTTATGGGAACTTCTAGATTTTCCCATGTAACACCACTCCTGCGCGAGCTGCATTGGCTGCCTGTCGTCTTTCGGGTGCGCTTCAAGGTGTTGGTCATCATCTTCAAAGCGCTCCATGGCACGGGACCTAGCTATCTGCGGGATATCATCCTGGCCCATACATCCCTGCGGCCGATCCGCTCCCACAGAGAGGGACTTCTCCGGGTGCCATCCACCAGGCTATGCCAGCGGGCGACGCCCAGGGGTAGGGCCTTTTCTGTGGTGGGCCCGACCCTCTGGAACGACCTTCCCCCCGAAATCAGAACAACCATGGACCTCCGCTCCTTCCGTCAAAAATTAAAAACACATATCTTTTGCTTGGCCGGCTTGGGATAACTTAACTGTTTTTAGGGTTTTTAAGGGGTTTATCTTAGTTTTAACATGGGATTTTAGCGCAAGGTTTAGTTTAATTCTTTTTTAATACTGTATTGTTTGTGGTTTTATATGTACTTTTAATTTCCCTGTGCCCCGCCTCGAGTCCCTTTGGGGGGAGAGAGCGGGTTATAAATTAAATTATTTATTTATTTATTTATTTATTTATCTAAATATTTTTAATAGAAATCCCATCAAATTGATCGTCAAATTATCTGAGCCTTCCCATTTAGGCAGGCTTTACCTTTTTATTACCTGCTAAACCCCGGGTGGGAAGAACAATAAACCTTTTCTTCTTTATTCTTAGTTCTTTCAGAATTTTCTGGCTCTTTTGAGAATGGTATCTTTATAACACTGCAATATTTCTTTTTTCCTTCTACTCCTGGCATAACAGCATAAACTAACCATATCTTCTTTGGTCAGCCTCAATGTATGGAGGGGCTATCTAACCTCTAAGTATTTTTCCCTAAAGGACTAATTGGGTCCATTTACAATTTGAGATTCTTCCTAATTGTTTTAGTGAACTTCTCATCTTTGAAGTTACAGCCATTGTTCTTTCTCCTCAAGCACTTGATTGTTACTACCTGTTTCTGTCCTGGTGGTTGAAACCCTATCTTTCTAGCTTGAATCTCCCAGCAAGCACTGACTTATTTTTAAAGATCAAGATGTATAGAGACCTTCGTTCATACATTGTTTGCACCTGGCCAAGTTTCCAGCTTGGTTCTCCTAACTGGTTCTGCCAACCAGTGGTGGGTTTCAAAAATTTTTAGAATCTATTCTGTAGGTGTGGCCTGTTTTGTCGGAGTAGCTTGCTGGTTATGTGACCAGGTGGGAGTGGCTTGGCAGTCATGTGCCTAGGTGGTAGTGGTCAAGTCAATGTCACTGAATTATTTGCCCAATGAATGATCTACAAAAAGAAGATATAAAAAAGGAAATTTATTATTTTGTGCACTTACTACCATGTTTCCCTGAAAATAAGACAGGGTCTTATTTTCTTTTGACCCCTGAAGTAAGTGCTTGTCTTATTTTGGGGAGGTCTTATTATTTTTGAGGTGCAGGAAGCAGTGAGCATGGTGACCTCATGGCTGCTATTGTGTTGCAATATTTTCAGGGAGGTCTTATTTTCAGGGAAACAGAGTACTTAAATAAGATTAAAATAAGTACACAAAACATTAAAAGAGCTACTTACAGAAGGAAGATGACTTTCCTTGCCAGTCTTCAATATCACTGACCACCTTGCCCCAATGACCTGCACAAACAAGAGACACAGAAATGAACTCTTCAATTGCATGCACTGCATTAGGATGAAACAAGCACACAAAATAATAGAAAAGGAAGATGACTGTCCTTTTGTGGGTCTTCAATATCACTGAATGACCACCTTGCTCCAATGAATGGCCTGCACAAAGAAGAGGCACAGAAAGGAAGACTTTAATTGCAAGCACTACTACATTAAGAATGAAACCAACACACAAAGCAATAAAACAGCTACTTTCAGAGGAAAGATGACTGTCCTTCCAGTCTTCTACAGCACCACCTCACCACCTTGCTCCAATAACCTGCACAAAGAAGAGACACAGAAAGGAAGACTTTAATTGCACGCACGTACTCCTTACATAAGAATAACACAATGAAAGAGTTACATTCAAGTACTTACTTGTGTTATTGGTTTTGTTGTTGAAGATATTTCCAAATTGTTCTTAGGCTTCCAGATTCTTCAGTTGCAATTTTCTTGGTCTCTACTCATGAATCATCAGCCGTGTGATGGTGTGCTCTGAGCCACTTTTTCACTGCAGGAATTAGGTCCCATCTCTTAACAGGCATGCCAACAACACTTATCATCATCCGATTGTTTGTGTTTGGAACAATTAGGCGGGTTCTTTGCTCTGAACATATGAGGTTCATTTTTGAGAAACCCTTTTCCACTTCTGCTGAACTAACAATTGTCCTGACAATATATCTAGCTTTTTTGATACTGTCAGGAATTTTGTAGGTCTTTGGATCTTGGATCACATTTTCCAAAAA
The DNA here is from genome assembly GCA_039707465.1 of Rhabdophis nuchalis. NCBI lineage: Eukaryota > Metazoa > Chordata > Lepidosauria > Squamata > Natricidae > Rhabdophis > Rhabdophis nuchalis. The sequence goes on from CM077647.1 coordinate 81,921,491, forward strand.
ATCTCTGTAATCATTCAAATCAATTTCATAATTAAAAATGTCACCAAATTCAATCAATGCTGCCTCTGCTCCTGCCCATGGAATGACTACACCTTCAATGTTCCAGTAATCTGGCTTCAAATATGTGATAAAGTGTAATTTGTTTGTGTCTGGCAATTGACCAAATGTTTTACATGGTCGCAATCCATAAGTCTTTTATTCAGATTGGTGATGATGATTGCCAAAAGGTTTTCATGTGGAAGGGCAACAAATCATTGATTTGGAACTAATTTTACGCTTTTGAAGGCTTCTGAAGCTAGCATTGCATCAACCTTGTCTTCATATGGGCCCTTTCCCCGTCTAAGCATTTCATATGCTATAATTGATTGCAATACTAATTTCCCAGCCTTGATTATGTGTGTTTCTCCCCTGCAGGGCATTTGACAGAAGAGAAATCTCATTTAGAATATCAATCATGAGGGCCAAATTGTTCAAAAAATTTCAAAATGGGAAGCCATGCCTGGGTCTCTTTCATTGCCCAGAAAAAACTGATGTAGTACTGGATAAGCACGCCACACAGCTATGGTTGACCTTAGACTACAGGCAGCCTATCTTAGTCCCAAAATTCAAGTGGTTATTGCCAGAGGGAATGCTGATCTTCTGGGAGGGAGGTAGAGTAAAAATTAAAACACCAAGTGAGACGGAGGCATTTATTCAAAAACAATCTCCCCAGTTGGGAGGCGAAGATGGGGGAACAGGGGAAGCGATGGCCCCGCCCAGAGACAGGGAAGAAGAGTCAATTGCGAAAAGACTTAGCTCTCAAAAATGATTTTATTTGAAATCCTATTGTGATTGTTGATACAAGATAAAATGGCAAAGAAAAAGATGATTGAATATATGGACTGTACAATGTAACCTTTTTATATGCCTATCCTTTACTTTTAAAATTGTAAATTTATGAAGTTTTGGGAGGGCCACCACCAACAGCAGGGAAACTACCAAAATGTTATTCTTACCCTATACCTTTTTCCCTGTATAAATTTTGAAAACCAATAAAAAAAATTCTTAAAAAAAAAAAGTTTCCCATTGTAGGTATATTTCATGTTTCCTCTCCATTTTTCCATAACTTGGATTAAATTACCCTTAATTATCTCTAAATGACAATCCTTGCTGTTCATTTTTCATTACAATTTACAATCTATATAAATAAAAAGTTAACTATGAGTTTGTTCAAAATCGCTAATCTCCAAAACTACTATACCAATCGCCACCAAATCTTCACACAAAGTTCCTTACAAGTGCAGCACCAATGATATGTACAGATTGTGTGGATGGCATACCTGTGTCAGGTACACGCCACACAAATGTACAACTGCAGTTCTTCTGTGTGTTTCCCTCACTCGCTCACTTGTCCCCCCACTTCCTTCTGCCCCTCCCACCTCGCCTCTGACAACGCCTGGGTAATCATTTGATATGTACTTGTTCGTGTCTTTTTGGTTAAGATCTTGCTTTCCTTTTTGCTGCTTTTAGTTCATATCTAGTAAAAGTACTTTATCTCTATTCAAATGGAGTAGAGGTTTTTCTTTCTTGGATATTGAAGGAGGCATGCCTGACAGTTGGTTAATTAAAATTTCCCGCAAAGTCAAGTTTAGGTTATCAGTGAGATGAAGTGCTTTTTGGAGTTGCTTAAGATATATTATTTGGAAGAAATTCAAAACTTCAAAACAAAATAAATCCTTCGGAATGTTTGGTTTCTATTTCAAATCCAAAACCGAATTTATAGTTTATATTTGAGTGGGTTTGCCACTTATTTGCTTTCTCCTTTCTGTCCAAAATTATTTCAATCGAATAGCTTTGGGGCTTGGGGTGCTGGTGCCCTTTATTTTCCTTTTCTTTCTTTCTTTCTTTCTTTCTTTTTGAGAAAATCCCAATCTGATCATCAATATTATTTATGTTCTCAAAATTTCTTTGCCTTTTCTAGGTTTAATTTATAGTTGTGGGTTAGATAAATTTTCTTACCAGTCTTTCATCTCTTCCACATCCTCCTGGTCATTGCTTTGACTGGAAGCCAGCATCTTGTCAGTCTGTTGTAGACTGTCGCCCCGACTCTGATTCACAGGGCAAATCTCTGACCTGTGAGTGACCTGTTGCCTCCTTCTGGGTCTGATGAGATGCTGCCTTGTTTGCCCTGCCTCCAGGGGGGTTTCTGGTTCAAAAAAGAACCCCCGGAGATGGATTGTCAGATAGGGTTCACATGAGACTCTTCAGAGCTCACATCTCCCACATCTGTCCAGCTGAAGAACTTCCTGTCAAATCTACTTTCTTTCATTTCAAGTGGTGGTGCTGGTGGTGTGGTGACTGTTGTGGAACAGCAGATTGCTCCTCCCTTGGTGTTTTGGAGAAGAAAATGGTCATACTCTGTTGCCTCTTCATCCTGTTAAACAATACTAACTGCAAAAGAAATAAAACAATATTGGACTTGATTGTGGTTGTAAGCTGAGGACTACAGGTAACATAAGGGACCTCTGTTTTCACCCAACAATGTGCAGTCTTTTCAGGAAGGATGTCCCTCAGCAAACAGGAAATATATAGTTTTTCATCTAAGAAAGATGAATGAATGTCATAGGTAGATTCACAGAGCAATACAGATTTATTTTTCTGAAATTTATTCCTCAGTTCAAAAAACAGGAATATACGAATTAGGTTCAGTACTTAAGTCAGTCCAAGTAGCTATTCAAGAGTTAGTGGTGTCATGGTTAGAAGCAATGGTAAAGCAAGATATGGATTTATAACCAGAAATATTTTGTTGGGTATTTCAAAGGGAATACAATAGATATTTAATTTTACAGATGTTAACAGCTGCTGGAATTATATTTGCACAACAGTGGAAAAACAAAGATATGAAAATGAATAAATATTAGAATGTTCAGGAATGAATAAATTGACAATTAAAATCAAGAAGGCTTCGAATACTTTTTCATGAGAGATTTGTTTTATCAATGGCTAACTAACAGAAACAGAAATTAGAAATCTAAAAGTATGAAAGAAAACACCAATTATGTAAGGAAAGGTCACTAAAATGTATAAGGAAATATTATTAGTACTTGATTATTATTAATGTGTAGATAACTGCAGGACATTATACACAAAAATTATGACAGCACCAGGAAAACAATAAAAGAATAACAGTTTGGGTATATTTAAATTTTAAGGCTAAAAATAGCTTGCCTGGAACTCCCTTTTTCCTGTTTCCTGGCAGAACTAACCGCCAGGATAGGAAAAACAAAAGACCTGGGACCAATATTAACCCAGGAAAACAGGAAAACAAAAATAGGGCAATCAGAAACCATCAAAACTCATCAAACTGCAGGAGCTCACAAAGCAGCACAGAACTAAACATATGAAAACAGCCATGGAGTCGCATAAAAGGTTATTGCTGCAAGAAGCAACCACCTCACAATTACTTCAGCAACGAGGTATCACACAGAAACACACAACATCTCGCAAAGCTGCCTTACACCAAACTGGCCTGCCCATAGAAAAGCAGCCACTTTGAGGCACATACATTGGCAAGACATATCCACCCCAAACCACCCCAACGATGCCGCCGAAGTGCTGTCCCGGTGTTTGGAGACCGTACGGATCTGGATGGGTGGTAACAAACTCAAGCTCAACCCTGCCAAGACTGAGTCGCTGTGGTTTCCGGCACCCCGGTTCAGCCAGATTACTCCAATTCTGGCCATTGGGGGCGAAATACTGGCCCCCGTGGAGAGGGCGCGCAATTTGGGTGTCCTCCTGGATTCCCGGCTGTCCATGGAGGACCATGTGGCGGCCGTGGCCAGGGGGGCGTTTCATCAGGTACGCCTGATGCGCCAATTGCGCCCCTTACTGGACCGGGCTGCCCTTCGCACAGTCACTCAAGCTCCCGTGACGTCCCGACTCGACTACTGTAATGCTCTCTACATGGGGCTTCCCTTGAGGTGCACTCGAAAGCTACAGCTAGTCCAAAACGCAGCCGCGCGGGTGATTATGGGAGCCACTAGATGCTCCCACATAACACCGATCCTGCGCGAGCTGCATTGGCTTCCTGTGGTTTTTCGAGTGCGCTTCAAGGTTTTGACAACTATCTTTAAAGCGCTCCATGGCTCGGGGCCTAGTTATATGCGAGACCGCCTCCTGCCCCATACATCCCTTAGACCGATACGCTCCCACAGAGAGGGCCTTCTCAGGGTGCCATCGGCCGGACAATGCCGACTGGCGACACCCAGGGGAAGAGCCTTCTCTGTGGCGGGGCCCTGCCCTCTGGAATGACCTACCCCTGAATTACGTACCATCACTGACCTCCGCCTCTTCCGCCAATGTCTTAAGACATATTTGTTTCAACAAGCCGGCCTAGCCTAACCTCCCATGGGGACTTTTAGGTAGTTTTAAATTGGGTTTTTAAAATTTGGTTTTAGCGCAGGATAGGTTTATTTAATAGTTTTTTAAATTATATTTATTGTATTTTGTATGTTTTTAAATTTCCTGTGCGCCGCCTTGGGTCCTTTGTGGAGAAGGGCGGGATATAAATTTAAATAAATAAATAAATAAATAAATAAATAAATAAGATTTTGTGTTTATTTCTATAGTGAATTCACTACAGAAACACAAAATCTCGAAAACCAAGCACCAACATGCACACTTAAAAGCAACATATTACATTAGAAATAAAACTTTTTCAAAAAGCAATAACATTTCTTGTAATAAACATTTTCTATAATCAACAATTAAAATTACCATTCCCTGCCTTAAAACCATTTAAAAAACCATATTCTATAAACAATAAATAAAATTTCCCCCCCAAACCATTAAAGAAACATTCTATAAATATAAAATAAGAAAACCATTTTTAAAAAATCTATAAACAATAAATAAAATATCCTTTAAAAAAACATTAAAAGCATAAAGAAAAAAAACCCGAGTCACTTACCAGCAGGCAGAATCAGCAGCTCTCCGATGCGATGGATGCAGGCAGCAGGCAGGCGACCAGCAGCGGGTAAGCTGGACTGGAGGAACAAAGGGACAACCCAGTCAGCTAGGCCCGCCTGGCAGGCTTCAACAGCCAGGCGAGGCTGGGGACTGGGTGGTGGTGGTGGCAAGAAAGACCTCAGCCAGGCACCGCACAGTCCTACGATCTAGGCGAGCTTGGGAATCCGCTGGAACAAAGACCACAAGGTATCCCTGGACTCGCCTAGAATGCAGGCCACTCAGCTTAGGCTCCTGCTGCCACTGTGCCCCCCACCCTGCGCTTACTTGTGGCCATGTGGTCTAAGCAAGCCTGGGGACCTTGCGAAGCACTTTGCGAGGTCCCCGAGGTTGCCTAGAATGCAGGCTGCTCAGCCTATGCTCCCACTGCAGCTGCCCACCCTGCGCTTACTTGCAGCCACGTGGGCCTGCTCTCTAAGTGAGCCCTGGTTTCTCATTTATTTATTTATTTATTTATTTATTTATTTATTTATTTATTTTTCACATTTATAACCCGCTCCCATCTCACCACAAAGGGACTCGGGGCGGCGAACAAAGAATTACATCAATAAACATAAATACAGAGATATTAGGTGCCTGTGTTGTGACCATTTTAAAATCCCCATTTACAACTGGCGGTGCTGGGGTTACGCAAGGCCGGCTAGTTGGAAGAGGTGAGTCTTAAGACATTTGCGGAAGAGGCGGAGGTCAGGAATGGTACGGATTTCAGGGGGCAGGTCGTTCCAAAGGGCTGGTCCTGCCACAGAGAAGGCTCTCCCCCTGGGTGCCGCCAGTCGACATTGCCCGACCGACGGCACCCTGAGAAGGCCCTCTCTGTGGGAGCCTGTCGGTCCCAGGGATGTATGGGGCAGGAGGCGGTCTTGCATATAGCTAGGTCCCGAGCCATGGAGCGCTTTGAAGATGGTCGTTAGGACCTTGAAGCGCACCCGAAAGACCACAGGAAGCCAGTGGAGCTCGCGCAGGACAGGTGTTATATGGGAGTGTTTGGGCGCTCCCGTAATTATCCGCGCGGTCGCATTCTGGACTAACTGTAGTCTTCGGGTGCATCTCAAGGGAAGCCCCATGTAGAGAGCATTGCAATAGTCAAGTCGAGATGTGACGAGTGCTTGGGTGACTGTGCGTAAGGCTCCCCGGTCCAGTAAGTAATTGGCGCATCAGGCGTACCTGATGGAACGCCCCCCTGGCCACGGCCGCCACATGGTCCTCCATGGTCAGCCGGGAGTCCAGGAGGACACCCAAATTGCGCGCCCTCTCCACGGGGGCTGGTGTTTCGCCCCCAATGGCCAGAGTTGGAATAATCTGGCTGAAACGGGGTGCCAGAAGCCACAGCCACTCAGTCTTGGACGGGTTGAGCCTGAGTTTGTTACTACCCATCCAGATCCGTACGGCCTCTAAACACCGGGACATAACCTCGACGGCATCATTGGGGTGGTCTGGGGTGGATATGTACAGCTGGGTATCATCAGCGTACAGATGATATCCCACCCCGAAACCACGGATGATCTCACCCAGCGGCTTCATATATATGTTAAACAATAGGGGCGAGAGGACCAACCCCTGAGGGACCCCACATAAGAGGGGTCTCGAAGTCAACCTCTGCCCCCCTGTCAACACATATTGTGACCGACCAGAGAGGTAGGACGTGAACCACCGCAAAACGGTGCCTCTCAGCCCCAACCCCCCTAGTCGGCGTAATAGGATACCATGGTCGATGGTATCAAAAGCCGCTGAGAGGTCTAATAGGACTAGGATAGAGGAAAATCCTCTATCCCGTGCCCTCCAGAGATCATCGACCAAAGCGACCAATGCCGTCTCGGTGCTGTGCCCGGGTCGGAAGCCGGACTGGCGCGAATCTAGATAGTCAACTTCATCCAAGTGTCGCGGAAACTGTTGGGCCACCACACTCTCAACAACCTTCACTAGAAAGTGGAGGTTGGAGACGGGACGATAGTTTTCTAATAATGCTGGATCCAGGGACGGCTTCTTGAGGAGGGGCCTCACCACCGCCTCTTTCAAGACGGCAGGTAAGGACCCCTCACTCAAAGATGCATTGACAATGCCCTGAAGCCAGCCTCGTGTCGTCTCCCAGGATTCCAGTATAAGCCAGGAGGGACACGGGTCTAGTAAACATGTGGTGGCCCTGAGTCTCTTTGACAAGTTGTCCATATCTTTGGTAGTAACAAAATCAAACTCTTCCCACAATGGTGTCACAAGAGCTGCTTCGGCACTCTCGACTGGGCTACTGACGATGGAGGGTAACTCGCTCCGAATCCGACTCATTTTCTCCTGCAGATAAATCCCAAATTCCTCTGCTCAACCCTGCAAAGAGGCTTCCCGCGGCCTCTGTTGGGGGAGGGAGCGGGTCACCCTAAACAGGGCGGTTATCTGCGTATGCAATAAGTGTGGCACAATACTCACGTTTGGCCAGCCTTATTGCCACTAAGTAGGTCCTAATGTGGTCTCTTACTAGTGTTCGGTCGGCTTCAGAGCGAGATGATCTCCATCTGCTCTCTAAGCATCTCCTGTGACGTTTCATCCCCCTGAGCTCCTCGGTAAACCAAGGGGCCCAGGTGGCTCGTCACCGCAAGAGAGGCCGCAAGGGCGCGACTCGGTCCAAGGCCCCCGCGGCCGCACTTAACCATGCGGTCACTAGGTCCTCAGCCGAGTCGCGGAGCAAGTCCACAGGAATTGGCCCAAGCTCCTTCTGGAACCTTAACGGATCCATCAGGAGTCTGGGGCGGAACCATATAGGGATGTTTGGTTCCGCCTCCCCACAGTGAGGTGTAGCGGTCGGAAAGTTGAGCCGAAGGAGAGCGTGATCTGTCCATGACAGGGGTGTGATGACTAAATCCCCTATTCCCAGATCACTACTCCACTGACCCGAGACGAAGATGAGATCCAAGGTGTGTCCACCCTCATGAGTAGGGCCTAGAACTACCTGAGTCAGGTCCAAGGCTGTCATGGAAACCATGAACTCCCGAGCCACACCAGAGGTTTCACCTGCTGTTGGCAGGTTAAAGTCCCCCATGACTACAAGTCTGGGGGTCTCAACCGCCACCCCAGCTATAACCTCGAGCAGCATGGGCAGGGCTGTTGTTGCATAGCGAGGAGCCAGGTATACAACTAACACGCCCAACTGCTTCCCCAGGCCCCACTTCACAAGGAGGGATTCGCACCTGGTCGTCTGAGGGACTGTGGTCTCCTTTGGCTCAAGACCTTCCCTAACCATGATCGCCACTCCCCCACCCCTCCCTAAGGCCCTGGGCTGATGGAAGGCTCGGTATCCTGGTGGGCACATTTCTACGAGGGGATGTCCTCCCTCATGGCCCAACCAGGTTTCCGTAATGCCTATCAGGTCTGGGTCCCCCTCCAACACAAGTTCATGTATGAGAGGGGCTTTTTGTACCACGGACCTGGCGTTGCATAGCATCAGCCCAAGGCCCCGGGTCTGTGGTTCTTGCTCACCTAGTCTGCGATGGGGAAAAGGGGAGTTGGAGCGCGTGACCACCTGTAACCATCGGCCACGATTCTCCAACTGATGGCGTCCATCCCCTCTCCCACCGCCCCTGCCCCTGCCCCTCCCCAAGACCGTATTGATGGCAAATACCCTAGTGGAACCGACCCTCCCTTCACTCCCCTTCGTCTTTTCACTTCCGCGTTTTGCCGGACTTCTCTCTTGGTGTTCCCCTAATTGGTCCTCCCACCCCCCTTCCCTGGGAACCCCTAAAAGTCGAATTAGAAATTTACACAGGAATCCCCTGAGCCTGCGCTTCGCCCACCTCTTAGGATTAATTAATCCATCCTCGAGGTGTGTCCGGGTTAATTCAGGGGGCCAGACCTGCGAGAGGGGACATTCTCGCAGGCAGAGGAGCTCAGATCTAGAATAGGGTAGCATTCCATCTTGCCTCGAATACATGATAGGGTAAGGTAGAGTTGTGAGGGGGTACATCTTTGGCCAGGGAGGGAAATTTCATAAGCACGACTATTAATTGATTAGAGAGGGTAGAGTGAGGTGTAAATCAGATGACATATAAAATCCATTTGTTAGGGAAGAATTCCATTTCAGCTCATCTCGGCTCCTTTTTACATCTTTCTTGGAAACGTTCTTTCTCCAATGCCTCTCTCTTTCTCTTTCTCTTATTCCTCTTTCTTTCTTTCTCTATTTCAGCTCATCTCAGCTCCTCTTTACATCTTTCTTGGAAACATTCTTTCTCCAATGCCTCTCTCTGTCTCTTTCTCTTATTCCTCTTTCTTTCTTTCTCCATTTCAGCTCATCTCAGCTCCTCTTTACATCCTTCTTGGAAACGTTCTTTCTCCAATGCCTCTCTCTATCTCTTTCTCTTATTCCTCTTTCTTTCTTTCTCTATTTCAGCTCATCTCAGCTCCTCTTTACATCTTTCTTGGAAACGTTCTTTCTCCAATGCCTCTCTCTTTCTCTTATTCCTCTTTCTTTCCTTCCCCATTTCAGCTCATCTCAGCTCCTCTTTACATCCTTCTTGGAAACGTTCTTTCTCCAATGCCTCTCTCTGTCTCTTTCTCTTATTTCTCTTTCTTTCTTTCTCTATTTCAGCTCATCTCAGCTCCTCTTTACATCTTTCTTGGAAACGTTCTTTCTCCAATGCCTCTCTCTGTCTCTTTCTCTTATTCCTCTTTCTTTCTTTCTCCATTTCAGCTCCTCTCAGCACCTCCTTACATCTTTCTTTGGAAACGTTCTTTCTCAACCGCCTCTCTCTCTCTTTGTCTTTCCTTCTCCATTTCAGCTTCTCTCTGCATCTCCTTACATTTTTCTTTGGGAACGTTCTTTCTCTAACGCCTCTCTCTCTCTCATCCATTTATTCCTCTTACTTTTCTTCTCCGATTCAGCTTCTCCACGATCTTCGGACATACCAGGTTTCTTCACTTAAACTGCCTGAGTCGAGCGGGGGCTGCGCGGTCCGATTGTTTGTTGTAACGGACTCCCAACGGCCTGGAAACACTTGCCTAGCTTCCTCACTGACGTGTCCAGGCCGCGCCAAGCCGACCTGGGCCCCTCCCATCTCTCGAAGGTTTTTTGCCTCGCCGCCACAACTCCGGCTCCAAAAATAGCCCCCTTGTGGTGGCTGGCATATCTACGTGCTGGGCCAGCCCTCCTAGATGTTTAATGAGGGCTGGCGACGTCTTCCCAGGCCAAAACGGCCCTCGACCCCTTCGCGGCACTCAGAGATCGGTCTCCATACTTGCGCATGCGCAAACGCAATATGAAGGCTGCAAGAGATCCCCAGACTCACCACCACACCGAGCCATGGCAGGCCACTCCAGCTGGCTTTCTGCTGCAGTTGCCCTCACACTTACTCATGGCCCTGCACTTTAAGTGAGTTCTTGTGAAGACCGCAAGAGATCCCAGGACTTGCCTAAAGCGCAGAGCTGCCACTGGCTGCTCCAGCTGACTTGCTCCCCCCCACTTACTCGTGGCCATGTGGCCCTGCACTCTACATGAGCCCGGGGTTGTCGTGAACGCCACAAGAGATCCCTGGACTACAATGCAGGCTTCTCCAGCTGGCTTCCCCCCACCCCCACCCCCACTGCACTTAGTTGCAGCTTACTTGCCTGAGGGAGGCAGCAATAGCAGCAGGGAAGGCAAGCAAAGATTTGATCAGCTAGTGAGCAAATGCGCAAGAGCCATACAGGAAAAGAGGTAAGGGGGCCATCTTTGCTGTGGTTTAAATAGGGATCTCAGAGGCGGGGCGATTGGTGAGCCAACCAATCAGTGAGCGGTGGATGGGGCAAGTATGGTGCAGATGGGCGGGGTGACAGGCGGATGGGTGGGAGGAGGGAATGGGGTGGGGTAGGCCAGGGGATGGAACATTCTGGTACGGTGCCACTGGGTAAATGGGCACAGAAAGGCATGGTAATTTTGACCATCTTGTATGCGCATACTGGGGTGTACCAGGTGAAACCCATGCCTGGTTCCAACAATAGTCGGAAGGACTTTTAATAAATTTTGGCCACTTTCTTTGATACAACCTAGTCATCTGGCTCTTGGTTAATTTATATGTCCATGGAGCCAGGTTAGTATCATCCCATTGGGATAATAATTGTCCCAGAGGACTATCTGATGGTATTTCTATAGTACTATTAGTCCTTTTTATATTAAGTTTGTTTTCCCTAGATTTAACACAACTACAACTAGTTGTGTCCATCCTCTTGAGAGTTTCCCTGACTATGGTTTCCTGAGGTCCTCGATTTTACGGCCACTCAAAATCCATGACACTAGTCCACTTTCCTTCAGGTTGGCCTTCCTCCTCGCAGGAAGAACCGCAACCTTTCAGGTCCGCACTTGCACTCACTAGTGTTCCCGAAACACAGTCCAACACCCACACACTGCTGTTATCAAAAAACCTTCTATAATTGCTCTCCTGACCACCCAAGTACAATTGCGTGTTTCCCTCCTTTGGGGCAAAAGTTTCTTACCTGGGCTGGTGCACTGTGTTGCCTGGTCCTGGGCCTCAGTTGTTGTCTCTCTCTCCCTTTCTCTATTTTTCCTTTGATATTGCAGACCAGAATTGTCAATTTATTTTTGGCTCAGGGCCCGCAAATGGAAGCTAGGTCTCAGATAACAGGTGTGCCCCCAGAATTACTGAAGATCACCACCAATTGAAGCCCTCAAGTCCCATGTTGGGGGCCAAAATTGTGAGATGCAAAACCCAAATAGTTTAAACCTCACAATACAGAAAACAAGTCTGGTTTACAGTTCAAAAATTTATTGTGAAACCGTTTGCAAAGACAGCCTCCAAGTCTCTTCCCAAGTTGGATTGTGAACAAGGAGAGCAAAAAGTAGTTTTCAAACTATACATTTATACTTTCTTCACAATGCACTCCATGTCTAAGAAGAAGCCCTTCCCTTCTTTTAAGTCACTTAAGTAATTTTACACTACAAAAGGTCAGCATGACCTACAGAAACCCAGTTATCTTACCTGTGCCTCTTTGTTATTTTGGCCTAGTGGATGTTCCTATCTCACCAAATTGTTTGTTTCTGTTTTCAAAGGAAGTTAGTTTTAGCAAGTCATCACATCCTGCTTTACTGAGCACATTTTGTGGTTAATTTGCAAGAGGAAGAACTTTATAACTTATTGATACATTTAACACTTTTATAAAAGAGTAACTTATTATTTATTTCCTTCAGTGGTAATATAAGGTGCAGTCTGTAGGTGCAGTCTATAGAACCTATAGTTTAATTTTAAGTACCTGCCTAAATTTAGTTTACTAACTATATATGGAGTTATCTTGTAGGAAAACTGCATGAGATTTTTTCTGAAAATTATCTAGTGGTCTGAAATAGAAGTATTCCTATTTGAGAATATTTAAAAAGCAGGATTTCTTTTTACTATAGAGGTTTAGCTTTGACCTGCTGTATTCTTGACATAATTCATTTGCTGCTACTAGGCAAGAAATTCGTTACTACAACTAACAATAAACTTTCTGGGATTGCATTTTATTTTTATTTTATTTTTATTATTTATTATTAAATTTATACCCCGCCCTTCTCCTTGTTAGGACCCAGGGCGGCGCACAGGCATTATATAAAACCATAAATACAATATACATCAATTAAAAATATATTAAATTAATTCACCCGTGCTAAAACCCATTATTAAAACCGTAACCAAATTATAATTTATATTTAAAAGTCAGATGCGGGGGGCTATCCTAGGCCGGCTTGTTGGAATAAGTACGTCTTAAGACGTTGGCGGAAGAGGCGGAGGTCCGAGGTAGTGCGAAGGTCGGGGGGTAGGTCGTTCCAGAGGGCTGGGCCCGCCACAGAGAAGGCTCTTCCCCTGGGTGTCGCCAGCCGGCATTGCCCAGCCGACGGCACCCGGAGTAGGCCCGCTCTGTGGGAGCGGACCGGACGAAGGGATGTATGGGGCAGGAGGCGGTCTCGTATATAGCTAGGCCCCGAGCCATGGAGCGATTTAAAGATGGTGGTCAACACCTTGAAGCGCACTCGAAAGGCCACAGGCAGCCAGTGCAGCTCGCGCAGGAGAGGTGTTACGTGGGCTTGCCTTGAGGCACCCATAACCACCCGCGCGGCCGCATTCTGCACTAACTGCAGCTTTCGAGTGCACCTCAAGGGGAGCCCCATGTAGAGAGCGTTACAGTAATCCAGCCGAGATGTCACGAGCGCTTGAGTGACTGTGCGAAGGGCCCCCCGGTCTAGTAAGGGGCGCAACTGGCGTATCAGGCGAACCTGATAGAACGCCCCCCTGGCCACGGCCGCCACATGGTCCTCCATGGACAGCCGGGAATCCAGAAGGACGCCCAAGTTGCGTGCCCTCTCCACGGGGGCAAGATGTTCGCCCCCAATGGCCAGTGTTAGATTTATCTGGCTAAACCGGGGTGCCGGAAACCACAGCCACTCGGTCTTGGACGGGTTGAGCTTGAGTTTGTTACTACCCATCCAGACCCGTACGGCCTCCAGACACCGGGACAGCACCTCGACGGCATCGTTGGGGTGGTTTGGGGTGGATATGTACAGCTGAGTATCATCAGCGTACAGATGGTACTCCACCCCAAAACCACGGATGATCTCGCCCAGTGGCTTCATGTAGGTGTTGAACAGAAGTGGCGAGAGGACCGACCCCTGAGGAACCCCACATGTGAGGGGCCTCGGGGCCGACCTCTGCCCTCCTGCCAACACCCATTGCGACCGACCAGAGAGGTAGGATGAGAACCACCGTAAAACGGTGCCTCTCAACCCCAACCCCCCCAATCGGTGCAATAAGATACCATGGTCGATGGTATCAAAAGCCGCTGAGAGGTCTAACAGGACCAGGATAGAGGAGCAACCTCTATCCCGAGCCCTCCAGAGATCATCCACCAACGCGACCAATGCCGTCTCGGTACTGTGACCGGGCCAGAAGCCGGACTGGCGCGGGTCTAGATAATCAAATACCATAAACTGTTTTTGATTGGCATACATCTTGATCTCTTCTATCATTTATATTTTCTCTACTGTCCTAATCTTTACATTTTAGTATTATTTGTGTGTTTCTAGAAACCTAAGAATTGTATGTATTTGTTGCAGCTTTGAGTGAAGATTGTTGTCTTAACTAAATGAGTTTGGAGTTGCAGAAGAGGAAAATTCCATTATGGCAGTGAACTATGGTAGATAATGAGGGTATAGGTAAAGCCAAGCACTCATTTGAACTTTTCCTAGAGCTGATTGGAGGCTCTTTTGGAGGGAGGATTTAAAGGCACAAAACAGGAACAGTAAGTAGTGGCTGTTTCATTTGAACTTTTCCTAGAGTTGATTGGAGGCTCTTTTGGAGGGGGGATTTAAAGGCACAAAACAGGAACAGTAAGTAGTGGCTGTTTCATTTGAACTTTTCCTGGAGTTGATTGGAGGCTCTTTTGGAGGGGGGATTTAAAGGCACAAAACAGGAACAGTAAGTAGTGGCTGTTTCATTTGAACTTTTCCTAGAATTGATTGGAGGCTCTTTTGGAGGGGGGATTTAAAGGCACAAAACAGGAACAGTAAGTAGTGGCTGTTTCATTTGAACTTTTCCTAGAGTTGATTGGAGGCTCTTTTGGAGGGGGGATTTAAAGGCACAAAACAGGAACAGTAAGTAGTGGCTGTTTCATTTGAACTTTTCCTGGAGTTGATTGGAGTCTCTTTTGGAGGGGGGATTTAAAGGCACAAAACAGGAACAGTAAGTAGTGGCTGTTTCATTTGAACTTTTCCTAGAATTGATTGGAGGCTCTTTTGGAGGGGGGATTTAAAGGCACAAAACAGGAACAGTAAGTAGTGGCTGTTTCATTTGAACTTTTCCTAGAGTTGATTGGAGGCTCTTTTGGAGGGGGGATTTAAAGGCACAAAACAGGAACAGTAAGTAGTGGCTGTTTCATTTGAACTTTTCCTAGAGTTGATTGGAGGCTCTTTTGGAGGGGGGATTTAAAGGCACAAAACAGGAACAGTAAGTAGTGACTGTTTCATTTGAACTTTTCCTGCAGCTGATTGGAGGCTCTTTTGGAGGGGGGATTTAAAGGCACAAAACAGGAACAGTAAGTAGTGGCTTACCGTGCCGAATGGGGCCAGCATGGAAGACTGCCATTCCAACCTTTTCTTTCTGAGCTGCTGCTGAGGAGAGCCAAGCCAACAGGAACAAGTGAGCACTGAGTACTGCAATCATTAAAATGGAGTCTGAGGGAGCAGTTGTAGTTATCTGCAACACTTGTGCCATGTTTCTGATTTTGCCCAAGCGCATGGAGAACTACACCTGCAGTAAGTGCAAACTGGTTGCACTGCTAGAAGAGAAGGTCCATCATCTGGAGGCATGTATATCTAATCATCAGCAAATTAAGGAGCTTGAGCTGCTCCTGGACAGGGCAGAGCAGACTATCCTGGACAATGAAGAGACGGCACAGCTCTCAGGAAGAAGTCATTTCACTAACTCAAGAGGTAGATCCATGGAGGAATGTCACTCGAAGAAATAGAAGAGCAAGGGATCGCTCTGAGAGTCTGAATTTACAGAAGAAGAACAACAGGAACAAACTGAAGACCTCTCCCTTAATAAAGTTGATGAGGTGAATGAAGATGAACAGACTGCAGGAGAGAGGCTCCTTGTACTAGGTGATTCAATTATTATAAACACAGAGAGGTGGATTTGTGATGCGCATGACAACCGTGTAGTGACTTGCCTACCCGGTGCAAAGGTTGCACACATCACGAGAAATCTAGATAGTTTGTTAGAAAGAACTGGGAAGGAGCCAGTGGTCGTGGCACACATTGGTACAAATGATGTTGGGAAGGCAAAGCAATCAGTCCTGGAAGCCAAATTCAGGTTGCTAGGAAGAAGATTGAAGTCCCGGATTTCCAAGGTAGCATTTTCATAAGTGCTGCCTGTTCCTTGTGCAGAATCTACCAGGCAGGCAGAGCTCAGAAGCCTCAATGCGTGGATGAGGCGATGGTGTTGGGAGGAGGGCTTCAGATTTGTCAGGAACTGGAGAACATTTTTGGACAAGCCAAACCTGTTCAGGGGGGATGGGTTGCACTTGAACAATGATGGGACACGATTGCTGGCACTCAATCTCAAAAAGCCTGCAGAACAACTTTTAAACTGATAATTGGGGGAAAGCTGACAGGAGCTGGGCAGCATCCGGTTCGGGAAAGTGTTTACTTGAGTAGTGAGGAGGATGCAATAATTACTGAGCAGAGCAAGGAGCCAGTCACCAGCACTCTAGCAGAAGGATACAAGAAGCAGTCTAAGGCACTGCTTGGTCTTGGTCTTGAGGCACCATTCTGGGAGGAGTTTGACTTTGTTACTACCGAGGATATGGACAGGTTGTCAAAGAGACTTAAGGCTACCACATGTTTATTGGACCCGTGTCCCTCCTGGCTTGTACTGGCATCCTGGGAGACGACACGAGGCTGGCTCCAGGGCATTGTCAACGCATCTTTGAGTGAATGGTCCTTGCCTGCCGTCTTGAAAGAGGCGGTAGTAAGGCCCCTCCTCAAGAAGCCATCCCTGGACCCAGCATTATTAGAGAACTTCCGTCCAGTCTCCAACCTTCACTTTTTAGCGAAGGTTGTTGAGAGTGTGGTGGCCCAACAGTTTCCGCGACATGTGGAGGAAATTGATTATCCAGTCCAGCTTCCGACCCGGTCACAGCACCGAGACGGCATTGGTCGCGTTGGTTGATGATCTCTGGAGGGTGCGGGATAGAGGACATTCCTCTATCCTAGTCCTGTTAGACCTCTCAGCGGCTTTTGATACCATCGACCATGGTATCCTATTGCACCGACTGGGGGGATTGGGGCTGGGAGGCACTGTTTTACGGTGGTTCTCGTCCTACCTCTCTGGTCGGTCACAATATGTGTTGGCAGGGGGGCAGAGGTCGGCCTCGAGGCCCCTCTTAGGTTCCTCAGGGGTCGGTCCTCTCGCCCCTCCTATTCAACACATATATGAAGCCGCTGGGTGAGATCATCCGTGGTTTTGGGGTGGGATATCATCTGTACGCTGATGATACTCAGCTGTACATATCCACCCCAGACCACCCAACGATGCCGTCGAGGTGATGTCCCGGTGTTTGCAGGCCGTACGGATCTGGATGGGTAGTAACAAACTCAAGCTCAACCCATCCAAGACTGAGTGGCTGTGGTTTCCGGCACTCCGGTTCAGCCAGATTACTCCAACTCTGGCCATTGGGGGCGAAACACCAGCCCCCGTGGAGAGGGTGCGCAATTTGGGTGTCCTCCTGGATTCCCGGCTGTCCATGGAAGACCATGTGGCGGCCGTGGCCAGGGGGGCGTTTCATCAGGTACACCTGATGCACCAATTGCGTCCCTTACTGGACCGGGCTGCCCTTCGCACAGTCACTCAGGCCCTCGTGACATCCCGACTCGACTACTGCAATGCTCTCTACATGGGGCTTCCCTTGAGGTACACTCGAAAGCTACAGTTTGTGCAGAATGCAGCCGCGCGGTTGATCCCGGGAGCCTCTAGATGCTCCCATATAACACTGATCCTGCGCAAGCTGCACTGGCTTCCTGTGGTCTTTTGGGTGCGCTTCAAGGTTTTGACGACCATCTTTAAAGCGATCCATATGCGAGACCGTCTCCTGCCCCATACATCCCTTAGACCGATATGCTCCCACAGAAAGGGCCTTCTCAGGATGCTGTCGGCCGGACAATGCCGACTGGCGACACCCAGGGGAATGGCCTTCTCTGTGGCGGGCCCTGCCCTGTGTAACGGCCTACCCCCAGAACTAAGTACCATCACTGACCTCTGCCTCTTCCGCCAGTGTTTAAAAACACACCTCTTTCATCAAGCCGGCCTAACATAACCTCCGCTGTGACTAGTATAGATAGTTTTAATTGGGGATTTTAATTGGTTTTAGCGCAGGACTTGACATTTAATAGGTTTTTACATTTTTTGTATTTTTGTATGTATTTTAAATTCCTGTGCGCCGCCCTGGGTCCTTTTGGAGAAGGGCGGGATATAAATCAAATAAAACTCAAAACTCAAACGCAACTGGACTCAAAAGACTGCATTAGAAAAGTATATATGAATGCCTGTATGCAAATGCCAGAAGCCTCTAGAACAAAATAGGGGAGCTGGAATACTTAGCAATAGACAAAAATATTGATATTATTGGTATCACTGAAACCTGGTGGATGGATCATAACCAATGGGATACAGTCATCCCAGGGTACAAACTGGACAGGAAGGACAGGAAGGGGCAAACGGGAGGTGGTGTAGCCTTGTATGTAAAAGAAGAGATAAAGTCATACGAATTGGCATATCAAGGTGATTTAGAGTCACCACTAGAAACTCTCTGGGTATGACTATCAGGCCAAAAGAATGGTCTAACAGTAGGCATATGTTATCGGCCTCCGACCCAAGCCCCTGAGAGAGACTGGCAGTTGGAGAATCTTGTAAAGGAGGCATCAAAAAAGGGACGCCTGGTTATAATGGGTGATTTCAATTACCCTCACATAGACTGGGCGAACTGTTGTTCAGCACATGACAAAGAGATAAAGTTCCTAGATATACTAAATGATTGTTTCCTGGAACAGATGTTTGAAGACCCAACTAGAGGTACAAGAATCCTTGACTTGGTTCTGAGCAATATACAGGATCTGGTGCAAAATGTTAATGTGACTGATCCAATAGGGAACAGTGACCACAACACAATTATTTTAAATTTAATCATAGACTGCAAATCATCGATAAAATCTAACACAGAGACCTTAAATGTTCATAAAGGAAATTTCCTGAAGATGAGGAAACTAGTAAAAAAGAAGCTGAAAGGGAGAATTGAGAAAGTCCAAACACTCCATGAGGCATGGAGGCTGCTCACAAAAACAATAACAGAGGCCCAGTTGGAATGTATACCTAAAAGGAAAAAGGGCACCGCCAGGTTCAAGAGGACTCCAATGTGGCTTACAGGAGCTGTTCGGGAAGTGATCAAAAGCAAGAAAAACTCATTTAAAAGATGGAAGGCTTCTCCAAACGAGGACAACAGGCAGAAACATAAATTTTGGCACAACAAATGCAAGGCAACAATCAGGAAAGCAAAGCAAGACTTTGAGGAGCGTTTAGCTAAAAACACTCAAAGAAATAACAAGGACTTATTTAAGTACATTAGAAGTAAGAACCCAATTGGGAAGGCCATTGGACCATTAGATGACAATGGAAGGCAAGGGATTATTAAGGAGGAAACAGAGATTGCAGAGAGATTCAATGAATTCTTTGCTTCAGTATTCACTGAAGAAGACAGAGATTACATGCCTAAAACAGAGCCTATCTTTGTAGGGAGGGAAACTGAGGAATTAACCCAGATAGAAATAACCAGGGAGGAGGTCCTTGCATGTCTTGTTAAACTAAACACTAACAAATCACCAGGACCAGATGGCATCCATCCACGAGTTCTCAAGGAACTTAAAGATGAAATTGCTGATGTCCTTGCCAAAATATATAATCTTTCCCTCAAATCAGGCTTTGTGTCGGATGACTGGAAGGTAGTGAATATAACACCTATCTTCAAAAAAGGATCCAGAGGTGATCCAGGAAATTACTGACCGGTCAGCTTGACAAGTGTCCCAGGTAAAATGATGGAAACCATCTTAAAGGATAAAATTAATAGGCACGTAGAAGAGAAGGCACTGCTGAAGGAGAGCCAACATGGCTTTTGCAAGGGCAAATCATGCCTCACTAATCTGCTGGAATTTTTTGAGAGTGTCAACAAGCACGTGGACAAGGGAGACCCAGTTAACATTGTTTATCTGGACTTTCAGAAGGCCTTTGACAAGGTCCCGCACCAAAGGTTCTTAAATAAACTTGCCAGTCATGGAATAAAGGGACAGGCCTTGTCCTGGATTAGCAACTGGCTAAGGGACAGGAAACAGAGAGTAGCATTAAATGGACACTTCTCCAAGTAGAGGGAGGTAAAGGGTGGGGTCCCCAAGGTTCAGAACTGGGACCCCTGCTCTTCAACCTTTTCATAAATGATCTAGAAGTAGGAGTAAACAGCAAGGTAGCCAAATTCGCTGACGACATTAATTATACAGGGTAGTAAAAACTGAGAGAGAATGTGAGGAGCTCCAGAGGGATCTCTTGACACTGGGGGAGTGGGCAACCCAGTGGCAAATGATCTTCAGCATTAGTAAGTGCAGAGTGATGCACGTTGGGGCAAAAAACCCCAACTACATCTATAAACTGATGGGGTCTGAACTCCTTGCAACTAACCAGGAAAGGGACCTTGGTGTTCTGGTGGACAGCTCAATGAAGGTGTCAACCCAGTGTGCCGCAGCAGTGAAAAAAGCAAACTCATTGCTAGGGATCATTAGGAAGAGTATAGAAAATAAGTCAGCAAGTGTCATTCTGCCTCTTTATAAATCTATGGTGAGGCCCCATCTGGAGTATTGTGTACAGTTCTGGTCACCATACCTTCAGAAGGATATTATGGAAATGGAAAAGGTGCAGAGGAGGGCAATCAAAATGATTAGCGGGCTGGAACACCTTCCTTACCATCTGAGGCTGCAATGGCTGGTCCTCTTCACTCTAGAACGACTAGAGAGGTGACCTGATTGAAGTCTATAAAATCATGCACGGTGTGGACAAAGTAGAAAAGGAAAAACTGTTTTCCCTATCGCACAACACTAAAACTAGGGGGCACTCCATGAAACTTTTGATAACTAGACCTGAAACAAATAAGAGGAAGTACTTTTTCACCTAGAGGATCACTGGTCTATGGAACTCCCTGCCAGAAGAAGTGGTGACAGCTGTCAGCCTCAACACCTTTAAGAAAGGATTAGACAAGTTCATGGAGAACAAGGGAATCAATGGCTATCATGATGGATGCCTAAGGACACCCTCCGGGTTGGAGAGATAGGCAGGATATCTCTCAATGCCATTTGCAGGGAATCATAAGCAGGTGAAGACATCTGCTTGGGAAGACCCTGAAGCAAATGGGGAGCCACTGTATGAGACAGAATGCTGGACTGGATGGGGTGTGGCCTGTTCCAGCAAGGCTATTCTTATGTTCTTATGTTCTTATAGCAAGTTATAAAGGAAGAGATTAAACACACTTTTCTCTTAGAGCCAAGGATTACACTAGAACTAGATAGATAGATTTATTTTCTATACCGCGTCCTCTCCCCAGGGGGACTCGGAGCGGTGCACAGGGAAAATTAAAACAGCATAAAATATATACATAAATAGATACAATAAAACTAATTCCCAGCAAAATTCAACTCTAAGGCAAATTTCAGTAGAAGAACCTGAGTCCAAAATAAAAGGTTTAAGGTCAAACAAGGCATCACAATAGTACAAAGAACTGATTTTTCATACCTCTGGGCATTGTTATTTTGCAAACTCTCTCTAATTTCATCAGACTTTGGATACAGTTAGGGTTTTTTTGCAGCCATAAAGGTTGGACATTCACATTTTCAACAATGAAAATGATGATGCCTCAATTGACAAATTGTGCCTTTCCACAAATTGCAGCATACAAAGAGCATTTTGTGAATTGCAAGCAGCAGAGAATGATGATTTGATCTGGATTACATCATATCAAAAGTTTCTATGACTTTTGAATGCATCAAGAATAAACAGATTATAATAAACAGAAGCTCATGTTGCCTGCTAGTTATGCCAATGGAGGTTTTGAAGTATAATCTGTTATTGGAAGCTATAAAAAACACAAATAAATATTTCATAACATCAATACTGTGTAATTTTCCTTCCTGCTTTAACAACTTATTCACACATCATTTTAATAGTCATTTGAAATCTATTTTGTTTATATAATAAACAGAGAGATTGATGGAATTTTCTTGTGAAGTCGCATAGAAATTTGTAGAAATTATGTGCGACATTTCACCAAAGACATGAAAACTCTACCAGGAATTTATGGAATGCATGGAATGCATAGTTTGAATTTATTTGGTGGAACACTTTCTGACCTCTTCCTGCAACACAATAAATCTGCAACAGAAAAATAAAATTAGCAGGAGCTGGTGCCAGTCATCTCACCATGGGCTTTTCATTGCAGCCAATTCACCAAGGGACAACAAGCTGTGGTATTACTTGCCATGGGATACCTCAATGCAATAAATGTTAGTGTTTCTTCTACTTTATTTCCATTTTTGTCAATGGAAATAATGTTAAAGAAACAGTGGTGGATAACATTTATTAAGTTGAGTTATCCCACATTTTATTTATTTTATTTTGAATTTATACCCCGCCCTTCTCCTTGCTAGGACATGGATTGTTCTAGGATGAGTTGGCCATGGTGAGACGGCTTTGCCAGGTTGGCCATGAAGAGATTGCTGTTAGTACTAGGCCATGGCCAAGGAGCGATTGCTGTAATGATTTGGCTGCAGTAAGTTGTCCCATTCTGCAGGGGAGAACTATTTTTTTTTAAGTAAAAGTTTTATTGGTTTTACAATTTTTTAAGGGTAAGGGTATATAGGGTACAATAGAAACATTTTAGAGCTTTCATGTCGGAGATGGTGATCTTTTCCGAGGTTTCATATAAAAATATTTCAATATAAGGTGGAAGGGTATACATACATATTATATCAGGAATTCATGCATTCAATCATTTGTTTTTGTTAACATCCATTAAGGAATTACAATATGTAAAAGCAAAAATCATTTTAGTTATCAGAGTCTCTTTACTTTAGATTCTTCTTCTTTCCCGCCGGCGGGCAGAGCCACGGTCACTCCCGCTTCCATATCTTCATCCTCCAGGGTTGGGGAGTATTTTATTTTTAAAAAGAAAAAAGGCTTTCGCCTCTCTTTATTATTTTAAATCTTGCTCTACCCCCCACCCGGAGCACCAGCATTCCTTCAAACATTATCCATCTGAGACAGATCCCCCCCCCTTTTTTTCCCTACAATTTTTTAAAAAGAAGAAATACTTCTAAAATTTTCTTTTCTGGGATCTATTTCAAAATGGCCATTTTTTTTCTTGCTAATACATCAGATGCCCTTCTCCCTGCGCTTCCAGTATCCTGTCCCTTGCTGACCTTCTTACAGCTTTAATATCTATCTTTCTGGTTATATCATTCCTCCTGGCATATGCTAAAATTATATATTCTTTACTTTTTTTGGTGCATTCTGCTGAAATTGTATTTATTAAATCTTTTAAATTTTTTGAAGCATTTTGCAACATTGAAAAGTAAAACATTCTTTCAAACTCAATTCTAGACATATAACCAGCCTTATCTATAAAATTCTTTTTGAGAATTCTTTATCCCTTCCCCCATCTCGACCATTCCACCCTCCAACCCATCAATTTTATATTTATTATGAATTTTTAAATCTTATTGTTAAAGATGGTGTCTGGTGAGTGGACAGTCCCGTGAGGTCCCGGTAAAGGCAAAGTCTATGTCAAAATTCAAGATGATGTTGTATAAAATCCAGAGGAGCAGTTTTGAACTCCAATCCACCAAAGAAAGAAAGGCACGCAATGGGAGAAACACTGGGAGTCACTTGAGTTGGCTGTATATAAGGAAAGGAACTTTAATCTTGTAGAGTTGAAGGAATGTTCCGATCTCAAAGGTTTTCTGCTGGAAGCAAGGAAGCGCCATTTTTCCGCCACTTTGGCAGTCATGAAGACTTAGTAAAAACTCCATTTCCCCTCTAGTGAGTCCAAGATATATTCCTTGTATGGTAAACTTTCATTTTCAATTGGTTAAAAATCGGAAGTAACTTTCTCCTTCTCCCCGAGCCCAGGGAGCATTATAAAGCGCCTCTTATTTCCGAGGAGGGGTTTTTACAAACTCCCCCCTCTATTCTTCTCTTTAGAAAAAGTTGAAGGCATCAAAATCACAAAAACAACTCACACACCACTCAGCAGCAACAGAGCCTCGGGGCTTCCTCCAGCTCCGGCTTTCAGCCCGCTTCTTCAATAGTTGCTGTTCCGGCACTCCTTCGGCAAGAGGGACTCTTCCCTCCCGCATTCTGTTCTCTGGCTCCTGGGATGAGGCGGGAACGACCCCCCCGACTGCTGTCGGGGGGAGAGGCTCACAGCGAGCCATTCGTACGGTGGGGGCTCTTTTGCAGAAGCCCCCGTGCCCCCGAAGGGGCCGCTGGAGAAGGCAAGTGGCAGACGTGTCTGGGACACATCCGTTGCCTCCGGAAGCCGGAAGCGATCTCGGGAGAACTATTTTTAAGTTGAAGCTGTATACAGATATTTCTCCACCCATTACTACAATTAAGCTAAAAAATTATGTTGTTAAGCAACACAAATGTTAAGTGAGATTTGCTTCCATTTTACAATCTTTTTTGCTACAACTGTTATGTGAATCACTGCAGTTGTTTGTAAATTATTTGATCTGTCAGGTCCCCATAGATCCATGTTGGGATGCTGCCATTCCTGTGGGGAGAAAGCAAGCCTGCCAGTTTACAATCTTTCCTTGTCTCTGGTCTTTCTTTTACTTTGATGTACCTTCTTAGGAATGGGAGGGCGGAGGGAACAAGCCTCTTGTAATCTTCTCAAATCAAGGTTCTCACAACAACTTCACACCTGTGGATTGGCTCTTCTTTGGATGAACAGAGGGGAGGGATTTCTACAACTTTTAATCTAACAGTTTTGAGTGGGAATTTCAGATCCTGCCTTGCTTTTCTTGCTATCACTATTTCCCAATAAAAGTTCCCTTTGAAATGATGCCGGTTTCAAGAGTTCTGCTTTCTTGAGGAGAGGAAAGTCCTTACATGATCATTAAGTGTAGGTGGCTTCCCCCATTGAGTGCTTGTCAGAAGCCATCTAGAAGGATTACAAATGGGGATCATATCACTCCAGGACAGTGAAACTGTCATAAATACATGCCAGTTGTCAAGCTTCCAGATTTTGATCACATGACTGTGAGGATGCTGCAACATCTGTTAAAACTAGTAATAAACTTAGTCAACTTTTTAATGCTGTTGTAACTTGGAATGATCACTAAACAAATGGTTATAAGTCAAGGACTACCTGTACAAACAATCATGAAATCACTACATTTTCCAAGCTGCTGAATTATTGTCAAAAACAACTAGTTGGATTTTGAAGAGGTTTTTTTTAACAGATTAACAGAGTTGGAAGGGACCTTATAGGTTATCTAGTCTAACCCCTGCCCTGCCGAAGCAGAAGACCCTAACCATTTCTGACAAATGACAATCCAGTCTCTTCTTGAAAGCTTCTAATGATGAAGCTCTGAAGGCAAACTATGGTTGATTGCTGTCACTGTCAAAACATTTCTCCTTATTTCCAGGCTGAATTTCTCCTTGTTCAGTTTCCACCTTTAATCCCATCTGGCCGTCAGGTGCTTTGGAAAATTGATTGATCCCCCCTCCTCTCTGTGGAACATTGCTATCATGTCTCCACTGCTCCTTCTCTTCACTAGATTAGCCATGCCCAATTCCTGCAACCGTTCATCATGTTTTGGCTTCCAGTCCCCTAATCATCAGGGTTGCTCTTCTCTGGACTCTTTCTAGAGTCTTAACATCTTTTTTATAGTATGGTGACCAAAACTTGAGGCAGTATTCTAGGTGTGGTTTTACTAAAGGTTTATAGAATGGTGTTAGTACCTCACTTGACCTTGATTGAATCCCTCTGTTAATGCAGTTTAGGATTGCATTGGCTTTTTTGGCTGCCGTTGCACACTGTTGACTCATATTTAATTAGTTGTGCTTTAAGATTCAAAGATCCCTCTCACAGTTACTGCTATAGTTTCACCCAGTCTATATGTGTACTTTTGGCTTTTCTTATCTACGTGTAAGACTTTATTTTTCTCTACATTGAATTCATTTTGTTAGATAGGACCCAGTGTCCATATTTCTCAAGATCTATCTGGATCTTGAGCCTATCATCTAAGGTGTTGGCTATTCCCACCAGATTAGTATCATCTGCAAATTAGGTAAAATAGGACTCATATAGGTAAAATAAGACTCATATAACCAGCCAGTTTGTCTCACTAAATGATTTTTTTTGTAAGTTGCCTTTTAGGATAATAACAATTTCTTACAATCATTACTTGCTACAGGTCATTAAACAGTCAGATTACAATGTGTAGTAGAAAATCATATAAACTGGCATTAAGTAATCCTAATAATAGTACAGGTAGTCCTTAGTGAACAATGTAATTAAGCAATATACCGTATTTTTCAAAGTGTAAGATGCACTTTCCACCCACCTAAAAGAGGGTGAAAATATGAGTGCATCTTATACACCGAATTTAGCCCCACCCACCCACCAATCCCTACCCTTTGGATGTTTTCATACATCATGTTTTTGGGCGGTTCCAGGTGGCAGGGATCGGCGGCAGCCTCACTTCCGCTCAGATTTTGATAACAAGCAGCACAGATATTTATCCATTTAAAATAAACTCTATCACCCTATGTGCATTTAACAGGATTGGGGGGGAGTATGATTTTCATGGGGGCAAAAGAGGGACAGCATCAAAGGCCCCACTCCCAAGGCACTCCTATTTTCCTACCTATTGCATTGAAAGCCTGGCTTTCTTGCAGCAAGACCCGATAGAGACACAGTACTTCAGTCCTCCTGGACGCTGCCATCTTGTAAACATGCTGCCGGGCTTCCTGGCAAGCCCCTGTGCCTTTGTTGCCTCAGTCGGAGCCTGATTCCAGAAGCGGCCCAGGGAAGTTCAGAGGTCAAGACTCAGTTGGTGAAGTGGCACTGCATGGGAGGTATAGGGTAAGGAGGCTCAAGACTCAGCCTGCCCCTTCTCCAGACCCAGGCGGAGGATGGTCGGCGTCTGCTTCTGGCCCGGGAGATGGATCTGACCAGAAGGAAAGAGAAGGCGAGTCTGCAGAGAAGGAGGAGGAGGGCACATGGCTCTATGATGTGCATCAGTGAGGTTCACATTTTCAGCCTCCACACACTGGGAGAGTGGCAGCAACAGTTTTCGGGCAGTTCCAGGTGATTGAGAGGCAGCAAAGGCACAAGGGCTTGCCAGGAAGCCTGGAAGTGTGTTTACGAGATGGCAACATCCAGGAGGACTGGAGTGCTGTATTTCTATCGGGCCTTGCTATGAGAAAGCTAGGTTTTCAATACCTACAGCTATAGGTGTGTGGTGGTGTCTTGGGAGTGGAGCATTTGATCAAATTTTTTCAAATTAAGATTTATTAACCGCACCCTCTCCCCACAGGGACCCGGGGCGGTGCACAGGCATTTGATGCCAAGTCCCTGTTCTGCCCCCATGAAAATCCTATCCTACCCTACCCCATCCACTCCAGTTCAATGTGTGTAGGGTGATAGGGTTTGTTTTAAATGATCTATGCTGCTTGTTATCAAAATCTGAGTGGAAGTGAGAATGCCGTTGATACCCACTGCCTGGAGCCTTCCAAAAACATGAGGCATAGAGGCAGCATGGTCCGGGCAATCCCTGCAGCATGGAACAGCTGATTGGGAGCATTCCAAGAGACTGATCTACCCCAATCAGCTGCTCTTGCTGAATCAGACTACAATAGCTTGCTGACCAGACTGTTTGTTAATTGTTGCAAGGATGGTAGCCAGATGAATACCGATGGATGCTGGTAGGCAGAGGTAGACTTTTTTTTTCTTGTTTTCCTCCCCCAAAACTAAGGTGCATCTTATACTTTGATGCATCTTATAGTCCGAAAAATACAGTAGTAGTAAAATACTCTGTAATCTTGGCACTTTCATTTTTGTAATTGAATGTGGATCTTGGGTTGTTATGTGAATCTCAGTTGGCCTGCAAGCAGATTAGCAGGCAAGTAACACATGGTGCAAGATGCCTTGGGAATGACTGATGCTGGACAGAGGAGGGTGCATAGGCAGCTGGAACTTTGAAAACCAGTTGTAAGTATCATTTATATAATATTTTCAAATGAAAGATCACTAAATGAGTAAGGCTTAGTAATGTTAAATAAGGACAACCAATACATAATGACAGTGTAACAATGCAAAGTAATGCATAACAGGAAAATAAAAACCCCTTTCATCACATACAAAAAGAGAGCTGATGAAAACGTCTTAGGAAGCATTATGGTAAGCAGTCTGATTACAATATTAATATAGTATATATGATTGCTTGTTGTATGGGTCTAGTTGCTTACTTTTGAATAAAATAGAGAACTTCATGCTATATGTATTTAATATAACATGCAGTTCATTCATAGATTATTGTCAAGAACAGCAGGTGATTTTCAATATATGAGCTCTGAAAAATCTATTAGGATTACATTCCTAATGATTACATTCAGGGATGGGATCCTACTGGTTTAACAACTGGTTCATTGAATGCGCATTTCTTACACAGTTCAGAGAAATCATACCTTCCGGATTGCTGCTGGGGAAGGAAAACATCAGAGACAAAGCAATTCACTCTGCTAGGCAACTCAGCTGAGAAGATAAAGATGGGTAAAGCACAGGGGCAGGTGAGCTCACTTGCTTGTGATTACTCCCAGCTGGTTGTGAGCTGCTATATCACTTGCTTGAAATCAGCTGCCATAATAACGGGGAGGTATTTGGGAGGGGAATTGTGCTGGTGGAGACATCTTGAAAGAGGGAGTTTTGTTCTCACCATCTTCTGCGCATGCGGAAGACTCGTGTTTGGAATGAAATACAGACGGGATCCCAAAGTGCTGGGATTTTTCTTAGCTCAGGTCTGGAACTACCTGCAGGAGCATGGGGAAGATTTTTCATCAGAGGCTGCAAAAGTGAGTTGTGTTACCATGGTGTTAAAGGGTGCCATGGCTGAGTGGATGGTGACCCTTCACAATGATGATTTCCCATAGCTGAGGTATTACAATGGATTTATGACAGCCCTTAGGGCAGGCTTTGAAAAACCCCTTGCTAACTGGAAGGCAAAAACCCAGATGAAATCTTTAATCTAGGGTCGGAGATGAGTGGCAGAATACGCACAGGAGTTCTGCAAGCTGGCAGGGGTGGTCCCAGGAAGCACTGATGGACAGTTACAAAGATGGCTTTAATGATGACGTGTACCAGAATTGTGTTAACAGAGGGGCTCCTCAAGACCTTCAGTGTTGGTATGAGCTGGATGCTGATGTGGAAATTGACCTGGCCAGAAACCGACACCTTGAAGGTGCCAAGCATCCGTTTGAGAGTGGACTGATCATAAAAACCTCGAGGCATTAAAAACCCCATGGAAATTGTCAGCCAAACAAGTTCACTGGGCCCAACATTTTAATCGGTTCAATTTTACACTGAAATACCTCTCAGGAGGAAATAATTTTATGGCAGATGCCTTATCCAGACTACCCCAGTATAACAATGCCAGGTGATTCATCTGGTCATTCCTTTCAAGCAGCTAACAGCTCCAGTAGTCACCAGAAGCCAAGGGAAAGTGGACCTAGACATGCCCACTGAGCTAACAAAATGACTGAGGGAGGTGCTGACATCTGATGAATGGTTCAAGTCCCACTCAAATTATTGCACCATGCAGGATGGCCTTCCATGGGTGGGAGCCAAGTTGTATGCGACTGCAAGTTTAAAAAGCGTTGTCCTCCAACAAGCCCATGATTCAAAACTGGCTGGACATTTTGGATTTGTGAAGACCTTACATTTGGTTAAAATATAGTTTTGATGGCCTTCTCTGAAAAAAGACATAGAATCCTATATTGCTAGCTGTCCTGTTTGTGCTGCAGCAAAGAGGCCACCAGCAAAACCTCAAGGACTACTCCAAAATGTTGTCAGACGGGTTGCCCCTTGGAAGAAGATATCCATGGACTTTATTGTCGAGCTACCAGAAAGTAATGGAAATATCGTCATTTGGATGATCACAGATTTGTTCTCCAAGCAAGTGCATTTTGTGCCCTGCTTCAAGATTCCATCAGAAAAAACTCTGGCAAAACTGTTCATCCTACATGTGTATAAATTACATGGTGTTGCTGAATGCATTATCTCAGACAGAGGGGTCCAATTCACCTCCCACTTTTGGAGGGAGTACCTAAAATTGTTAGGCTCTGCCCAAGGTCTAAGCTCCGCCCACGATCTGTAGACAAATGGGGCTTGTGAAAGGGCTAACTTGGTTGTAAAGTGGTACCTCAGGTGCTATGTCAATTATCAGCAGGATAATTGGGCCAACCTCTTGCCTTATGCAGAGGTCGCTTCTAATAATTCTATACATAGCAGTACAGGATTGACCCCATTTAAAGTTGTGTTTGGCTAGGATTTTGTGCCTATCCCTGAATTGCTCCAGGAGAAATCACAAAACCTTTCCTTGTCTGAGTGGATTAACTAGCTACGTTATCTGGTTTGTGATTCATAAAGCATTAGATGAAGCTCACCAAGCACATAAAAACAAGCTGATAAAAAAAGAGTGAAGCCAAAAGAATACCAGGTTGGGGATAGGGTTTTCTTGTCCACTAAGTATCTTCAAATTACCCCAAAATCGAAAAACCTTGGACCTAAATATGTGAATCCTTTCCCCATTGTCAGAATAGTTAACCCGGTAATGGTACGGTTGGAACTGCCAAAGACTCTTAGGAGAATCCATCCTGTGTTTCATGTTAGCTTACTGAAACCACAGCATATCTCCTTAATTCATCTGACCCACACCCCTCCTCCTGTCACTTGCCTCATTCAGGGAGAACAGCATTTTGAAGTCAAGGAGATCCTTGATTCCAGGAAGTATAGAGGAAAAATACAGTATTTAGTGGCTTGGAAACATTTCTCTCCTTTCCACTCTGACTGGGTGAACAAGTCTGATATCAGGGCTCCTAAACTCTTGCAGATGTTTCATTCTAAACACCCTGATAAACCTTAAACATGTCGTATAAATGTTCTTATTATTACTGTTTTTCTATGTTTTTCTTTCCCTCCAGGGCTAACATCTTTTCTGCAGGAGGGCCAAATGTCAGCTTCTGTATCGCTTGCTATCGGCTGCCATAGTAAGAGGGATGGTATTTGGGAGGAGAATCATGCTGGGGGAGACATCTCAAAAGAGGGAGTTTTGTTCTCACTATCCTCTACACTGGCTGAAGGATCGTTTGGGTTTGGTCAAGGCCAACTGTCTCTGCATGAGGCTGCTTCAGATCTTGCTTCACTTTCACTGTTTCATATCCAGTAAAATTAACTTTTATCTAAATCTATGGAGTTGGGGGGGTTCCTTTCTTGGATGTTGAAGGAGGCATGCCTGATATTGATCTTCGGAGCTACAGGCTTGCCCTAACTGGTAGAATCCCACTCCTGGTTTCATTTTTATCTTTGCTTTATCTACATGGACAATGTAAAATATGTGTGGAAGGCACATGTTGTTGAGTGTCATTTATTTCATTCTATCAACAGATTCTGTAAACCCTAATTTTCTAATCCTATTTTAAATGCAGTTTAAAACAATAGCCCCTAACCTTTTAGGCACCAGGGACCAGTTCTGTGGAGGGCTTTTTATAATAAGCTCTTGGGTTTTAGCATACAATACTTGCAAATGTGGGATAAGGATAAATGGAAACAGATAATTTGACTTTCAGTTTGGATGTCCTGAGATAGGCTCTTCTTTCTTCTTTTGTTTTATCCAAAGAATGCAAACCAAATTTTATAAAATGATGAGAGATATCCTCTTTTGAGGAAAATGATACCGATTTCCCAGTCAAGGACAATCCTCCACCTAGGACATTTTAGTGTTAGTTAGTAAATGAAGAACTCTTTACAGGTTAAACCCACCTTTCTAAGAAACTTTAGTGTAATTTTAAAGGTGCAATCTGATTTTGCTTTCCCGCAATTATACCAGGAAGGCCCTTTAGTTAAACAAAAGCTGAATTCATCCATTCTGGCCTCTCAGTCTTTCATTAGTTTATCAAATGCTTTCAGGCAGAGTTAACATAAACATGTTTCACATTCTCCAGGGCAAATCGGAAGGATGACATAAATTTGCTTTCTCATAAATGTTCAGTACACTAACTTCCTCATTGTTAACGGTTCAGTGAAACCAAAATTGTACTACATTTTATCTCTCCTTTGAACTGCTCACTCATTTGCTTCCTAAAATATGATTTCTATGTGCTGGGAAAACATGGGTCAACTTATTTTTTGAACATTTTAATAATGACTATCTAGCTGATTTATAAAACATTCTGCCAATGTTGAGAAAGATGCTGCCACACTGGGATTTGCCATTCAAACATCATTGTTGGCAGTCCATATCCAATGCTATCATGGCCCAGAGAAGCAAACTGGGCTCAATAACTCCTCTGCAAATTGGAAAGTCAAATCTATTCATTACTGATTTATTCCAGATTTCCATAGATTTAATGATTTGAGAAAGTGCTGTCTTTAAAGAAGAGTCCTAAACTTAACAGAATAACAGAGTTGGAAGGCACCTTGGAGGACTTCTAGTCCAGCCCCTTTCTACTGTTGTCTTGTGGATATGAAATTCTCTGTGCCTTAGATCAATCAGTGTTTTTAAGTCAAGGAATGCAAATGCTATGCATTTAATATTGGTTCTTTTAAGTTAGACATTAAATTCTATTTTTAATCATTTAAGCTGTTTTTAGGGAAACAGTGGCAAACTGTGTTTTAACTGGTTAAAAACATGCATTGTCTTTGTTTTTGGAGCTTTTAAAAATTATTATTATTATAACCTTTATTAACCAAACATGAAACTCAGTCAACTGAACATTAAAAAATGCATCACAAATACCATTGACTGGTGCTAATGGTTGATATGGGTTGCTGCCAGCATTCTAGGTATCAATCAAATACTTTCTTAAGATGTACGACGTTCTGATTAGAACAGTTTTTTGCAGTTCCACTGGTGTTATTGCAGGAAGCTGCAATTTCTTGATGTATTTTATATAATAATAATAATAATAATAATAATAATAATAATAATAATAATAATAATAATAATAATAATTTATTAAATTTCTAAACCGCCCCCTCTCCCCAAAGGGAAAATTAAGAACATCTAAAAACATTACAATAAATATGTAATTAAAACCGAATTAAATAATTAACCCTGTACTAAAATTTATAAAACATTAAAACTGTATCCCAATTAAAACCTAATTAAAACAATTTAAGCTACAGTGGGACGGAGAACATAGATTAGGCCAGGCCTTTACTTTTTGGCGGAAGAAGCGGAGGTCCGTAGTAGTTCTAATATCGGGGGGTAGGTCGTTCCAAAGGGTCGGGCCCATCACAGAGAAGGCCCTTCCCCTGGGCGTCGCCCGCTGGCATTGCCTAGTGGACGGCACCCGGAGAAGTCCCTCTCTGTGGGAGCGAATCAGCCGAAGAGATGTATGGGGCAGGATACGATCCCGCAGATAGCTAGGTCCTGTGCCATGGAGCACTTTAAAGATGGTGATCAACACCTTGAAACGCACTCAAAAGGCCACAGGCAGCCAGTGCAGCTCGCGCAGGAGCGGTGTTACGTGGGAGTATCTGGAAGCTCCCATAATTGCTCGCGTGGCCACATTCTGGACCAGCTGTAGTCTTTGGGTGCACCTCAAGGGGAGCCCCATGTAGAGAGCATTGCAGTAGTCTAGACGGGACGTCACAAGCGCATGAGTGACTGTGTGAAGGGCGTCCCGGTCCAAGAGGGGATGCAACTGGCACACCAGGCGAACCTGGTAGAACGCCCCCCTGGCCACGGCCGTCACATGGTCCTCCATTGACAGCCGGGTATCCAAGAGGACGCCTAAGTTGCGTGCCCGATCCACGGGGGCTAGATGTTCGCCCCCTATGGCCGGTGCTGGAGTCAACTGGTTGTACCGGAGCGCCGGTAACCACAGCCACTCAGTCTTGGATGGGTTGAGTTTGAGTCTGTTCCTTCCCATCCAGGCCCGCATGGCTTCCAGGCACTGGCACATCACCTCCACGGCATCGTTGGGGTGGTTTGGGGTAGATATATACAGCTGCGTGTCGTCAGTGTAGAGGTGGTACTCTACCCCAAAACCACGGATGATCTCGCCCAGCGGCTTCATATATGTGTTGAACAGGAGAGGCGAGAGGACCGACCCCTGAGGCACCCCAGAAGTGAGGGGTCTCGAGGTCGACCTCTGCTCTCCTGCCAACATAAATTGCGATCGACTGCATTCTGAACTAGCTGTAGCTTTCGAGTGCACCTCAAGGGAAGCCCCATGTAGAGAGCATTACAGTAGTCAAGTCGGGACATCACGAGTGCTTGAGTGACTGTGCGAAGGGCAGCCCGGTCCAGTAAGGGGCGCAATTGGCGCATGAGGCGTACCTGATGAAACACCCCCCTGGCCACGGCCGCCACATGGTCCTCCATGGACAGCTGGGAATCCAGGAGGACACCCAAATTGCGCTCTCTCTCCATGGGGGGCGGTGTTTCGCCCCCAATGGCCGACCTCTGCCCCGCTGCCAACACATATTGTGACCGACCAGAGAGGTAGGATGAGAACCACCGTAAAACGGTGCCTCCCAGCCCCAACCCCCCCAGTCGGTGCAATAGGATACCATGGTCGATGGTATCAAAAGCCGCTGAGAGGTCTAACAGGACTAGGATAAAGGAATATCCTCTATCCCGCACCCTCCAGAGATCATCAACCAATGCGACCAATGCCGTCTCGGTGCTGTGACCGGGTCGGAAGCCAGACTGGCACGGGTCTAGATAATCAATTTCCTCCAGGTGTCACGGAAACTGTTGGGCCACCACACTCTCTACAACCTTCGCTAAATGTGAAGGTTGGAGACTGGACGGTAGTTTTCTAATAATGCTGGGTCCAGGGACGGCTTCTTGAGGAGGGGCCTAACTACCGCCTCTTTCAAGACGGCAGGCAAGGACCCCTCACTCAAAGATGCGTTGACAATGCCCTGGAGCCAGCCTCGTGTCGTCTCCCAGGATGCCAGTACAAGCCAGGAGGGTCACGGGTCCAATAAACATGTGGTAGCCTTAAGTCTCTTTGACTCTCCTTTCCTAAATTTACATCCCTTATGATTGAATCACCAACCAGAATGTGGCTTCTCTTTTTGCATACCTTGCTCTTGTGTGACTGATGTTTGATATCTGGTTCCCCATTTCACCTTTCTGAAGAAAGTTCTTCATTTTGGACTACGATCCCCTGCTTATTTGAGTCATCATTATCACAACTACCTTGACCTGTCTCTTTAGTGTCCCCATTAAGGTCAGCAAGGGTACTATATCTGTTATGTTGGGTCACAGCAAAAGCTTTGTGTGTATGGTTCACAGCTCTCACCCTGTCAGATCCCACGGATGTCCAGACTGCTCTTCTCCTGCAGGATATTTGTGATAGTGGCAGCTGATAGCGTGGCATCTCCACAGAGTGGAATGGCTGAATTGGACACCTAATTTCTGCTTGGAGAGCACAGATTAGAAATTCTAAATAGGTAATCTGTCCCTGGGTCCTTTTGTAGGAGAAGGGCGGGATATAAATTTAATAAAAATAAAAATAAAATAAAATAAAATTTGTTTACAAAGGGGACAATATCCAAATTTGAAAGGAGTACTGCAAAAGACAGTTGCAAAACAGCTATTACATTTTAAATTACTTTTTCATCAGAACCTGTCAACATTTTATCTAACTCAGTCATTTTATCATAAAAACCTTCCTCTTTATAGTTTTTATCATATCTAGATAGTATTTGCACATATGAAAACCAGTTCATCTTTATTTCTTCTTGTTCCAGTTCTTGCATAGATTTAAATTCACCCTCTGCATTCAATATTTCACCATATCTGTTTGTTCCTTTTTGTATATTATTGAATATATTGATCCGTATGGCTTCCAGACACCGGGCCATCACTTCGACGGCATCGTTGGGGTGGTTTGGGGTAGAGATGTACAGCTGAGTATCATCAGCGTACAGGTGGTACTCTACCCCAAAACCACAGATGATCTCACCCAGCGGCTTCATATATGCATTGAACAGGAGTGGCGAGAGGACCGACCCCTGAGGTACCCCACAAGTGAGAGGCCTCGAGGTCGACCTCTGCCCCCTGCCAATACAAATTGTGATCGACCGAAGAGGTAGGAGGAGAACCACCGTAAGACGGTGTCCCTCACCCCCAACCCCTCCAGTCGATGCAATAGGATACCATGGTCGATGGTATCAAAAGCCGCTGAGAGGTCTAATAGGACCAGGATGGAGAAACAACCCCCATCTCTGGCCCTCCAGAGATAATCTACCAACACGACCAATGCCGTCTCAGTGCTGTGTCCGGGCCGGAAACCGGACTGGCACGGGTCCAGATAATCAATTTCCTCCAGTTGACGTGGAAACTGTTGTGCCACCACACTCTCTACAACCTTCGCCAAAAAGGGAAGGTTGGAGACCAGACGATAATTTACTAACAATGCTGGGTCCACCAGACGTCTACAGTTTTATGGATTTGGGCCATCTGCCTCCTATTTTTCTTGGCAGATATAACCTGTCAATGTCACCATGGATGAAAGCATGGTACATATTCAAAACTCTGCACGTTTTCTGATCCAAGTTTTCCAGTTCAGCCAAATTTCAGTTGATGATTCTAGCTGAGTAGCGTATCACTGGAACGGCCCATATATGAATGACTTTAATTATGTTTCCAGGATTCAGCTTTGATTTTAATATTTTGCGGACCCTCCAGATGTTTTCCTTTTGTGTTGACTCTTTGACTTTTCCATTCAAGATGTTATCTGCTTCCAATATGCCTAGGTATTTGTAACTGTCATCATTTGCTAACACTGTTACGATGTTTCCATTTTCCAGTTCTATTCTTTCTATTTTTTCCATTTTTCCTTGCCGCATGGATAATTGTTGTGGCCCAGCTGGCTCAGGATGAGCTGCTGATGGATTCCTCTAGTGAGGAGTCCTATGAGTCTGCTCTAGAGGAAGAGGCCGAGAGTGAGAGAGCAGAGAGCCCGGCTAGGCATCAGGAGGCACCTGGGGCTTTGGTGTAGTGGGGCAGAGGAAGCCCAGTTAGTCCCTGATGTCAGGCTAAGAAGGATTGAGAGGAGGCAATGGCAATTAGCAGAATGACACAGTCGGAGAGATCAGTAGCAGCTGCCTAATTGACTGGCCCCTGCCAAGAGGCTTTAAAAGAAATCCTCGGTACATTGAAAGGTTTGCAGGAAACAACGCAGAGAGGTTATTTCAGAGTCAGAGAGTTTTTCAGAGTTGGAGAGTTTGGATCGTGTTATCTTCTAGTCAAGGTTAGTTCAGGCAAGCTGCCAAATAGCAGCCAGTCTAGTCATTTGTCTTGTGTTGGGAGGGAGTCAGAACAGATAATATACCACGTTTTTAAATCCAAAGTTTATTGTGATGTTGCTGCTGAACAGTTGAACTGTGATGAGTATTGATTTTTGAGTTCAGTGGGGCTTTTAAGTCATGCATATGTAAGTAGATGGTTTATCTCGCCATGTTGGCTTGAGATTTGATATCCCAGTATTGTGTTTCATAGCATTATTGTCAGTTGAATTAATGCAATGTTGAACAGTAGTGGTGAAAGTAGGTTCCCCTGGAAGATTCCTTGTCTGATGTTGACTTCCCCAATGTTCTCCCTATTTGCTGTTAGAACTGTTTTCCATTTTTGCATATTTGCTTTCAAAAATGTACAGATATTTTTGCTGATTCCAAAGTTTTCCATACAGGTGTTAATCCAGCTGTGGGGTAAAGAATCAAAATACCTTCTTGTAAACAATCCACACCATATTTAAATTAATTTTTCTTCATTTTGCATTTTTAGTACCATTTTGTCAATGAGTAGCTGATCGTTTGTTCCTCTTGATTTTTATAATTTCCTTTTTGTTCTACTGGATACAAACTGTTTTCCATCAGATGATTGAATACTGAATTTTCCAATATTCTTGTAAAAAGTTTGGACATGGTTGGAAGACAAGTAATTGAACAATAGTTGCTTGGTTCTGTGCTCTTTCATTATCAAGTATAGTCGGCCAGCTGTTAACCATTCTTCGCTTGTTGCATTTTTTTTTCTAAAAGTTTCTTATTTTTTATTATTGAAAATAAATAAAAAGAAACATCATTCATTTCGTGTTTTGTACAACGTCGTTCAGACAAACGCTCTGCGCGCCAGTGCTTAATCTCACAAAGATATTAATATATATATATATATATATATCACTTTTGTATCATATATTAACATTTCCATTTATGAAATAAATCTTTATCCCCTAACTCTTCAGTATATAAACAAGATATTAAATAGAAAAAAAAACCCAACAGAATAAGAACAGAAAATCTTCACGTTATACCATTGTTTTCTAGAGGTAATTTTATCGTACTAAAATAAATTATTTTATCCTTCTAAAGACAAAAATTTCTTCAAGTTATATAACAATATAATGTGTATTGTTATATCCCTTAGTTCCCCCTTTTTTCCAGCCATTGATAAAATTTATTCCATATTTCATAGAATTGTTTGCTGTCTTGCTCTCTAATTTCAAACGTTAATTTACTCATCTCTGCACATTCCATAATTTTATAAATAACTTCTTCCTGTGATGGTAATTTATCATTTCTCCAATTTTTTGCAAACACGATTCTAGCGGCTGTCAAAATATTTACAATTAGGTATTTCAAATTTTTGTCAAATATTTGTAATGTAAGTCCAAGCAGAAAGAGTTCGGGTTTAAAATCTATATGTTTTTCTGTTATTTTCTCCAACCATGTGTGGATCATACTCCAATAATTTTTGGCCTCCGAACAGGTCCACCACATATGGTAGTAAGTACCAGGCGTATGATGGCATTTCCAGCATTTTTGGGATTTGTTCTTATTCATTTTTGTGATTCTTGATGGTGATAAGTGCCACCTGTAGAACATCTTATATAAGTTCTCTTTGTAGGCTGTTGACATTGTCATTTTATAGTTTTGTGTCCACAATTTTTGCCACTTATCTAAGTCGATCCCATGCCCGAAGTTTTCCCCCCATGTTATCATTGTTTCTTTCACTTGCTCTTCCTGGACTTTAAACTTTAATAAGTAGGCATAGAGTTTTTTAATTATTTTTTCGTAGACGCCTGTTAATATTTTATCTAATTTCGTCATTTTGTCATAAACCCCTCCTTTTTTTTGATCTTCCTTATATCTTGAATGTAATTGCGTGTATGTATACCAATTAATATCCATTCCTTCTTGTTTTAATTCCTGAATAGTTTTAAGATCACCCCTTGAGTTTAATAGATCCGAATATCTGGTTGTTCGTTCCTTTTTGTGTATTATTGCATAAGTGAATGCTTCAGTAATTGATACCCAGACTTATATTTTAAAATAGTGCAATTTCTTGATCTTCTCCCAGTTTACAATCAAAAATTCTCTTATGTAGTGCCTTCTGAAAAGACCATGTTTCCTAGTGTTTCTATACCATAGAGCTGCGTGCCATCCTGATGGCAAATCATGTCCCTCTAATTCTAATAATCTAGTGTTTCTTAGTGTAATCCAATCTTTAATCCACATCAAATTTGCAGCTTGATAGTATAGTTCCCAATCAGGCAATCCCATACCTCCCCTTATTTTAGTATCTTGTAAAAATTTTAATTTTATTCTAGCTTTTTTCCCTTGCCATATAAACTTTAAGACCATTTTCCTTAATTTTTCAAAAAAGTCCTTGCCCAATCTAATTGGGATTGTCTGGAATAAATATAATACTTTAGGCAAAATATTCATTTTTATCGTGGCTATTCTCCCTAATAATGATAGTTGTAAATTCTGCCATCTCGTAAGATCTGCTTCTATTTGTTGTGTGAGTTTAGAATAATTCTCCTTTTTAAGGGTGCTGCATCTCGACGTCAAGTAGATTCCTAAATATTTAAGCTTATTTGCAATTTGAATTTTCAAGATTTCTGTTAATTCTTCTTTCTGTCTTCTTGTCATATTCTTTGTCAAGATTTGTGTTTTATTTTTATTTATTTTCAGACCAGTTATTTTTCCATATTCCTCAATTTTTCCTATCAGTTTGGATAGGAAACTGGTTTTAAGTGGTTCCTCGAGGATAAAAACTAGGTCGTCTGCAAAAGCTTGTAATTTATATTGTTCTTTCCTAATTGTCATTCCCTTTATTTCTTTGTCTTCTCTTATCTTTCTATTTAACACTTCTAGCGTTAATACAAAAAGTAAAGGTGATAGTGGGCAACCTTGTCTTGTACCTCTTTTTATCTGAATGTTATCTGAAAGTTCTCCATTTATTATTATTTTAGCTGTTTGGTTGTGATATATAGTACTTATAACATGTATAAAGTTTTGGCCAAATTTCATTTGTTCTAGCTGTTGCAACATAAACTTCCAATTCACATTATCAAAGGCTTTTTGTGCATCAAGAAACATCAAAGCCATTTGTTTTTCAGACTGTTCTTCATAATATTCCAACGTGTTCAAAATTATTCTCATGTTATCTTTAATATGTCTCTTTGGTAAGAATCCATTTTGATCTGGATGTATAAAATTGTTTAAGTATTTTTTGAGCCTTTCTGCTAGTATTGATGCAAATAACTTATAATCCGAGTTTAACAATGAAATTGGTCGATAATTCTTTACCTGCAGGAGATCTGTTCCTTCCTTTGGTATCAGTGAAATATAGGCTTCTGACCAAGAATTCGGCATTTTACTACCAGACATAATTTCATTCATCAATTCTAATAAAGGAAGCGATAGTATTTCCTCCAAAGTTTTGTAAAACTCTCCTGGGAGGCCATCCGGTCCCGGGGCTTTCCCATTTTTTTGTCTTTTAATAGCTTCAGTTAGTTCCATCATCGTTATCTTTGCATTTAATATATTTCTACTGTCATCCGATATAACCGGGAGGTTTGCCTCTTGTAAGTAGTTTTTAACATCCTGTTCTAGTATGTTTTCTTTTTCGTATAGTTTTGTATAATATTCCTGAATAATTTTTCCCCCTTATTTAAATAATGTATTTGTTCTTGTTCATTTTTTAATTGTTGAATCTTCCTTGCCTCTCTTTCTTTCTTTAATTTGTACGCCAACCATCTTCCAGGTTTATTTGCATTTTCAAAATAATTCTGTTTTGCAGATCTTATCTTCTGAGCCAATTCTTCTTTTTCTAGAATATCCATTTTATGTTTAATTAGATCCATTTTCATTCTAATATCTTTTCTCTGTGGTAATTTCTGTAGTTCTTTTTCCAGTGTTTTATATTCCTTCTCTAATCTTCTCCCTAGCCCTCTTTTCTCTTTATTTCTTTTTCTTGTATAATCTATTATTAAACCTCTAGTAACTGCTTTCATTGCATCCCATGTATTCTGAATAGATGTATCTTCTTTTTTGTTTTCTTTAAAGTAACACCTCAGTTCTTTTTCCATTTTACTTACGAAGTTTTTCTCTTTCAATATTGTATTATTTAATGTCCATCTGGATCTAATCTTTGACCCTTTCCACTTAATTATCATTGGATTGTGGTCTGCTTGTTGCATTTTGAAGCATTTGATCAAATTGAGTGGCCATGTGATGATGGAGGCTGGTCAGGTATTTTAGCCAGTATCCATACAATTCATCCAGGCCAGGTGCACTTCAGTTGTTGACCTTCTTTATTTGATTTGCAACCATGTCAGTTGTGACTGCAATATTTTTACAATATTACAATATTGTACTATATTATTATTGTATATTTTATTCATTAAACATGAAAATCACTCAATTGAACATTCAAAAATGCATCACAAATACCATTGACTGGTGCTAATGGTTGATACAGGTTGCTGCCAGCATCCTAGGTATCAACCAAGTAGCTTCTTAAGATGTACGATGTTTTAAGTAGTAGGTGGTGTTGAAGGATGATGATTATCATTATTAGGTAATCTTTGGTGAGATTCACAGCCTATGGGGCTGGTTAGTAGCTCAACAGCTCGCGTCCTAACCAAGAACCATATTTTTTTTCTTTTCAACTATTGTTATGTCAGGTGTGTTGTAGGCCAAGTACCTGTCAGTCTGAATTTTGAAGTCCCACAAGATCTTGACTTTCTCATTCTCTAAAACCTTCTCAACCTGATGTTCCCAGTGGTTTTTGCTATACTCAAATCCAAACTTCTGGCACAATTTCCAGTGGATATTATCATCATCATCATCATCATCATCATCATCATCATCATCATCATCATCATCATCATCATCATCATCATTTTTATTCATTAAACATGAAACTCAGCCAACTGAACATTTAAATGTATTACAAATGCCATTGACTGGTGCTAATGGTTGATACGGTTTGCTCCCAATGTCCTAGGTATCAACCAAGTACCGTCTTAAAATATTAGATGTTCCGAGTAGCACAGTTTTTTGCAGTTCCGCTGGTGTTATTGCAGGAAGCTGCAATTTGTTGATGTATAGTCATCATCATCATTATCATCATCATCATCCTCTCATTAAACATAAAACAGTCAGTTATTATTGTTGCTGTTATTATTGTTGTTATTCATTGCACAGTCAGCTAGATGTTCAGTCTGGGTTTGGCATTTTTACCTACCCATCGAGTCCTTA
This sequence comes from Rhabdophis nuchalis, assembly GCA_039707465.1. NCBI lineage: Eukaryota > Metazoa > Chordata > Lepidosauria > Squamata > Natricidae > Rhabdophis > Rhabdophis nuchalis. The sequence continues at coordinate 81,963,878 of CM077647.1, forward strand.
CCAAGGACCTGGGGTAAGCAAATCTGGATGTTTGCCGGTATTAGGATGGAGCCTGTTCCAAGTAAAATTGCCTTCTGCAATTGACAGATGGCAAATTGGTCGATGCCTATGATGTTAAGTGGTGTTCCAGTTTTGGGATTACACCCAGGGCACCTATTACTATTGGTACTACCTTTCCTTACCTTTACCATAGTTGTTTGTAGGTTTTTGTATTTTGTTATCTTCTCCAGTTCTTTCTCTTCTATGCTGCTGTCTAAAGGCACAGGTACATCCACTATCCAGACTTCTTTTGTCTTTCCTATCAACAACTTTTAAGTCAGAGCTGTTATGGGGCAGATGCCTGTCTGGATTCTGAAGTCACAGAACAATCTATTTTCTTCACTTTGTATGACTTTTTCTATTGTATGGTCCCACCAGTTCTTGCTTTCAGGCAAATAATGTTTCTTGCAGACCTTCCAATGCACCATTGTTGTTACTTTGTCATGCCACTGTTTGTAGTCAGTCTGTGCAATCTTCTTTTAGCAGCTTACCAGGTTGTCCACTGTTTCTTCAGCTTCTTTGTATAGGCAGCACTTACTGTCTGATGCTGTCTTCTCATTTTCTTCTGCTGGTATATTTTTGTTTTTCCAATTTTGTGTATATATGATTCTTGCCGCAGTTATTACATATAGTATTAAGTATTGAAATCTTTTCTTATAATCTCCTGTAATTATCCCTAATAGAAATAGTTCTGAGTTTAGTTCTATTGATTGTGTGTTTATCTCTTCCAGACAGTTTTTTATTCTTAGCCAATATTTTTTTACTGCTGTACATATCCACTACATATGATAGAATGTTCTGTGGGCCTGGCTACATTTCCAACAATCTGTTGAACACTTTGGAAACATTTTTGCTATTCTTGCTGGTGGCAAATGCCTTCTTTAGAACATTTTGTACAAGTTTTATCATATGCTGTTGCCATTGTTAGTTTGTAATTTATTTTCCAGAGGTTTTCCCACTTCTTTAATTTTATGTTGTGTCCAAAATTTGTTGCCCATGTTATCATGGTCTCTTTCACTACTACTTCTTCCATTTTAAATCACAATAGATAATGGTATATTTTTTAAATCAGAAGACAGAAGATTCTGTCTTCTCAATTCTGGCTTTGTAGACATTTCTCCTTAAGGCTTGGTCTTGTGCAGCCAGAATTTAACTTTCCTGCTCTTAGCCATTGGCACATCTTGTTATTATCTGTTTTCCCTGCTATTTTTTGTAATCTACTGGCCATGTAGTGTTTTGTTTTCCCATGCCTCCATTTTGTTCTTCATTTGCTCTTTTTGTAGGCCAGTTTGATCTCTGCAGTAGTCAACAAGCCTTCCTGGCATACTAACTTCAGTGCATCTTCCTCAGCTATTCTTCCAAAGCCCTTTCTTCTTCTTCTTCAACCATCTGATTACTTGCAACATTTTAAGCCCACATATTTGCCTTGGTAGGTAAAGTCTGTCAATGTTGCTGTGAGGATGAAGGGCATAATTCATTGTCATTATTTTTCTGGTCTTCCTGTCCACTGCTTTTAATTCTGTTTGAGTGCAGTTCATTATTCCAGCTGTGTATCTAATGACTAGTATTGCCCAGGTGTTGATTGCCTTTATGGTATTTCCTCCATTGAGTGTGGACTTTTAAGATCTTTTTCACTCTCTTGATGTATTCACCTCTTGTGTGCTTGATGTTGTCAGCTTGTAAGATACCCAGGTACCATATTTTTCGGAGTATAAGACACACCTTTTCTCCTCTAAAAAGAGGCTGAAAATCTGGCTGCGTCTTATACATCGAATACAGCATTTTTTGCCTCCCCTTCACTAAAATGGCTGTGCATAGCTTTATAGAGGCTTCCAGAGTGCTCCTGGAGGCTGGGGAGGACAGAAATGAGCCTAAAATTGGCTATTTTGCCCCCACAGCATTCTATGCATGCAATTTTTTGTACATAAAATGGCCCGTTTTCATGAAAAATGGGCCTTTTTTTGCTTACTCCCCCCCCCAGAGCACTCTGCAAGCCCCCCCCCAAGGCTATTCATGCCTTTTATTTGAAAAAAAGGGGCAATTTTTGCAAAAAATGACCCGTTTTGGGGAGGTTTGCAGAGTGCAAAAAAACCACCACCACCCCTTTCAGAAGGCTGTTTAGTTATTTGGCAACTTTAAGACCTGTGGACTTCAACTCCCAAAATTCTCCAGCCAGCATAGCTTGTGGACATAGCTGCCTGGAGAATTCTGGGAATTGAAGTCCATAAGTCTTAAAGTTACCAAGTTTGGGAACCCCTGAGTTAGAGGGATTGATGAGAATTACATTGATCAAGTGCTGTGCCAGCAGAAACAAAGTTTTAGGTGCCACAGCTATTTTCTTCTCCAGCACATGGGTAAATACACCTGGAAACATCTACCTACCTACTACTGTATTTCTCTCTCTCCCTCCCCTATCTACCTATACACATACCTACCTTCTCTCTCCCTTTCTCTCCCCATACTTATCTACTGTATTTCTCTCTCTATTTCTCTCTCTCTATCCCTCTACCTATCTACCTATCTACACACTCTCTCTCCCTACCTACTGTATTTCTCTCTCTCCCCCCTCTACCTATATACCTACCTACCTTCTCTCTCTTTATCCCCTATCTAGCTACTGTATTTCTCTCTCTCTTTCTCTTTCTCTCTCTCTCTATCCCTTTATCTGCCTACCTACCTAACTACTCTCTCTCTCCCTACCTACTATATTTCTCTCTCTTTCTCTCCCTCTCTATCCCTCTATCTACCTACCTACTTTTAAAAAAAAATCCTCTTCAAAACCTGGGTGTCTTATACTCTGGTGCGTCTTATCCTCCGAAAAATATGGTATTTATAGTAATCACCTTCATTCAGATACTTAATTTTATTTTCATGAGGCATCTCGATTCCTTCAGTTTTCACTATTTTTCCTTGTTTGATAGTGAGTGTAGCACATTTGTCCAATCCAAACTCCATTGCAATATCTTGGTTATATATATGAACAGTGTTGGGCAGCGATTCTATTTCAGATGGTGTTTTTCCACACAGCTTCAGATCATCCATGTAAAGAAGGTGAGATAGTCTGGCAGATGTTTTTGATGTTTGATAGCCATGGCCTGAGTTATTCAGTTGATAGAGGAAACAATGTGATGACAAATAGCAGTGGTAATTGTGCCATTGTGCCATCAATCTTTGCACAAAGCTTCTAATGTTTCTACTGACCTCTATTATTTCTAGGCACTTGATTAACCATTCATGTGGCAGAGACTAAAATGCCTTTTTGTTGTCAATCCATGCTACATTCAGGTTGGTCTTCCTTCTTTTGCAGTTTTCCAAAATCATTTTGCCAATTAGGAGTTAATCTTTTGTTCCTCTGCTATTGGGGCGATTTCAACTTGATGCTGTTGGATCAGCTGCATCAGCTACCACACCAGTTAACAATTGTTGTTTTGTTTTGTTTTTTGATAATTTTCTTATGTATTTTGCATAGACACGGATGATACAAACATAGCAAAGAAAAACATAAAAAGCCATCTTCCATTACAAATTGCAAATTTTGAAGAATGTGTCAGTTAATCACAAATTTCTGTGGGTTTCTTCAATAATCATCACTTATTTTCCATATCAATTATTACAATTATCATATCTCAACCTTAATTTTACTAATTATTTTAACATCCTTTTATACGTAAAGTAAAACTATTTAATGGCATTCTATTAATAAAACAAAGAAACAAAGAAAAAAAGAATAAATTTAAAAAGGAAAAGTCATCACTCTACATTTAAAAGACATCACTCTACCCTTAAAAGACATACCGACCGGGTGTCATAATTTCTGTGCATCTCTAAAATAGTTATTATTCATAAATGATCTCATTTTGCAAGTTAAATCAGAAAATTCATCATATACCTTAATATCAATATCCCAAAATTCTCATCAAATTTAATCTATTTCTTCCTCAAAGATATCTTTAAATCCTGACCACATAGTGGCATCCATTGTTTATTCCCAACATACCTAGATAAATTTTTCAATAATAATCTAAAACAATCTTAAATTTTATGAATTTAATCTCTTGATTTCCCTGTCTTCAATTTTATGTTTTCCCCCTGTGGTATTGCAACTGACTCGTAAATTTCCAGATTCTTTAATTGTTTCACCTTCTTATCTATCGCAGCTTTCCACACCGTCTAATCGTCCTCTCGATATGTTGCTATCTCAGTGTACGTTGCTGAAACCTTTATTTTTCTTATAGACCAGAGTCGCCTGATAACAGTCAGGTGGCCTGGTTTCTCTTTTTTGTTGTAGGAAAGCCAAGACACACAGACAAGCTCTTCAAAGCAGCAAAGAGTTTATTGTGCACAGATTCAGAGATGGGCTCGTAGCCCATACAAACATGTCTGAACCCTGATAATCAGAAAGGGGTCCGTTCTTATACCCTTGGTTACGTACACATTCCTGTTAACATATAGTTGCCCAAATATGGAGTTTAGGGCCAGTAATGGTCTTAACTGAGACAGAAATGCTTAGATCAACAAGATATATGTTTGGGTAGGCTATTTGTAGATATTGGTTTGATGAATTAGGGAACTACAGATATGCAGAGCATGAGATTAGGCCGGTTACAGGAAACATCTGTCTGGGTCACAACGACCCTTCTGCATTTCCCAGCAAATGCCAAAAGAGCTTCGTTAGCAATCTTTCTTCAAGGCTACTTGACCAATGTTTGCGGATCCATACTCGAGGCCTAGGCCAGTTTCAGACCTCGGTATCTCCTGTTTCTACTTCATTTCGACCTCCTCGGTAGTTCAGGACTAGTGGATGAACTCTCTACCTTTATATATTCCTGCTTACCTACCTCCTCCTGAGTAGTCTCTGCTGCTTTTTCCTCTCCTACCTCCTTCTGAGTAGTCTCTACTGCTTTTTCTCTACTTGAGTATTTTCAGTTTTTGAGTCAAATATTATTTCCTTTCCATTCTCCAGTTTATCCCAGTTTATATATTCCAGGGACCTTACATCATTACTGTTAATCATCCTCGTCATGCCTTCCTTCCAGAACCTGTATGACTTATGGTTTGCATTGTAACCAACAAAGATTAACTTTTGTGCTCTACTTTGCTCCTTTTGTCTTACCCATGCAGGTGACCCAAACGTGTGAATATAACTCAGATCAGGTTTCCTACCATGCCATAATGTGTATGGAACTTTTCCTGTAGTAGAATTCACTACGTTGTTTAGCAGACTATTTGCACATAACATTGCCTCCCCCCACAAAGCTATTGGTAAACCTGCATCAGCCAGTATGGTTCTTACCATGGTTTGCAGTGTTTGACTCCTTTCTTCAGTATATGCTTTGTGTTGTGGAGCAGAACACTTATGTTTGATACCCATTGTATCTAACATTGTTTTAACCTTGTTATTCACGAACTCTGTACTACTATCAGTGACTATGGTTACAATTCTTCCCTTTGTTTTTCTCTCGGCAAACCTTATCCAGTTCCTAAACTTCTCAAATGTTTCAGTCTTGTTTTTAAGCAAATAGCAAAACCCGTACCTGGAATAATGATCAACCTTACTAAGTATATAGTAAGCTGCCCCTAAACTAGCCTTCATTGGGCCTATAAGATCAGCAAACACTACTTCCAGTGGTTTCTTCATTTTGAACCCATCTAACCTGTTTGCAGGGGTTTGTTTGCTCTTCTCTTTGTTACATTACAATTCAGATATTTGTCACATGGTTTCAACTTCAACCCATTAACCAATTTTGATGTCTGTCTCAACTTTTGAAAACTAATGTGCCCCATACGCCGGTGTAGAAGGTGAACGCACTCATCATGTGGCCTTACATTAGAGCATACAGCATTTGCTACATGATGATCAGTTAACACATACAAGCTATCTTTCAATTTTCCAGTTACCCTAGTTCCACCCTTCTCTATTAAACATTCATTCTCCTTGAATGTTACTGTATATCCTAGCTTAACTAAAACTCTAACAGACAGTAAATTAAACTTTAGCTTAGGAACATACAGCATATGCAATTCCTCCTGTACATATTTACATTTAGCCATTCCTTCCCCAACTGCCTTTAACTTCCATCCATTGGCTAAAGAAACCTTGTTATTTGAAGAATACATTTTTCTAAAATTCCCTCTATCTCTAGTGTGAGGCTCCACTATCTCTAGTGTGAGGCTTCACTATCAATAACCCACAAATTGTGGTTCACTGATGCCTTACTAGAGATAGTTACATTACATTTGTGTTTTCTTTCTCTAACCATGTTTTGTGGTTTACCTCTTTTACAATACTTAGCTATATGGCCCCTTTCCCCACAATTATAACATTTTACAGTATACACATGGTTATTTACATTTACATCCACAGTTTCTGGCACAGCTCTAAGTTGTTGCCTTTCCACTCGCCGTCTTGACTCTTCTAACAGACGCGAAGAGATGTTGGCTAATGTAAGGTCTTGTTGAGGCAGCACTTCAAATAATGTTACTACCGCGTCGTAGCTTTCATTCAATGATGAGAGTAGTATGTACACCTGGTGCTGGTCTGTAAAATTCAGTCTCTTTTCTTGCAACTCTTGAAACATGTCCTTCATGCAGTTAATATGAACTAACATGTCTCCTTCCTTGCTGAGCTTTGTCCTAAACAGTTTTTGGGTTAAATGTATGTGTGCTCCTACAGTGTCACGAACATACAGTCTCCTTAAATTCTCCCAGCATCTTGCAGCAGAAATTTCACCCCGAATATGCACTAACTGGGAATCATCAAGCATTAAGCCTATGATGCATAATGCCCTTTCATTGTTTTGCTTAAACTCTGCAAGTTTTCTGGCATCATCGTCATTATCTCCCCTCCAGGCAATGATGTCCGGTGGATTCGCCACAACATCCCATAGCCCCTCTCTGCGAAACAGCAGACTGCACTTAGTGGACCAGGAAACGTAGTTGGTGCCATCCAGCCGACTAATAACTGACAAATTTGGACCCTGGACTTCTGCCATCTTCACCAGAGTAGTTTGTTGTGTTTAGCAACTATAACTGAAAACCGGTATTACACAGCCCAGCCTGGGCCCATAACCAATGTTAGCAACTCTGGGTTCAGAACCAGTGTTACAACTCTGGTCCCGTAACCAGTGTTTGAAAATAAATGCGGAATAGTGTAATACATCGGACAGTAAAGAGATATGTTGCTTTAACCACAAACTAACTCTAAAACAGTGATAGTAAGAAAATAAATAGTCTTTACTTTGTAGCAACTAAACTACTTCTTCCGACCAGTGATACTAACTTCCAAACAATAACAGTCCGTCACCAAACAGAGTTATCTTACAGTGATGCAAAACAAATCCTCCTCCTTCTTCTCAGACGGCAAACAGTAAGAACAGGAATGGAATCAAAAAATGGAACGGACTGTGATTCTGAGCTTGCTTTATGGTAGAGCTGAAACTCACAGCCAATCAGAATTCAAATACAGTTCTTAAAGCTACATGACTCCTTAAGAACATAGACTCATATATATTGTCAACCCAATATAAGGCTGAATATCCTAACACCTTCGATGATATTCTAAACACAACTAACTAAGTATTAATCATCAAAGGATAACAACTTTCCTTATCAACCAGTGTCCTTCCAGTAGCGAATTAAACTTATCTCTTTTGCCATTTGTGGTCCCCATCTCTTCTTATTTTTCTTATTTTTCTTATTTTTCTTACAAGGTCTTTCATAAACTTCTTTTTGCACTTTATTGTCCAATATAACTGTCAAATAATGCCGCTGCCCAGTTCCTATCCTTACATATTGTTTATTTTTAAGTGACAGACGTATTCCTGGAGAGATTCCTCCTCTTTCATCCATCTTCGATTCTTCTTTTCCTTTTTCTTCTCCTTGATAATGAGACTGAAGCCCAAATTCCTCGTTCTCTTTTAGTTTTTTCCATCTCTGTATTTTCTCCCACATTTGATCAATTGACATCTTTATCATTTTCTTCGACTGAGATAAATACCTCGTTGTCTCCATCTTTTTCTTCTTTTTCTTTAATTTCTGAAGTCTTCAATTGGTCATAGCTTGGTACAATAAACAAAATTTTGTCCAGTGTATTATTCATTCTTTTATTACTTTGTTTCAGTAGGTTCAAGATTTCAGCCAGAACCATCTGGTTTTCTGAAGTGTCCTCTTCTAAGTATAAAGCCATGTTAATGAATCAAAAAAATGATGATAGTTTAGTCTCACTGCCTCCCTGGTCGCTGGCCTTTTCTTTCTTTAATGTTTCCAGTTATCAGAGAACAATAGCTGTAGACATCTCATGCTTAACCTTGACTTTCATAAGAATCAACCAGCAACCTCCAGAGGCAAGATAATGTAAAAAAATAACATAACAAGGTTTCACTTTTCACTTTCTAGCATGTCCTTTCCTTTGTTGTTGAAAAAAAGAAGAGAACTAAAAAAAAAAAAGTATAGTTCTTGTTTAGTTTCAAGAGTACGCAATAAATCTTCAGGAATAATTATAGAAGCAATCCCAGATTCAACATTGCACTAGGAAAAACTAGAAAGAAAAGAAAAAGAAGAACTCCGAAATAGTCCAATCACTTTCAATGGAAACAAGGATAGCCTTCCTCCAATCTGCCATTTTGGAAAAATATATAGAAAAAGGAAACCTTTCAATTCAGTTAATTCCGCTGCTTATTTCATAATTCAAGGCTTTAAATACAGAAAAAAAAATTCTTTAGCAAAATATTTCAAAGAAAAAGATAGAATACCTTCCTGGTGTTAGACTTTCTCTTTCAGACTGTTCCTTTCCTTCTGGAGCTTTCCCGACGCCTAATCCGCCCATGGGGAGGGGGGGAATGCCTGTTTGCTGTCCTTCAGAAGATTTTCGCCTCGTGTCAAACAGGGATTTTGCGATACCCCTGTGACCAGCAAGGCTTGCTTCCTAATCGCCGTCCCTCCAGGACAGTTTAGGTTCCTATGGAACCAAGGGGACGGCAACAGTTCAACCAGGGTCTCTCAGCATAGAAATAGAAACATTTCTGAATGGCTTGAAATTGGAGGTTCTTCCTATAATTTGCAATTCAAACTTCGTATCTTCTAATGTTCTTGAATATTGCTGTTATTTGCTGCTTTACTACCGTTGGGTTTTTTTGGAGTATAAAACACTCCGAAGTATAAGACGCACCTAGCTTTTGGGAAGGAAAACAAGGGGGGGGGGAAATCTGCCTCCCAGCAATTTGTCTCCTTGCAACCAACAGAAAAGAGTACAGACAATATACATTGTTTGTGGAGTTACATTTTAGGCTATACTTGTATAGATGCTATTAAAATTGATGTGGCTTTCTGGAAGTATAGTTAGTCTCTGCTATTTAAAAGAAGATACAATAGCTCTGGGCCTCCTCAGATCAGACATTTATTTTAAAAAGCTTCTTCATTTTGTTAAGTTGTCTAGAAAAATAATAAAGCAGTCTTTAAAAAATAAATCTAATAATTTGAACATTCTATAAGCATTTATAGTTACTGACTTATCTCCTTGCAGCAAACAGCCTGATTAGCACATGAAAAAAAAATCTGCCTCCGCCTCCCAGCAATTTGCTTCATGCAGCAAATAGCAAGTTCCCTTTCAATTTCAGCATGGGCCTCCCAATCATCAGCTGTTTCAGACTGCAGGGATTGCCATAGCTATTGCTGCCTCTACAAGCCCCATTTTCCCCGTTTGCTGCAAGGAGGTAAATTGCTGGGAAGCAGAGGCCAAAGGAGGTGGGTGGGTGGGGCTACATTTAGTGAATAAGGTGTACCCAAATTTTCACCCTCTTGGGGGGGGGAGGTGTGTCTTATACTCTGAAAATTACAGTATTTTCAGTGTTTCCTTGATCTTCCATGTTTCTAAATGATATTTCTTGATTAGATATTCTTTGCTCTTCTTGTTCTTCAGCTTCTTTTCTTTCATCTATTGTAGATTGCTTGCATCTGATCTCAAGTTGCTAATCTTATTTTCCAATCTAATCTTCTATTTTTGTGATGCACTGTTTAGTTCTTTTTCTTCTCTGTTGATTTTGCATCCCAGGTATTCAGTTAAAACTGCAGCTGTGCTGTACATTAGTTGGTTTGTTTTGTGCAGCAAGTTGGTGCTTATGCTTGACATTGCAGTATTTACATTTTTAATGCTTGTGCTAGCTGTTTCTTTGAAATAAGCTTCAATGCCGGCAGCCTTATCCTGATATTTTTGTGTTGTTCTAGATGCTCAGTTATTCTTTATTTCAGTTCTTTTACTTCTTTTCTTTCTGTGGCAGAGGAGTGGGTGACTGCTTTCTAAATGAAAACAATTGCATATCTCTATTGGATTCTTCTACTATCAACTCTCCCTGGTTTGCCTCTACACTTTGAATTACTTCTAGCAAGCCTTTGATTTCTTAGCCCTTTGCAGTTCTTCCAATTCTGCTTCTGTGAATTCTTTACTTTGTATTATAAATCAACGTTGATCTGCTAGCCTCTCTTCTGTTATTTCTGATACTGGATGTTGTTCTTTCCAGAATTGGTGCATTCTTTTCTAATATCCTCTTCTTGTTGGGCTTGCTCTGTAATAACAGATAGTTATTTCTTGGTTTTCAATCACTGTATATTTGCCATGGGTCAACATCTTTTCTTCCGGTAGTTCTGCAGCTGCTGGCTCTGATTGCTCAGCCAATAGTACTGAGTCCTGTAACACATTTTTCACCAGATATCCAGGAACTCCAACATCTAGGGCAGACCTTGTTAACCTAGGCAACATCCGAGCCAGTATGGCTTTCTGAAATTTATGTCTCCCCATATTTGTCTGATTTTGTCACCCTTTGTCTGACTCCTCTGATGAGACCTGTCCAGTATGGTTGAACCTCTGCCATAGCTCTCATTTTCCTCAGAGCACAGAAGTCATATAACCACATCAAGGTAATGCCTCACTGGGGCATGATGATGATGATATTGTGATGATTATCATTATCTACTAGCTGAAGATACCGGCCTACAGTGCATGTGCATTATTATCTTGGTGAAAAATAAACAAATCATTTCAGTGTTAACATATATTATTTAAATGTTTGAAAAAAGTTGCAATTTGTCTGAATTCGTTAATTAAACCATGAAAGATTTAAATTGTTTTAATTGGTTCTTCTCAAGATACTGAAGAGCTATAGCAAAACTACTCATCAATATTTTAGTCACTTTTGACAGCTTTGTAGATCAAAGTCAGTGCTTTGAATCGTATTTGAAAGCCTGCTAGTATGCAGAGTAGAAAGCATAACATTATTAAGTGTGAATTGCAGCTAAGAAACTGTATCTATAGTTTCTGAATGACCATGATAAGCAGTTCCATGTAGAACACATTGCTGTAAGCTAGCCAAGAGGTGATGATTGTATGTGTGTTTTGTCTGGCCAGTCAGCTCCAAATAGAACCGATAGTACTATTCAGTCCATAGTCCTATGTAGGTATCCCTCTAGTGTGAATTTCATTAGAGAAATAGAAACCTATGTTATGACTCCAAATTCACTTTGGGGAGCTGCCTCCTAATATTTAAGAAAGCTGTGAAAAATAGCTGTTTTATACAGCTCTTAATATCATAGTCCCAGAGATAATAATTGTATGATGAGGAGAATTAGAGTTGTAAGTTTTAATATTTTGTTTTTGTTGCATTGTTCCTTGAAATATTTTTTATAAACTGCCATGGTTTTGCACTATATGATAAACTGCCATGATTCCTAAAGGAATGTGGTAGAATTAATATAGTGTAAGCAAGCTAACAAAATAAATGGAATCTTATTTTCAATTTGCTGCTTTAAAAATATCTGATCATAAGATAATGCAGAATATTTAAGGATTGCTGTTCTTAGATTATAGTACTGGCAGTGGTTGCCTATTTAATTGTTGCAGCAGGGTTGGCAGCCCTAGACTGTTTTCTATTGTCAGGTATTCACATTAATGCAATTATATTAGACCCATATCACTATATTACTACATTATTTTTGATCATTTTCTGGTCTTGTTTGACATTCCAAATAATCTGTCTATGGCTGAATTAAAGGGCAGACCTATCTTTCATTATTACAGGTTGTTCTGAAGAATGCCAGCTTACAAATTTTTCAATCACAGAAATAAATATATTTAAGAAACACATCAAAGGTATTTAGAAAACACATTGAAGTGAAGAGGCTATAGTTCTTTCCCCCATTTATTCCAGATATTTTGTAAACTGCATTATTTTGATGATATTCTACATTCTTCAAAAACAATAGACAAATTCAGAATTTTTAAACAATTAGATTTCTGACATTTGTGGTAGAGTTTGAACCCTACCACTAGGTGGAACAATTACCTGTGTAGACAGGCTACCGGGAAGATTAGACTTCTTTCTGGTTGCAGGAAAAACCCAGGTACTTTGGTAACATTATGGTTGTTTATTCATTGTATTTCTATAAATATAAAATTTAAACACATCTTTCACCCTTGTAATGAAGATATCAATGGTTACATTTCACCATTTTCATTTCATAAGCAAATGATTTGAAACTTACATGACCAGTTTCTGAATTTTATTATTTATTATACCCTTATGACTGAACTAATCTAACAGGTTGCTGTCAATATAAGAAGTGTACTTTTTTTTTTTAAAATGTAGAATACCTCCAGGGATTTTCTTGTAGCATGTACTTTCTTACTTAAAATAAAACAAAGCAAATCACTGTGGTATTATTCCATTCTAACCTCATTCATTTCAGTGAAGAATCACACCATCAAAGAAATGAAATTGAATAAAATCAAATTTGTGATCTGCAAAGTGTCCTGAAATAATACTTTTGGCTTAGTCCACAGTGATAGCCTAGGAGGAGAGCCAGCATATTCTTCTTTTGTTTCCATTTGTTATCTGGTAACAGAAGAGTTTTTTGCTCTTATTTCATATAGCTTTTTTTCCCACTGTAAAATTTAAAAAAAGGAGAAGAAGAAATAGCCAAGAGTTGGAGATCATTTCCGGCTTTCGGAGGCGATGGACGTGTTCCTGACACGTCCGCCGCTTGCTTCTTCTGGTGGGCACCTTCGGGGGCAGGGGGGCTCTTGTAGGGAACCCCCACCGTACGGGCGGTTGCGGGAATCCCCCACCTAGATGGCGGTCGGTGGGGGTCGTTCCCGCTTCGCCCCAGGAGCTGGAAGGCTGAATGCGGGGGGAAGATTCCTCTCGCTGAAGGAACGCCGGAACAATGGAAATCTGAAGATTGGGCTGAAATGCCGGAGTTGGAGGAGCACACCAAGACTCTGGATTAGCTGTGTGGACTGTGAGTTTTTCTTTTAAATGCATTCAACCCTTTGGAAAAGAAGAATAGAGGGGGGAGTTTGATGGTAGGAAACCCCCCCCTGAAAAAGCGGCATTTTAAAATGCTCCTCGGGATCAGGGAGAGAGAGAAAGTTAAACATCCGACCTATTATTAACTAAAAGGAAATGCATTACCATATATGGAATTGCTGTAGAAACTTTGTATCTGAGCCTTTTTACAGTTGAAATGGAACTTTTACTACTTCTTCACCACCGGCAAGTTGGTGGAAAAATGGCACTTCTTTGTTCCCAGTAGAAAACTTCCTTTTGATTTGTGAACATGCCTTCAATCTTATAAGATCAAGTTTAAAACCTATATAGAAAGCCAACTCAAGTGTTTCTCCCATTGTGAACTCTTCTTCTCCTTTTTGGATTGGATGATACAACTATCTCTGGATTTTATACAATGTACAGTTTGAACTTTGATATAGACTTTTCCTGTCTTCTCGCACTTCACGGCCTGCTTGCCCACCGACGCCATCTTTTGTTACAAGAACCTAAAATTGCAACTATGGCAGCAAGAAAACCCCCGGCTGGAAAATCTCTTTCCGCTCCTGCCTCAACAAAAGCCAGTCCAACCCCACAACAGACAAAGATTACCACAATGCTACAGAAAGAAACAGCAGGAGAGGACACTCAAGCATCAGCAGACGAGATGCTTCAAAGCATAATGAAAGAAATAAAAAATGCGGAAAGACCTGATAAGCTCAAGACTGGAACTGTTGGAGGCACAAAGAGCTATAGCAGATAATAAACAAAAAATTGATGGGTTGGAGGGGGGAGCAGTTGAGATGAAAGAAGAGATAAGGGAATTTCAAAAAGAAATTACAGATATTGCTGGTCATATGTCAAGAATGGATTTTGAAAGAATGTCTTTTTTTTAAGGTTTCAAAACATCCCAGAGTCAGATTCAGAGAACTTAAAAGATTTAATGAGAACAATTTTAGCAGAGTATACTAAAAAGAATAAAGAATACATCTGGGGGGATATAGACCTGATTTATAGAATTAATTCAGCATATGCCAGAATAAATGATGTACCAAGAGAGATTCATATTAAATTTGTTAGAAGGTCTACAAGAGATGAGATTCTGAGGGCGCAGCAAGGAGGGACTGATATATCAACAAAGAGAGATTTCCATATTGAAGCAGATCCCCCCAAAAATTTGAGAGACAAGGAGGAAGTATTCCTTCCTGTCCAAAAAATTATATACAAAAGGGGTATGGTTCAAATGGTTAATGCCTGAAGGAATGTTGGTGTTCTTGGACGGAGGTAGAATTAGAATTAAAACAGTAGTAGAGGTGGAAGCCTTTCTTAAAAAACATTCCTCAATCCTGGAAGATGAAGACGAGAGGATGGGAGGGGCCGTGGCTCCACCCATCGGCGGGAGGGAAGAAGAAGAAACAATAGCAAAGAGACTCAAATCACAAAAATGATTTTCTTTTTTTTTTGCATTGTAATTCCTATACGGATGTTAATATGAACAAATGATTGAATGTATGAAATCTATGACATGATATGTATGTATCCCTTTCCACTTTTTACTCAAATTGATTTTGTATGAAGTCTCGGAGGCAGTTACCACCTCCGGCATGGAAGCTCTAAAATATTTTTATGATACCCTATATACCCTTTTCCCTTTATAAAATTGTAAAACCAATAAAATTGCTTTACAAGAAAAAAACAACAAAACAAATAGCCAGGAGTTAATTTGCTGCTCTTTTTCTGCAGTGTTGATGACAAGGCTTCTTATCTGGCTTTGGGAGCTGTGAAGAACATCTCGCTGAACATCACCATCTCTAACATTGGGGATGATGCTTATGATACAAACATCGCTTTCAACTTTTCCAGAGAGCTTTTCTTTATCAAAATGTGGCAAAAGGTAGGCACAATCAGTATATCAGACAGGCAAGTTCATCATTTTTATTGTTGCTAAAATGAAGTAATTGAAATTGGTATTCATCACTTGTATTGTAGAAATAGGGCATAGGCAAGAGAGCCTGGATCCCCTCTTTATTTCGATTGGTGTTCCCCTTAAATTTAAATGAACTCTTCTAAACATAAAGAAGGCTAAACCGAAATCTTTCATTTCTGAAGCATTCTGCCTGAAGTATTTTGTTATAAAAGTAAAAAACAAAGTATAACCAAATTGTCTGGTTCTTTGTAGAAATTCTTTAATATTAATAATGTTTGTAACTGGTCATACATAGGCAATAACGCCAAAAAGACTTCCCACATAGTACCTTAGTTATGCAGAATTCATAATTTAAGATGAAGTCACATAAAATTACTGCACTGATCAGCATAATAGTGATTCAGTTCTATTTCTTGTATCCCACCTTTATTATTTTTACAAATAACTCAAGATGGTGAACATATCTAACATACTTTCCTTCTCCTATTTTGTTAACAACCCTGTGAAATAGGTTGGGCTGAGGGAGACTGACTGGCTCAAGGACTCAGCTGTCTTTCATGACTAAGAATTCACAGTCACCCACTTTCTAGATTGTTGCTTTAATCACTTGACAAAACTGGCTCCCTTTATTCAGTATTTATTTATTGAGTACTAGCTAAAAATCTTTCTTCTTTTTTTTCATAAATCAAGCGTCTCAACAGAAGTTTCATCTTTTATAATATGACAGGGTTCATATGAAAAGATTGGAGCTTCTATCTTTATGGTCTAACATTTATTTTGTCATTTGTCACACCAAAAACACCTGCTTATTTCTTCTTTCCTTCTTGTAATTCTTCCTTCTATTTTGATTTTTCTGGATAAATCTTTCTCAATAAATAATTGTCAACAGAAACAGTAGTTCCAAGAATCCTTACTTAAGTCAAATACTGAAAAATCTTTGCTACACATTTATTTGACATCTATTTATTTAAAAGATTAGTATGTTCTCCCATGTTAAGAACCTCCGGATGGCTCATAACAAGTTCATCAAAAGTGTTAGATTTCTGCTTAGATTTTTTCCAATATAGTAATTAAATCTAACCCTATCTAACAAAAATGAAATTTAATGTAGAGAAAAGTAAAGTCTTGCACTTAGGCAAGCCCCCTTCCCCCCCCCCCCCCCCCCCGCTATACATTTATAGACTGGGTGATACTGGGCTTAACTGTGAGAAGGATCTTGGAGTTTTAGTGGACAACCAATTAAATATGAGCCAACAGTGTGCAACGGCAGCCAAAAAAGCTGATGCAATCCTAAATTGCATTAACAGAAGGATTCAATCAAGATTAAGTGAGGTACTAACACCATTCTATAAAGCCTTAATACAACCACACCTAGAATACTGCATCCAGTTTTGGTCACCATACTCTAAAAAAGATGTTGAGACTCTAGAAAGTCCAGAGAAGAGCAACCCTGATGATTAGGGGACTGGAAGCTAAAACATATAATGAACGGTTGCAGGAATTGGGCATGGCTAGTCTAGTGAAGAGAAGGAGCAGTGGAGACATGATAACAGTGTTCCAATATTTGAGGAGCTGTCACAGAGAGGAATCAATTTTCCAAAGCACCTGAAGGCCAGACAAGGATTAATAGATGGAAACTGAACAAAAAGAAATTCAACCTGGAAATAAGGAGAAATGTTCTGACACTGAGAGCAATCAACCAATAGAACAGCTTGCCTTCAGAAGTTGTGGGAGATTCATCATTGGAGGATTTCAAGAAGAGACTGGACAGCCATCTGTCAGAAATGGTGTAGGATCGCCTACTTGAACAGGGGTTGGAGTAGATGAACCTATAAAATCCCTTTCAATTCTGTTAATCGGTTAAATCTGTTAAATATAGTTATTTAATTTAGGAAATGCAGATGTTATTTTGTAAATTCTTGACTTCCATATAACCCTGCTTCATAAGACATGACCATTCCTAAATATATATTGCTATCTCATATTATGTATGCATATTATATATATTAAGCTAGATAGATATTAGAAGTTCGCCTTACTGCATTCTTTTAAGGTCTAATTGGTAATTATTTTTTGTTCCTTGGAATTGAAATAATTCCATTTTCTTGTTAAAAGAAAAAGTTACTCCCACCATTGTAAGTTAACTATTTTTCTTCTTGATGAGATTTATGTGGTTTCCTCTCATTTAGTAATTTAAACAGCCACCCAATTCAAATCTCATCAGTAACTCTGGGTGCCTTACAAGGATAAAATACCAATTAAAAAAAACACCACCCCCACAATAACACTCCATTTCCCTGACAACAAAAACAAACCAGCCACTGCATATCAGTCTGGACTACTCAGGCCCTCTTGACACTCAGTGACTGGGAATAGGAGAGGTATTTCCTTGATGTCATATTATCTCTAGCGTCCCTGCTTCCCAAATCCCATGGAAGATTAGCTGAATAACTAAACTAAGAAGAAGCTCAGTGGCTAACAAAGTCCCAAACCTCTATCTCTCTTCAGGGGAAGCTTTTTTTTTCCTTTTTACAAAAGATTAGGTGGCTCAGTCTCAGCTGTTGAAAGTTTTTCACATAGTAAATACAATGTGTATGGTTTCCATGCCTGACTTTATATGCTATCTGCATGGACATCATATATATTTCACATGGCTGCAGAAACGTGTCTGGAGAGTGCTAGAACTCACCCTCCAAATTCCATCTCATTTAGAAAAACCCTGGAATATACTATGTCCTCCCTGTTTCATTGACATTTCCCCCTCCCCCCATGCTTCCTATCTGCTTTTTAGTAGAGTTCATGTAATGGGTTTTCAACTACCATATTTTCCGGAATATAAGACACACCGGAGTATAAGACGTACCCAGATTTTGAAGAGACAATTTTTTTTAAAAAAGTAGGTAAGTAGATAGAAGGATAGAGAAGGAGAGAAAGAGAGAGAAATACAGTAGGTAGGTAGGAAGAGACAGAGAGAGTAGTTAGGTAGGTAGGTAGATAAAGAGATATAGAGAGAGAAATAGAGAAAGAAATACAGTAGGTAGGTAGGGGGAGAGAGAGTGTAGATAGGCAGGTAGGTAGAGGAATAGAGAGAGAAAGAGAGAAAGAAAGAGAGAGCAGGTAGATTGGTAGGTAGAGGGATAGAGAGAAAAATAGAGAGAGAAATACAGTAGATAGGTAGGGGGAGAGAGAAAGGGTAGGTAGGTATATAGGTAGGTAGAGGGGGAGAGAGAGTGAAATACAGTAGATGGGGGAGAGAAAGAGTCAGTAGGTAGGTATGTAGGTAGGTAGAGGGGGGGAGAGAGTGAAATACAGTAGATGGGGGAGAAAGAGTCGGTAGGTAGGTATACAGGTAGATAGAGGGAGGGAGAGAGAAATACAGTAGGTAGGTAGGTAGAGAGAGAGAGTAGGTAGGAAGGTAGATGTTTCCAGGTGTATTTACCCATGTGTGGAGAAGGAAATCACTGACAACCTATAGCATCTAAAAGGCACATTTTTTTGCGAAAATAGGCCCATTAAAAAAAAGGCATGAATAGCCTTGGGGGGTGTTGTGTTACACAGTGCTCCTGCCGCGCTCCAAAAATGAGCAAAAAAGGACCATTTTTTGTCAAAAAAATTGCATGCATAGACTTATGGAGGCTTATAGAGTGCTCCTGGGGGCTGGAGGGGGGGGGGCAAAACTGAGCAAAAGTCTCACTTGCCCTGCCTGTCCACACCATGCTTGTCACACCCACCCACTTCCTTTGCCCGCCCAGCCAGTGGGTCGCAGGGGTGGCAATGGTGAATGGTAAGTGAAGCAAGTGCTGGCCAACGTCCCTGTCTCTTACCTCTGTGAGCATGGCTGGGGAGATATCAAAGGGAGAGAGGGAGGAAAAAGTCCAGCTTCTGCTAGGGACAGCCTTCTCCCTCTCTCCCTCTGATTTCTCCCTCACTGCTTTCCCAGCCAGTCACCCAGTTAAGCAGGGGAGGCAGGGCTGCAGCCAGTGGACTGCAGGGGTGGCAGTGGTGAGTGGTAAGTGAAGTGAGTGCCGGCCAGCATCCCTGCCTCCTTCCTCTGAGAGCCGCAGCAAGGCAGCCTCAATGCCATTTGGGGACAGCCCCTCAGAGGTGTTGCTTCTTGGCCTGAAACAAAGCAGCAGTGAGGAAGGAGTCTTTGGTGGGCTGCAACAGCAGCAGAAGCGGCAGTGGCTGAAACACTGTCCCGGGCACTCAGTTCCGGCTCTCCCTTCCCTGAGCATGTCCCATTGTTGCTTCTGCCACTTTTGATGAATTTGGCTTGGTGTTGCGGCTCTTGCCATCACTGAGAGCATCGCTGGCAGCTGCTTCTTGTCATTGCTGCCAAGCCATATTCATCAAAAGCGGGGGCAGCATCAGGACATGCTCAGGGAAGGGAGAGCCAGAAGTGACTGCCCGGTCACAAGATTGTGTTTCAGCCACCACTTCTACTGCTGCTGCAGCCCACGAGAGACTCTTTCCTCACTGCCTCTTTGTTTTGGGCCAAAAAGCAATGCCTCTGAGGAGTTGTCCCCAGATGGCACTGAGGCTGCCTCGCCTCCTTCTGCCCTGCAGAAAAAAGAGCAGCTCCCCTCTCCCCTCTCACGTTCCTCAGCCTAAATGTTCTTCGGGTGGTGGGGGAAAGTGCCCCTTGATTGCCCCTCCAGGAGGACCACCATGCATCCTCCACAGGTGGGAGGTTGGTGGCCATAGGTAAAGAGCAGGGAGGGGTTGTGGCAGCGTGAGAGAAAGACTTCAAAGTCAGTGGAAGTTGTGTGTGGCTGGTGTGCCTTGTTTCAACTTTCCTTGGATGCAAAATGTTTTAAAAAATAAAGTTTTGGTTTTTTGGGTTTTTTTAAGGGTTAGGGGTGCAAGGGTCTTGTAACTTGATAGCTTTAAGACCTGCACACTTCAAATGCCAGAGTTCCTGAGCCAACATGACTGGAGGAGGAATTCTGGGAGTTGAAGTTCATAAGTCTTAAAGCTGTCAAGTTTGAACACCCCTGGGTTGTTCAAACCTGTAACAAAATAGGATATGGCCACAGAATAGGTAGTAACATTTTTTAAAACCCACCACTGGTGTAGAGACACCAAGTATCTACTATTATGATTGAAAGGAAAAATTGTGCTCTTTCAGTAATTCTTGGAGTTGCATTGAATTACCCTGCCACTGTCAGTTCCCAGGTATTTCTAAAGGAATGCTCCGGAATTTGGGTGGGAGGAAGGGCAGAGGAATGGAATGATCTGCATATGAAGTTTCTGTTTCTTGCATAAGTGTGTTAATCTCTATATAAAGTTTCTATTTCTGTTTCCTTGCAATGATGTAATGTGGGAGGGGTTTGGTTAGCATTACTTTAAATAGATGATTTTAAGTGAGAAGCTTCAGTTCTTGACTAGATATCTTCTTATCACAAACCTTTCAATAAAAGCTCCTTTTGGAACAACTGCAGTTTCAAGAGCCCTGCTTTCTTGGGAAGATTGGAGAGGCAAGATCTTACATTAGGCAAGATCTGAAAACTGGTCAACCCGGAGAGATAGCCCTATCATGGGGAGCATGCATAACATGTTGGCCCCAGGTAATAGCCACAAAGAGACTGAAGACTGGGTGAGAAACCCCCCCCCAAAAAATCTCAATTGAGGCCCTCAATACCTGGTCGAGGAGAACATTGCCTCAAGCACCACTGTCAAGCTGAGGTGCTCCATCAGTGTTGGGAAGATGGAAGGTTTTTGTGGCAGAAACAAAGACGTCACACTCACCTGTGGAAGCCAATGACTTGGTTGGAAGCAGGAGATGGAGACCTTTATGACAATGATGAACTGGAATGAGCACCAGATCAGCCCAACTAGCTCCTGAGAGAAGCCATAAGGGAGGCCATCCATGGCATGTGGATCCAGGACACCCAGGGTTGCACTGAAAGCCAGTTAAGTGTACAAAATGAATGAAATGAACGAAAGGGATCCCCAACCCAACGGCATTGGCTAAAACTGCAGGGGCTACAAATAAACCCATTTCCACCATGGAAACCCCCCCCCCAGGAGACATCTCAATGTAAAGCAAGGTTTGTGACTTGATGAGAGGAGGCTTCCACCTTTAGAATAGAAGGTGTCCTCTCTTGGTGTCAAATTCAGCAGGAATCCCCAGCAACTGGGATTTTTTGTTGCACACATACTGATCTACATGCAGGAGTATGAGAAGGATCTCTCTACAGAAGGCGCCAAAGTCAGGGTTGTCATCCGGGCTCTAGAACAATTAGCTGCACATTGGATGGTGAGCCTCCAAAATGCAGATGCACTGGAGCTGTGCAATTTCAACTGGTTCATGACAGCACCGAGATGGAGATTTGAGGACCACCAACCTGACCGCAAGATGAGAGATCGTATAAGGCATATCAGACAGGGATGCTGTCCAGTCAGAGTACATTGAAAAGGTTTTTTTTGTATGACAATTTTTATTGATTTTACAATTTTACATTTTTCGGAATGAGCTACCCTCCATCGACAGTGGTCCAGTAGGATTGTCCGAGGCTGGTCTTGAGGCACCATTCTGGGAGGATTTGACTTTGTTACTACCGAGGATATGGACAGGCTGTCAAGGAGACTTAAGGCGACCACATGTTTATTGGACCCGTGTCCCTCCTGGCTTGTACTGGCATCCTGGGAGATGACACGAGGCTGGCTCCAGGGCATTGTCAACGCATCTTTGAGTGAGGAGTCCTCGCCTGCCGTCTTGAAAGAGGCGGGAGTGAGGCCCCTCCTCAAGAAGCCGTCCCTGGACCCAGCATTATTGGAGAACTATCGTCCGGTCTCCAACCTTTACTTTTTAGTGAAGGTTGTTGAGAGTGTGGTGGCCCAACAGTTTCCGCGACACCTGGAGGAAGTTGATTATCTAGACCCATGCCAGTCCGGCTTCCGACCCGGTCACAGCACCGAGACGGCATTGGTTGCGTTGGTTGATGATCTCTGGAGGGCGCAGGATAGAGGCTGTTCCTCTATCCTAGTCCTGTTAGACCTCTCAGCGGCTTTTGATACCATCGACCATGGTATCCTATTGCACCGACTGAGGGGGTTGGGGCTGGGAGGCACCGTTTTGCGGTGGTTCTCGTCCTACCTCTCTGGTCGGTCGCAATATGTGTTGACAGGAGGACAGAGGTCGACCTCGAGACCCCTCTTATGCGGGGTTCCTCATGGGTCGATCCTCTCGCCCCTCCTGTTTAACACATATATGAAGCCACTGGGCGAGATCATCCGTGGTTTTGGGGTGGGATACCATCTGTACGCTGATGACACCCAGTTGTACATATCCACCCCAGACCACCCCAACGATGCCGCCGAGGTGCTGTCCCGGTGTTTGGAGGCCGTACGGATCTGGATGGGTAGTAACAAACTCAAGCTCAACCCATCCAAGACTGAGTGGCTGTGGTTTCCGGCACCCCGGTTCAGCCAGATTACTCCAACTCTGGCCATTGGGGGCGAAACACTGGCCCCCGTGGAGAGGGCGTGCAATTTGGGTGTCCTCCTGGACTCCCGGCTGTCTATGGAGGACCATGTGGCAGCCGTGGCCAGGGGGGCGTTTCATCAGGTATGCCTGATGCGCCAATTGCGCCCCTTACTGGACCGGGCTGCCCTTCGCACAGTCACTCAAGCTCTCGTGACGTCCCGACTCGACTACTGTAATGCTCTCTACATGGGGCTTCCCTTGAGGTGCACTCGAAAGCTACAGTTAGTCCAGAATGCAGCCGCGTGGGTGATTACGGAAGCCTCTAGATGCTCCCATATAACACCGATCCTGCGTGGGCTGCACTGGCTACCTGTGGCCTTTCGGGTGCGCTTCAAGGTTCTGACGACCATCTTTAAAGCGCTCCATGGCTCAGGGCCTAGTTATAGGCGAGACCGCCTCCTGCCCCATACATCCCTTCGGCTGATCCGCTCCCAGAGAAAGGGCCTTCTCAGGGTGCCGTCGGCCAGGCAATGCCGTCTGGCGACACCCAGGGGAAGAGCCTTCTCTGTGGCGGGCCCTGCCTTTTGGAACGACCTACCCCCTGAATTGCGTACCATCTCGGACCTCCGCCTCTTCCACCAGTGTCTAAAGACACATCTTTTTCAGCAAGCCGGCCTAGCCTAACCTCCCGTTTGGACTATTTTAGATAGTTTTAAATTGGGGATTTTAATTTGGATTTTAGCATAGGATTATAATTTAATATTTTTTAAAATTCTGTATTTATTGTTTTGTATGTTTTTTAAATTCCTGTGCACCATCCTGGATCCTTTGTGGAGAAGGGCGGGATATAAATGTGATTAAAATAAAAAATAAATAAAAAAAATACATTGAAAAGTTTGTGATCTGACTTGCTACATAGATTGGCCAGAGGAAATACTTGTGAGTTTGTTCAACGATGGCTGAAACAATGACCTGTACAATACCTGCATTGCCCTTGGAGCCCCAGTCCACCTACACAGTTGTTGTATCTTGTCTGAGGAAGCGGAAATCAACCAAGCTTGAAACCAGTACCACGCAAACCACTCCTGGAATAGATCTCCACCAGAAGGGAGAAGGCAGGAAAACAAATCTCGCTCTGCCCCACTGCTTCCATTGCGGGAAGGAAGGTCACTGCACAAATGAGTACCATCTGAGAATGTCCACACAAAAGGGAGAGAAGCAGATTGGAGGGAAAACCTCAAAGCCATCACCACGTTCCAAAGATATCGCCTTAAAGACCCATATGGTCGTTGAGTTCCCACCGGAATTAATTATGGTGCCAGAAACTCCAATCCCTCTGGTAGTTGGAGAGTAAGACATTGCTAGATTCAGGGTGCATGAGAAACCTAATAAGCCTGTCTGGTCGGGGAACTGGGCATTCAACTAAGGCCACTAAAAAACCCAGTTTCATTCTACCAACTTGATGGGTCCATTGCAGGGGATGCCCCACCACATTTGTCATTGAACCACTGAACTAACAATGGTAAATCAGTCCAAAACCATTGCTTTCATTGTGACATCAGGGATGGACTGGGTCCTAGTTCTGGGGCTAACCTGGTTAAAGAAATGGAACCCTAGGGTGGACTGGACAGCAAAGACCCTCCAATTTCCTTTGGAAATTGTATTTGCAAAAAATTGGAGAAATGAGAAATTACCCTCACAAGAAGTTATTTGTAAAATTATGGAATGTGCAGAGATGAGTAGATTAACATTTGAAGTTAAGAGAGCAAGAGAGCGAACAATTTTATGAAGTATGGAATAAGTTTTATCAATGGTTGGAAAAAAGGGAAACTTAAGGGATATAATATACATATTATATTATTATAAAACTTGGATAAATTTTTGTCTTTAGAGGGAGAAAATATTTTGTTTTATAATGGCAAAGTGACCTCTAGAGACAATGTCATAAAATGGGAGGACTTTCTTTTTTCTTTTCCTTCCTTTTTTTAATACCTTGCTTATATATTGAATAATCGTGGGGAAAAGATTGACTTGATAAATGAAAATGTTGTTATGTGAAACAAAGGTGATATATATGTAATGAAAGGAAAATTGATAAACATGTTTTTGATTTTAAGCACTGATGCACAGAACGTTTGCCCGAAGGACATGTTGTACAAAGCACAAGATGAATGGTGTTTTTTACTTGTTTTTAATATTAAAAATAAAAATTTTCTTTAAAAAAAAAAGACCCTCCAATTTCCTAATGATGAATTAATCTGGAATGAGGACTGAAATTCCAGCAGACTGAAATACCGCAGTGAGGAGATAGATGTGGCTGTGATGAATGGATC
The DNA here is from genome assembly GCA_039707465.1 of Rhabdophis nuchalis. Classification (NCBI taxonomy): domain Eukaryota; kingdom Metazoa; phylum Chordata; class Lepidosauria; order Squamata; family Natricidae; genus Rhabdophis; species Rhabdophis nuchalis. The sequence continues at coordinate 81,988,919 of CM077647.1, forward strand.
CCTATCGAACATCCCCAGGGAATAGCAGGATTTGATGGATGGTTTCAATGAAGCAGCCTCAGATGAAACACCCCCCCCCCATAGGACTATGGATTGTGCCATCAAGATTTTACTGGGAGCCAAACTACCTAAGCCAAAACTTTACATTATGAATCTCTGGGAACTGGAAGAATTGTCACAATTCTTGGGCAAAAACCTCAAGCATGGGTTCATCGAACTGGTGAGATCCAAGGTGGCCATACCTGTGAAGGATGGTTCATTATGTTTATCTGTGGATTATAGGAATATAAATGCTATTTGCAAGGAAAATCTTTATCCCCTACCCTTAATAACAGATATGCTGGCCCATCTGGCAAAGGGGAGAATTTTTTCTACAGTAGACTTGTGAAAGGCTCATTACCAGATCAGGATCCGAGAAGGGGACTAATGGAAAACAGTGTTTAATTGTCTTCTAGGAAGTTTTCAGTTCAAGGTTTTTCCATTTGGACTTCAAGTGGTTCCTGCCATTTTCATGCAGCTAATTAATGAGGTGCTGCATGAGCCCTTATATAATGGAGTTTTGGTTTATCTTGAGGATATATTGATTTTTACTGAAACTAAGACTCAACATGTTAAATTGGTGCAGGAGGTTTTGAAGAAATTAACAGCAGCTAATTTGTTTGAGAAACTTTCCAAATGTGATTTTCACCAAGATAAGATAAATTACCTAGGGTACAGTATCTCTCACCAGGAGATGGAAATGGACCCTGCAAAAATCAGAGCAGTCCTCGAATGAGAATCCCCCCCCCATACTCAAAAATAATTGCAGAGTGGAGAAGGTGGAGCTACGCCACGCCAACACAACCGGAGGTCTCTATGCTGCAGAGACCCCAGTTGAACTTTTGTCGTCCCCTCGGTTCCATAGGAACCTAAACCGTCCTAGAGGGACGGCGATTAGGAAGCAAGCCTCGCTGGTCACAGGGGTATCGCAAAACTCCTGTTTAACACGAGGGAAAAACTTCTGAAGGGCAACAAAGAGGCAGCCCCCCTGCGGGTGGATAAGGCATCGGGAAAGCTTTGGAACGGAAGAAACTGTTTGAAGTGAAAGTGTAACACCGGGAAGGTATTCTATCTTTTTTCTTGAAATATTTTGCTAAAGAAACTTTTTTTTCTTTTTATTAAAGCCTTGAATTTTGAAATAAGTGGTGGATTTAATTGAACTGAGAGATTTCTGCTTTTTACAGAATTTTTTGAAATGGCGGATTGAAGTGCAAGAATGTTTGCGCTGAAAGTGATTCGATTATTTCTGGTCTTTTTATTTCTTCTTCCTTTTAATTTACTCTACCTAAAATTTTGAATCTGGGATTACTTTTACAATTTTAATAATTATTTTTGAAGTTTTATTGCGCATTCCTGAATTTAAACAAATACTATACTTTTATTTTATTTTTTCTGTTTCTGTTCCTCCTCTTGATTAAAAAGAAAATTGAAACTTTGTTAGGCTACTCAGTTACATTGTATTGCCTCTGGAAGTTGTTGGTGGATACTTATGAGCAGTTATGCTCTCTGATGCACTGAAGAAAGAATAAGCCAATGAACAGGGAGGCAGTTAGACCTAACTTTCACTAACTTTTACTATCTTTTGGATTTGCCAATATGACCACATACATAGAAGAGGATACCATAGAAAATCAAAAACTTTTGGCTGAAATCTTGAATGTATTAAAACAAAGCAATACAAGAATAAATGACACATTGGACAGATGGTTATTTACTATATCAAGCAAAGACCAATGAAGACTTCAGAAATTAAAGAAACCAAAGAAAAAGAGGAAAAAGATCAAGATAATGAACTTATTTCAAATGAAGGAAATGATGATGATGTTAATCGATTAAATGCTGGAGAAAATACAGAGAAGGGGAAAACCCAAAAAGAATATGAGGGATTTGGCCCCCAGCTCAACCGCCAAGGAGAAGAAAAGGGAAAAGAAGAAAAAGGAGAAATCTCTCCAGGTATACCCCTCCCATTTAAAAACAAACAATATGTAAGGATAGGAGCTGGTCAGCGTCATGATTTGACAGTTTTATTGGATAATAAAGTGCAAAAAGAAGCCGATGAAAGACCCGGAAAAGGAAATAAAAAGAGACGGGGACCACAAATAGCAGAAAAGACAAGGTTAATCTATTACTGGAAGGACACTGGTTGGTAAGGAAAATTACTATCCTTTGATGATTAATAACTAGTTAAATTGTGATTACCTGGCGGGTATCACGGAGACCTGGTTGGGCCAAGAGGGGGGATGCCCCTCGGTGAGATGTGCCCACCTGGTTACCGCGCATTTCACCAGCTGTGAGTCTAGGGTTGGGGTGGGGGGTGGCAGTTGTTATAAAGGAAGGTCCACCCATACTGGGGGACACACACTGGACCTAGTTTTTGCCTCCGGCCAATGGTTGAGTGATCTTGGTTTAGGGGAAATAGTTGTTGAACCCCTGTCATGGTCAGATCACTCTCTCCTTCGGCTGGGCTTTCCAACTGCTACATCCCACTGCGGGGAGGCGGAACTGGAAGAGGTGAGATGGTTCCGTCCCAGGCACCTGATGGACCCTGAGAGGTTCCAGCTGGAGCTTGGGCCAATACCTGAGAACCTGACCCACAACTCGACTGAGGACCTAGTCGCTGCTTGGAATAGTGCGGCCACGGGGGCCCTGGACTGGGTCGTGCCTTTGCGGCCTCTCACCCGGCGCTGAACCACCTTGGCTCCCTGGTTCTCTAAGGAGCTAAGAGTGATGAAGCATCAGAAGAGATGCCTAGAGAGCGGTTGGAGGGCCACCCGCTCCGAGTCTGACCGGACACTGGTAAGGTCGCATTTGAAGACCTACCTAGTGGCGATAAAAGCGGCGAAATGTAATTATTTCTCCGCTGTAGATAACTGGCCCGCCGCCCTGTTTAGGGTGACCAGCTCCCTTCTTCACCAGAGGGCACGGGATGCCCCCTTGCAGGGTCGAGCGGAGGAATTTGGGTGTTATCTGCATGATAAAATTGATCAGATCCGGGATGGGTTGGCCTCCGATTGGACTAGTTCAGACAGGCTGATGGTGGCAGGTCTTGAGACTGTTATCTGGGAAGAGTTTGATCCTGTGACTCCTGAGGACATGGACAGGATGCTGGGGCGGCTGAACACCACCACATGTTTACTGGACCCGTGTCCCTCCTGGTTGGTACTGGCCTCCTGGGAGGTTACACGAGGATGGCTCCAGGGAATTGTCAACGCTTCTTTGAGTGAGGGGTTTTTGCCGGCCGCCTTGAAAGAGGCGGTGGTGAGACCCCTCCTCAAGAAGCCCTCCCTGGCTTCCTGTTCCAGCTTCTGTCGGCGACGGATGAGTCCTGGGACTCGTCTGCCGTTTTGCTCTTTTTCCGGCCCCAAACGGGGCGGGGGTGCCCTTTTTTTTAGGGACCCCCCCATAGGATCGGCTTGCCTGGACCTTTCTAGCCTGGCGGCGGCCAAGGGGGATCCTTGTCTTCGGTCTAGGAGGAAGAAGACATGCTGCGGGGGACATGCTGCGTTCCCTTCGCCAACGGAGGACGGGAACAAACAGCAAATTTAAAGAGAGCGGGAGCGTTCGAGCCAGATGGCTTTGCCGGGGCTTTGGCGGCGAGGTGGACTGTAAGTGACTCTGACCCTTTTCTTTGCTGGCAGTTTGGATTAAAAGAAGCGATGGAGGGGGGTGTTTGTTAAACCCCCCCCCGGATTTACAGCAGCGGCGCTTTGAAATGGCTCCTCGATTGCGAGGAAGCGGATATTTCTCATCCGGACTTTACTGAAGAAGTGAAAGTCCTTTGCGGTTTGTTTCTTGCTACAATGTATCTAAGCCCAGCTTTATTGGAACAATTTTCTCTGTTGCTTTCTCCTGCTGGCTTCCAGATTGGGCGGGGAAAGATGGCTTCCCTTTGTTCCTAAATGACTATTCTTTATGGAAAATTTCCAACATTCCTTTGTGTCCTGGACTGTCTCTCTCTACCAATGGAGGATTTTTGTGATTAATTAATTTCTTCCCTGGAGTGCCTTCTTTGTCTTCATAATTGACTGTGAAAATTGCTTTTCTCTCTGGACTTTATAACTTTCTACAACACCGATTTGAACTTTTTCTCCTGACTTGTTCCAGCGGCCGCACCCAAAAAACGCCATTTTAGTGGCACTGATTTAAACAGCTTACCATGGCTTCTAAAAAGCAACCAGAACATTCAGGCTTGGAGGCAAGAATGACAGCTATGGAGGAAGTGTTACACTCTTTGGTTCTGGAAATTAAAGAGCTTAGAAAAGATCACTGCAGCTTCAAGTTAGAACTTTTGGAGACACAGAAGAAATTTATGCAGAACACACAGAAGACTGAAGAGTTGGAAATGGGGCTGGCTGGGGCAAAAGGAGAACTTAAAAATGTTAATACTGAAATTGGAGAATTAACTGGTCATATGTCTAGGATGGATTTTGAAAGGATGTCATATTTTTTAAGATTTCAGAATATCTCGGAAGAATCTGGTGAATGCCTTCCTGATCTTATGAGCACAATTTTAGCAGATTACTTAAATAAACACAAGGAAGAGATCAGGGGGGGCATTGACCTGGTTTACAGAATAAACTCAGCATATGCCAGAATAAATGAACTACCCAGAGAGATACATATTAAATTTGTTAGAAGGTCTACCAGGGAGGGAATATTGAGGGCGCAGAGAGAGGGTCCGTTAATGTACCAGCAGAAAGAAGTTGCCATCGTGAAGCAGATCCCAAAAAAGGTTAGAGAGGTGAGGAGGAAATTTTCCTTCTTATCTAAAAAATTGTTTGAGCACGGGATTTGGTTCAAGTGGGTGATGCCAGAAGGGATGTTGGTGTTCTGGGAAGGAGGAAGAGTAAGGATTAAAACAGTTGCTGAGGTGGAAGCCTTTCTTAAAAAACATTCCTCCACCCTGGGGGATGAAACTGGAGGAGCGGAGGGGGCCACGGCCTCGCCCACTGGGGGCCAAGGAGGAGAACAAGAAGACACAATTGCCAAGAGACTTAGATCTAAGAAATGACTTTTATTAATACAGTATAACGTTTGTTTGGATGTTTGTACACAATTGCTAGCATAGAACTTAGAATTTATATTGATGTATGCACTTCTCTTCACCTTGTTGTACTATTGAAATATGTATTTTCTATGTTTTGTTAAGAAGCCCCGGAGGGGGCCAACGATCTCGACGTGAAAGTTCTCAAAATATTTTATTCTCTCACCTTACCCTATCCTATCCATAAAATTTGTAAACTCAATAAGACTTTTTCAATTAAAAAAAAAAAAAAAGAAGCCCTCCCTGGACCCGGCTGTGTTGGCCAACTATCGTCCAGTCTCCAACCTCCAATTCCTCGCGAAGGTTGTCGAGAGTGTGGTGGCGCGACAACTGCCTCAGCACCTGGAGGAAACTGTCTATCTGGACCCACAGCAGTCCAGCTTCCGGCCTGGGCACAGCACAGAGACGGCTTTGGTCGCATTGGTGGATTATCTCTGGAGGGCTCGGGATAGGGGTTGTTCCTCTATCCTGGTCCTGTTAGACCTCTCAGCGGCTTTCGATACCATCGACCATGGTATCATGTTGCGCCTGCTGGTGGGGCTGGGGGTGGGGGGCACCATTTTACGGTGGTTCTCCTCCTACCTCTCCGACCGGTCGCAATTTGTGTTGGCAGTAGGGCAGAGGTTGACGTCAAGGTGCCTCACTTGTGGGGTACCACAGGGGTCAGTCCTCTCGCCTCTCCTGTTCAACATTTATATGAAGCCGTTGGGTGAGATCATCCGTGGTTTCGGGGTAGAATTCCATCAGTACGCTGATGATACTCAGCTGTACATCTCTACCCCGGACCACCCCAGCGATGCTGTGGAAGTGATGTCCCAGTGTCTGGAGGCCATGCGAGTCTGGATGGGGACAAACAGGCTCCGACTCAACCCGTCCAAGACCGAGTGGCTGTGGCTTCCCGCGGCACGATATAGCCAGTTGGTGCCAGCTCTGGCTATTGGGGGCGAGACTTTGGCCCCCACAGAGAGGGCTCGCAACTTGGGCATGCTCCTGGACTCTCGGCTGTCGCTAGAAGATCATATGGCAGCCGTGGCCAGGGGGGGCTTTTATCAGGTTCGCCTGATACGCCAGTTGCGCCCCTTTCTGGATCGTGACGCTTTACGCACGGTCACTCAAGCTCTCGTCATCTCCCGCCTGGACTACTGCAACACTCTCTACATGGGACTTCCCTTGAAGTGCGCCCGGAGGCTCCAGTTAGTTCAGAATGCGGCCACGTGGGGGATCCTGGGAGCTCCTAGATGCTCCCATGTGACACCTCTCCTGCACAAGCTGCACTGGCTGCCTGTGGCTTTCCGGGTGCGCTTCAAACTATTAGTAACTACCTTTAAAGTGCTCCATGGCAAGGGACCTGGTTACCTGCAAGACCGCCTCCTGCCATCAAATACCTCCCACCGACCAGTGCGCTCCCATGGAGAGGGCCTCCTCAGGGTGCCATCGGTCAGAAAATGTCGGCTGGCGACCCCCAGGGGGAGAGTCTTCTCTGTGGCGGTTCCTGCCCTCTGGAATGACCTACCCACCCAACGACGCATGACCACACACCTGCACCTCTTCCGTCGGGCTTTGAAGACCTATTTCGTGTGGCCAATTATACACACTTACAACAAGATTAACCTATAATAAATGTTTTAGTTAATGATATATTTACTTATCTACAGATGAAAAGTTATGAATATAAGATTGGATATAAATAAATTTAATGTGGTATTAGATATTACTGAAGAATCACAATAGAATTATGAGTCACATTAAGTGTAATGGAAAAATGATAGTTAATACTGGTTGATAATGGAAATTGTTATATTTAGATGATTAACAATTAACCAATTAGTTAGATGGTTATAGAATGTTGTTGATGAATTGTTAATTAGGTAATAACTACTTATAAAACTCAAGATTGTTCCATATTATTATTGAATTTATATTTGGTATGTTGGAAGTAAATAAGGGATGCTAATAGGTGGTCAGGTTCTAAAGACACTCTTAAAGAAGAAATAGATTGATGTTGAAATATTTGATGAGAACTGTGGGATATTGATATTAAGGTTCATGATAAATTTTCAGATTTAAAATTTATAAAATGAGATTACTCATGAATAATAATCACTTCAGAGATGCACAGAATTTATGAATACCCAGTTAGCATGTCTTTTAAAGGACACAATTTAGAATTGACTTTTCCTTTTTAAATCTATTTTTCCCCTTTGTTTGTTTTATAAATAGAATGCTATTACATAGTCATACTTTATATATAAAAGGATGTTAAAATAATTAGTAAGATCAGGGTTGAGATACAAGAACTGTAACAATTGATATGAAAAATAAGTGATAACTACTACTGAAGAAACTTATAGAAACTTGTGATTAATTGATACATTCTTAAAACTTTGTAACCTGTAATGGAAGATGGCTTTTTGATGTTTTTTCTTGTGAAGTTTGTATTATCTGTGTTTATGCAAAATAATTAAAAAATTATTAATTAAAAAATAGTAATAATTGCAGAGCTTCCTGGGATTTGCTAATTTTTATTGGCAGTTTATCTCTCTTTTGGCCAAATAGCATTGCTGCTTACAAATCTGCTAAAAACCAAGGGGCATTTGAAAAATTGAAAAAAACTCTTTTTGGCTGAACACAAATTCTTTTTGGCTGAACACTAAAACACCAAGACCCAGAAAAACCATTTGTAATCCAGGCGGATTTCAGCAATGGACTGACCATAAAAACTTGGAAGCACTCAAAACCCCATGGAAAATGTCTCCAAAATAAGTCCGGTGGGCACAGTACTTCCAACACTTTAATTTCACTTTGAACTATTTACCAAGAGGGAAACACTTTTTGGCAGATGCCTTGTGCAGACTAATGCAATACAAGAGTGTCAAGGTGGAAGAAATTAAGCCCATGATCCCAACCTCCCAATTAGCAGTTAAGGTCATCATATGCTCTCAGGCATAGAACAACCGCTCCATTTTAGACAATGTCACCACCACAGATTTCAAAAAAGCCTTAGAAATGGATGAGTGGTTTAGTGCTGATAAATATACTTACATAATAAAAGAGGGGTTAACTTGGGTGGAAAATAAGTTGTATGTCCCAGCTAGGGAAAGGCTGAGAACTATGCAAGCTTGTCATGACTCCAAATTAGCTGGTCACTTTGGTCTTGTAAAAACACTGAAATGGCAATTCTGGTGGCCCTCATTAAAAAAGAACATAAAAAGTTATGTACCGCCTGCCCTATTTGTGCTGCTGCTAAATGCAGGTAGGGGAAAAATCCCTGTCTACTGCAGCTGGGTACCTTTCAACAACATGGAGAGAGATCTCTATGGATTTCATTGTAGAATTGCTCACAAGTTCTGGAAACACAATGATCTGGGTTGTCATAGATCTTTTCTCAAAACAGGTTCATTTCATCCCATGCCAAAAGATCTCTACAGCTAAAGCCTTGGTTAAACTAATTTTTGGTCCACATTTACCACTTGCATGGGGGTGGTAATCCATAATGTATTATTTCGGACAGAGGGGGCCAATTCACGTCCAAGTTCTGGAAAAAGTCTTTGAATCTACTTGGGACAGAGCAGGGACTTAGTTCTAGTCATCATCTGCAGACAAACAGGACCGTAGAACGAACGAACTCAGTTCTGGAACCGTACCTGCACTGTTTTATTAATTATCAGCAGGACAAGTGGACTGAACTACTGCCTTTTGTGGAAGAAGCCTATAATAATACAGTTTACACAAGCACAGGTTTTACCCCTTTCAGAGTGGCCACAGGGCAAGAATTTAATGCTATGCCTAAGTTACCCTCATATGAACTAGATATACCTTCCTTGAAACAGTGGATCAGTCATTTACAAACCATTCACCCGGTAGTCCACAAAGCCTTGAATGAAGCCAAGGCTGCCTATAGCACACAAGCAGACAAGAAATGAATAGAACATAAAGTTTATGAAGTGAGGGAGAAACTTTACCTTTCCACCAAGTTTCTAAAATCTTCGTAGCAGTCTAAAATGTTGGGTCCTAAATATATTGGGCCTTTCCCCATAGTTCTTATTATTAACCCTGTCACAATGGAATTGCAACTTCCTAAGTCATTACGGCAAGTCCACCCCAATTTCCATTACAATTTATCGAAGCCTGTATGTAATGGCTCCTCTCCTAACTTAAGAAAGTAAAGACTCTTGAAACTGATTATTTCAAAAGGAACCTTTAATTAAGCAGAATGGTAACCATTAGAGAAAAAGCAGTATCTGAAACCCTTTAGGCAATGCAAAACGGGATTTAACTGATAATGACCCCTCCCCTTTGTCAGAATGCAGATTCTGGCCAATACACGTATGAAAATGTTTCCTTAACTCTTCTGCCCTGAGAGTCGAATAAAACAACCATTCCCATAACTATCTCTAGATTGACATTAAAGTAAGATATCCCAGATGGCCGTAATAATCATTGTACTGGCATCCTGGGAGGTGACACGAGGCTGGCTCCAAGAGGTTGTTAACGCATCCTTAAGTGAGGGTTCCTTGCCTGCTTCCCTAAAAGAAGCGATGGTGAGGCCCCTCCTTAAGAAGCCCTCTTTGGATCCAGCTCTTTTGAACAACTACCGTCCAGTCTCCAACCTTCCCTTTTTGGCGAAGGTTGTTGAGAGTGTGGTGGCACAACAGTTTCCCCGTCACCTGGAGGAAGTTGATTATCTAGATCCGCGCCAGTCCGGCTTTCGGCCCGGGCATAGCACCGAGACGGCATTGGTCGCGTTGGTTGATGATCTCTGGAGGGCCAGAGATGGGGGTTGTTCCTCCATCCTGGTCCTATTAGACCTCTCGGCGGCTTTCGATACCACCGACCATGGTATCCTATTGCATCGGCTGGGGGGGTTGGGAGGCACCGTTTTACGGTGGTTCTCCTCCTACCTCTCTGGCCGATCGCAATTTGTGTTGGCAGGGGGGCAGAGGTCGACCGCGAGACCCCTCACATGTGGGGTGCCTCAGGGGTCGGTCCTCTCGCCCCTCCTGTTTAACACATACATGAAGCCGCTGGGTGAGATCATCCGTGGTTTTGGGGTAGAGTACCATCTATACGCTGATGACACTCAGTTGTATATATCTACCCCAAACCACCCCAACGATGCCGTAGCGGTGATGTGCCAGTGCCTGGAAGCCGTACGGATCTGGATGGGAAGTAACGGACTCAGGCTCAACCCGACCAAGACCGAGTGGCTGTGGTTTCCGGCTGCCCGATTCAACCAGCTTACTCCATCGCTGGCCATAGGGGGCGAACATCTTGCCCCTGTGGATGGGGCGCGCAATTTGGGTGTCCTCCTGGATGCCCGGCTGTCCATGGAAGATCAAGTGACAGCCGTGGCCAGGAGGGCATTTTACCAAGTTCCCCTGGTTCGCCAATTGCGCCCCCTATTGGATCGGGACGCCCTGCGCACAGTCACTCATGCGCTCGTGACATCCCGACTGGACTATTGTAACTCTCTCTACATGGGGCTTCCCTTGAGGTGCACCCGGAGACTTCAGCTAGTCCAGAATGCAGCCGCGCGAGCAATTATGGGGACCGCAAGGTCTACCCATGTAACACCGCTCTTGCGCGAGCTGCACTGGCTACCTATCGTCTTCCGGGTGCGCTTCAAGGTGTTAATTATCATATTTAAAGCGCTCCATGGCTCGGGACCTAGCTATCTGCGGGATCAGATCCTGCCTCATACATCCTCACGGCCGATTCGCTCCCACAGAGAGGGACTTCTCCGGGTGCCGTCCACTAGACTTTGTCAGCGGGCGACACCCAGGGGAAGGGCTCTCTCTGTGGCTGGCCCGGCCCTCTGGAACGACCTTCCCCCCGATATTAGGATGACCACGGACCTCCGCTCCTTTCGTCTTAAATTAAAAACTCACTTTTTCTGTCTGGCCGGCCTGGGATAGTCTCCCTGTCTTGGGGTTTTTATTGGGTAGCTTTTAGCATAGTTAGTTTTATGGGAATTTTAGCACAGGTTAAGTTTAATTTGGTTTTAGAACTGTTTGTATATTTTTTATTGTTTTTATTCTACCTGTGCACCGCCCCGAGTCCCCATGGGGAGAGGGAGCGGTTTATAAGTATTAAATTCATTCATTCATTCATTCATTCCCCCAGAGGCACTGGGACCTCCAGCCTTCCGCGACAGGATACCAGTTCTAAATCTCAGTTGTTACCGGTAATGCTAATAATTTAACTCCAAGGCCCCCTTCCTCCCAATTGAATGAAAGTATCACGTAACAGATCTGACATGCTGCCATTTTTTAGAAAAGGGAGAGATCCACCTGTGAAAAGATAGAAACAGAAATTTCATCATAGTATTTTAACAAGGTTTGTTAGGGGATTGGGAGTGAAATTTTTTTCAATAGAACAGGAACCGTAACATGGTGTTTTGCTACCCATTCATTTTAGGATGAAAGTAAATGCTTCCAATCAACTAAGTATTAGGGTTTTCCCCCTGTGGGTTCTAGAATCCAAGATTACCTTAATTTCAAAATGCTGTTCGCTTTCCATCAGGATAGGAACAGGTGATGTGGCTGCAGGTGGTCTGAGTTGTTAGATTACTTCTCCTTTGAGTAAACTAATGTGAAACACTGGATGGACTTACCTGAGTGTCTTTGGGAGGAGTAATTCTACTGTTACTGGGTTGATAACTCTAGTGACCGGGAAAGGTCTGATGAATTTTGGCCCTAATTTCTTTGATGGCTGCAATGACTCCAGGAATTTTGTAGATAGATATACTCCAACATGGAAAGGTTTGGGGTCTACTCTTTTTTTATCAGCTGAATTTTAAAAGCCTCTCTAGCTTCCTGTAAAGCTAATCTAACTACTGGCCATGTGTTTCATAGGTTGTCTATCCATTCTTTAAGTGAGGGGATAGTGGGTTCTTCTGTGGGTGGTTCAGGCATGGGGTTGAAATCCTGGCCTGTTGTTATTCTAAAAGGGGTGAAACCAGTGCTTGAGTGCACAGTGTTATTGAAAGCCACTTCTGCAAAAGGTAAAAGATCAACCCAGTTATCCTGTTGAAAATTAATAAAACATCTTATGTATTTTCTAGAACCATGTTCCAATTTTCATTTTGACCATTAGTCTGGAGGTGGAGACTGGAGCTCAATCCTTGGGTGGTGCCAAGTAAGTTTAAAAATGCCCCCCAAAATTTTAAGGTGAATTGGACCCCTCTGTCGGAGATGATTCTCTGTGTGGCTCCATGGAGATGATAAATGTGTATCAGGAATAACTTGGCTAGACTTTTGGCATATGGGATCGTTGGGCATGGTATAAAATGTGCCTGCTTTGAAAACAAGTCTGTTACGACCCAAATGACAGTACTCCCTGTGCTTTCTGGTAGTTCAACAATAAATTCCATAGCAATCTCCTTCCAGGGTGCTGAAGGCTCGGCTACCTTCTGTAACAGTCCTGACATTTTGCCTTGGCGTCTTTTAGTTGCTGCACAAATTGGACAGCTGGCTACATAGCTCTCTATGTCCTTTTTTATGATGGCCACCAAAATCGCCTTTTAATTAGGTGTAAAGTTTTTACAAAACCAAAGCTAATTTGAAGTCGTGGCACCTTTCCATTAAGTACAGTCTTTGGCTAGCTGTAATACCTTCCTTCCTACCTTCAAACAGGCAGTTAAGCCTCATTTCTCTCCCACCCCCCATTCCTGAACCTTCCTTCCTACCTTCAAACAGGAAAGTAGGCCTCATTTCTCTCCCACCTCCCATTCCTGAACCTTCCTTCCTACCATCAAACAGGCAGTTAAGCCTCATTTCATGCGCATGCATGAAAGAAAGATGGAGACCAACCTCTGAACACCGGAGAAGGTGAGGGAAGGCCTTTAGCCCATGAGATCATTAGCCGGTCGATCCTTGGCTTCTTTTAGCCTGCCCCGACGAGTCGCCACCCCCACTAACACACTGGAGCATTTTTGGCTCCTCGGGTGGCATGGGCGAGCAGGAAGCCAGAATTGAAACCGGAACTTGAGTGGCAGAGCCGTCATGCCAACCATCCCCCGCTACACATTGAACCGATTTGTGATTCTTGGGGATGACGCGGGCAAGCGGCAACAGGAACAGAACCGGAGCCGGAGCAATTCAGGCATCCGATCAAACGGACTACTGAGCGGTACGACGCGGCACGGAAGACTGACGCGGACAACCGACACGGCGTGGAAAATCAGAGCAGCGCAGCACAGCACATCATGGAATTAACTGCCGATCAACATGGCGCTGCTAAGGCGAGCAACCCTAGGACAGAAACAAGGAGCTGAAGCAACCATACGGGGGCAGAGGCGATTAGTAAGCCCTGACCCAGTGTCCATAGAAACAACACCGGCCCGAACATCGGACAATTAACACCTGGCCTGATTTACGACCTTAGCCTAAAGGTAACCCGAACATCAGCCAAGGGTGCCCGGCCTGAAATTCAATCTCGGCCCACTGGCAGCAATTTTTCCACCTTCCTCATAACGATGATAGACTTATCCTAATTTAATCAACGGATCCAATGTCTCTTAGGAAATTGACCTCTCTACATCATCCTCATCATTTGACTGCTTAACCACCTTCTACACTCTCCTGCCTAAGAACTCTAAAACCAATTACTCTCCTGCTTTTTATCGATCTATCTGAACTCTGGGCTTATGAATTATTTAAACTATGAATTTAACGTCATCATCTAAATCCTCCTGCTAGATGCCCTCCCTTCCATGATTAGATCTGTAATAGAATTTTTTTGCAACTAGATCGCCTTCCTGCACTTTATCATATTTCCCATGTATTCAAGGGCTACACTTCTCTCCCTACAGGAGTCTCCTCTCGCACATGTCTGGCCCTCAGAACTAACGAGGATCCACCTCGAGGATGGGCTTATTAGTCAAGAGAGGTGGAAGAAACGCAAGCTACGCAGATTTTTTTTTAAACAATTTTTATTTTTAAACAAACACAAACAAATATAACAAAAAACATAAACTCCATCTTCCATTACAAATTGTAGAAAATGTGTCGGTTGGTTACAAACTGTGCATCTCTTCCATAGTCATATTCATATCAAATCACATATTTTAGTTCAAATATATTTATATATATTACAATTATTATACCTCAACCTTCATTTGACTATCTTGTTTCCAGCCATTGATAAAATTTATTCCAAATTTCATAGTTCACTGTCTTGCTCTCTAATTTCAAATGTTAATTTACTCATCTCTGCACATTCCATAATTTTATAAATAATTTCTTGCTGTGATGGTAATTTGTCATTTCTCCAATTTTTTGCAAAGACGATTCTAGCGGCTGTCAAAATATTCACAATTAGGTATTTCAAATTTTTGTCAAATGTTTCTAAAGTAAATCCAAGCAGGAAGAGTTCGGGTTTGAAATCTATATGTTGTCCTGTTATTTTCTCCAACCGTGTGGATCATACTCCAATAATTTTTGGCTTCCGAGCAAGTCCACCATATATGGTAGTAAGTACCAGGCGTCTGATGGCATTTCCAGCATTTTTGGGATTTGTTCTTACTCATTTTTGAGATTCTTGAGGGTGATAAGTGCCACCTGTAGAACATCTTGTATAAGTTCTCTTTGTAGGCTGTTGACATCGTCATTTTGTAATTTTGTGTCCACAATTTTTGCCACTTATCTAAGTCGATCCCATGCCCGAAGTTTTTCCCCCATGTTATCATTGTTTCTTTCATTTGCTCTTCCTGGAGTTTAAACTCTAATAAGTAGGCATAGAGTTTTTTAATTATTTTTTCGTCGACGCCTGTTAATATTTTGTCTAATTCCGTCATTTTGTCATAAACCCCTCCTTTTTTTTGATCTTCCTTATATCTTGAATGTATTTGTGTGTATGTATACCAATTAATATCCATTCCTTCTTGTTTTAGTTCCTGAATAGTTTTAAGATCACCCCTTGAGTTTAATAGATCCGAATATCTGGTTGTTCGTTCCTTTTTGTGTATTATTGCGTAGGTGAATGCTTCAGTAATTGATACCCAGACTGGTATTTTAAAATAGTGCAATTTCTTGATCTTCTCCCAGTTTACAATCAAAAATTCTCTTATGTAGTGCCTTCTGAAAATACCATGTTTCCTGGTGTTTCTATACCATAGAGCTGCGTGCCATCCTGATGGCAAATCATGTCCCTCTAATTCTAATAATCTAGTGTTTCTTAGTGTAATCCAATCTTTAATCCACATCAGATTTGCAGCTTGATGATATAGTTCCCAATCAGGCAATCCCATACCTCCCCTTATTTTAGTATCTTGTAAAAAAAATTAATTTTATTCTAGCTTTTTTCCCTTGCCATATGAACTTTAAGACCATTTTCCTTAATTTTTCAAAAAAGTCCTTGCCCAATCTAATTGGGATTGTCTGGAATAAGTATAGTACTTTAGGCAAAATATTCATTTTTATCGTGGCTATTCTCCCTAGTAATGATAGTTGTAAATTCTGCCATCTCGTAAGATCTGCTTCTATTTGTTGTGTGAGTTTAGAGTAATTCTCCTTTTTAAGAGTGCTGCATCTCGATGTCAAGTAGATTCCTAAATATTTAAGCTTATTTGTAATTTGAATTTTCAAGATTTCTGTTAATTCTTCTTTCTGTCTTCTTGTCATATTCTTTGTTAAGATTTGTGTTTTGTCTTTATTTATTTTCAGACCTGTTATTTTTCCATATTCCTCAATTTTCCCTATCAGTTTGGACGCGGTTTTAAGTGGTTCCTCGAGGATAAAAACTAGGTCGTCTGCAAAAGCTTGCAATTTATATTGTTCTTTCCTAATTGTCATTCCCTTTATTTCTTTGTTTTCTCTTATCTTTCTATTTAACACTTCTAGCGTTAATACAAAAAATAAAGGTGATAGTGGGCAACCTTGTCTTGTACCTCTTTTTATCTGGATGTTATCTGAAAGCTCTCCATTTATTATTATCTTAGCTGTTTGGTTGTGATATATAGTGCTTATAACATGTATAAAGTTTTGACCAAATTCCATTTGTTCTAGCTGTTGCAACATAAACTTCCAATTCACGTTATCAAAGGCTTCTTGTGCATCAAGAAACATCAAAGCCATTTGTTTTTCAGAATGTGCTTCATAATATTCCAATGTATTCAAAATTATTCTCATGTTGTCTTTAATTTGTCTCTTTGGTAAAAATCCATTTTGATCTGGATGTATAAAATTGTTTAAGTATTTTTTGAGCCTTTCTGCTAGTATTGATGCAAATAACTTATAATCCGAGTTTAGCAATGAAATTGGTCGGTAATTCTTTACCTGGAGGAGATCTGTTCCTTCCTTTGGTATCAGTGAAATATAGGCTTCTGACCAAGAATTCGGCATTTTACTACCAGACATAATTTCATTCATCAATTCTAATAAAGGAAGGGATAGTACTTCCTCCAAAGTTTTATAAAACTCTCCTGGGAGGCCATCCGGTCCTGGGGCTTTCCCAGTTTTTTGTCGTTTAATAGCTTCAGTTAGTTCCATCATCGTTATCTTTGCATTTAGTATATTTTTACTGTCATCCGATATAACCGGGAGGTTTGCCTCTTGTAAGTAGTTTTTAACATCCTGTTCTAGTATGTTTTCTTTTTCGTATAGTTTTATATAATATTCCTGAACAATTTTTTTTCTCCTTATTTGAGTAATGTATTTGTCCTTGTTCATTTTTTAATTGTTGAATCTTCCTTGCCTCTCTCTCTTTCTTTAGTTTGTACGCCAATCATCTTCCAGGTTTATTTGCGTTTTCAAAATAATTCTGTTTTGCAGATCTTATCTTCTGAGCCAATTCTTCTTTTTCTAAAATATCCATTTTATGTTTAATTAGATCCATTTTCATTCTAATATCTTTTCTCTGTGGTAGTTTCTGTAGTTCTTTTTCCAGTGTTTTATATTCCTTCTCTAATCTTTTCTGTAGCCCTCTTTTCTCTTTATTTTTTTCTTGTATAATCTATTATTAAACCTCTAGTAACTGCTTTCATTGCATCCCATGTATTCTGAATAGATGTATCTTCTTTTTTGTTTTCTTTAAAATAACACCTCAGTTCTTTTTCCATTTTACTTACGAAGTTTTTCTCTTTCAATATTGTATTGTTTAATGTCCATCTGGATCTAATCCTTGACCCTTTCCACTTAATTATCATTGGATTGTGGTCTGCCCAAGTACTGGCTTCTATTTCCACTTCTTGAACTAGGTCACTTAACTCTGAAGAGAGCCAAATCATGTCTATCCTTGAGAATGATAAGTGTCTATAAGAATAATACGTGTATTGTTCTTTATTTGGATTTCTTTCTCTCCATATGTCTTTTAAATTCATTTCATCTGCCATCTTGAAAAAGGACTTCGGTAATATTTTTCTTTTTATTTTAGACGTCCTAGTTGCTTTATAGTCTCTACTTTGGTTTGGAATTCCATTAAAATCTCCTATCATACAAATGTCTGCATATTCTAACTCCAAAATCTTTTCATGTAATTTCTTAAAGAATTCATCCTGTTTCTCATTTGGTGCATAGATTGCTATTAAGAGTATTTTTTTGTTATTGTCCGTGATTTCAATCATCAAGATCCTTCCATCTTCATCTGCATAGATTTGCTTGGTTGGTATGCTATCTTTAACGTAAATAACCACACCTCTTTTTTTAAAGTCCGCCAATGAGGAAATTTTTTTCCCAAGTTTGGATTGTATTAATAAATACGCATCTTTCTTTCGAATATGTGTCTCTTGTAAACAAATGATTTGTGTTTTTATTTTTCCTAGTTTCTGGAATATTTTTTTTCTTTTAACTGGGGAGTTAAGTCCATTTATATTAACTGAGAAAATTGAGTTTTGTTCCATATCTTATGTTTTATATTGAGGATTTATAGCTCTAGTTGTTCTTATTTCTCTCTGTTCTCTAGTTTCCGGTCCTGATATACCCTCTTCTTCTGTGACCACTCCATCTACTGCGCCTTCTAATGGTCCCTCTGATCTTATTAGCAATGAATGCTCTTTCTCCGTCGTTCCATTAACACGTCTTCTGTAAAACTCTTCTGCTTTTTGTATAGTATCTAGTCTATATCTCTGTCCTTCCCATGTAAATATCAAACCTTCCGGTATGAGCCATCTAAACTGAGTTCCTTTTCTTATCAAAAATGTAGATAGAAACTGGTATCTTCTTCTCTTTTCCCTCACTTTTCTTGGGATTTGCTTTAACACTGTGATTTCCTTTCCTCTATATTCCAGTTTTTTGTCTCTTGTTTTCTGTAGTATTTGAAATCTCAGGATCTTTTTAGTGAACCTTACATGTATTTCTCTTGGTAATGCATTTCTGGTCGCATACCTCGTATTCACTCTGAACGCATCATCTATTCCATCCCGTATTAATTCCTGTGGAGTTTCTAATATCTCTGTTAACATTTCTGATATTATTATAGGGAGGTCCTCTCCTTTCTCCTCAATAACATTTTGGAACCTTAAAAAATATTCAGTCTTGTCTGTTTCCCATCCTAGTCCCATATTCTCTTTTTCCATATTGCTCAGCCTGGCGTCCAACTCTTCCTCTTTTTCATCTTTTTTGTCCAATCTTCCTTTCATCTTGTTTATGGACTTTTCTTGTTTTTCCATAGCTTCTTCCTGTTTTATCATCCATTGCTGTATCTTTTCCATTTTCCCTTCTGTCAAGGCTGTTTTAGTTTCAATATTCTCTATTTTCTTATCGAGTGCTTCTAGTTTTGCCTCCAACCTCCGCTCTGTATTTTCCATTTTTGCCTCCAGTCTTTGTTCTATATTTTCAATTTTCCACTCCATACTCTCTCTAAACATCCGTATCTCTTG
Organism: Rhabdophis nuchalis; assembly: GCA_039707465.1. NCBI lineage: Eukaryota > Metazoa > Chordata > Lepidosauria > Squamata > Natricidae > Rhabdophis > Rhabdophis nuchalis. The sequence continues at coordinate 82,007,818 of CM077647.1, forward strand.
CATAAGTGTATCAAGTGTTACACTTTTCCTTTTCTTGCTTTTCTTTTTCTTTTTCTTGATGGAGCATTGTTTGTATTGTTTTTTGTCCCCCTGTTAAGGAGGAGGTCGGGGTCCCTATTGATGAGCCAGCCGGGGTTATCTTTCTACTCATGTTGTTGTTTAGATTCTATCCTTTCTCTTTTCCTTTCTTCCTTAGAGCCCTCTTTAATTTAGCGGTGTAAATTTAGTAAATTTAGTAAATTTAGTAATTTTTAGAAAGGATATCAGAAGTTAGTATATTGGTAGTGCTTTATATCAAGAGAAGAACAGAATAAAATAGAATTAACAGGGGTGAAAGATAAAATAAAAAAGAGAAACAGAGGAGAAGAAAAAGGAGAAATAATAGAAAAGAAGAGTATCAAAGGAAGAATAAAGAACAAAGCAGTAAAGGGAGAAAAAATGGGTAAGACAGGAAAAAAATGAAATAAGAAGGATCCCCTATAGAGAAGAGGGGTATAAGCTAGACTAAATATCAAAAATAAAATAAATAATACACACACAAAAAAAACCAGGGGAAAAAAAAAAGAAAGGATTCTCTTGTTCTCTTTTTTTTTTAAAGAAAGGAGAAACCTGAAAAATGAAAATACAAATGAGTCCACAGTAGTAAGTATTAAATTGAATTCAAAAAATTTTAAGTTCAAAAATTCCAAAGAAAAAGAACAAGGAACCGGGAAAAGAAAAGAATAAAAAAAATAAAAATGGAAGCAACAGTGTCTCTTTGAAATAACCGTCTGTAAGGCAACAAATTCTTAATAGTCCACAATGTCTTTGAGAGGCCAGCAAAACAAAAAAAAAGATAAAGATTTCCCTTCTTGTTTAATTCAAGGTCACTCCAACTTCTGCTTAGTAATTCTTGGTGATTTCTCTCATTCACTCTCCCTGTTACTTTTCCAGCCACTAGGGGGAGCTCGAGTAGAACAGAAACAAATCAATTTTGTGCTTTTAAATAACACAATTCCTCCGAGAAAATCCGGTCACGGGGAGTGAGAATAACTTAAAAGATTTTGCTTTTTTTTTCAAAAACTAGTGGAAAGAAAGGGCAAGTTCAGTTTCAGCCTCTTCTTTCTCTTTAAACAGTAAGAAAAGGCTTGACGTTGCCAATCCACAATTATAAAAGTCCAGTCCGGGTTTTTTTTGTAGCAGAGAAAAAGGAAGCACAACTTCCTGATTGTTTTCAATAGCAAAAAATCTCACTGCTAAACTCAGGTTATTTATTATTTTACTGTTGATTCATCTCAGGGTGATCTCTTTGGCAGATGGTAAACTTAGAAAAGGTAAACGTTCTCACCGAACGGCATGTTGATTCTTGCTCCGTTTTTAAAGGCTGTCGGCTGCTTGTTTCCCCCCCCCCCACTGGGAGGAGGGAGTCGCTTGAACGATGGACTGCAGGGGTTTTTCCCTTGATCCCAAAGATATTGCGGGTACCCTTGAGATCACTAGGAGCTACCCCTCCCACTCGCCACCTCTACGGGGCGGCTGGGTCTATTTTTAGACCGATCCAAAGCCCAAGGATCAGGGATATTCCAGAGCTCCAGAAAATCCCTGTGTCGCGGCGACGCCACACCCCGGAAGTCAAGCTACGCAGATTTATAATTAACTTTTTATTTCGGGTTTTAAGAGGTTCCAGGGTGGTGGGTGGATCCATTTACACTGGCTCAACTGAACTGAATGCTAGTCCAGCTGAGAGCGGCGAGAGTGAGGGTAGAGGTCCGACATTGGGAGGGGGGTGGGGGTTGATCCCACAGAGGGCCGTTCCATCCTAGGGAGGGGTAGGTATGATGGGAGCCGGGGGCCATATCAAATGTCAGAGGGGGGGGTATACCTGCTGTCTACAAGCGGTCGCCCGCCCCAACCCCCAGGGTTCCTCTCACAACCTAGGAGGCTGGGGATTACAGAGCCCAGGCCCTAGGCTGTTGTTGTGCAACACCAGGTCCAGGGGCAACAAAGTTCCCCTCATTTATGATTTAATTTCAGAGGGGGAACCAGACCTGGTGGGTATTATGGAAACCTGGTTGGGGCACGAGGGAGGTACTCCCCTTGTTGAGATGTGCCCCCCAGGTTACCTGGCACTTCATCAGCCAAGGGCCCAGGGTAGGAGTGGAGATGTGGCGATTATTATCAAGGAAAGTCTTAAGCCAAGGGAGACCACTGTGCCTTAGGTAGTCGGGTGCGAATCCTTGTATGTGAAGTGGGGACTTGGGAGGCAGCTGGGCCTGCTGGTCGTGTACCTGGCTCCCCACTACATGTCAGCGGCCCTACCTGAGCTCCTTGAGGTGATAGCTGATGTGGCAGTTGTTACCCCCAGACTTATAGTCATGAGAGATTTCAACCTGCCATCGGCGGGCGATTCATCTAGGACGGCTCAGGAGTTCATGGCCTCCATAGACCTGACCCAAGTAATTCAAGGCCCCACACATACAGGGGGAAACACACTAGACCTGATTTTTGCCTCTGGCCAGTGGTTGAGTGATCTAGGAGTAGGGGAACTAGTCATCGAACCCCTGTCATGGTCAGATCACTCTCTCCTTCGGCTGGACTTCCCAACCGCTACACCCTACCGTGGGGAGGCGGAACCAGAGATACCAAAATGGTTCCGCCTCAGGCGCCTGATGTGCCCTGAAAGGTTCCAGATGGAGCTTGGGCCTATACCTGTAATCCTAACCCGCGATGGCTGAGGACCTAGTGGCAGCATGGAATAGTGCTGCCGCGGGGGCCTTGTACCAGGTCGCGCCCTTGCGGCCTCTCATGCGGCGCTGATCCACCCTGGCTCCTTGGTTTTCTGAAGAGCTAAGGGCGATGAAACACCGCAAGAGATGCCTAGAGAGCAGGTGGAGAGACACTCGCTCCAAATCTGATCGAACACAGGTGAGGTCCCGTTTAAGTACCTACCCAGTGGCGATAAGAGTGGCGAAACGTAATCATCTTGCCACCCTTATCGCATCCGCAGATAACCGCCCTGCCGCCCTGTTCAGAGTGACCCGCTCCCTTCTTCAACAGGGGTCTCGGGAAGCTCCTTTGCAGGGCAGAGCAGAGGAATTTGGAATCTATCTGCAGGACAAAATCGCTCGGATCCGAGACGACTTAGCCTCCACTCCGGTAAATCTGGGCGGATCATCTGAGACAGGTCTTGAGACCGTTTTGTGGGATGAATTCGACTTTGTTACTTCCAAAGACATGGACAGGTTGCTGAGATGGCTAAATGCCACCACATGTTTATTGGACCCGTGTCCCTCCTGGCTGGTACTGGCCTCCTGGGAGGTGTCTCATGGCTGGCTCCAGGAAATAGTGAACGCTTTTTTGAGTAGGGGGTTCTTGCCAGCCGTCTTGAAAAAGGTGGTGGTAAGACTCCTCCTCAAAAAGCCTTCCCTTGACCCAGCATCATTAACTAATTATCGTCCGGTCTCCAACCTTCGCTTTCTTGCAAAGATTGTTGAGAGTGTGGTGGCACAACAGTTCCCTCAACATCTGGAGGAAACTGACTATCTAGACCCGCGCCAGTCTGGCTTCCGCCCCGGGCACAGCACTGAGACGGCATTGGTTGCGCTGATAGATGATCTCTGGAGGGCCAGAGACAGAGGTCATTCCTCTGTCCTGGTCCTGTTAGACCTCTCAGCGGCTTTTGATACCATCGATCATGATATCCTATTGCACCGACTGGAGGGATTGGAACTGGTGGGCACTGTACTGCAGTGGTTCTCCTCCTACCTCTCTGGTCGGTCGCAATTTGTGTTGGCAGGAGGGCAGAGGTCGGCCTCGAGGCCCCTAATATGTGGGGTGCCTCAGGGGTCGGTTCTCTCGCCCCTCCTGTTCAACATCTACATGAAGCCGCTGGGTCAGATCATCCGTGGTTGTGGAGTAGAATACCACCAGTACGCTGATGATACTCAGTTGTACATATCTACCCCCAACCACCCCAGCGATGCCGTCGAAGTGATATCCTGGTGTTTGGAAGCCGTGCGGCTCTGGATGGGAAGTAACAAACTTTGGCTCAACCCGTCCAATACCGAGTGGCTTTGGTTCCCAGCGTCCCGACATAGCCAGCTGATCACATCGCTGGTTATCGGGGCGAGTCACTAGCCTCCATTGAGAAAGCCCGTAACTTAGGCATCCTCTTGAATTCGCGGCTGTCCTTAGATAGCCATATAGCAGCCGTGACCAAGGGGGGCTTTTTACCAGGTACGTCTGATATGACAGTTACGTCGCTTTCTTAACCGGGATGCCCTCCGCACTGTCACTCAAGCACTCGTGACATCCCGCCTAGACTATTGCAACGCTCTCTACATGGGGCTCCCCTTGAGGTGCATCCGGAGGCTCCAGTTGGTACAGAGTGCGGCCGCGCGAGGAATCATGGGAGCCTCTCGATGCTCCCATATAACACCTCTCCTACGCGAGCTGCATTGGCTACTGGTGGCCTTCCGGGTTCACTTCAAGGTGCTTGTCACCATCTTTAAATCGCTCCATGGCTCGGGGCCTAGTTACTTGCGGAACCGTCTCCTACCACATACCTCCCACCGACCGATTCGCTCCCAGGGGGAGGGCCTCCTCAGGGTGCCCACCGCCGGTCAATGCCGGCTGTTGGCGTCCAGGGGTAGGGCCTTCTCTGTGGCAGGGCCCACCCTCTGGAATGACCTGCCCCCCGACCTTCGCACTATCACGGACCTTCCCCTCTTTCGCCGCTCACTCAAGACTCATTTCTTCCAGCAAGCTGGACTAGCCTAGAATTTTAGACCTCATATACGCCAAAACTCCAACCAAACTAGTAAATGGTTAATAGGTTAATGGGAATTTTAGTACAAGTTAATTTAATTAATTTTAATTCTTTTATTGTATATGTTATTATTTATTATGGTAGCCCTGAGTCCATTTCGATGGAGATAGGCGTGATTTACAAATATAAATAAATAATAAATAAATAAATAAATAAATAAATAAATAAATAAATAAATAAATAAATAATATACAACTTCCCTCCCACCCAAGCTAAGTTATCTTTCATCAGACAGCTGTTTTATGGCTCAAAACCATTCATCAGTGGTTAAAGCTTGTTTAAGCGTTTGGGTGGTGTCATTGTCCTTCAAAGTGTCTTGTTTTCCCTGGGATCTGGTGGTTAATTTAGCCGCTAGTTGATTTGTTTGTATCATGGGTTTGGCTATGTCTGCCTTCCCATTATTGAACTGCGGTTTCATGGATAGTGCATCTACCAGAAAATCCCCCCCTAGGAGATATCTGAGCATAAATTCAAACCATTTAAAGTACTGAGACCATCGTACTTGTTTTGGGGAGAGTTTCCTTGGGGTCTTTAGGCCTTCTACATTTTTGTGATCTGTCCAGACTTCAAAAGGGATCTTGCTCCCCTGTAGGAAATGCCTCCAGATTAAAAAAGCCCACTTTCTCCAAAAAGGCCCACCTTTCCTCAGAGTCATTCAATTTTTTTGGATGTGTAAGCACATGACTGTAATTGATCTTGCTAATTTTTCTGAAGCAGGACCACTCTTATCGCCATATCGCTAGAATCCGCTTGTATGACAAACGGTTTCTCTATATCTGGTTGCTTTAGAATTGGCTCTGCTGAAAACAGCCATTTAAGTTTTTCAAATGCAGCTTGGAATTCCATTGTACAGGTCATAGGCTGCTTCGGTTTCAGGTTACCCTCCCCCTTCGTTTTTAAGAGCTTGGTGATGGGGAGAGCGATCTGGGAGAAAGCAGGGATAAACTGGCGGTAAAAGTTGGAAAATCCCAAGAAGCTTTGTAACTGTTTATGTGTTCTGGGTGGGTCCCAGTCAAGTACTGCCTGTACCTTCGAAGGATCCATTTCTATGCCATGGTGGGAAATGCGGTATCCTAAGTAATCGATTTTTTCTTGGTGGAATTAGTATTTGGAGAATTTAGAATAAAGTTTGGCAGAGCGAAGTTTGTTCAGAACCTCCCGGATTAGTTTTACATGTTTGCCTTTGTCTCAGAATAAAGCAAGATGCCATCTATGTAAATTAGGCAGCCCTTCTATAAATGCTCCTGCAACACTTCATTTATTAATTGCATAAACACTGCAGGGGCCCCTTGTAGCCCAAATGGTAGCACTTTGAATTTATAGCATATAAGAGAGGTGTTAAATGCCGTTTTCCATTCATCTCTCTCCTTAATTCTGATACGGTAGTAGGGCTCCCTTAAATCCAGCTTTGAAAAAAATCTCCCTTTCGCAAGGTGTGTTAGCATATCCTTCATGAGGGGGAGGGGATACATATTCTCCATACTGATAGAATTTAGATTTCTAAAATCGACGCATGGCCTTTTGGAGCCATCTTTTCTCTCTCTAAACAACACCAGGGCTGCAAACCTTTGCCTGGCTGGTTCAAAGAAACTCATTGCTATGTTTTTCTCAATGAATGTCCTCAATTTGTCCAGCTCCCTCAGAGACATGCTATACATCTTTGGTTTAGGGAGTTTCACTCCGGGTAGAATTTCTTTTGCGCAATCGGTGGAACGGTGGTGGTGGTGGGAGTTCATCAGAGGCTTTTTCGCTAAAAACCTCAGCCAAGTCCTGGTATGCTTTTGGTATGCTTTGGATTGGCACATTGTAAGTGGGCATTGTTTTTTCTTGGTGCTCTGCCTCCTCAGTTTCCTGTTGTGGATTCTCAGTAGAGGTCCCACACATCTGCGCTTTTATGGTCTCTTGCTCCCAACTGATTTTGGGATTCCATTTTTTTCAATGACGCAAGACCCAAAACTAGTGGCCATTCCATGCCCGCGCCACTATAAATGTAAGTATTGCTTTGTGGCTTCTGATGCCAATCTTTAGGGTCTTAGTAGCAAATGAAGCTGCCTCCCCCCCCCCTGCTATTGACCCATCTAATTGGCAAAAAACTATGGGACTCTTCAGATTTCTTACATTAATCCTCAACTCCCTTACCAGGGTTGAGACGATCAAATAGCGGGTGAACCCTGAGTCCACTAAAGCCAAGATTTTTATCCCCCTCTCCTGGTTGGGGATAAACAGTCTTAGGGAAAAGGTAAGTGGTTTAATTGGTTTGCTTACCAGCGGTTGGTCCTCTGAATCACTCCCAGACGAGCAGGGTTCCTCTTCCTGAGAAGCTGGGATTTCCTCCTCAATGAGGGGTGGGGGTGGAGATTCTACTACGATCTCCCTACTTCCTTCCCACGTTGGCCCTGTTTCTTAGGTTTCACCTTTAATGGGTCCTCTGGTTTCCTAGCCAGTGCTTGAGAATGGCATTCTGCAGCTCTGTGCCCCTCTTTTTCACACTTAAAGCAGGTTGAGGGTTTTGGAGAAAATGCCGTTTGTGGGTTTGAAGGCTCTTGCTTCCATTGGGGAAGGGATTTCTTCCACATTTGCCCTATTCGATACTGGTTTCATGGCCATGTCGATCTCTACCTCTTCAGCAGTGAGATATCATTCATGAAGGCGGTTCGGTGCCCCTCAGGCCACACAGGCATTGTAGAGATCATCATTCAGTCCGTCTTTGAACCAGCTTACCAGGATATCTTTTGGCCAATTCACATGACATGCCAGGTCTTGGAATTCTTCGGTATATTCTGCCACTGGCCTCCATCCCTGTTTCACAACTTTAATGCAGTTGCGTGCTTTGCGGTCTGCGAGGGGGTCTTAGAAATCGTCGCAAGGCCATCATAAAATGGTCGAAGTCCTGCAATTCTGGTGCATTGGCATCATGTAAAGTCACCATCCATCCGGTGGCGGCTCCTTCCAGGTCTAGGGTAAGCACTCTTATTCGGGATCCTTGGCTTTGAAAGTCATGCCCATATTCTTGCATGTAGGTGAACATGTGTGTCCCAAAGAATCTTAATTTTTTTGGGTTCCCATCAAGCTTCACCTAAGGGAAGGAGTTTTCCTTTCTAATTGCAGGTTTTGGGGTTGGTTGGGGGTGCCCCCCAATCCATGTGCCAACTGGGAGGGAGGATTTGTTGGGTTCCTAGCAGTTGATGAATGGTAACCATTAAAGGAAAAGCAGTATCTGAAACCCTTTAGGCAAGGCAAGTGGGATTTAGCTGATAATGGCCCCTTCCCTTTGTCAGAATGCAGATTCTGGCCTATACATGTGTGAAAATGTTTCCTTAACTCTTCTGCCCTGAGAGTCAAATAAAACAACCATTCCCATGGCTATCTCTAGTTTGACATTAAAGTAAGATATCCCACATGGCCATAATAAACATTCCTCCAGAGGCACTGGGATAGCCTTCCGTGACAGGAAACCAGTTGTAAATCTCAGTTGTTACCGGTAATGCTAGTAGTTTGCGAAGCACAAATTTAGGGGTTTTTTAGCAAAATTTGTAATTCAGATTTTAGGGGGTTCCAGGGAGGAGGGTGGGTTTATTCAGTCTGATGGTGGGAAGAGTGTCAAGCCAGCTGGCGGAGCCAATAGGGAAGCGGGTGGGTCCGACAAGGGGGGGGGAATATGGGTCGATCCTACAGAGGGTTTTCCTATCAGAACAGTCCTGGGGAGGGGGAGGTGCAGTGGGAGACAGGGATCCCACCGTTTGTTGGGGGAACGTGGCCGCTGGTTACAAGCGGTCACACGCCCCAACTCACTGAACTCCCCCCTCAATCTAGGAGGTCAGGGATCACAGAGCCGGGGCCCTAGGCTGATGCCATGCAACGCCAGGTCCGTGGCTAACAAAGCCCTCCTCATCAACGACCTTGTGTCGGAGGGGGAGCCTGACCCGGTGGGTATTATGGAGACCTGGTTGGGGCACGAGGGAGGACTACCCCTCGTGGAAATGTGCCCACCAGGTTACCGAGCATTTCATCAGCCACGGGCCCTAGGCAGGGGTGGGGGGGGGCGGTCATTGTCAGGGAAGGTCTTGAGCCGAGAGAGACAACTGTGCCACAGACCACCGGTTGTGAGTCCCTCTGCATGAAGTGGGGCCTAGGGAGGCAGCTGGGCTTGCTGATTGTGTACCTGGCTCCCCGCTACATATCAGCAGCCCTGCCCGAGCTCCTCGAGGTGATCGCTGAGGTGGCGGTTGAGACCCCAGACTGCTAATCATGGGGGATTTCAACCTGCCATTGGTAGGCGAGAAATCTGAGGCAGCTCAGGAGTTCATGGCCTCCATAACGGCCATGGACCTGACCCAAGTAATTCAGAGCCCCATGCACGAGGGAGGATACACACTGGCCAGTGGATGAGTGATCTTGGAGTAGGGGATTTAGCCATCATACCCCTGTCATGGTCGAATCACTCACTTCTCTGGCTCAACTTTCCTACCGCTACACCCCACCACGGGGAGGCGGAACCAGAAATTCCTAGATGGTACCACCCCAGGTGCCTGATGGACCCTGAGAGGTTCCAGATGGAGCTTGGGCCATTACCTGCGACCTTGACCCACGGCCCAACTGAGGACCTAGTGGCCACATGGAATATTGCGGCCATGGGGGCCTTGGACCGGGTCGCGCCCTTGCGGCCTCTCACGCGACGTCGAGCCACCCAGGCTCCTTGGTTTACCGAGGAGATGAGGGAGATGAAATGCCGCAAGAGACGCCTAGAGAGCAGATGGAGATCTCGCTCCGAAGCCGACCGAACACTAGTAAGAGCCCATATTAGGACTTACTTAGTGGCAATAAGAGTGGCCATACGTGAGTACTGTGCCACTCTTATTGCATCCGCAGATGGCCGCATGGAATATTGCGGGTCGCGCCCTTGCGGCCTCTCACGCGGCTTCGAGCCACTCAGGCTCCTTCGTTCTCCGAGGAGCTGAGGGTGATGAAACACCGCAAGAAATGCCTAGAGAGCAAATAGAGGGCCACTCGGTCCGAATCTGACCGAACACAGGTAAGATCCCTTTTGAGGACATACCTAGTGGCGATAAGAGTGGCCAAACGTCACTATTGTGCCACCCATATCGCATCCGCAGATAACCGCCCTGCCGCCCTGTTTGGGGTGATCTGCTTCCTCCTTCAACAGAGGCCACGGGAAGCCCCTTTGCAGGTCAGAGCAGAGGAATTTGGAGATTATCTGCAGGATAAAATCTCTCAGATTTGGAGCAGAAAAACTCACTTTTTCTGCTTGGGCGGCCTAGGCTAGTCTATACCTCAGGGGTTAGGGAATGTTAATTTTAAAAATGGGGATTTTAGTGCAGGGACAGTTGATTTAATCTGTTTTTATTGTACTTATTCATGTATATATTTTATGTTGTTTTAATTTTTCCCTGTGCACCACTCCGAGTCCCCTTGGGGAGAGGACGTGGTATATAAGTAAATTATTGATTGATTGATTGATTGATGTTGGCCTCCATGGAGAGTGGTCTGGAGGGATCGTCCGAGGCAGGTCTTGAGGCAGTTTTATGGGATGAGTTTGACTCTGTTACTTCCGACGATATGGACAGGTTACTGGGGAGACTGAGAGCCATCCAATGTTTATTGGACCCATGTCCCTCCTGGCTTGTACTGGCATCCTGGGAGTTTACACGAGGCTGGCTCCAGGAAATAGTGAATGCTTCTTTGAGTGAGGGGTTCTTGCCAGCCGCCTTGAAAGAGGCGGTGGTGAGACCCCTCCTCAAGAAGCCTTCCCTGGACCCAGCATTGTTAGTAAATTACCGTCCGGTCTCCAACCTTCACTTTTTGGTGAAGGTTGTAGAGAGTGTGGTGGCACAACAGTTCCCCCATCAACTGGAGGAAATTGCCTATCAATCCGGCTTCCAGCCCGGGCACAGCACCGAGACGGCATTGGTCGCGTTGGTGGATGATTTTATTTTATTAAATTTATTTTATTTATTTTATTAAATTTATACCCTGGCCTTCTCCAAAATGGACCCAGGGCGGCGCACAGGAATATTAAAATACATACAAAAACATAAAAAACTTATTTGATGAAGATCCTGCGCTAAAACAAATTAAAATCCCCAAAATTTAAAACTATCTAAAAGTCATAATGGAGGTTACGTTAGGCCGGCTAGATGGAACAAATGTGTTTTTAGGCACTTGTGGAAGAGGCGGAGGTCAGAGATGGTGCGAAGTTCAGGGGGTAAGTCGTTCCAAAGGGCTGGGCCCGCCACAGAGAAGGCCCTTCCCCTGGGTGTCGCCAGTCGGCATTGTCCGGCCGACGGCACCCTGAGAAGGCCCTCTCTGTGGGAGCGTATCAGTCTTAGGGATGTATGGGGCAGGAGACGGTCTCACATGTAATTAGGTCCCGAGCCATGGAGCGCTTTGAAGATGGTCGTCAGAACCTTGAAGTGATCTCTGGAGGGCCAGGGATGGAGGCTGTTCCTCCATTCTGGTCCTGTTAGACCTCTCAGCGGCTTTCGATACCATCGACCATGGTATCTTATTGCACCGACTGGAGGTGTTGGGGGTGAGAGGCACCGTTTTACCGTGGTTCTCCTCCTACCTCTCCTGCCGGTCGCAATCTGTTTTGGCAGGAGGGCAGAGGTCAACCTCGAGGCCCCTCACGTGTGGGGTGCCTCAGGGGTCGCTCCTCTCGCCACTCCTGTTCAACACCTACATGAAGCCACTGGGCGTGATCATCTGTGGTTTTGGGGTAGAATACCACCTGTATGCTGCCGATACGCAGTTGTACATATCTACCCCAAACCACCCCAACGATGCCGTTGAAGTAATGTCTGGTGTCTGGGAGCTGGATGGGCCTGGATGGGAAGTAACAAACTCCGACTCAACCCATCCAAGACCGAGTGGCTGTGGTTCCCGACATCCCGGTACAACCAGTTGACGCCATCACTGGCCATTGGGGGTGAACATCTAGCCCCCGTAGACATGGCGCGCAACTTAGGCGTCCTCCTGGATTCCCGGCCGTCCATGGAGGACCATGTGACGGCCATGACCAGGGGGGCTTTTTACCAGGTTCACCTGCTATGCCAGTTGCGCCCCCTACTGGACCGGGACGCCCTTCGCACAGTCACTCAAGCACTCGTGACATCCCGCCTAGACTACTGTAATGCTCTCTACATGGGGCTCCCCTTGAGGTGCACCCGAAGACTACAGCTAGTTCAGAATGCGGCTGCGCGGGGAATTTTGGGAGCCTCTAGGCATTCCCACGTAACATCGCTCCTGCGCAAGCTGCACTGGCTGCCTGTGGCTTTTTGGGTGCGCTTCAAGGTGTTGATAACCATCTTTAAAGCGCTTCATGGCATGGGGCCTAATTATTTGCGGGACCGTATCCTACCCCATACATCCCTTCGCCCGATTTGCTCCCATAGAGAGGGACTTCTCTGGGTGCCGTCCACCAGGCAGTGCTGGCTGGCGATGCCCAGGGGAAGGGCCTTCTCTGTGGCGGGCCCAACCCTCTGGAATGACCTACCCTCCGAACTTAGAACTATCACAGACCTCCGCTCCTTCCGCCAACATCTGAAGACATATTTCTTCCATCTTGCCGGCTTGGCCTAATCCACACAATTAAATCTGTAGACTGAACTCTAAATTGTTTTAATTGGATTCTAATGGGTAAGAGTTTTAGGGAATTTTAGCACAGGGTATGTTGTATTTAATTGGTTTTTAGTATTTATTATTGCTATGTTTTATATTTCCTGTTTTAATTTCCTGTGCACCACCCTGAGTCCCCTCGGGGAGAGAGGCGCGATTATACAAATTTAATAAATTAATAAATAATTTAACTCCAAGGCCTCCCTCCTCCCATTTGAATGACAGTATCACATAAGAGATCTGATACCTGAAGTCATTTATGATCTTCATCTGGCTACACTTGTTCTGCCCCCTTTTATGGTAGAGGGTGAACAATATTTTGAAGTTCAGTAAATTCTTGACTCTAGGAATTTCCACGGAACTACTCAGAAGCTGGTGGCTTGGAAACACCTCCCCTTCTCACATAATGAATGGGTTCACAAAAGACATGTTCATGCCCTTAAATTAGTATGTATATTTCATCAATTGTACCGTGACAAACCTAGTTGATTTTATGTTTCCTTTGTCTCCTCTTCCCTCTTTTGTTTTCCTTCAAGTGGACTTCCCATTTTTCAAGGGCGGTGGTGGTGGTGGCGACGTGTCAGGTCCCAGATATTTCTACAGGGATGCTGGCATTTGGGGGGAAGGAAGGGGAGGAGGAATCGAGTGATCTGTGTATGAAGTTTATATTTCTGTTTCCTGTATTAGTGTGTTAATCTCTATATGAAGTTTCTGTTTCCTTACAATGATATAGTGTGGGAGGGGTTTGCTTAGCATTGCTTTAAATAGCTAGTTTTAAGTGAGAAGCTTCAGTTCTTGCCTAGATCTCTTGTTATCATAAACCTTTCAATAAAAGCTCCTTTTGAAACAACTGCAGTTTCAAGAGTCCTGCTTTCTTGGGAAGATTGGAGAGGCAAGATCTTGCAGCCACTTTTATTGTTGCTGGTTTTCATTTTGTTTAGCTGTGAAATTTTATGAGCCATGCTAATGACATTTCTTGTTAAACCTTGGTCCTTTTCATTGGGGTGAGAGAGGGCATGCTGAGTACTATTTAAAAGGCTTCATTTATTGAGCTAATTCATCCCCATTTAACACACACACACACATACATACATACATACATACACACACACAAAACTCTGCATCCTGGCAGCACAGATACACTTTAAATAGATTTATTTATTTTATTTATTTTATTTTTATTTTATTAAATTTATACCCCGCCCTTCTCCTTGTTAGGACCCAGGGCGGCGCACAGGCATTATATAAAACCATAAATACAATATACATCAATTAAAAATATATTAAATTAATTCACCCGTGCTAAAACCCGTTATTAAAACCGTAACCAAATTATAATTTATATTTAAAAGTCAGACGCGGGGGGCTATCCTAGGCCGGCTTGTTGGAATAAGTACGTCTTAAGACGTTGGCGGAAGAGGCGGAGGTCCGAGGTAGTGCGAAGGTCGGGGGGTAGGTCGTTCCAGAGGGCCGGGCCCGCCACAGAGAAGGCTCTTCCCCTGGGTGTCGCCAGCCGGCATTGCCCGGCCGATGGCACCCGGAGTAGGCCCGCTCTGTGGGAGCGGACCGGACGAAGGGATGTATGGGGCAGGAGGCGGTCTCGTATATAGCTAGGCCCCGAGCCATGGAGCGATTTAAAGATGGTGGTCAACACCTTGAAGCGCAAGGTGTTTATTTAGCGTATGGCAAATATGTGGACTTAGAGTAGTTCCAATGTTAATATCCTGTCCACCCAGCCATTCAAGTAAAATACAGTAGAACCTCTGGTCACGAATGCTTTTGACCATGACCAAATTGGTTCTGACCAAAAAATTCATTTTTGTGTGTGGCCGATTTCCCTTTCCACATCATTTTTTTGTAAGCACCAAATTTCCAAAATTAGGTTCAAGTCACAACCAAATCATGTTGTGATCAAAGTTATAGAGCAAATTATGGTTATAACCAGAGGTTCTATTGTACATGGCAATAGATAAACTAAACGGGTATTTTCTGTAATTAAAAGCTTCATCAAATGCATATCATTGAAGAAGGTTATTTATAAGATGAACTTCCAAAGCTGTGTGGTTACTTATTCACATTACCTGTTTCTTACAATTACCCTAGCATTGCTGTTTTAGAAATGGCTAGTGGAGAGATAGAAGTAGTAATAATCAGCTATACCTGAATTTCTTTCCTCTAACACTTTACAGCAGGGATATCAAACTCATGTTGTCAGAGCGGCATCACATGAGATATCGGGACTTTTCCCCCCCTTCGCTAAACTGGATGTGGGCAGTGCATGACGCATCCATTCGGTGGGCTGAGAGTTTCACAGCCCTGCTTTACAGGGTTGGCTTTCTATGGTTTTTCTCAAAAGTATGACAACCAGATTTCCAAAAAAAGTTAGAATTTTGTTTCAATGATGTATATTATTTCATAATTGTGGATAACATTAACAATATGCATATTAATTTTTGTGGTATTTTAACTACTTGATTTCAACAATCTCTGCCTTTCTTGTAATTGCTATTTTTTTTTATTTCAGTCATGTGGCATTCTCTTTATCTTTTTAAACAGAACCAATTTATTCTGCTTTTTTAGCAAATAACAAAGAAAAATATTCCCAAAGGGAACACATGAAGATAGGTAGGGAGCCCAAGACATTAATGTAAGGACAGCTTTAAATGAAAATCAGCCAGAGTAACTTTGCAGAGTGAGATGGTTGACATATAAATTTGATAAAAAATAAAAATAGATCAAATAATAATACATATAGTCCTTGACATAATCACAATTGAAACCCACATTTTTGTTGCTAAGTGAAACATTTATTAAGTGAATTTCATCCCTTTTACAACCTTTGATACCACCGTTGTTAAGTGGATTACTGCAGTTAATAAGTTAATGACACAATGGGTTAAGCAAATCTGCCTTCCCTCTTGACTTTGCTTGTAAGACAGGGGCCACTACAACATCATAAATGTAACTCAATTGCCAAACTGGTCATACACTATGTGCATAAATATTAGGCAAGTGAGTATTTAACCATATCATCCTTTGTATGCATATTTTCCACATCCAAGCTGTATAAACTTAAATGCTTAGTGGATATAAGCATATCAGGTAATCTCAGCAGATCAAAACCCTATATCAAGGTGTGCATAACTATTAGACAGCTTCATTTCCTCAGCAAAATGGACTATAAAAAGCAATTTAACTGACTCTGAAAAGTGAAAAATTGTAAAAAGTCTTTCAGAGAGATGCAGCACTCTTGAAATTGCTAAGATATTGGGACGTGATCACAGAACCATCAAATGTTTTGTTGCAAACAGGGTGTAAATTGACAACTTGTTGAGAAAAAAAGATACACCTTAATTGCCAAAGATTTGAGAAGAATCAAACATGAAATTACCAGGAACCCATTATCCTCCAGTGTTGTCATATTTCAGAACTGCAATCTACTTGGAGTGCCCAGAAATCAAAGTGTTCAGTGCTCAGAGACATGGCCAAGGTAAGGAAGGCTGAAATCTGAACACCACTGAACAAGACACATAAGTTGAAATGGCAAGACTGGGCCAAGAAATATCTCAATACAGATTTTTCAAAGGTGTTATGGACTGATGAGATGAGAGTGACTCTTGAAGGACCAGATAGATGGTGTCAGATCCCTATATGTGATACTGCCATTCAATTTGGAGGAGGGGGGCCTTGGGGCCTTGAGATTTACAACTGGTTTCCTGTTGCTGGAAGGCTGGAGTTCCCAGCACCTCTGGAGTGATGTTTATGATGGCTGGAGTGATGTTTATGACCAACTTTGCAGGTCTTCGAGTCGATGATGGCACCCAGATGAAGTATGGAGAGGGTGGGCTGCATGTGACTCTTCTCCCGATTCACCGAGAACCCGTGGTCCTCCAGGGTGCGGATGGTGCAGTCCAAGTCCTTCAGGGCCTGGTCTCTGGAAGGTGACATCAACAGGATATCGTCCAAGTAACAAACCAAACGCACAGGTCTGGATCGAAGATGCGCCGCCACTACGGAGAGGACCTTCATGAAGGTCCTTGGAGCCGATGACAAGCCGAAAGGCAGGGCCCTGTACTGGAAGTGCTGGCCGGCGAACTGAAACCTCAAGTATCTGCGATGTGCCGGGTGGATGGGAATGTGCAGATACGCTCCTTCAGGTCTATCGAGGTCAGGAAGTCGTTCTGTCGGATGCATCCCAAGATCGTCTGGAGGGATTGCATCTTGAAGCGCTTGTATTGCAGATACCGGTTCAGCTTCTTCAAGTCCAGAATGGCCCTGACCCCCCCCCCCCGATGACTTGGGGACTAGGAAGAGGATGGAATAAAACCCCTTGTCCTCCTGCCCCCCCGGCACCGTTTCTATGGCCGCAATCTCCAGTAGGTGACCGATCTCCGCCCTCATGAGCTGTTGCTTGTGCGGGGACCTGGGAAGGGGGCAGCGGATGAATCTCCGCGGGGGAAAGGACAGGAAGTCGAGGGTGAGGCCGTGTCGGACCACATTCCGGACCCAGGCGTCCGTCGTGGTCGCCTCCCACGTGGATGCATATTGCTGTAGGCGTCCCCCTATGGGAGGGATCCCCCAGGGGTCACTTGCTCTTCTTGAAGGGACGGTTGGCCTGACCACCCTTGAAGGACCTACGCTGACCTTGGAACCTGGACCCGTCCCTGTAGGCCGGCCTGTCCTGGGAACGATCTTGGGCCTGGGGGTAGGTTCTGGAGGCCCCACCCGAGGTAGAGGGAGCCTCCGTAGACCGAAAGGGCTGTCTACGGTAGGAAGACTGATTCTTCCGGTCCTGCTTCTTGGTGACAGCCGGCAGAATCTTCCGCTTATCCTTGGACTCGATTAGGAAGGAGTCCAAGGCCTCGCCGAAGAGCTTGCCACCTTTGAAGGGGGCCGACGCCAACTTCCACTTAGCCTTCATGTCCGCCTGCCAATGGCGGAGCCACAGCAGACGGCGTGAGGTGACATTGGATGCTAGAGCCCTGGATGAAAACTTTGTGGAATTGAGCGAGGCGTCGCAAGAATATTCCACCGCCGCGATGATCTTATTGACCCTTTGTCGCGATCTAACCTGTCTCTCAGGCAAGGAGGCCAACAGCTTCCTGAGCCAGAATAGGGCTGCCCTACTAAAGTACGACGCAGAGGACGAGGCCTTCATGGCCCAGGCAGTGGCCTGGTGTGTCTTGTGGCAAGACTTCTCCATCCGCCTGTCCTCCGCCTTAAGTCCCTCCACCAGCTCGGCCGGGAGTAAGGATGTGGAGGTCAAAGACACAATGGGGTCATCAACCTGCGGGAGAGCCAGAATGGTCTCCATAGCGTCCTCAACAGCGTATAGCTTTTTATCCACGCCGCTGGGGTGCGCCATAGTAGCGGGCTGAACCCACTGGCGCTGAATAATGTCGAGGAACAGCTGGGGGGCCGGCACCAATTCTTGGGGAGGTGTAGGTTCCCTAAAGAGACCCGCCCCAGGGTGTCCAGGACCGATGACGATGGCATTGTCCGGATCAGAGGCCTTCTTATCAGATTGGGCCGGTAGACCCATCTGCACGGCCGACTCCCTAGCCTTGGTCAAGATAGCCTTGAACATGATGGGGTTAAACAGCCCCTTGGAGGCGGGGGCCTCTGGGGTGGAGCTCTCATCCCCTGAAAGGTCGGGAGCCCCCTGGGTAACCACCTCCTAATCATCCTCCCCCTCGGATGCCTCGCTAACTGCAGAAGAGGCAGAAGGGGAAACGCCACCCCCCTGGGCAGGAACCACCTTCCTAGGTGCCCTGGGCTTGGGGGTAGAAAGGAGGGGCAAGGAAGCCACTAATTGCTTCATGAAATCCGTGATGCCCTGCGAAATGGCCTTGGACACAACCTCCTGCATGGCCGCGGGCAAGGCAGTCTCAGCGGGTGCAGAAATGAAAGTGGCCGGAGCCACTTCTTCCTCATCTACTGACTCCTCCCCCTCCCCCACCATGGAGGACTCCTCCTCCTCTGGTTCCTCCTCCTCTAGCTCCACTTCCATTGAGGGGACTGGAGAGGCAAGGGAAACCCTCGAGTGATTGGGGGAAAACCCAAAATCCCCATCACCAGCCGGGATGGGGTGGATCTCCCTACGAGGCTGCGGGGCAGGGGGGGTCTTATCTGTCACAGCCTTGTCCCGGGCAGAGAGAGCCTTCTGAAATTGCTGCTCTAGAATCCTCAGCCTTCTATCCGCCAGTCTCTCATCAGCCTTGGTGGCCTTGCGGGCTGCAGGCCTCTTCCCCTTGTCAGGACAGGGTGCAGAATCGCCCTTGGCAGCAGGGTTGGTCTTGCTACGCTTGGAGGCAGGTTCTCCTGTTTGCTCACTGGGATCAGCCATGGAGTGGCTGAAAGAACAAGAACAAACAATTAAATCCAGTCAAGGCACCCCAATCCCACCAGGGAACATCAGCAGAATCAATATACACGTTTAAACAAGAAGAAACTGGAACCTGGTTTTGGCGCCAAATTCAGACCCAAAAGTCTCAGGCGTTGCAGATCTGCGCTGGAGTAGACCAGGGAATGGCAACTGAATCTGCCAATCTCCCTGCAGCCGCTGGGAAGGATCTCTTCTGCCGCCCCAGGGGATCCTGTCCGGGACTCCCAGAACTAGAACCACCCCAGGAACGAAGCAGCGGCGATCTGCGAAGAGGAGTCGGGCTGCGGCAGAAAAATGGCGGCAAGTTTAAAACGCGCGCCTTTTTCCCCTTTGCGAACGGCCGCCTAAGCTCAAACCGGCACTGGGGAAATAACGGGCTGAAAAACCTCAGTAGAGGCTCCCCTAGGGAGGAAAACCCCCGATAGTCAAGTTGGGGGGTCCTATCTACCTACCTAGCCCCCTTAAAAGCTTACCAGCAGCCGCTGGCAAGCCCTCCCAGTGCCAAGCCGCTCCACAGAAAAAGCGGGAAACGGCCGCGGTTTGAACAGCCCGCTCCGCGCAACGAAGACAACGAAGACAGGAACGAAAATAAAAAATCACCTATCTAACACAACTACACACAAAAACAACAACAAAGGCTACACTAACTCACTGCTGGGGAGGTCAGATTGCTGGCAAAGGACTGCAGACTCCCCAGACGCGTCCGATAAGGGCGACTGAGTTTTTAGAACTGGCCCTATGCAGAGGCAAGAGGCGTGGCTACACATCAAAGTGAAACTCAGTCCAATGGGCAGCAAGCTGAGGATAACCCGTGTTTGGACACTCCAAGCAGCATCTAGGAGAATACCCTTGTGTATTGGTTAGAATCTGCATTCTGACAAAGGGTCATTATCGGTTTAATCCTCCTTGCATTGTCTAAAAGGACTCAGATACTGCTTTGCCTCTAATGGTTTCCATTCTGCTTAATTAAAGGTTCCTTTTGAAATAATCTGTTTCAAGAGTCTTTACTTTCTTAAGTTAGGAGAGGAGCATCTGCAAATTGGTCAACCAGGAGACATGACATTTGCTCTATCGAGGGGAACCTACAAGCCAAGTCTGAGCACAACAGCGAAAAAGGGGAAGCTGATTGCTGGAGGGAGATGCCAACCCCTTCCCAACTGGAGTTCTCCTCCATATACCCTGTTGGAGAGGATGAGGTGAACCTAGAGGACCCCAAAAAGCCCCACTGGTCAATCAGCATCGGGATGAAAGATGGCTGGGATGGGAGAACCAGGGGAGTCACTCTTACCCAAGGGAGCTGAAAGCAAGGGTGAAAAGTGGAGCTAGAAGCCCCCTCTGACCAGGAGGAGCTAAATGAAGCCTCGGGGAAAGAGGATCATCTGAAGAGACATGTAACCCAGTTGGTGATGGAGATTTTGGAAAATCTCAATGTCTGGGGGGAACCAGAACGGCAACCAAGAGACCTGGGAAGGACGGCTACCACGGGTGATGCCAGAGGAGCTAACTCCTTTCTAGGTCCTGCTGATCAAGCAGATAGCACAGCAGCAACATCTAGAAACCCAGCAAACCCTCCCCCCAGTTGGGGCACATGGATTGGGGGGCGCCCCAACCAACCCTGAAACCTACAATTAGAAAGGAAAACTACTTCCCTTGGGGTAAGTTTGATGGGAACCTGAAAAAATTAGGATTTTTTTCTAGCACACGTGCTCACCTACATGCAAGGATATGGGCGTGACTTTCAAACCCAAGGATCCCAAGTAACAGTGCTTACCCTAGACCTGGAAGGAGCCACCACCCGATGGATCACTACATGATGCCAATGCACCAGAACTGCGCCAGAACTGTGGGACTTCGACTGTTTTATGATGGCCTTGCAACAATTTCTAAGAAGACCGCCTTGCAGATCGCAAAGCATGCAACTGCATTAAAGTGGTGAAACAGAGACACTGGCCAGTGGCAGAGTATACTCAAGAATTCCGAGATCTGGAATGTCGTGTGAATTGGCCACAAGATATCCTGGTAAGCGGGATCAAAGACAGGCTGAGTTATGACCTCGCCGCCCCAAGTCCCTATGTGGTGAGATGGGTGCAGCTTATAAATTCGAATAATAAATGACCTCTACAATGGCTGTGTGGCCCGAGGGGCACCGAACCACCTACATGAGTGGTATCTCATTGCTGAAGAGGTAGAGATCGACATGGCCATGAAACCAGTATCGAATAGGGCAAATGTGGAAGAAATCCCTTCCCCAATGGAAGCAAGAGCCTTCAAACCCACAAACGGCATTTTCTCCAAAACCCTCAACCTGCTTCAAGTGTGAAAAAGAGGGGCACAGAGCTGCAGAATGCCATTCTCAAGCACTGGCTAGGAAACCAGAGGACCCATTAAAGGTGAAACCTATGAAACCGGGCCAACGTGGGAAGGAAGTAGGGAGATTGTAGTAGAATCTTCCCCCACCCCTCGTTGAGGATGAAATCCCAGCTTCTCAGGAAGAGTAACCATACTCGTCTGGGAGTGATTCAGAGGACCAACCGCTGGTAAGCAAACCAATTAAACCGCTTACCTTTTCCCTAAGACTGTTTATCCCCAACTGGGAGAGGGGGATAAAAATCTTGGCTTTAGTGGACTCAGGGTGCACCTGCTGTTTGATTATCCCATCCCTGGTAAGGGGAGTTGAGGATTAATGTAAGAAAACTGAAGAGCCCCATAGCTTTTTGCCAACTAGATGGCAGTTTCATTTTCCACTGAGCCTCTACAGATTGGTATCAAAATCCACAAAGAAATACTTACATTTATAGCAGCACCAGGCATGGAATGGACACTAGTTGGGTCTTGCATGGCTGAAAAAATGGAACCCCCAAATTAATTGGAAGCCAGACACCATAAAAATGCAGATGCATGTGACCTTTGCTGAGAATCTACAACAGGAAACTGAGGGGGCAGAGCACCAAGAAACAACAATGCCCGCTTACAATGTGCCAATCCATAGCATACCCAAAGAATACAAGGACTTGGTTGAGATTTTTAGCGAAAAAGCCTATGACAAGCTTCCTCCCCACTGCTTCACTGACTGTGCGATAGAAATTCTACCCAGAGCCAAACTCCCTAAACCCAAGATGTATAGCATGTCTCCGAGGGAGCTAGAAGAACTGAGGACATTAATTGAGAAAAGTCTAGCAAAGGGTTTCATTGAACCAGCCTGGCCAGTGTTGTTTAGAGAGAAAAAAGATGGCTCTAAACACCTCTGCATGGATTTTCAAATTTTAAATTCAATCAGTGTGGAGAACATGTATCCCCTCACCCTCATGAAGGATATGCTAACACACTTTGCGAAAGGGAGAATTTTGCAAAGCTGGATTTAAGGGAGGCTTATTACCGCATCAGAATTAAGGAAGGAGATGAATGGAAAATGGCATTTGACTTGGATGCTATCAATTCAAAGTGCTCCCATTTGGGCTACAAGGGGCCCCTGCTGTGTTTATGCAATTAATAAATGAAGTGTTACAGGAGCATTTATATAAGGGCTGCATAGTCTACATAGATGACATCTTGCTATATTCTGAGACCAAGGCAGAACATGTAAAACTAGTCTGGGCGGGTCCGAGCAAACTTCACTCTGCCAAACTTTATGCGAAACTTTCCAAATACTAATTCCACCAAGAAAAAATCGATTACTTAGGATACAGGCAGTAGTCAAGGTACAGGCAGTACTTGACTGGGACCCATCCAGAACACATAAACAGTTACAAAGCTTCTTTGGATTTTCCAACTTTTACCGCCAGTTTATCCCTGCTTTCTCCCAGATCGCTCTCCCCATCACCAAGCTCTTAAAAACGAAGGGGGAGGATAACCCGAAACCGAAGCAGCCTTTGACCTGGACAATGGAATGGCAAGCTGCATTTGAAAAACTTAAATGGCTGTTTTCAGTAGATCCAATTCTAAAGCACCCAGACACAGAGAAACTGTTCATCATACAAGTGGATTAAGCGATGTGGCAATAGGAACCCATCGGTCCTGGTTCAGAAAAATGAGCAAGACCAATTACAACCATGCGCTTAAACATCCAAAAAATTTAATGAATCTGAGGAAAGGGGGGCCATTTGGGAGAAAGAGGCTTCTGCAGTCCGGTGGGCTCTTTTAACCTGGGGGCATTTCCTAGAGGGGAGCAAGATCCCTTTTGAAGTCTGGACAGATCACAAAAATTTAGAAGCCCTAAAGACCCCAAGGAAACTCTCCCCAAAACAAGTGTGATGGGCTCAGTACTTTAAATGGTTTGAATTTACACTCAGGCACCTCCCGGGGGGAAAAATTTCTGGCAGATGCATTATCAGGAAACTGCAATACAATAATGTGAAGCCAGATGTAATCAAGTCTGTGATACAAACAAATCAACTAGTTGCTAAAGTAATCACCAGATCCCAGGAAAAACAAGACATTTTGAAGGACAGTGACAAACTTTTAAATAAGCTTTAATGACCAATGAATTATTTTTGAACCACAAAGACAGCTGCCTGATGAAAGATAACTTAGCTTGGGTGGGAGGGAAGTTGTATGTTCCAGCTAGCCAAAGACTGTACTTAATGGAAAGGTGGCCCAACTCCAAATTAGCATGACCCTTTGGTTTTGTAAAAACTTTACGCTTAATTAAAAGGCACGTTTGGTGGCCATCACTAAAAAGGGACATAGAGAGCTATGTAGCCAACTGTCCAATTTGTGCAGCTGCGAAAAGACGCCAAGGCAAAATGCCAGGACTTGTTACAGAAGGTAGCCGAGCCTTCAGCACCCTGGAAGGAGATTGCTATGGACTTTATTTTTTTTTATTATTATTTTTCAAGATGGCGCGCTTAGAGCTCCTGGTGTCACAGTAGAGTTAGGCAAAAACTAGTCTATACCCACAAGGAATTATTAAAGATTGGATCTTCTAGTCAACTAGATATTACCAGTGACTTCCAGCAGTCTCATAATATACCGAGTGACATAGTAAGACTGCCAGGCTCTCCATGGATCGTTGTTTGACCTAGGAGATGGCGAAGAGAGCGGAACCAGAAGCAGGGATGCAGAGCTGGTTTGCTAGT
Organism: Rhabdophis nuchalis; assembly: GCA_039707465.1. NCBI lineage: Eukaryota > Metazoa > Chordata > Lepidosauria > Squamata > Natricidae > Rhabdophis > Rhabdophis nuchalis. The sequence continues at coordinate 82,031,720 of CM077647.1, forward strand.
TCGGTTATGGAAGCAACCTCGCAGACCAGCATTACCAAGCATTTTCCTAACCAACTCTAGATCCTTTGTCCACAAAACTGATTTTTTTTTAATTAAATTTATACCCCGCCCTTCTCCTTGTTAGGACCCAGGGCGGCGCACAGGCATTATTAAAACCACAAAATACAAAATACAAAATCGATTTAAAATATATCAAATTATTAGACCCGTGCTAAAAACCCATTTTAAAACCATACCAAATTAATTTTAATTTTAAAAGTCAGAAGTAGGGGCTATCCTAGGCCGGCTTGTTGGAATAGATACGTCTTAAGACGTTGGCGGAAGAGGCGGAGGTCCGAGGTAGTGCGAAGGTCGGGGGGTAGGTCGTTCCAGAGGGCCGGGCCCGCCACAGAGAAGGCCCTTCCCCTGGGTGTCGCCAGCCGGCATTGCCCCGCTGACGGCACCCGGAGAAGACCCTCTCTGTGGGAGCGGATCGGATGAAGGGATGTATGGGGCAGGAGACGGTCTCGTATATAGCTAGGCCCCGAGCCATGGAGCGATTTGAAGATGGTCGTCAGCACCTTGAAGCGCACTCGAAAGGCCACAGGCAGCCAGTGCAGCTCGCGCAGGAGAGGTGTTACATGGGTTTGCCTTGAGGCACCCATAATCACCCCCGCGGCCGCATTCTGTACTAACTGTAGCTTTCGAGTGCACCTCAAGGGGAGCCCCATGTAGAGAGCGTTACAGTAATCCAGCCGGGATGTCACAAGCCCTTGAGTGACTGTGCGAAGGGCTCCCCGGTCCAGTAAGGGGCGCAACTGGCGTATCAGGCGTACCTGATAGAACGCCCCCCTGGCCACGGCCGTCACATGGTCCTCCATGGACAGCCGCGAATCCAGGAGGACGCCCAAGTTGCGCGCCCTCTCCACGGGGGCCAGTTGTTCGCCCCCAATGTCCAGTGTTGGACTTATCTGGCTGAACCAGGGTGCCGGAAACCACAGCCACTCGGTCTTGGACGGGTTGAGTCTGAGTTTGTTACTACCCATCCAGATCCGTACGGCCTCCAGACACCGGGACAGCACCTCGACGGCATCGTTGGGGTGGTTTGGGGTGGATATGTACAACTGAGTGTCATCAGCGTACAGATGGTATTCCACCCCAAAACCAAAGCTATGGATGGCAGCGAATAAGCTCATTTGTGACTGCTGTGTGATGATCATCACAGAGACCTGGCTTCATCCACTTGTACCGGATGTATCTGTGGAGCTAACTATCCACACCACACGCTGCTTTGACAGAAACAACAACTCTGGTAAAAGCAAAGGTGGAGGACTGTGTATTTACACACATAATAACTGGTGTACTAATAGTAGAGTTGCCTACACACACTGTTCTGCAGACATGGAATTCTTAACTGTCATTTGTCGGCCATTTTATTTACCTAGAGAGATTTCTGTTATAGTTATCACTGCTGTCTATATTCCACCTGATGCACATGTTAGCACAGCGCTCTCTAAGTTACATGATGCCATCGAGAGGCAGCAGCAAACTTACCCTTAGGGTGCTTTTATCGTGGCTGGGGATTTTAATCAAGCCAGTCTAAAGTCTGTTCTCCCTATGTTTGTACAGTATGTGTAGTGTACCACCAGAGGTAAGAATACTCTAGACCGGGAGGGCGGAGCAAAGCCATGCCGACACAAAGCAGGATCTTAGCTCTCTGAAACCCGTGTTGAACTTTTGCTGCCCCTCGGTCCGTAGGTGACCTAAACCGTCCTGGAGGGATGGTGATGAGGGAGAGAAAGCCAGCAGGTCACAGAGGTACCGCAAAACCCCTGTTTGACCCAAGGGAAGAGCTCCTTCAAGGCGGTAAAAGGCACACACACATAGACATAGGCATCGACAATCTCCAGTGGAAGGAAGGAAGAAAGTGAAAGTACTGATTGGAAAGGTATTCTAACTTTTTTTTAAAAACATTTTGCTCAAAGAAACTCTAGTTTTTTTGTTAGTAACTAAAGCCCTTAACTAATCTAATATGCTTTAAACTGAGAGGTTTCCTTTTTTAATATATTTTTCTGAACTTGTGGATTGAAGCGCCAGAGTAAGGGTTTTTTCCCCCTTTGAAAGTGATTGGACTATTTCTGGCTTCTTTTCTTTTCTTTTTATTCTTTGCTCTTTTAAATTTTGAATTTGGGATTATCTCTACAACTAATTTTGAAGATCTATTGCGTATTTTTAGAACTAAATAAGAACTACACTTTTTACTTTCCCCCCCCCCTTAACAACAAAGAAAGGGATGTATTAAAAAGTTAAAATTTGTTGCCACTGGAAGTCACTGTTTGGTTCTTATAAATGTCAAGGCCACAGTAGCTTCCTTCTGATAATTGAGAATACCAAAATAAAGCAGGCCAAAGACCAGGTGGCATTGAGAATTAACTTTTATCACCTTTTGGATTTGTCAACATGATTTTATACTTGGAAGAGAATACTCCAGAAAACCAGAATGCTTTGGCTGAAATTTTAAATTTACTGAAACAAAATACTAGAAGAATAAACAACACACTGGATAAACTTTTGTCTGTTACATCCAACTATGGCCAATCAAAGATTCCAGAAATTGAAGAGAAAGAAGAAAAGGAGGAAGATAAAGAAATATGCATTTTAGTTGAAGATAAAAATAAAGATACCAATGGATCAAATGCGGGAGAAAACATAGAGAAGGGAATATTTAAAGGAGAATTTGAGGAACCTGAGCCTCAGCTTGGTTATCAAGGAAAAAAGGGGGGGAAAGATTTGAAGATGGGTGAAAGTGGAAACCTCTCTAGAAATACGTCTGACACTCAAAAACAAACAACATGTAAAGATAGGAACTGGACAGCGGTATTATTGGAGAATTATACTGGACAATAAAGTGTGAAAAAAGGTCCACAAAAAACCTGGAAAGAAGAATAAAAAGAGATGGGGGCCACAAATGGCAAAAGAGATAAGTCCAACTCGCTACTGGAAGGACACTGGCTGATAAGGAGAGTTGTTATCCTTTGATGATTAATAACTAGCTAGATTGTGTTTAGAATATCATCGAAGGATTATTTGTTAATTAATAGTTATTTACAATAAGTGTAACTAATAATAATGTTATAGTTTAATGCTAAATATCTATGTATCTATGTACTTGTAGAAATCTATGAGATTAGATATAAACAAAATTTAAGACTGTATTAGATATTACTGAAGAATACTTATAGTTGATACTGGTTGATAATCAAAATTGTTATATTTTGATGATTAATAATTAGTTAGATGGTTCTAGAATACTACTGCATGTATATGTGTATATCTGTTGGGAATAGAAAATGGATGCTATTAGGTGGCTGTGTTTTAAAGACATATCTGAAGAAGAAGATAGATTAAATTTGGAGTATTAGATGAGAATTTTGGTTTACTGATATTAAGGTACAAGATGAAATATTTGATTTATAATTTATAAAATGAGATTATTCATGAATAATAATCATTTTAGAAATGCACAGAAGTAATATGAGGCCAGTCAGTATGTTCTTGAAAGGATATAATGCAGAGTGATGACTTTTCCTTTTTATCTTTATTTTTAAACTTGTTTTCTTTTTCGTTGTTTGTCTTGTTAGTGGAATGCCATTGTATACTTCCTGTTTTACATACAAAAGGATGTAAAGACAATCAATTAAATTGAGGTTGGGATATAATAACTGTAAAAATTGACATGAAAGACACGAGGGAGGCCACACCCTGGACTTAATCTTCATCTCGGGACAGTGGAGTAGTGATCTGGGAATAGCCATCTCACCCTTGTCATGGACAGATCACGCTCTCCTCCAGCTGGACTTTCCAATTGCCACACCCCACCGCGGGGAGGCAGAACCTGAGATTTCTATATGGTTCCGCCCCAGGCTCCTGATGGACCCAGAAAGGTTCCAGAGGGAGCTTGGGCCAATTCCTGTGGACTTGCCCCGCGACTCGACTGAGGACCTAGTGACCACATGGTTAAGCGCGGCCACGGGGGCCTTGGACCGAGACGCGCCCTTGTGGCTTCTCTTACGGCGCCGAATCACCCAGGCTCCTTGGTTTACCGAGCAGCTGAGGGAGATGAAATGCCGCAAGAGACGCCTAGAGAGCAGATGGAGATCCTCTCGCTCCGAAGCCGACCGAACACTAGTGAGAGCCCATATTAGGACTTACTTAGTGGCGATAAGGGTGGCCAAACGTGAGTATTGTGCCACCCTTATTGCATCCGCAGATAACCGCCCTGCCACCCTGTTTGGGGTGACCCGTTCCCTCCTCCACCAGAGGCCGCGGGAGACCCCTTTGCAGGGACGTGCAGAGGAATTTGGGATATATCTGTAGGATAAAATCACTCGAATTCAGAATGAGCTACCCTCCATCGAGAGTGGTCCGGTCGGACTGTCCGAGGCTGGTCTTGAGGCACCATTCTGGGAGGAGTTTGACTTTGTTACTACCGAGGATATGGACAGGTTGTCAAAGAGACTTAAGGCTACCACATGTTTATTGGACCCGTGTCCCTCCTGGCTTGTACTGGCATCCTGGGAGGCGACACGAGGCTGGCTCCAGGATATTATGAATGCTTCTTTGAGTGAAGGGTCCTTGCCTGCCGTCTTGAAAGAGGCGGTAGTGAGGCCCCTCCTCAAGAAGCCTTCCCTGGACCCAGCATTACTAGAGAATTACCATCTGGTCTCCAACCTTTACTTTTTATTTATTTATTTATTTATTTTTCATATTTATAATCCGCTCCCATCTCACAACAAGGGACTCGGGGCGGCGAACATAGAATTAAATCAATAAATACAAAATACAAATACATAGATATTAGATGCCTGTGTTGTAACCGTTTTTAAAACCCTCGTTTATAATTGGCGGTGCTGGGGTTACACGAAGGTTGTTGAGAGTGTGGTGGCCCAACAGTTTCCGCGACACCTGGAGGAAATTGATTATTTAGACCTGCGCCAGTCCGGCTTCCGACCCGGTCACAGCATCGAGACGGCATTGGTCGCATTGGTTGATGATCTCTGGAGGGCGCGGGATAGAGGACATTCCTCTATCCTAGTCCTGTTAGACCTCTCAGCGGCTTTTGATACCATCGACCATGGTATCCTATTGCACCGACTGGGGGAGTTGGGGCTGGGAGGCACCGTTTTGCGGTGATTCTCGTCCTACCTCTCTGGTCAGTCGCAATATGTGTTGGCAGGGGGCAGAGGTCGGCCTCGAGACCCCTCTTATGCGGGGTTCCTCAGGGGTCGGTCCTCTTGCCCCTCCTGTTCAACACCTACATGAAGCCGCTGGGCGAGATCATCGGTGGTTTTGGGGTGGGATATCATCTGTACGCTGATGATACTCAGCTGTACATATCCACCCGAGACCACCCCAATGATGCCGCCGAGGTGTTGTCCCGGTGTTTGGAGGCCGTATGGATCTGGATGGGTAGTAACAAACTCAAGCTCAACCCGTCCAAGACTGAGTGGCTGTGGTTTCCGGCGGCCCGGTTCAGCCAGGTAACTCCAACTCTAGCCATTGGGGGCGAAACACTAGCCCCCGTGGAGAGGGCGTGCAATTTGGGTGTCCTCCTAGATTCCCGGCTGTCAATGGAGGAGCATGTGGCAGCCGTGGCCAGGGGGCGTTCCATCATGTACGCCTGATGCGCCAATTGCGCCCCTTACTGGACCGGGCTGCCCTTCGCACAGTCACTCAAGCACTCGTGACGTCCCGACTTGACTACTGTAATGCTCTCTACATGGGGCTTCCCTTGAGGTGCACTCGAAAGCTACAGCTAGTCCAGAATGCAGTCACGCGGGTGATAATGGGAGCTCCCAGATACTCCCGCATAACACTGCTCCTGCGCGAGCTGCACTGGCTACCTGTGGTCTTTCGGGTCCGCTTCAAGGTCTTGACGACCATCCTTAAAGTGCTCCATGGCTCGGGACCTAATATGCGAGACCGTCTCCTGCCCCATACATCCCTTCATCCGCTCCGCTCCCACAGAGAGGCCCTTCTCAGGGTGCCGTCGGCCGGGCAATGCCAGTTGGCAACACCCAGGGGAAGGGCCTTCTCTGTGGCGGGCCCTACCCTTTGGAAAGACTTACCCCCTGAACTACGCACCATCTCTGACCGCCGCCTCTTCCGCCAGTGTCTAAAGGCGGTTTCTATCAAGCCGGCCTAGCGTAACCTTCTGCTGTGACTGCTTTTAGACAGTTTTAAATTGGGGATTTTAATTGATTTTAGCACAGGTTGGGAGTTTAATATCTTTTTAAATTTTATATTGTTATATTTGTATGTTTTTAATTCCTGTGCGCCGCCCTGGGTCCTTCTGGAGAAGGGCGGGATATAAATTTAATATAAAAAAAATAAATAAATAAAAAGTGATGACTAAGGAAGAAATGCATGGAACTTTGTGATTAACTGACACAATTTTTATGATTTGTAATTTGCAACGGAAAATGGCTTTTTATGTTTTTTCAAATATGTCTGTTTTATCCGTGTTTGTTCAAAAATAAATAAAAAAGTATCCTAAAAAAAAAGAATACTCTAGGACCATATGTACTCAAACCTAAGACAGGCATATAGAGCAATCCCCTTCTCCCATCTGGGTATGTCTCTCTGCTGCTGTGCCCAAAGTATATTCCCCTCAGGAAAAAGATATGACCAGTCTTTTTTTTTTTTTTTGTATTGAAAATGTTTTATTGGGTTTTTACAATTTTTCCAAAAGGGAAAGGTAAGGGATACAGAAACATTTTGAGAACTTTTGTGTCGGGATCATTGGCCCTTCCAGGGCTTCACATTAAGAAAGACATTTTTCAGAAGTACTACGAGATGAAAATAAGTGCATACATCCTAAATTCTCAATTCTATGCTGGCAGTCATATACAAACATCCAGATAACAAGGTTAAAGTATATTAATAAAAAAACAAGCAAAATCATTTTTTTGATCTAAGTCTCTTGGCAATTGTATCTTCTTTTTCTCCTTCCTGGCCTCCAGCGGGCGGGGCCGTGGCCTCCCCCGTCCCCCCTGAATCTTCCCCCAGGACTGAGGAATGTTTCTTAAAAAAGGCTTCTGCCTCAACAACTGTTTTAATCCTAACTCTCCCTCCTTCCCAGAACACCAGCATCCCTTCCGGCATCGCCCACTTAAACCAAATCCCATGGTCAAACAATTTTTTGGATAAGAAGGAATACCTCCTTCTCATCTCTCTAATCTTCTTTGGGATCTGCTTCAAGATGTCGACTTCCTTTTGTTGGTAAATTAATGGGCCCCCTCTCTGCGCCTTCAAAATTCCCTCTCTGGTTGACCTTCTAACAAATTTAATATATATCTCTCTGGGTACTTCATTTATCCTGGCATATGCTGAATTTATTCTGTAGACTAGGTCAATGTCCCCCCTGATCTCATCTTTAGGTTTCTGTAAATAGTCTGCTAAAATTGTACTCATGAGATCAGGAAGACATTCACCAGCCTGTTCAGAAATGTTCTGAAATCTTAAAAAATATGACATCCTTTCAAAATCCATCCTAGACATATGCCCAGTTAGTTCTCCAACCTCACTATTAACATTTTTAAGCTCTCCCTTTGCCCCAGCCAGCCCCCCTTCCAACTCCTCAGTCTTCTGTGTGTTTTCCAGCACTTGCTTCCGTGTTTCCAAAAGATCCTTCTTGAAGCTGCAATTATCTTCTCGTAAAACTTTAATTTCTTGCACCAAAGCTTGTAACACTGTCTCCAAAGAAGACATCCTTTGTTCCAAACCTGCCAATTCTGATTTTTGTGCCATGGTAAACTGTTAAAGTCAGTGCCACTAAGATGGCGTTTTTTGGGTTGGGCCGTTGAAGCAAATCAGGAGGAGAAAAGTCCAAATCAGGGTTAAAAAGTTCAATATCCAGAGAAAAAACAGCTTTCACAATCAATAGTTGTAACAGAGAAGGCACTCCAGAGATGGGATCAATTAGTCCAGAAATTTCTTCATTAATAGAGAGAGGAAGTCCCAGTCACAAAGGGATGTTGGTAATTTTCCATAAGTGAAATAGTCATTCAAGAACAAAGGGAAGCCATCTTCCACCGCCCAAACTGAAAGCCAGCAGGAGAAAGTAGCAAAGGAAAAATTGTTTCAAGCCAGCCGGACTTAGATACATTGTGAAAAAAACAAACCGCAAATCACTTTCGCTTGTTAAAGCAGTCCAGATAAGAAACGTCCGCTTCCTCACAAGCCATTTCCAAGCGCCGCTTTAATTCCGAGGGGGGGTTAAACAAACAAACACCCCCCTCCACATTCTTTCCGTCCAGGCTGCCAGCAAAAATAACTTTAAAATCACTCACTCTCCACCTCGCCGCCAAAGCCTCGGAAAGCCTTCCGACCCGAAGACTCAGCTCTCTTCAAATTCATTGTACGTTGCCGTCCTCCATTGGCGAAGGGGAACCCCCCCCCCGCAGCATGGGGGGCCGTTTCCCAGACAAGGGCCGTTTCCCAGCCACCGCCAGGATAAACCAGCCCAGGCAAGCCAGTTTTACGGAGGGACCCCCAAAAAAGGGGGTACCCAGGAATACAAGCAAAAAGTAGAGAAGTATCTGGAAGACAATAACTCAAGACAGGTGTGGCAGGGACTACAACACCTAACCAACTATAAGGGCAATACAAAAAAAATAGCCAATGCTGATGCCCTGCTAGTAGAGGAGCTAAATAGCTTCTTCACCCGCTTTGAGGTAAGAAGATCAGTCTCTGTGGCTTTAGCCCAAAGGCCCTCTAATATCCAGCCACTCAACCTGGATGAACCTCAAGTGAGAGCTGAGCTGAAGGCTGTAAATCCCAACAAAGCTGTAGGTCCAGACAGGGTGTTGGGGAAAGTGGTAAAATCCTGTGCTGACCAATTAGCAGGGGTTCTGACAAGGATTTTTAACCTCTCCCTGCAACAGGCTAGAGTCCCATCATGCTTGAAAGCAGCCACCATTATCCTAGTTCCAAAGACAGTAGCCATAAAAAGCTTGAATGACTATAGACCCATTGCACCGACGTCTATAGTGATGAAGTGCTTTGAGAGACTGGTCCTACAACACCTCAGGTCTTGTCTTCCACCAAATTTTGATCAACACCAGTTTGCATATAGAAACAACAGGTCGACAGGGGATGCCATCACCACTGCTCTACATATCTCACTGAGCCACCTTGAGAAATCTGGGAATTACATCAGAATGCTTTTTATAGACTATAGCTCGGCCTTTAACACCATCTTACCAGGCATTCCCATTGAAAAGTTGACTGATCTGAATTTCCCTCCCCTCACTTGTGAATGGATCAAAGACTTCCTGACCGATTGTCCACAAACAGTAAGGGTTGGGTCCTTTACATCTTCCACGCTGAAGTTCAGCACAGGATCCCCTCAGGGCTGTGTGCTCAGCCCCTACCTTTACTCACTGTATACATATGACTGCATATCCTCTGATCCATCCAACATCATAATAAAGTTTGCAGATGACACAACGGTGGTGGGTCTCATAACTGGAGGGGACGAATCAGCATACAGGGAAGAAGTCCAAAAGGTATCTGCATGGTGCTGAAGAAACAACTTACATCTAAATACTAGCAAGACAAAGGAGATGGTGCTAGATTTCCGGAAGCACAGAGAGGAATCTGCCCCACTGTATATTGATGGGGGCTGTGTGGAGAGGGTTTCCTCTTTTAAATTCTTAGGAGTGCTTATTAGCCAAGATCTCACCTGGAAAAACAACACATCTCTGGTGATTGGAAAAGCCCAACAGAGACTTCATTTCCTTAGAGTCCTGAGGAAAAATCAGGTGGAACAACAGCTGATGACCTCTTTCTATTGGTGTACCATAGAAAGTGTCCTCACATATTGTATCACAGTGTGGTATGCTGATTTAACAGTTGCGGAGAGGAAGGCACTACAGAGAATGATCAATTCGGCACAAGAACCCATCGGTTGCCCTCTGACATCACTGGATAACATCGCCAGATCTTGCTGCTTTAGCAGAGTAAGGAAGATTCTCATAGATGATTCACACCCGGGTTGGTATCTCTTTGCACTTCTACCATCAGGCAGAAGATATCAAAGTATAGCCAGCCGAACAAACGGGTTTAAAGATAGCTTCTATCCTTGAGCTGTGAGACTTTTAAATTCAACCACAATCACTCCGTGCACATGCTCAAATCAAATTCAAATCAAATTCGGATTTATTGACCGCACCCTCTCCCCACAGGGACCCGGGGCGGTGCACAGGAGAAACTAAAAACAATATACAATAAATACAAAATACATACTTTAAAACATAATTAAACAATGTTACCCGTGCTAAAAATGATTAAGAACCCATTAAAATGCATTTGGAATCAATAGACAGAGAGAATTATTCAAGGCCGGCCAGTCGAAAGAAATAGGTCTTCAATTTCGTACGGAAGGAGCGGAGGTCAGTGGTCGTTCTGATGTCAGGGGGAAGGTCGTTCCAGAGGGCCGGGCCCGCCACAGAGAGAGCCCTTCCCCTGGGCGTCGCCCGCTGACAAAGTCTAGTGGACGGCACCCGGAGAAGTCCCTCTCTGTGGGAGCGAATCGGTCGTGAGGATGTATGGGGCAGGATCCGATCTCGCATGCTAGTTTTTTCTTTTTTCTTTTCTCTCTCTTTTTTCCCTTTCTGTTATAATTTTGCACCAGTGAAGTTAAAACCAATTTCATTGTAATTTTAGTACAATTTTATTTTATTTTATTTTATTTATTAGATTTATATCCCGCCCTTCTCCAAAAGGACCCAGGGCGGCACACAGGAATTTAAAATACATACAAAATCGTAATACAAAATTTAAAAACCTATTAAATGCCTTTCCTGCGCTAAAAACCAATTAAAATCCCCGAAATAAAACTATCTAAACTAGTCCCAGCGGAGGTTATGTTAGGCCGGCTTGATGAAAGAGGTGTGTTTTTAAACACTGGCGGAAGAGGCGGAGGTCAGTGATGGTACAAAGTTCTGGGGGTAGGTCGTTCCACAGGGCAGGGCCCGCCACAGAGAAGGCCCTTCCCCTGGGTGTCGCCAGTCGGCATTGTCCGGCCGACGGCACCCTGAGAAGGCCCTCCCTGTGGGAGCATATTGGTCTAAGGGATGTATGGGGCAGGAGACGGTCTCGCATATAATTAGGTCCCGAGCCATGGAGCGCTTTGAAGATGGTCGTCAAAACCTTGAAGCGCATCCGAAAGACCACAAGAAGCCAGTGCAGCTCACGCAGGATCGGTGTTATATGGGAGTGCCTCGAAGCTCCCGTAATCACCCGCGCGGCTGCATTCTGAACTAACTGTAGCTTTCGAGTGCACCTCAAGGGAAGCCCCATGTAGAGAGCATTGCAGTAGTTGAGTCGGGATGTCACGAGTGCTTGAGTGACTGTGCGAAGGGCAGCCGGTCCAGTAAGGGGCGCAATTGGCGCATCAGGCGTACCTGATGAAACGCCCCCCTGGCCATGGCTGCCACATGCTCCTCCATGGATAGCCGGGAATCCAGGAGGACACCCAAATTGCGTGCCCTCTCCACAGGGGCTGGTGTTTTGCCCCCAATGGCCAGAGTTGGAGTAATCTGGCTGACCCGGGGTGCCGGAAACCACAGTAACTCGGTCTTGGAGGAGTTGAGCTTGAGTTTGTTACTACCCATCCAGATGCGTACAGCCTCCAAACACCGGGACATCACCTCAACGGCATCGTTGGGGTGGTCTGGGGTGGATATGTACAGGTGAGTATCATCAGCGTACAGATGATATCCCACCCTAAAACCACGGATGATCTCACCCAGCGGCTTCATACATGTGTTGAATAGGAGGGGCGAGAGGACTGACCCCTGAGGAACCCCACATAAGAAGGGTCTCGAGGCCGACCTCTGCCCCCCTGTCCACACATATTGTGACCGACCAGAGAGGTAGGACGAGAACCACCATAAAATGGTGCCTCCCAGCCCCAACCCCCCCAGTCTGTGCAATAGGATACCATGGTCGATGGTATCAAAAGCCGCTGAGAGGTCTAACAGGACTAGGATAGAGGAATGTCCTCTATCCCACGCCCTCCAGAGATTATCAACCAATGCGACCAATGCCGTCTCGGTGCTGTGACCGGGTTGGAAGCCGGACTGGCGCGGGTCTAGATAATCAATTTCCTCCAGGTGTTGTGGAAACTGTTGGGCCACCACACTCTCAACAACCTTCGCTAAAAAGTGAAGGTTGGAGACTGGACGGAAGTTCTCTAATAATGCTTGGTCCAGGGACAGCTTCTTGAGGAGGGGCGTTACTACCGCCTCTTTCAAGATGGCAGGCAAGGACCCCTCACTCAGAGATGCATTGACAATGTCCTGGAGCCAGCCTCGTGTGACCTCCCAGGATGCCAGTACAAGCCAGGAGGGACATGGGTCCAATAAACATGTGGTAGCCTTAAGCCTCTTTGACAACCTGTCCATATCTTCGGTAGTAACAAAGTCAAACTCCTCCCAGGATGGTATCTCAAGAGCAGCCTTGGTCAGTCCGACTGGACCACTCTCGATGGAGGGTAACTCATTCCGAATCTGAGTGATTTTCTCCTTCAGATAAATCCCAAATTCCTCTGCTCGCCCTTGCAGAGGGGCTTCCCGCGGCCTCTGGTGGAGGAGGGAGCGGGTCACCCCAAACAGGGCGGCAGGGCGGTTATCTGCGGATGCAATAAGGGTGGCACAATACTCACGTTTGGCCACCCTTATCGCCACTAAGTAAGTCCTAATATGGGTTCTCACTAGTGTTCGGTCCGCTCCATCTGCTCTCTAGGCATCTCTTGTGGCGTTTCATCTCCCTCAGCTCCTCGGTGAACCAAGGAGCCTGGGTGATTCGTCCCCGCAAGAGAGGCCGCAAGGGCGCGACTCGGTCCAAGGCCCCCATGGCCACACTTAACCATGCGGCCACCAGGTCCTCAGTCGAGTCGCGGGGCAAGTCCACAGGCATTGGCCCAAGCTCCCTCTGGAACCTTTCCGGGTCCATCAGGAGCCTGGGGCGGAACAATATAGGAATATTCGGCTCCGCCTCCCCACGGTGAGGTGCGGCGATTGGAAAGTAATTTTATTGGAAATGACAATAAAGATTATTATTACTATTGTGGTTAAACTTTGGTGAGATTCACAGTCTTTGGGGCTGGTTGGTAGCTCAACGCTCGAGTTGATGGAACCAGAGAGGTTCCAGACGGAGCTTGGGCCAATACTTGAGACCCTGACCCGCGACTTGACTGAGGACCTAGTGGCCGCCTGGAATAGTGCGGCCATGGGGCCCCTGGATTGGGTTGTGCCGTTGCGGCCTCTCACTTGGCACCGATCCACCTTGGCCCCTTGGTTTTCTGAGGAGCTGAGGGCGATGAAGCGCTGAAAGAGATGATTAGAGAACGTTTGGAGGTCCATTCGCTCCGAATCTGACCGGACGCGGGTAAGGTCACATTTGCGGACCTACCTTGTGGCGATGAGAGCGGCGAAACGGAATTATCTCTCTGCTCTTATCGCATCTGCAGATAACCGCCCTGCTGCCCTGTTTAGAGTGACCCGCTCCCTCCTTCACCAGAGGCCGCGGGAAGCTCCTTTACACGGTTGTGCAGAGGAATTTGGATGTTATCTGCACGGTAAAATCGTTCAGATCCGGGACGAGCTAGCCTCTGAATGGTTTAGTCCGGGCGGGCTGACGGGGGCAGGTCTTGAGACCGTTGTTTGGGAAGAGTTCGATCCTGTGACTCCTGATGACATGGACAGGATGCTGGGGTGACTGAACGCCACCACATGTTTATTGGACCCGTGTCCCTCCTCGCTAGTACTGGCCTCCCGGGAGGTTACACGAGGCTGGCTCCAGGGAATTGTCAACGCTTCTTTGCGTGAGGGGTTTCTGCCGGCTGCATTGAAAGAGGCAGTGGTGAGGCCCCTCCTCAAGAAGCCCTCCCTGGACCCGGCTGTGTTGGCCAACTACCGTCCTGTCTCCAACCTTCATTTTCTTGTGAAGGTTGTTGAGAGTGTGGTGGCACGACAGTTCCCTCAGCACCTGGAGGAAACTGTCTATCTGGACTCGCGCCAGTCCGGATTCCTTCCTGGGCACAGCACAGAGACAGCATTGGTCGCGTTGGTAGATGATCTCTGGAGGGCTCGGGATAGAGGTTGTTCCTCTATCCTGGTTCTATTAGATCTCTCAGTGGCTTTCGATACCATGAACCATGGTATCATGTTGCACCGGCTGGAGGGGTTGGGGTTGGGAGGCACTGTTTTATGGTGGTTCTCCTACCTCTCCGACCGGTCGCAATTTGTGTTGGCAGGAGGGCAGAGGTTGAGGCCCTTCACATGTGGGGGACCTCAGGGGTCAGTCCTCTTACCCCTCCTGTTCAACATCTATATGAAGCCGCTGGATGAGATCATCCGTGGTTTTGGAGTTCCATCGGTACACTGATGACACCCGACTGTACATCTCTACCCCAGACCACCCCAATGTTGCCGTTGAAGTGATGTCCTGGTACCTGGAAGCCGTGCGAGTCTGGATGGGGAGAAACAGGCTTCGACTAACCCCTCCAAGACTGAGTGGCTGTGGTTTCTGGTGTCACGATATAGCCAGCTGGTTCCATCTCTGGCTATCGGGGGCGAGTCACTGGCTCACGCGGAGAGGGCCCACAACTTGGGCATCCTCCTGGACTCTCGGCTGTCTTTGGACGACCATATGACGGCCATGGCCAGGGGGGCTTTTTATCAGGTCTACCTGATACGCCAGTTGCACCCCTTTCTAGATTGTGACGCTTTACACACGGTCACTCAAGCCCTCGTCACCTGGATTATTGCAACACTCTCTACATGGGGCTTCCCTTGAGGTGCATCCGGAGGCTCCAGCTAGTTCAGAATGTGGCCGCACGGGGGATTCTGGGGGCCTTGAGATGCTCCCATGTAACACCTCTCCTGCGCGAGCTGCACTGGCTGCCTGTGGCTTTCCGGGTGCGTTTCAAGGTGCTAGTAACCACCTTTAAAGTGCTCCATGGCATGGGACCTGGTTATTTGTGGGACCACCTCCAACCACATACCTCCCACTGACCTGTCCGCTCCTACAGGGAGGGCCTCCTTAGGGTGCCGTCTGCCGGACAATGCCGACTGGCGACTCCCAAGGGGAGAGCCTTCTCTGTGGCAGCCCCTGCCCTCTGGAATGATCTACCCCTGACCTGCGTACAATCACGGACCTGCGCCTCTTCCGCCGGGCATTGAAAACACTTATTCTATGCGGCCGGCCTGGCATAGTTTTTAAATAGTTTTAATCTTGGTTTTAGTAGGGGTTTTTATTGTAATTTTAGCACAGGTTTCTTAGTTTAATTTATTTTTAAGATATTTTTGTTGTATTTATTGTCTACAGTATTTTATTTTTGCCTGTGCACCGCCCTGAGTCCCGCAAGGGAAATAGGGCGGTATATAAATGCGAATAAATTCAAATTCAAATTCAAATACATGCTTCATCCATAGCCATGTAGTTTCGATGGCCAGGTCGCGATATTTCATGGTTTTTTCTAGTTCTTTTTCTTCGACTCTGGCATCTCCAGGAACAGCAATATCTAAACTGTACACTTCGGCCCTCTACAACCATGATATCTGGTGTGTTGTGCTCCAAATGACGATCTGTTTGTATTCGAAAGTCCCACAAGATCTTCACCCTCTCATTCTCGATAACCTTTTCTACTTTGTGTTCCCATGACTTTCTGGATACAGGTAAACCATATTTTTACATAATGACCAGTGGATTAATTTAGCAACTCGGTCATGTCTAGCTTTGTAATCAGTTTGTGCGATTTTGCTGCATTCACATATTAAATGTGAAACAGTTTCAACTTTGTTATTGCAAAGTCAGCAGTTTGGGTTGTCAGTGGATTTTTGAATCTTCACTTTCATGGCATTAGTTTGTAGTGCTTGTTCTTGAGCAGTCAGTATTAAACCTTCCGGGGGGGACTTTGTTTCTGGTTTCTGAAGGCGACGGACGTGCTTTGGGCTCTGTCCGCCACTTGCTGTACTGGTGGGCTCCTTCGGGAGGGGGGGGGGGCTTCTGCCGTAGGGGTGGCTTGCTGGGAGCCCCCAGCCTGGTGGCAGCCGGTGAAGTACCCCCAGCCTTGCCCTAGGAGCTGGTGAGCAAAAAGGGGGGGGGCAAACCTTGCCTCTTCGCCGGATGGATCCTGGGAACAGTAAACAGAATGAGAAGAGTAGCTGAAATGCCGAAGGTGGTGGGAGCTCCCTAATCTTCCGAGCTGCGGATGAAGGATAAGCGATAAGCCACTGTAAATTCCAATTCAATCAATTTTGAATGGAGATTGGAGGGGAGAGTTTTCAATCCCCCCTTGGACGAAGCGGCAATTAAGCTATCCCTCTCCATTGAAATGGAGTGAGGAAAGGATTAACTTGCTATTTGAACTAACTATGGAAAAGAATTGTATTGTATCACATTTGCAACAACTTTTTATGAAGCTCTTTTAAAGAAAAGAAAGTAAATGGAACTTTCACTTTTCTTCCTATCAGAAGACGAGGCAAGATGGCTTCTCTTTGTTCTCCGCTTATAACTCCCCTACATTGGTGAAGCTTTTCCCTCCATAATTACCAACGAAGGATTTGAAACTTTTTACATTTAACATTTCTCCCAGAGGCTCCCAAGTCTCTCCCAATACGTGGGCTCCTGGATGTGGATTGTAAGATTTCTTTTCTCTAAAGTGAACTCTTAAGACTGAACTTTCACTTGGACTCTCTGATATCTCGGACTGTTTTGGTCGTCCGTTTCTCTGGTGCCCTTTCTTTATCAACTGAGAAATTAGAACTGACCCAAGGGCTTTTAGAAAGCCACCAATGGGAAAGTCAACTTCCGCCCCATCCTCAGTCATCTCCAGCCCGACTACACAGCTGAAGATCTCTTCACTTTTACAGAAAGAACCCCCTGGAGAGGGCTCAAAGGATCCGTCAGTTATAGAAATGTTTCGAGAAATAATGAAAAATATGAATGAAATGCGGAAAGAATTGACAGATTTAACACTAGAACTTAGGGAAATGCAATGAAGCACAACGGAAAATAAACAAAAAATCGTGAAGTTAGAGGAAGGGGCGGCTGAGATGGGGGAAGAGGTTAAGGAGATCCGGAAGGAGAGTTTAGAACTAGGAACCAATATGACTAAAATTGAATTTGAAAGAATGTCTTTTTTTCTCAGGTTCTAGAATATACCAGAGTCAGAAAATGAAGATCTCAAAGATGTTATGAGTACAATATTAGCAGAATACCTTAAAAGAGATAAAGATCAACTCTTTTGGGATATGGATCTGATTTATAGAATTAACTCAACTTATGCTAGGATGCATAATGTACCAAGAAAAGTTCATGTTAAATTTCTTAGGAGATCCACAAGGGATGAGATATTGAGGGCCCAACGGGATGGAATTTTAAAGTATCAGGATAAAGAAATAATCATTTTGAAACAAATTCCGAAAAAAATTAGAGAAATAAGAAGGAAGTATTCCTTCTTGTCTAAGAAACTATACAAAAAAGGAATTTGGTTCAAGTGGTTATTACCAGAGGGAATGCTGATCTTCTGGGAGGGGGGCAGAGTAAAAATTAAAACACTAAGTGAGGTGGAGGCATTTATTCAAAAACATTCTCCCCAGCTGGGGGGCGAAGATGGGGGAACAGATTGAGCGATGGCCCTGCCCGGAGACAGGGAAGAGGAGTCAATTGCGAAAAGACTCAGATCGCAAAAATAATTTTATTTGAAATTCTATTGTAATTGTTGATACAAGATAAAATGGCAAAGAAAAAGATGATTGAATATATGGACTGTACAATGTAATCTTTTTATATGTTTATCCTTTACTTTTAAAATTGTAAATCTATGAAGTTTTGGGAGGACCACCATCAACAGCAGGGAAGCTACCAAAATGTTATTCTTACCCTATACCTTTTTCCCTGTATAAATTTTGAAAACCAATGAAATCTTTTTTTTTTTTAAAGGACTGGAAGGGGGGAGGAAAGAGGCCTACCTTCCTGTTGGTGGTAGGAAGGAAGGGTCAAGAATGGAGGGGGGAGGATTGAGGCCTACCTTCCTGTTAGTGGTAGGAAGGAAGGTCAGGAATGGAGGGGGGGAAATGAGGCCTACCTTCCTGTTAGTGGTAGGAAGGAAGGGTCAAGACTGAAGGGGGGGAGGATTGAGGCCTACCTTCCTGTTAGTGGTAGGAAGGAAGGGTCAAGACTGAAGGGGGGGGATTGAGGCCTACCTTCCTGTTGGTGGTAGGAAGGAAGGGTCAGGAATAATTACTATTATTATTGTTGTTGTTGTTGTTGAACTCCCAGAAAGTTCAGGAAATATTGTCACTTAGGTCGTAACAGACTTGTTTTCAAAGCAGGCACATTTTATACTGTGCCCAATGATCCCATCTGCCAAAAGTCTAGCCAAATTATTCCTGATACACATTTGTCATCTCCATGTCGCCCCGCAGAGAATCATCTCCAACAGAGGGGTCCAATTCATCTTAAAATTTTGGGGGGGCACTTTTAAACTTACTTGGCACCACCCAAGGATTGAGCTCCAGTCACCACTTCCAGACTAATGGTCAAATTGAAAACCGGAACATGGTTCTAGAACAATACCTAAGATGTTTTATTAATTTTCAACAGGATAACTGGGTTGATCTTTTACCTCTTGCAGAATTGGCCTTCAGTAATGCTGGGCACTCAAGCACTGGTTTTACCCCTTTTAGAATAGTAATAGGCCAGGATTTCAGCCCCATGCCTGAGCTACCCACAGAAGAACCCACTATCTCCTCGCTTAAGGAATGGACACACACCCTACGAAACTCATGGCCAGTAGTTAGATTAGCTTTCTAGGAAGCTAGAGAGGCTTTTAAAATTCAAGCTGACAAAAAAAGAGTAGACCCCCAAATCTTTCCATGTTGGAGATAGAGTATACTTAACTACAAAATTCCTGAAGTCATTGCAGCCATCAAAGAAATTAGGGCCAAATTTCATCGGACCTCTCCCTATCACGAGGGTTATCAACCCAGTAACAGTAGAATTACTCCTCCCAAAGATACTCAGGCAAGTCCATCCAGTGTTTCACATTAGCTTACTCAAACGAGAAGTAATCTCACAACTCAGACCACTATACCGCCTTTTCCTATCATGATAGAAGGCAAACAACATTTTGAAATTAAGGAAATCCTGGACTCTAGGACCTACAGGGGAAAACCCAATACTTATTTGCGTGGAAGCATTTACCTTCATCCCAAAATGAATGGGTAGTGAAACAACATGTTAGGGCCCCTGCCTTATTGAAAAAATTTCACTCCCAATTCCCTAACAAACCTTGTTAAAATTCTATGATGGAATTTCTGTCTCTATCTTTTCACAGGTAGATCTCTCCCTTTTCTATTTTTTTTAAAATAGTCTTTATTAATATAAATATAAAAACAAACACTTAACAATTACAGAATAGAGGTAGTGAGGAAAAAAACATAGGTAGAAAGAAAGGAAGAGAAAAAAAAAGAGGGGGGGAGGGACATACTGGGAGTGTAGCTACACCCCTAATTTATAAAGATATGTTTATCCCAGTCTATCATCAATTATTATTTACAATTGTATTTAGATGTTTACATATATATCTATAAAATTGTCTCAAGTTCACCGTTGTCTTGTTTGTTCCTATAGTCACTATAGTTTTGTCTAATTAGTTTCTTTGGTATCCGTTATTCTCTTATTATACCATATAGACCATTTTTCCCAGGATTGGGCATAAATTTAGTTTGACTTGTCTTTTAGAATAAACGTTAGCTTATCAGATTCTGCGCAATTGAAAATTTTTGATATAATTAAACCCTCTGTTGGTGGGTTGATATTTTTCCAATGTTGCACTATGGCCATCCTAGTCGCTGTTGTAATGTGAGTGAAAAGGTACCAATCTTGTTTTTGGATTTCGTTTGGCTTAATGCCTAGGAGATATAATTCAGGTTTAAGGGGAAAGCTGGTACCTACTATTTCCAGAATCCAGACTTGTATTTTCTTCCAAATATGAATAATAGTTGGGCAGGTCCACCATTGGTGGACCTGCCCCTGGCCATTTTGCATTTCCAGCATCTGTCTGAGGAATTTGGGAACATATGTGCAATTCGGGCTGGTGGTAAATACCACCTGTAGAGCATTTTGTATGTGTTTTCCTTAAAGGAGGAAGACTGGGTCATTTTCATGGTTTTACCCCAAATTGTTTGCCATTCTTCTAATTTAATGTTCCTTCCTATGTTCCTCCTCCAGGCAATCATGGCACCTTTAATTATTTCTTCACCAATATGTCTCTGCAGTAACAATTTGTAAACCTTAGAGATAAATTTTGTCGGAGTGTCCAACAGGATCTTATCGATATCTTAATTTATTAAACATATTCCAAATTCTTGTTTATCTTCGTTAAATTTGGATACTGCCTGAGTATATGACCACCAGTCTATCTTCCAACCCTCAGCTGTAAATCTGATGTTACCCCCTTCATCTATCAAATCTCCATATGTTAGATTTCTTTTTGGGTTGTGGACAGTTGGATAGGTTACTGCTTCGATTGGGGCTAACCATCTTGGGATTTGGGTGTATAGTTGTTGTTTAATTCTCCGCCATGTCATAAAGAGGGTCACCCTAGTGTGATGGGTGGTAAAACTTTTGGATTGTCTGTTATTTTTGGGCCAAAGGAATGAGTGCCACCCCTGAAGCAAATCATAACCTTCAATTGTTAATATCCATCCTCTTATTAGGGTGACCCAATCCTTGACCCAAATTAGAATTGAAGCATGATAGTAAATTTCCCAGTTTGGGAGCCCCAAACCTCCTCTCAATTTGTGTTCTTGAAGCATTTTCTTTTTTATGCGTGATTTTTTCCCCTGCCAGACGAATTTCAATGTAATGTGATCTAACTTTTGGAAAAATTCTTTATTTAACTTTACGGGTGCCGTTTGAAACAGGTATATCCACTTTGGGAGGATATAAGCTTTTATGGCAGCTATCCTCCCTAACAGTGATAATGGGATTTTACTCCATTTTTCAAGTTCCTTAGTCATTTCGTTTGTTAGTTTATTATAGTTTAATTCTTTGATCGCAGAACATCTATTGGTTAGCCAGATTCCCAAATATTTGACTTTTTTAACAATTTCAATTCCCAATAGTTTCTGTATCTGTTCTTTTTGTTGTCCTGTCATATTTTTAGCTAGCATTTTAGTTTTTTGTTTATTACTTTTTAAACCGGCCACCTCTCCATATTCTTCTATTGTTGTGATTAGTTTTGGTCCTGAGGTCAGGGGTTCTTCTAACACAAAGACCAAATCGTCGGCAAATGCCTGGATTTTGTATTCTTCCCCTCTGATTTGCAGTCCTCTAATACTTTTCTCTAGTCTAACTATATTTAGGAGGGGTTCCAGTGTCAAAATAAATAAAAGGGGCAATAGCGGGCATCCTTGTCTAGTGCCTCTACATATTGGGATCCGGTCTGAAACGGCCTTATTAAGTAGCAACCTTGCTGATTGTGTTGTATAAATGGCCTGGACTGCATTAATGAATTTAGGGCCGAATTCCATAATTTGCAATTGCTGTGTGATGAACTTCCAGTTAACCCTATCAAATGCTTTTTGTGCGTCTAGGAAAATCATACTCATTTCTTTATTTGGGTGAGCCTCATAATATTCTAAACAATTAGTTATTGTCCGTACATTATCTCTTAAGTACCTACCTGGTAAAAATCAATTATGGTCTTGATGGATATAATTAGATAGAAATGGTTTCAATCTTTCGGCCAGAATTGTCGCAAATATTTTGTAGTCAACATTTAAGAGTGATATAGGTCTATAGTTTTTAATTTGGGTTAGGTCCGAATCAAGTTTGGGGATTAGAGAGATATAAGCCTCGGTCCATGATTGGGGTGTTTTCCCTTTTTCCAGAATTTCATTAAATAAATCTTTCATTTGTGGGACCAAAATCTCCCAAATACCTTTATACAATTCTCCCGGTATTCCATCTGGGCCTGGAGTTTTCCCACTTGCCTGTTTCCTAATTGCGTTTTCTATCTCTTCGGTTGTTATTTCTGTATTTAATGTATTTTTATGTATGTCTGGAACTACTCCAAGGTGTTGTTTGGTAAGGTAAGAGTTAATCTTTTTGTTTTGTTGTGTCTCATCTGCATAGAGTGAGCTAAAGAAGTCTTGTGCTATTTTTAGTTTGTGTTCCATAGTGTTTGCAATTTTCCCATTATTATGTTGGAGAGATTCTATTTTCCTTGTTTCTGTTTCTTTTCTTAACCTGTATGTCAACCATCTTCCAATTTTGTTTGCATGTTCAAAGTGGGATTGCCTACATTTCTTTATTTTTTCTGCTAATTGGTTCTGGTCTAGTAGGGAGATTTTATGTCTCAAAAAATTAATTTTTTCTCTTACCTTTGTATTTTGTGGATCTTTCTGGGCTTCCTTCTCTTGATTTTGTAGTGCTATTATTAATTCCATTCTTTTTTCTTTCTCTAATTTCATTGTCTAACCATATATTTTATTGCTACTCCCCTTATTACTGCCTTAGCCATGTCCCATATATTCTGTAGTGATGTGTCCTGTCTTTTATTTTCAAGAAAGAAGTATTGGAGCTCATTTTGGGTCATTTTTCCAAAATTATCATCTTTCATGAGATTGGTTCTCATAGACCATCTTGTTCTAACCTGTACAATTGCCCATTTCATTAGTAGCGGATGGTGGTCTGCCCAAGTATTCGGGCCAATTTCAAGAGATTCGATTTCCTCAGCAGCTACTGTCGATGCCCAAGCCATATCTATTCTCGACCATGATTTGTGTCTGGGGGAGTAATATGTAAACTGCTTCTCAAAGGGGTGCAAGTCCCGCCATACTTCCCTTAATCCTAGCTGGTCCCTCAGATCTCCCCATGTTTGGGGGAGTACTTTTTTCCGTTTCAATTTATGTCTTGGGGTCTTAGATCCTGGCTTATAGTTTTTCTCTATATCCGCAATTGCATTGAAATCACCTACTACATAGATATGATCATAGTTTAATTGGTTTAATTTATCTAATAGTTTTTTGTAAAATTGTCTTTGGTTTACATTTGGTGCATAAATATTGGCTAGGAGGGCCATCTTTGGTCCAATTTTTATTTCCAATAGTAAAATTCTGCCCTCATTATCTGCATATATTTGTTTTGATACTAAGTTTCTTTTATCATAGACAATTACACCTCTCTTCTTTTGGTCGGCCAGGGATGTGTAGAGTTTCCCCAATTTTGAACAAGTCAAAACTCTAAGTTGCCTTTTCCTTATGTGAACTTCTTAAAGACATATTATATCATATTTTTCTTTTTGTAAATTTAGCCAAATTTTCTTTTTCTTAGATGGATTATTTAACCCATTAATATTAACAGAGCAGAGGCAAAGTTCTTCTTTTCCATTTTTATCTACTTGTAGCTTTCTGCGTCTTTGATCTTGTTTCAATCTGGTGGTGTGGTGTCTTTCCATTTGATGTTTTTTCTTCCTCTACTGTCCTCACCTCTCGACCTTTAGGGTTTCTTGTCGTCTTCTCCATTGTTAGGTCTTCTTCACTTTTGGATCTTTCACCTTCTTCCTCACTTTCCGGATCGTTTAGAGATTGTTGTAGTTTTAGAAAATCATGCGCCTCTTGGAAGGAAGCTAACTTGGAAGGAAGCACATTGCTGATCTTGCCATGTAAATGTTAAACCTTCCGGGAGGTGCCATCTGTATTCCCTGTTTCCTGAGGCGTGTGGTAAGAAAGTCATATTTCCTCCTGCATTCTCTTACATTTCTTGGTATTTGAGGTAGAATTATGAGTTCATTTCCTTTGTTGTATAGGTTTGATCTCTAGATTTCTTAAGAATTTCCTCTCGTATAGATTTCTTAGTTAGTTTTACGTGTACCTCATGAGGGAGCTTGTGACGCCGAGTGTAGAATGTATATATGTGGAATACTTCATCAATGTATCTAGTTGCTTCCGAGTGGTCAATATTGAGAATGCCTGCTATAATTTCCTCCATCACCTCTTCTATTTTTTCTTGATTATTATCTATCACATTTTGAACCCGTATAAAGTATCTGGAATGGTCCATTTCCAAGAATAAGATCTCATCCTGCATCTTTTTTTCCGTCATAAGATGTCAGTTTTCATTGCGTTCTATTTTATGTTCTGTCTTTGTCATGTTCTCTTCCATTGTTTGCAGTCTTTCTTCATGGTTTACTAGGTGTGCATGGATTTCTTCAAATTTGTTGTGGATCTGCCGCGTCTCCATCGTTAGTGTATCCACCTTTTCTGCCAAATTTTCTAGTCCTTTAGCTGTTGTCTCTTGATTTTTAGCTAAAGCTAGAGCTTGAGACATAGCTGGTGGTTTGCCTACTGCCGGAAGATCTTCTGTAACTTTCTTAGTTGTCGCTGGGGAAGAGGAAGATGCCCAGCTAGATATAGTTGGTATATTCCTTTTAGCAATTGTAGTAGTAGTCATTGTCGCCAATAGTAGTTTGGGTTTAATTCCTCACTTAGGTAGATTGACTTATCTAATTTATCTAATTTATCTAATTATTAAGTTAAACCAGATAATATATGATTACAAATCACAATAATATTAATTAATAATAGTAAACTATTTATATTAATAATAGTAAACTAAATAGTAAACTATTAATAATAGTAAACTAAATAGTAAAACAAAAAGTAAAATATGCGAGACCGCCTCCTGCCCCATACATCCCTTAGACCGATACACTCCCACAGAGAGGGCCTTCTCAGGGTGCCGTCGGCCGGACAATGCCGACTGGCGACACCCAGGGGAAGAGCCTTCTCTGTGGCGGGTCCAGCCCCCTGGAATGTCCTACCCCCTGAACTACGTACCATCACCGACCTCCGCCTCTTCCGCCAATGTCTTAAGACATATTTGTTTCAACAAGCCGGCCTAGCCTTAACTCCCATGGGGACTTTTAGGTAGTTTTAAATTGGGTTTTAAAATTTGGTTTTAGCGCAGGATAGGATTATTTAATAGTTTTTTAAATTATATTTATTGTATTTTGTATGCTTTTTAAATTTCCTGTGCGCCGCCCTGGGTCCTCTGTGGAGAAGGGCGGGATAAAAAAAAAAAAAGTAAACAGTTAATCAATTATCCCAATAATTAAATTTAAATTGTTCGATTAATTTCCCAAATTTCCCAAGTCAAATGATGAAATCTAACAGTCTAACTATAATATAATCAGAGTTACTTCAATAGTTATTGGCTTATGACAGCTAAATACAATTATTTTATATTCGTGATTCTGCTTTCAACCACTAGATGGCAGCCTAATATCAGGATAGAAAGCTGAAAGATAAGCAGGAAGCGGAAAGAGCTGTCACAATCAAGCGGAACTCAAAACTGTCAAGAAAAAAGAAAAAAAATAATAAGAGAAAGAAAAAATTGTCAAAGAAGTGTCTAAAGTATCAAATCACACCAAAATCCGGGTATTTGGTCACCATTGAATGTCAATTTCAGATATCCAAAGATTTTAAATTAGCAGAATTCCAAGGGTCTTTGGTCTGATAGTTGATTGTAGTCATACAAATCCTCCAGTCCGCCCCACCGAATTTCCTGCCACTTGTTTGAAAGTTGGCTCACTTTATCAGCAATTTGGGAATCTTTTTTTTTTTTATATGAAAAAAGTTTTATTGGGTTTTACAAATTTTACATACAAAAGGGTAAGGGTAAGGTGTGCAAAGACATTTTGAGAACTTTCTCATCGAAATCATTGACTCCATCTGAGTCTTCATACACAAAATAGATATTTCAGTTATGTATTCATGCTACAAAGTGGACAGAGATGCAAATAAAGTTATAATAAAAAGAACAGTGCTAGCAAACGTGTTTAAACATCCAAACAACATTGTATTATACTAAAATAAAGTCATTTTTGAGATCTAAGTCTCTTGGCAATTGTGTCTTCTTCCCCCTGGCCCCCAGCGGGCAGAGCCGCGGCCGCTTCTGCTCCCCCATTGTCATCTTCAAGGGTTAGGGAATGTTTTTCAAGAAAGGCTTGCGCCTCTGCAATTGTTTTAATTCTTACTCTTCCCCCTTCCCAAAACACCAACATTCCCTCCGGCATCACCCACTTAAACCAGACCCCCTTTTAAAATAATCTTTTGGACAAGAAGGAATACTTCTGTCTTATCTCTCTAATCTTCTTCGGGACCTGTTTCAAGATGGTGACCTCTTTCTGTTGATAAATTAGGGGGTTGTCTCTCTGCGCCCTCAATATCCTTTCTCTTGTCGACCTTCTAACAAATTTAATATGTATCTCTCTAGATAGCTCATTTATCCTGGCATATGCTGAATTTATTCTATAAATCAGATCAATGTCACCCCTTAATTCTTCCTTAGGACTGTGTAGGTAATCTGCTAAAATTGTGCTCATTAAATCTTGTAAATCTTCCGCACAGGAACGTTCCCCTCAGGAACGTTCTGAAATCTTAAAAAATATGACATTCTTTCGAAATCCATCCTAGACATATGACCAGTTAAATCACTAATTTCATTATTAATACTTTTAAGCTCCCCCTTTGCTCCACCCAACCCCACCTCCAGTTCATCAGTCTTTTGTGAATTTTCCATTAATTTCTTCTGTACCTCCAAAAGTTCTAATTTAGAACTGACTTGATCTTTCCGCATCTCTTTGATCTCTCTCACCAAGGTTGCAAGAGTTTCTTCGACAGTTGTTAATCTTGCATCTGTGTCGGGTTTTTCAGATAACATCGAAGTGATTTTAGGTTGTTTTTTTGAAGCCATGGTGAAAAGTTTATTCCTGTGTCAGTAAAATGGCGCCTGGTGGGGAAATATTAGCGGGGCAAGAAGAAGCAGTCCAATAAACAAATTTTCAGATGGTGCTAGATCAAAATCCTGAGAGAATCCACAATAAATCAGTCCTGGAAGATGAGAAGGCGCTTCAGGAGAAGGATCAATAAATCAAACAGAGCATTAGGTAAAAAAAAGAGAGGCAATCCCCTTCTCCGGAGAATGTCAGCAAACAGCCTTAATTAGTGTCTCAGAAGAACAAAAGAACGCCATCTTCTCCTCCCACCAGGGAGCCACCGGGAATCCACAAAGTGTGAAATTGCAGTTTAAGTGCCAGACTTCGATTCAAAGCTTCCGCAAACATTCCAGAAAGACTTAATCATCTTTAGATAAGCTTGGGTGTGATTTTCTTGCGTTCCCCAGCCGAGGAAGCAGTTTCACAACGCCGCTTAATTGCTCCAAGGGGGGGGGGGTTCAGAAACTCCCCCCTCCATCGCCTTGTTAAGTAAAGATTGCCAGCAGAGGAAAAAAAGTCACTCACTTTCCACTTTGAAGTCAAGAGTCTCAGCCAAGCCTCCAACTCCAACAGACCAGCTCTCTCCAAAGCGCTAAATGCTCCGATCCTCTGGAGGCGAAGGGAACCAAGCCCCCCGTAGCATGTTCTCTCACTCCTGGGTCGAAGACAAGGACCCCCCCGACCACCGTCAGGACAGGGGAATCCCAGCAAGCCGACCGATGGCAGGATTCCTTTAAAAGGAGATCCCTACCCCTTGGGGGGCCATGGGAGAAACAAAATGGCGGAAGAGTCAGAGACTCCTCCGTCTCCTCCAAGAGACCGGAAACTCCTCTCATATTCTCATATTCATATGAGAGGAGCAATTTGGGAATCTTAAGCAGTAAATCTCAGTGTCCTCTCAAATCAACATCAACAAAGAGAAAGAGTTAGTCAGAACTGGGATCACGATCTTTCCTTCCGCAGCTGTCAACGACTCTGGGGCGCCATATTATCGCTCTCTTAGCGCGCTGGCACTGGGGGATGTCTTCAGCCTCACCTTCAGTTTGCAGTGTCCGAACAGGGCTGGAAATTTCCCCCTCTGTTCACTGGGCTTCCAGCCCAGCGATGGCTCCTTTTTGGCCGCGAAACGGTTTTCCAGGTAGCCGCCAGACGCGATAAATGGAGCGATCGGCTTCGGACCAAAGTCTCCTGCCTGCTCTGCCCGTTGTGACATCACCGGATCTCCCTCTCCCTTTTCTAAAGAATGGCAATATGTCAGATCCCTATACCTGATACTGCCATTCAATTGGGAGGAAGGGGCTTTGGGGCCTTGAGATTTACAACTGGTTTCCTGTTGTGGAAGGCTGGAGATCCCAGCACCTCTTGAGGGATGTTTATGATGGCCATGTGGGATACTTTATTTTAATGCAGTGGTAGTCAACCTGGTCCCTACCGCCCACTAGTGGGCATTCCAATTTTCATGGTGGGCGGTAGGGATTTTGTCCAATACTGAAGCACTTTCCTTTTTTAAATTTAATTGACTTCCCTACTTTATAAATCACCATTACTATGGAACTGGTGGGTGGCTAGAAAACTTTACTACTAACAGAGATACAATAGTGGGTGGTAGGTATAAAAAGGTTGACTACCCCTGCTTTAATGTCAAACCAGAGATAGACATGGGAATGTATGTTTATTTGATTCTCAGGGCAGATAAGAATGGAAATATTTTCACACTTGTGTATTGGTGCAGAATCTGCATTCTGATAATGGAAAGGGCCAATTATCAGTTTAATCCCACTTGCATTGCCTAAAGGGACTCAGATGCTGCTTTGCCTCTAATGGTTTCTATTCTGCTTAATTAAAGGTTCCTTTTGAAATAATCTGTTTCAAGTGTCTTTACTTTCTTAAATTAGGAGAGGAGCCATTACAGATGGGCCCATGCCTGGCTCAGTAACAGGCAGAGAGCTCCCCTTTTACTCAGATGCCAGCAAGGTGGATGTGGGATACTGGTATAGGCTAGTATTATGAAAGATGAGCTAGTAGGGCTCTTTCAAGTTGAAGATCGATTCAAATGAACTCTCAAACCTATTGCCAGTTTTTGAAGACACTTTCTTTAAGCAGTGGTACAGGAAAAAGTCTTCATCTTTCAAGTAGACCATGATTTTCATGCAGGACAATGTTCCATCACATGTATCAAAGTACTCCAGCCATTTAAGGCCTTAAAGATGGAAGAATAATGACATGCTGCCCCTTCCTCACCTGACCTAAATCCTATAGAGAACTTGTGGGTCCTACTTAAATGAGAGATTTATGGTGAAGGAAAACAGTACACTTCTCTAAACAGTGTCTGGGAAGCTGTGGAAACCTCACAAAAAGTTGATTGTCAGAAATGTTTATTTATAAAGTTTGAGTTGTTTGTTTGTTATTCTTACTTTAACAGATGAAAATAAATGAATGAAATAGGAAAATTTTCATTTTTCATTTAAGTTGCATAATAATTCTGCACACTAATAGTTGCCCAATAGTTGCGCACACATCAATATTCTCCTAAGTAAGTCATAACCTTACTTTTACTTTCTTAAATATTCAGGTTTGAATATTTTGGATTGACCAAAAACACTGTAGTTGTTCAATAATAAAATTAATCTGTCATGTTTCCAGTGAAGGCCCCGAGTATAAGAATAACCATGGCACAGTGGCGCCACATTTTTGCAAGGTAGTTTGCAAGAGTGAAGCCTGTAAACGGGAGTTCATATCTACAATAAATTTGTTCACCAAAAGCAGCATAAACTGCAAGAAATTACTTTCACGGTCTGATTTGTCCATCCTACGATGTATCTGTGCCTGAGAGCTCTGTGCAGAGCTTAAAGAACGTTTGGACAAAGGTGAAAGATCTATATGTCGACTACCATGCTGACTGGGTTAAACATATGAACATTGGCCCAAGCCCTAACATTCGTGCTCC
The DNA here is from genome assembly GCA_039707465.1 of Rhabdophis nuchalis. Lineage (NCBI taxonomy): Eukaryota > Metazoa > Chordata > Lepidosauria > Squamata > Natricidae > Rhabdophis > Rhabdophis nuchalis. The sequence goes on from CM077647.1 coordinate 82,061,506, forward strand.
TGTTCACCAATGTTAGTCTGCATGCCCTCCATCTCAAGATCCACTCTTATTGGTTTAATGTGTAAATGATTTAATGCAAGAAGTCTCAGAAACAAAATGTCTGAATTCCTTCTGTTCTTGAACATGTCCCTTTTTAACCTCATTTTTGTTTGCAAGACCTAGTTGAACGTGGTTGTTGTTTTTTTTACCACAAGTGATTATCACATTTTTTAGTCTGATAGTGATAATCACAGAGGTGGTATTGTTGCAATTTTTTATAAAAAGTCCCTAGGATTAAAAAAGATTAATGTTACTCCTGTGCTTAATTGGGCCTTAAACAAATCAACAAATGAACTGGTACATGTAACTTTTTACAATGCTGTTACAACCTTGGGCTGGAGCAGTTAGTTGTTGACAACATTAGGCTCAACAATTGTTTAGATCTAATTCTTTGTAATAGCTTAAATATATTTAATTATAACACATGTTATAGAACCTTTTTCTAATAGTGATCATAATATGATTAATTTTTGTATCAATCTGCATCCTCCAGAACCGGGTCTTAATGACTATTCTCTGAAGTATAATTTTAAAAGCAAATTATGATTTAATAGCTGCTGATTTTGCATCTTTAAATTGGCACCATCTGTTTTCAAGTTGTAAAAATGTAGATTTTTCTAACATTTTTTGCTTGAAATTAATTGAACTATAAATTTATATGTACCAAAAAAAGCCAAAAAAGTTGTAAAGAATAATTTACCCAAGGTAATAAGAAAATTACAATCTTAAAAAACCCCTCTTTGGCAGAACAATAAATAGGTCATGTTGCCAACTTCAAAAGCCACTACAAAGCATTATGTTGCCAAAAAAATGGTGAATGTATCAATTATTTCTGTGGAGAGGAGAAGCTGTTAAACTTTAACTCTATGCGAGCATTTTACAACTTTGTCAAAACTTAAAGACTTGCAAGTGATTCCATACCTGAAAGAGCAAAACTGGGTTGATTGTAATGACAATCTTGGTCAGGCCAATCTATTCAATAAATTTTAGTTAACTTTTTGTGGCTAGCAATGGTTGCAGTCCCTCATTTGCAAGTTGAGCCACAAATAGTTGTAGCAAATTGCTGAATATTAAATTTATAGTAGATAATGTTGAATTAGCATTATCTAATCTAAAGCCATTGCTAGCTACATGACCAGATGGATTATGTGCTTTTTTCTTGAAAAAGCTTGCTACTGTCCTAGCTGAACCTTTGTGTAAATTTTTTGAAGTATCATTTTGAACTAGTTCTCTGCCCAATCTATGGTCATTAGCTATAGTTATAGCAATCTTTAAAAAGAGTAACCCTAGTTCAGTAGAAAAGTATAGACCTTTGTGCTGTATTACATACAAAGTTGGAACCAATTATAAACCCATCCATCGTTCACCACTTAGAAACAAACAACTTGCTATCTGACAGACAGTTTGGTTTTAAGAAAAACACATCGTGTGCACTGTAAAAACATCTGTAAAAATGTCTTGACAAGATAAAGCCGTAGATGCAATTTATATACAAGGCTTTTGATACATTAGTACAGTGAAAAGGCTAACCTTTTCATCATGGTATGCCAAAACTATGCATGTGCACCCATAATGCAATGTGTGCATGGACCCCCCCCATGCCCTGTGCATGCAAATGCGACCCTCTGTGTGACCCTCTCGTGTGTGACCCCCAACATGTGCCTCGCCCCCACACATATGTGCATGACCCCTGTGCTCCCTCGCCCCCGGGCATGCACACACTATCTCCCCATGCATACACACACATCTCCAACCTGCCTCCAAGCATGTGCTGCAGAAAACCAGCTGGGCAGCAGGAGGCACGTGTGCCATAGGTTCACCATCTTGGCATTAGTACATGATAAGCTGCTGTTGAAATTAAACTCTTATGGCATTTCTGGACCTTTGCACAAATGGATTGCTGCTTTTCTGTCTAATAGAGTGCAGAAAGTCAAAATAGGGAACTCGCTGTCTAATCTGTCAGGCAGCGTTTTAGGTCCCACACTTTTCTTGCTCTGTATTATTTTTTATTTTTTATTTATTTAATTTACATACTGCCCTCTTTCCCGAATTGGGACTCAGGGCGGTGCACAGGGATAATAAAAAAATAAAATACATATAAATACAATTTAAGATTAAATTAAATAAGTTTAACCCACGCTAAAATAATTTAAAACTCTATTAAAACAACGATAAAAACAAACTATGCCAGGCCGGCTGCATGAAACAAGTAAGTCTTTAATGCTCGACGGAAGAGGTGAAGGTCCATGATAGTACGAAGGTCGGGGGGCAGGTCATTCCAGAGGGCTGGACCCGCCACAGAGAAGGCTCTTCCCCTAGGAGTCGCCAGCCGGCATTGTCCAGCGGACGGCATCCTGAGGAGGCCCTACCTGTGGGAGCGGACAGGTCGGATGGAGGTATGTGGCAGGAGGCGGTTCTGCAAATAACCAGGACCCATAGATAGATAGATAGATAGATAGATAGATAGATAGATAGATAGATAGATAGATAGATAGATAGATAGATAGATAGATAGATAGATTTTATTTTTCTATACCGCGTCCTCTCCCCAGGGGGACTCGGAGCGGTGCACAGAGAAAATTAAAACAACATAAAATATATACATAAATAAATACAATAAAAACAAATTAAATCAACTGTCCCTGCACTAAAATCCCCATTTTAAAATTAACATTCCCTAACCCCTGAGGTAGAGACTAACCTAGGCCGGCCAAGCAGAAAAAGTGAGTTTTTAATTTCTGACGGAAGGAGCGGAGGTCCGTAGTTGTTCTAATGTTGGGGGGAAGGTCGTTCCAGAGGGCTGGGCCCGCCACAGAGAGAGCCCTTCCCCTGGGCGTCACCCGCTGACAAAGTCTAGTGGACGGCACCCGGAGAAGTCCCTCTCTGTGGGAGCGAATCGGCCGGGAAGATGTATGGGGCAGAATCCGATCCCGCAGATAGCTAGGTCCCGAGCCATGGAGCGCTTTAAAGATGAGAACTAACACCTTGAAGCGCACCCGAAAGACGACAGGTAGCCAGTGCAGCTCGCGCAAGAGCGGTGTTACATGGGTATACCTTGCAGTACCCATTATTGCTCGCGCGGCTGCATTCTGGACCAGCTGAAGTCTTCGGATGCACCTCAAGGGGAGCCCCATGTAGAGAGAGTTACAATAGTCCAGTCGGGATGTCACGAGAGCATGAGTGACTGTGTGAAGGGCGTCCCGATCCAATAGGGGGCGCAACTGGCGAACCAGGTGAACCTGGTAAAACGCCCTCCTGGCCACGGCTGTCACTTGATCTTCCATGGACAGCCGGGCATCCAGGAGGACACCCAAGTTGCGCACCCCATCCACAGGGGCAAGAGCCATGGAGCGCTTTGAAGATGGTCACCAAAACCCTGAAGCGCACCCGGAAGGCCACAGGCAGCCAGTGCAGCTCGCGCAGGAGAGGTGTTATATGGGAGTGTCTTGGTGCTCCCAAGATTCCCCTGCGCGGCCACGTTCTGCACCAACTGGAGCCTCCGGGTGCACCTCAAGGGGAGCCCCATGTAGAGTGCATTGCAGTAGTCTAGGTGGGAAATGACAAGAGCTTGCGTGACTGTGCGTATGGCATCACAATCCAGAAAGGGGCGCAACTGGCGTATCAGGTAAACCTGATAAAAGCCCCCCCTGGCTATGGCTGTCACATGGTCATCCAAGGACAGCCAAGAGTCCAGGAGGACACCCAAGTTGCGAGTCCATTCTGCGGGGGCTAATGACTCGCCCCCGATAGCCAGAGATGGAACCAACTGGCTATGTCGTGGCGCTGGAAACCACAGCCACTCGGTTTTTGACGGGTTGAGTCGTAGCCTGTTCCTCCCCATCCATAAGTATCAATGACTTATGTGATTAGCTTAAAAGCAATTGCATCCTGTTTGCCAATGATGCAAAATTATTTAACATTATAGATAATTATGTTGTTTTGCAAAGTGATCTCAACTATGTGTCTGAACGGTCATCTATTTGGCAACTTCAATTGATAAATGCTCTGTCTTACATATTGGTAAAAGTAATCAGAAGGTCATGTATAAGCTAGGTAGTACTGATCTAGCAGATGTCCCTCACTTTGTCAAGGACCTAGGTGTACTTATTTCTGATGACCTATGTTCCAAAATTCATTGTAACAGCATTGCCAAAAAAAAGCATTAAGAGTTGTAAATTTAATTTTGTGAAGTTTTTTTTTCTGGAAGCATCGTATTACTAGTTACAGTTTATAAACATCTGCTAGGCCAATCTTAGAGTATGGTTCAACTGTTTGGAATCCCTACCATATATCTTCAGTACAATAGAGTGGGTTCAGAAATATTTCATGAGGAAAGTTTGCACTCTGTACACAATAGAATTCCCTATGCTACCGTGTTTCCCTGAAAACAAGACAGGATCTTATTTTCTTTTGACCACCTGAAATAAGCACTTGGCCTTATTTTCGTGGAGGTCTTATTATTTTTGATAGAGAATTTGGCATGAGAAAAGGTCTCATGTTGGTCATGTGATTGGGTGGGCATGGCCAAGTTGTCATGTGACTGGGTAGGTGTGGCCAATTTAGCAGTCCATTTTGGCAGGGAGCAGGGGGATAGACTCTGATGTCCCTTCCAGCCCAGGATCGCTGTGCTGTTTCAAAGCATCCTCTGAAGCTGTGTCTAGTGCCAGCCAGGTTTCTTCTCCCTCCATGCCTCCATCCCTCTTTCTTTTTTTCTTTTTCTCTCTCTCTCTCTTTTTCTCTCTCTCTTTCTTTCTTTCTTTCTTTCTTTCTTTCTTTCTTTCTTTCTTTTTTCTTTCTTTCTTCTGTGGGAAGCAATTCCCCCCCCAAATAAAATATTACTCATAAGTCAAAAGGTGCTTCTTTTGTCCAGTTTCTATTTTGGGAACTAATCCTATCAGGGGCAGGGCGGATAGTTTCTGTGAGTACATGTGAGTACATGATTTCTAATTTTTGGAAATAATACCTTTAGGAGCAAGGCAGGAGATTTCTATCAACTAGATTGTCTAGAGTTTTCTCAATGGCTCCCTCCAGGTTTTGCTACTGTCAGGCTTGCTTCTTCCATTATCCAAGAAAGACCACACTTAAGCACATTTCAGGTGAATAAGGTTACTTTTACTGAATAAGAAACGATAGCAGCGAAAGTTAAGCAAGGAGTGACTACTTTAGGCGCGAAGCGTACATATCAAAGTATAAGCCAACCCCCAATAACCCATGACCCCCACAGTAGTGTCCAATACAATATCATCCACGATGTCAGATGGGCAACACGTCCAGAGTGGTCATCAGAATGGAATGTGATACCGTTGGGTCTAGCGATATCACCACCTAGCTCCATCTTCCTCCAGCACACCTAATAAACACAACCCCCCACCCTCCCCGTTTCCATGGCAGCCAAGCATGCAGCAAAGCGAAGGCTGACAGTTACACTTTTATTTTGTGAAATGCTTCTGGCTGAACGCCCAGGCAGTCGTTAAAATTTATTTTATTTATTTATTTATTTAAATTTATATCCCGCCCTTCTCCACAAAGGACCCAGGGCGGCGCACAGGAAATTTAAAACATACAAAATACAATAAATATAATTTTAAAAAACTATTAAATAAACCTATCCTGCGCTAAAACCAAATTTCAAAAACCCAGTTTAAAACTATCTAAAAGTCCCCATGGGAGGTTAGGCTAGGCCGGCTTGTTGAAAGAAATATGTCTTAAGACATTGGCGGAAGAGGCGGAGGTCGGTGATGGTACGTAATTCAGGGGGTAGGTCATTCCAGAGGGCTGGCCCCGCCACAGAGAAGGCTCTCCCCCTGGGTGTCGCCAGTCGACATTGTCCAGCCGACGGCACCCTGAGGAGGCCCTCTCTGTGGGAGCGTATCGGTCTAAGGGATGTATGGGGCAGGAGGCGGTCTCGCATATAACTAGGCCCCGAGCCATGGAGCGCTTTAAAGATAGTTGTCAAAACCTTGAAGCGCACTCGAAAGGCCACAGGAAGCCAATGCAGCTCGCGCAGGATCGGTGTTATGTGGGAGCATCTAGTGGCTCCCATAATCACCCGCGCGGCTGCGTTTTGGACTAGCTGTAGCTTTCGAGTGCACCTCAAGGGAAGCCCCATGTAGAGAGCATTACAATAATCGAGTCGGGACGTCACGAGAGCTTGAGTGACTGTGCGAAGGGCAGCCCGGTCCCATAAGGGGCGCAATTGGCGCATCAGGCGTACCTGATGAAACGCCCCCCTGGCCACGGCTGCCACATGGTCCTCCATGGACAGCCGGGAATCCAGGAGGACACCCAAATTGCGCGCCCTCTCCACGGGGGCCAGTGTTTCGCCCCCAATGGCCAGAGTTGGAATAATCTGGCTGAACCGGGGTGCCGGAAACCACAGCCACTCAGTCTTGGCAGGGTTGAGCTTGAGTTTGTTACCACCCATCCAGATCCGTACGGCTTCCAGACACCGGGACAGCACTTCGGCGGCATCGTTGGGGTGGTTTGGGGTGGATATGTACAACTGAGTGTCATCAGCGTACAGATGGTACTCCACCCCAAAACCACGGATGATCTCACCCAGCGGCTTCATATATGTGTTGAAAAGGAGGGGCGAGAGGACCAACCCCTGAGGAACCCCACATAGGAGAGGCCTCGAGGTCGACCTCTGCCCTCCCGTCAACACATATTGCGACCGACCAGAGAGGTAGGACCTGAACCACCGTAGAACGGTGCCTCCCAGCCCCAACCCCCCCAGTCGGTGCAATAGGATGCCATGGTCGATGGTATCAAAAGCCGCCGAGAGGTCTAATAGGACTAGGATAGAGGAATAACCTCTATCCCGCGCCCTCCAGAGATCATCAACCAACGCGACCAATGCCGTCTCGGTGCTGTGACCGGGACGGAAGCCGGACTGGCGCGGGTCTAGATAATCAACTTCCTCCAGGTGTCGCGGAAACTGTTGGGCTACCACACTCTCAACAACCTTCACTAAAAAGTGAAGGTTGGAGACCGGACGATAGTTCTCTAGTAAAGCTGGGTCCAGGGACGGCTTCTTGAGGAGGGGCCTCACTACCGCCTCTTTCAAGACGGCAGGTAAGGACCCCTCACTCAAAGATGCGTTGACAATGCCCTGGAGCCAGCCTCGTGTCGTCTCCCAGGATGCCAGTACAAGCCAGGAGGGACACGGATCCAATAAACATGTGGTCGCCCTAAGCTTCCTTGACAGCCTGTCCATATCCTCGGTGGTAACAAAGTCAAACTCCTCCCAAGAAGGAACCTCAAGACTGGTCTCGGACAGTCCCACAGGATCACTGTCGATGGAGGGTAGCTCATTCCGAATCCGAGTGATTTTCTCCTGCAGATAAATCCCAAATTCCTCTGCTCGCCCTTGCAGAGGGGCTTCCCGCGGCCTCTGGTGGAGGAGGGAGCGGGTCACCCCAAACAGGGCGGCAGGGCGGTTATCTGCGGATGCAATAAGGGTGGCACAATACTCACGTTTGGCCACTCTTATCGCCACTAAATAAGCCCTAATATGGGTTCTCACTAGTGTTCGGTCGGCTTCGGAGCGAGAGGATCTCCATCTGCTCTCTAGGCGTCTCTTGTGGCGTTTCATCCCCCGAAGCTCCTCAGTGAACCAAGGAGCCTGGGTGATTCGTCGCCGCAAGAGAGGCCGCAAGGGCGCGACTCGGTCCAAGGCCCTCGTGGCCGCACTTAACCATGCAGCCACTAGGTCCTCAGTCGAGTCGCGGGGCAGGGTCACAGGAATTGGCCCAAGCTCCCTCTGGAACCTTTCTGGGTCCATCAGAAGCCTGGGGCGGAACCATATAGGAGTGTCCGGTTCCGCCTCCCCGCGGTGGGGTGTAGCGATTGGAAAGTCCAGCCGAAGGAGAGCGTGATCTGTCCATGACAAGGGAGTGATGACTAGATCCCCTATTCCCAGATCACGACTCCACTGTCCCGAGACAAAGATGAGATCCAGTGTGTTCCCCCCCTCGTGAGTGGGGCCTAAAACTACCTGGGTCAGGTCCATGGCCGTCATGGAGGCCATGAACTCCCGAGCTACTCCAGAGGCTTCGCCCGCCGACGGCAAGTTAAAGTCCCCCATGACTACCAGTCTGGGGGTCTCAACTGCCGCCTCGGCTATCACCTCTAGGAGCTCGGGCAGGGCTGTTGTTGCATAGCGAGGAGCCAGGTATACAACTAACATGCCCAACTGCCTCCCTAGGCCCCATCTCACGCAGAGAGATTCACACCCGGTTGTCTGGGGGACCGTGGTCTCCTTCGGCTCAAGACCTTCCTTTACGATAATCGCCACCCCCCCACCCCTCCCTAGGGCCCTAGGCTGATGAAATGCACGGTAACCTGGTGGGCACATGTCCACGAGGGGTATACCCCCCTCGTGGCCCAACCAGGTTTCCGTTATACCCACCAGGTCCGGGTCCCCCTCTGACACAAGGTCACGAATGAGGGGGGATTTTTGAACCACGGACCTGGCGTTGCATAACATCAGCTTCGGGCCCCGGGTCTGTGATTCCTGCCCACCTAGTCTGCGATGGGAGAGCGGAGAGTTGGAGCACGTGACCGCCTGGATCCAGCGGCCACGGTCTTCCAACTGATGGTGCCCATTTCGTCTCCCTCCGCCCCTGCCCCTCCCTAAGACCGGATCGATGGAAAGAGCTACCGTGGAAATGACCCCCCCCTTCCCTTCCTCCGTTTCCCTACTTCCGCCCGCCGGCCTCACTTGCTGTCCCCTCCCTGGACTATTTTTCCCCTCCTCCCTGGAACCCCCTAAAAGCCTAATTAAAAACCTCCCTAAAAACCCCCTCAACCTGCGCTTCGCCCACCTCTCAGGATTAATCAGTCCGTCATCGAGGCGGGCCCGTGTTAAACAGGAGGGCCAGGCCTGCGAGAGGGGAGACTCCCGCAGGCTAAGGAGGTCGCGTCTGGAGTACATGATAAAAGCCCCCCCAGGCAGCCCAAGTCCAGGAAGGCAAAACATAAGTCCGATAAGCAAATAAAGTGGCTAAGTGCAAAGATATTCTTTCGGATGGGGGGGTAAAGTCAAGATAGTCCAGGGTCTTGTGGATGGGGAGATCGAATTTAGTCAGGCCCCATCCATCTGTCTCTCGGACCAAAAGGGGTTAGTTCGTATCTAGTGCCGCATGGCTAGTTAGTCCATCATGCGGCCTGATGAAAATACTGCCCTCTAATGGCACAGATGTTATCAGCTAAACCTCCTCCAGTCGTGCACTCACTCCAAGATGTTCCAGGTGTTCAGGATCTTCCCGGGTCGTCCTCAGCCAGGTCCACCATTTCACGAGCCGGTTGCAGCTGTTCCACGCCTGGCTGCTCAAACCAGGATACCACGATCTTCTCCACTCTCCATTCTCCTTCTTCTCCAACTTTCAACTTGCCAACTCATCTCCATCTCCTCACGATCTCATCATCATTCTCATTCTCATTCTCCTTCTCCTTCTTTCAGTTCCACCGTCTCCAACTCCTTCCCATCTCCATCTCATCACCATCACTGTCCATCACTCTCAACTTCCTTCCGTCTTCCCCATTCTCTCTCTTTCTCCTCTCTTTCTTCTCTCTCCTCCTCCTTCTCCATCTCTTTCTTTCCTTCCTCCTTCCTCCGACTTCTCCAACACCACCTTCCAGGCCTCCATACCTTCTTTCACCACCAACCAACCTCCCTTATGAGCAGCCTCGCCACGCAGCCGGTCGGATGGAGAATACTTCGGGCACAGGCCAGGGTAGGACCGCACGATCTGCCACTGGTTGTGCGGCCCGATGGTAGCTCTCGTGGCCTGGCCCCATCTCGCAGCCGGCAGATCTTCCGCGTCCCGGCTTTGCGGCCTACCTCCCTTCCTTCCGGCCAGGCCGGGACGCTCTAGGCCGCAGGCAGGCCGAGTCGCCTCTCCCACCGTCTTTGCTCTCCATCGTCATCCGCACGGCTCGCCCTTCAGCTCCGGGCGGCTCGGCGCGACGACGGGTTGTTCGGCACTTCAAAACCAGCCCTCGCTGATGGTAAGGAGGGCTGGCGGCATCTTCCTGGGGGTGGAACTGCCCCCCGGGCTTCTCCCAGCCTCAAAACGCGACCGCCATGTCGCGCATGCGCAGATCGTAATTTCCCCCCCTTCCTGCAGCCACCTGGGGAAAGAAGAAGAAAAAACCCAGCAAAATGTGTTGGTCTATTATTCTATTGTGTTTGTTTGCTTTTCTGATGTTATGGGAATAAAAAGATAGTAAAAATATAATAAAAATATGGGAGCTTCCCACAAGTGGTGGGGCACCAAGATAAATCTTCTGACAGCCAACCCAGAAATGAACTGCTGAATGTCACTTCACTTCTGCAATTACAAACCTCCTCCTGAGCAGCTTCCGAAGGCTTTTCAATTTAAAGCAGGGGTCTCCAAAGTTTGCAACATTAAGACTTGTGGAACTTCAACTCCCAGAATTCCACAGTCAGCCATGCTGCTAATTCTAGAGACTCCTGATTTAAAGCGAAAGCATTTGTTTTTCTTCTTTGCCAAGTAAGCTCCCGGCTGAAAAGTGAGTCCTGATTTTTTCCTTCTAACACCTCCCTCCCTCCCTCCCTCCCTCCCTCCCTCCCTCCTTCCTTCCTTCCTTCCTTCCTTCCTTCCTTCCTTCCTTCCTTCCTTCCTTCCTTCTCTATCTCTCTCTGTCTCTCTCTCTCTCCCTCTCCCTCTACCTTCCTCCCTCCCCAATTGTCAGAAGCTTTTTTTCTTTTTACTTTTTAAAGCCTTTTCCCCCTGCTGGTTCAGGCAAACCAGCAGGGAAAAAAGACTTTAAACAACAGGGGAAGCTTCTGAGGATGCCAATAGAACTAGTTTGGGAGCATGGCCAGCTGAATTACTATCTACTTGGCCAAACTGGGCTGAACCAGTAGGAACCCACCTCTCATATTGACTATATTATTTCGCCGCCCTGGGTCCTTTTTGGAGAAGGTGCGGGGTATAAATCTAATAAAATCTAAAATCTAAATCTAATCTTCAAGGAATAAAAAGCAGTTCTCTATTCTCTATTCTAGGTAAGTTGCAACTTCTAGTATGTTACCTTC